>CM062602.1:32227778-33427778 GCA_031470985.1 Agastache rugosa
GAGGAGGTAGTGGTTCGGGCACCAGCAAAGGCGGCCATAACTTCGAATGGAGCATTGAAAAAGGGGGTGGTTCAGGCATTAGCGGCGGAGGAGGTGGTTCTGGTTCTAGTTCTAGTTCAGAAAAGGGAGGAGGTAGTGCTTCGAGCACCAGCAAAGGCAGCCACAGCTTCGAATGGAGCATTGAAAAAGGGGGTGGTTCAGGCATTAGCGGCGGAGCTGGTGGTTCCGGTTCTGGTTCTGGTCCTAGTTCCGAAAAGGGAGGAGGTAGTGGTTCGGGCACTAGCAAAGGCGGCCACAGTATCGAATGGAGCATTGAAAAAGGGGGTGGTTCTGGTTCTAGTTCTGGTTCTGGTTCTAGTTCTAGTTCCAAAAAGGGAGGAGGTAGTGGTTCGGGCACTAAAAAAGGCGGCCACAGTATCGAATGGAGCATTGAAAAAGGGGGTGGTTCTGGTTCTGGTTCTGGTTCTGGTTCTAGTTCCGAAAAGGGAGGAGGTAGTGCTTCGGCCACTAGCAAAGGCGGCCACAACATCGAATGGACCATTGAAAAAGGAAGTGGTTCAGGCATTAGCGGAGGAGGGGGTGGTTCCGGTTCTGGTAAAGGAGATGGGGGTGGTTCGGGTGCTATCAGCGGCGGCGGTGGATGGAAAATTGAAGGAGGGGGTGGTTCAGGTGCTAGCAGTGGAGGTGGTGGTTCTGGTTCCGGAAAGGGAGGAGGCACTAGCAAAAGCGAAAAAAGCATCGAATGGAACATTGGAGAAGGGGGTGGTTCAGGCACTAGCGGCGGAGGGAGTGGTTCCGTTAAGGGAGGTGGGGGTGGTTCGGGTACTAGCGGCGGCGGCACCAGCTTCGAATGGAGCATTGGAGGAGGAGGAGGTGGTTCTGGTTCTAGTTCTAGTTCCGGGAAAGGAGGAGGGGGTGGTTCAGGTGGATCGAGCAGTTCAAGCTCCGGTTCCGGAAAGGGAGGTTCTAGCGGTGGTTTTGCATTTGGTGACATTAGTGGCAGCGGTAGTTTCTTTGCAGGAGCTCCAGCCCCAGCAGCCAAAGCTCCAACCAAGATGCTTTGAATTGCTAGATAATATATATATAAAAAGGAGAACCAACGCAACAATTTTTTACCCCCAACACTGATTTAATACTTTTTTTTCTTTTTCTTTTTTTTTTTTTGGCAAAAATAAAGCCTGCTCATTTTGGGTGGCACCTTTATTCTATTCTCATTTGAAAGTGTTACAGATTTTGTAAAATGGATTATTTTGAATAATTTAATGAAAATAAATTTTGTGGGAATATTTCTGGAAATGTTCTTTTGCACTTTGCAGCTATGCTACTAATATTATATTTTTATACAAGTAATAGACACGTGGCCCAAATAATTTCCTGTCCATAAGAAATTAAATTTCATATTTTTTTTCTTTAAGTCTGTTTGCCCAAACAACCCTTCCAAATTGAAAAAAAAGGATACAGTGTATTTTTTTTAGTATGAAATTTACATTTCAAAAATGTTGGTATAAGAAAATGAAAAAATATCAGTAATAACCAAATAATAAATCCGTAGCTATTTTTATTTATATTTACATGTAACATAACACAAAAGTTTTTCGATTCATATTCAAAATGAAAATGATAATGTGAAAAGTTCAGATAGATTATTACATAATCCCTACTTGAAACTTGATGCTATATTGCTGCCGAGTTTGTATCTTCGAAATACAAAATCAAAATCAAAATCAACGACACTAATTGCCGTTTATGAAAATAGTTAACAATTAATTTACAAAATACATATAGTTCTTGAAAATTGTTTTTCTTCTCAATGGCCGTGTCTCGCTCCATGATAACATCAACAACAAACCTATACTCCTGTGATGAAATATAATATAGAAACATGTATATTTTAGTAATTATACATATATAGTCTCATTGTAATCACTATTCACATATTAATAGGTTTGTTTTTTCATTAATTTAAAAAATACTAAATTATATCTAATCTAATGCTAGTTGGTGAAAATAAATCCTAATTTTTTTTGGAATGGGAAAATAAATCCTAATTAAGGATTAATGGACTCTAATTAAAAAATTTTAATCCTGATTATGAATTAATAAATTCTAATTGAAAAATAATAAATCTATTACTAATACGAAAATAAAGCTGCCTCATCCACGGTGCTCCGTTCAGAATTTTCTTTATTCTGGTAATTTGTCCAATTTTAATTCATATATATTCTATAATTTTTATTAATTAAAATTTTATTAATTTCATATTCTTGAAATATCACATGTTTATCTATTAATCACATCTCATATTTATCTTTTCCTCTATTTAATTATTTTTTTCTATTATGCATATTAAAATAATAATAATTTCGGAATACATTCTTATAAACTATTATTTTATAGTACATTCTTAATTCATATAATATATATATATATACACATATATATGTAATATTATAGAATTTTTTATACGTTTCTATCTTGACTTATGTGGCAGTACATTCATTAAAGTTTCCTTTATTATATTATACAATTATAAAATTATATCGTCAATTAGATTATGCATAGAATTGTAAGTGCTCGAAAAGTATTAGTCAATCAATTTAATTAATTTATATATATATATATATATATATATATTCTAATTCAAATCTATCATTATGATTATTATTATATTCATTAGTATGTATTTAATTAATATTTGTAATCTATTTGTATTTATCTTTCCGTGTGTAATGTCCTTAACTTCTAATAAACTATTAAACATTTTAGTATTGGTCTATCCATGTTGTTGTTGAATTCTAATAGACTTTTATGTGTCATATTATGACACTATAGTATATATTAGAAGAATTGTCATTTTGAATTATGTTTAGATATTAGAAATAAAATTATTTTTTAAGTTAGTCTCTAAGTAGCGCTAATAATTAAATTTAAAGTAACTGACAAATTTTAACAAAGCAAATTAGCATTTTAAGAGCCCAATGTAAAATTTGTAAATGAACTCCCTATGAAGACTAATTATATATATTTTATCAACATGTCGTCTACATGGAATCCTCTTCAATTTTCATTCATGTTTTTCTAAAAACTTCGATTAGTGTTTGCTAGAAAAAATATACATAATCAAATGTGGGAAAGATAGTTAAAAAAAGAATAAAAAAATTTAGAGATGTAAACATATTTTTTTCGGCATTTTGACGAAGATTAGATATATAATTTAGCATGAACCAACGAGACGGTTCAAATATATTTAAAAAAAAAGATTTTTACTAATTTTAATTAATATTAAATTTGTTCAGATTTTTATCGAGTAATTTTGCATAAAACAACGACACGGTTCAAATAACACTAGAATGAAGGATTTTTACTAATTTTAATTAATACTAACTTTGTTCAGATTTTTATCGAGTAATTTTGTATAAAACAACGAGACGGTTCAAATAACACTAGAAAGAAGGATTTTTACTATTTTTAATTAATATTACTTGTAGTGTTCTGTCGCAGCCCGACTCAGAATAAAGATGACTAAGCCGGTGGGTCCCACGACGTACACAATTTATGATTAACCAATGAATAGATAACGACCCAGTTATCCAACAAAACCATACATTCTATAAACCATTCTTAACAAACAATGATACCGGGAGTTGAATTTATTCTTGAACAACATTTCAACGAACATGCTTAACAAGAAATCAATAACATGCTCGACAATTTCAACCAACAATTAGTATCGTACGACCAATGATGCCAAGAGATCAATATCGACAAGAAGGCCATTAGATCAAGAAAGCACGATAAAAGAGGGTCGTATGATTTAAAAGATCTCAACAAAGGATTAACAACTTATTTTCAAGCTAAAACAAGTTTGCAGCTGAAACCTTAACAAATAAAATTAACGACTTCAAAGTCAAGAACATGCTTCATACTTCAACATATATTTCAAAGTATTGCAGCGGAAAAACATAGAGAATCATATGTATGAAGACATATGACTCAACTCTAGTTTAAACAACTTTCAAAAGACTCAACCAACAAAAGTCCGTCCAAGCACACTCCCATCTTCATCCGAGCTAACCTGCACATTTTAGAAATAACATGCAGGGCTGAGTACTTCGTACTCAGTGGACACATGCCAAAATATTTGAAAACTTGCTTCTTAGAGCTATAGATTAAACTTGCCATAAAGCATTGCACAAGTAACTTTTTGAAAACAAACTTGTGCTTGTTCAAGCATCTTCTTTTGATATAGGTGACTGCAGTCAAAATACTCATTACGTATGAACCATATCTACTATAAATAGTAGTGATGAGAAAGAGGCCTCTTTCTCAATCACTTGTAATCGGTCTATCAGAGAAAAGCTCACTATTACCAATGTAACCGGCCCATCAAAGAAAGACTCTCGATTACTAATGTGTACACAAATCCCACCTTGCGCGGGACCGAATTCGTCCTTCTTTAGTAGATAGTATCATACAAAAACTTAAAACATTTGGCAAGTTAATCAATTTAAAACATCACATATATATAATCATATATATAACATTCATCATTTCTTTGTTTAGAAAGCCCACCTGATAACTGAAGCTTTGGACTTAACCTTTATCGATTCTGAATTCTCGGATTCACACTTCCACTCGATCCTTCATTCGAACTAGAATTCACGAATTCAGAACGAGAATTAACTACTAGCGAATAAACGAATTCGATATTCTTAACTTCTAATTTCTTCGAAATTCTTACGTCGAAACTCGACGAAACTTGAGAATTTCTAACTTAACTTCTTAAACGCTCTTACTCTAACTTAACTCATCATTAACCAAAATCACACTTAACATAATCATACATTAATTACTATTCATATTTTCAAATACGAAACGGATTTGACTCGACAAACGAGCTCTGAAAATTCTCAAATTAATTTGTTATTATTACTAAACCATAATAAACATAATTACATATTCAAATCATCACTTCATATCATACAAACATATCAACCTTCAACTTGGAAAAATTCATCGGAAAGTATAAATTATCAAAACTTCGTATTAAATTTCCGAAAAATTCCACAACACTTAGTTTTTAACATATAATCCATATCTATGATTATTTATTTGATTAAAAAATCAAATAGTCTTTATAAATTAAGATTAAAGGGGCTGCCCTTTTTCAACTCTTGGATTAAATATCCAATCTCATTCTAATTACTTCCAAACATTCTTAATTAAATTATAAACTATAATTATAATTTAATTTCTTGGATAACTTGAATAAAAATCAAAATTCCACATATATATATATTTCGGCTTTTTCATATATAATATATGGATGATTACTTTCTCTTCAAATCAATTCATAACATGCTTGATTAAAATCATAGAGATTAATTATAACTTCAATTAATCCATTTAAGCCTTAAATTAATTATTTCTTAATTAATTTAAAAGCTGAAATTTCTAAATAATAGAAATTAAACTCCAAAAATTCTAATAATATTCTCACATGCTTAAATAAATATCATTGGCTCAATGCTATCATCAATTTCATCATTCAAGATCAAAATCAAAATCCCAATTTTGATTAACCCTAATTTCGAAATTAATTATAAAATTGGAGAATTAATGATTCAATCCATTAATTCTATACATAATCATACTCAATAACATCATATAAGCTCAATTTAAACTTCAAATCAATCATAGAACATTAAAATCAAAAGTCCTTAATTTACTTTAATATTTTCGGTTATTTTAAAAATAATAGAAGGGCTTTGATTCTTTGATTTCTTCCAACATCAATCATGCTTAGAATAATTATCTAAGCTCAAATAATCCATCTAATTAATTATCTAACATCACAATTAAAAAGCCCTAATTTTTCCCTAATTTCGAAAATTTCAATAATTAGAGTTAGGGTTTAATTTTAACATGAATTAATGATCTATCATGCATCCTAAACATGAATTAAACATCATAATTTAAAATCAAGATCATCTAACACCATTTGACATAAATTTTGAAATTTATAAAAGATTAAAATAGGATGATCTAAGCTTGTTTTTGAGCTACAACTTGAACTAAACATACAACTCACCTTAATAATTAATTTGGAGATGATTAGCACTTAAATTTGAGCTCAAAAATTGATCAAAAATGGATGAATTGTGTGTGAAGTGTGTGCGTGCTATGCTGCTGCATTTTGTGGCTGTTTTTGCGTGAAAATGGAGAAGGAATTGGTATATAATAGCTTAGCATACACATTTAGACTAAGTCAACGAGATTAGGTCATTGCTTATGTAATAATTAGGATTATTTAATGCTTAATTTAATCAATTAATTACTAATCTTGCTAATTATAATTTCATTCTCTAATTTCTTGATCAAGAAAAATCAATTAGGGTATCTCAAACCCTAATGCAAATTCTCGTAAGAAAATGCTGAGAAACGAATTATTTATGAAATAAATAAGATTGTTATTTTTAATCATAAATTACTAATAAATTAAATTAAGAATCTAAATTCATAATTTTCTCAATTAAAAATCATGCATAAATGCACAATCTAATAAACATAAATTCTAATTCGTTTCGGTTAACCCGATACGAAACAAACATAATTAAATTCCACTTTTTCGGCACAAATTTGGATTGCCGAATAATATTATTAAAAAGGGAATTTTTCTTCATCTTCATTCTCTTAATTTAATTAAAAAAATACTAGATTTAATTATTCACGAAAACGGGGTATTACATGTTCATATTTTTATCGAGTATTAAACATGACAACACCCTCAGCGCACCAGGTTTGTGTACATCAGAGGTCAAGAGAGGAAGTATAATAGAGACATCATTAACAGATAACGTCCACGGTTCGCTATTTCTATTTATCTTAAATTCTGTATTTTGTGCAATATTAATTTATATATTTTATTTTTTTGGCCTTTTGGATTAAAGATATCAATTTAGCATAAACTAACGAGACGGTTCAAATAGACATAAAAAGAAGATTTTTTATTAATTTTAGTTAATATTAACTTTATGGTGTTCAGATTTTCATCGAGTATTAGCCAACGGATTTGAGATGGGTATATACAATAAAATTACTGTTTTAATTGAGATTAGAACGACAATATGTAGAAAATTTCTAAACAAATTTAAATTTGAAAAATACTTAATGAATGAATATGCATTCCAATTCCTAATTATATATATGCGAACAACATCACAACTTCTAAATAAAATATAATTTTTTTTAAAATATATACACGTAAATCAAAACATAAGTTATTTCCCGTCGAATCTCGACGGGCTACTTACTAGTATTATTAAAACGAATACGGATTCGAGCCCTCTCCTTAAATCGGGGTTCTACGTGGCGCAACCTTCATTCGGTATTCTTATTTATCTTAAATTCCCATTTTAAGTATTTTTTATTCATATATTATATTATTATTAACTATTTAATATGAATACATGGTAAGTTTCCAAAATTAATAAGGAGACGATCGAGAAATTCAATATGGTATCTATCATAAATTAAATAAGGCAGATATTCCATTTTATTATATATTTACATTACTAAACTCATTATAATCTTGATTGTCTTCACCTTTTCGCCATTAAATTTTATGTTTCATAAAGTTTATTATTTTTTTTTCGTTTTTCTGTTCCATCGTATATAATCATACGTATTTATCTATAGATTTCATATTTTGTGCAAGATTAATCCATATATTTATATTTATATTTATATTTATATTTTTATTTAGTTAATATTATTGAAATTTCTATAGTTAAAGATTTTCATAATTTATCTCTAAAACTTACCATGATTTTTTTTAAAACTTACCATAATTTTAATGTTGATTCTTCGCATTGTATTTAATGCTATAATTTTCAAATTTGATCACTTAATTAATATATGAGCACTCTATTATAAAATTTAATGTGAAATTTTTTATCCCACAACGCTTTTCAATAAAACTTCGCTATTGGAGAACCTACATAAATACTCAAAATCAATATGTATATTTTCACCCCGCAAATATTTTGCACAACCAATTTAATTTGGCCAATTAATTAGTTGGCCAAAGAAATAGTTTTATTTTTATTGAAAATTTTAATTTAGCCAATTATTAAATTGTCTATATTAATTTATTTAATTTCCACATCGTTTTTCAAATAAAACTCCACTATTGGGAAACCTATATAAATATTTAAGATCAATGTATATTTTCACATCCCATAATTATTTTTCTTAGTTATTTTATAAATAATTTTTGGTGTCGTCATTTAAAATAATCGATGAAATTTTAGTAAATGAAATTTCTTTGTTAATTGTAACAAATTGATACATTCTACTCCAAATCGATCAATGTATATTTTTATTTCATCACATCCTAAAGTATAATTTTTTTTTTATTTTTATCGTGGGGAAATTTATAAAATTAATTAATTCATTATTTTTCTCAAATAAAAGCAAAAATATGATTATTTTAATAGAATGGACGAGATAATCCAAACAACGGGTGATTGAAATATGTAATAGGTACAATCATCAGACGAACATTACCTCTCATTGACCTATTCTTTATGTGAATCTCTTCGTTAGATCCCATCATCGTTTGAACAATTGACGATTGTAATATATAGAAAATGGATATAAAAATCCAAGAAACACCATCCTTATTGATCTATTTTTTACATATACCACATACCTCTGTTTGCTGCAAAAAAAATCTCGTTTTAGGATACTATCGAATCACTTCAGGAGTACAACGTGTTATATATGAAGATTTTTCATAAGGTAAATGGAGAACTAAAAGATAGCTACAAATATGCTAGACAATGAGTTTGTAAGACGATAAAGAGTATATAATATATGTCTTTAATATGATGTATTTGATGAATGAAAAATGATGCAAACTAATTTCATAAATTTATAATAATATTTAATCACCGTCGAATTTCGACGGGTCATACACTAGTTATAATTAAATTAAATTTGATATTAATTAACTAAATAAAAAGAAAATTGTAAAGAATCCAACGCACCCAATTTTTTTTTTTTTTAGGTAATTGAATTACTCAATGTTACAAAAGAAAGGAGCCAAGTTCAGCAAACTGCAAAACCCGCTTTATGGTCAAAGTCGTTTCTTCGAGTATACCTATATCGGGGAGAGAGAGACGAGAGAAAGAGAGAGAGAGAGGGAGGGAGGGTCTTAGAGGCAGCAATGGCGGATTTATTTGCATGGCTAATTTCATTCTTTCTCGTCATAGCTATAATTGGAATAATACTTTACCAGGTAATTTCAGCAAATATTATGCTTCTCTCTATGCTCATTTCAGTCTGCTTTACTTCATTCCAACTCTTTAAGCATTATATTCTGATTAGCTGATGTTTCAGTGGTTGATCTGGGAACAAAATTATTCTTTTCTTTTTTGTTTTTTTTGTTTTGTCCGAAAAAACGATTTTTGCAAAGTGGACTTGCAATTGAAGCAAGATAGATAGTTATAACTGGTATAGTGACAGTTTGTAGGAAAAGGGCTGTTTGGGGAAGACTGTTTATGAACGATAAGGTGAAATTTGTCTGGGCATAAGGAAATTGGAATTAATTTCATGAATGTGGGGTCTAAGGTTGAATATTTATTCTATTATATGGTTATGGCTTCGGGTGATGTGGGAAACAAACAGTTGAGAACAATGAAATGTGTTTCTGGGAGATGTATTTTGTGTAATTTATTAACAGTAGAAAACTTCGGGGATGGTCATGTGCAGTGTTATTAAGATTTAAGAATTTCAATGGAGGAATTAATGGCTGATGGACAAACGCAGTTAGGAAATATTATAAACAAAATGCAATAGAGTTTGTGAATCATGAGACGTTGACGTTTTTGATGAGCCATGAAGATTAGTAAAGTTTCGTAAGTGATTAGTATGAGATCTACCTAAGACAGATAAAATAGAAAATGTTTCTAAGGAAATCTTAGTGTTAGAGCCTATCAGCTGAGTTTGGTGCTGAAATCTTAAAGCTTTCTAGAAGCCCAAGCATTTAGATACATAAGTAACTGCTATATAGAAAATCGTAAAAAGTAACAAACTGATTTTGCATCTTATGGTCCAATAAATATGGGGTTTCTATCGGAAAGTGCTCGTGCCTTGAGCAGAATCTAGGATGCTGATGGGACAAGCTAAGAAATGAAATTATCTTATAATCTCTCTCTCTTTGTTGTTATATTAGTCTTTATCTTCCTTTCCTTTATGTTACGAGGAAAATGATGCCTAAATTGTTGTATTGCAGCTAATGTGCTTGGCTGACCTCGAGTATGACTATATCAACCCATATGATTCGGCATCCAGAGTAAATAAGGCTGTTTTGCCGGAGTTTGTTTCTGAAGGAGTTTTGTGCCTCCTCCATCTTATTACAGGACACTGGGTTATGTTTTTTCTCTGCCTACCATATGCATATTACAATATAACATTGTAAGTTTCTCTGATCACATTGTCTACAATGGTGGATGTTTTCTCTTCTATCACATGGTCAATGTAAGCTAACAATACTTAGTCGTATTCTGCTTCTACACTCTGAACAAGGGAGACGACTTTGCTCATGTTTATGTAGTGGTAAAGATCCAGAGAACTCAACTTTAAAATCACTTCTGTGAGAAAAATCATTTTATCCCAATTATATAGCAACATTCAGATAAATGGAATCACACATTGAGAAAGTCTTACTTGGGGTGGGGAGGGACTGATTAAACTTCAGCACAAGTCAGTAGATAAAGCTTTATATTGGGTAATTCAAAACTATATTGTGTAGATAAGTATCAGCCAAGGATGCACTGTGTGGCTGCATAATGCAACTGGTATCAGGCTATCAGCAGTACAAGTTACATGATTTGGAACTTTTTCCAACGACATCATACTTCTGAAATATCTGGTTACTGGACTTGGTTAGGAATCCGGATTGCTGATTTATACGATAAAAAGATGTTATAAAGTGAGTAAACTGTAAGGTTTTTTGGAGACATTTTTGCCCCTCAGTTTCCCTATATTGTGAAGCTATAGTTTTAGATTGCCTAGTCAACCTAATATACATACAACATACAACATGGGATGAGGTGGGGGTGAGGACTACTCTGTGGTGCTGTTAATTATATCTTTTATCCTATGAGTTACAGAGTAATAAGGATATACTTAAGTATTATGATGATTAGATTTATTATGGTCTAATTCACTGAAGTACTTATCTGATTGGCCATGAAATGGTAGACTCAAATGCATGAAAACGATCAAGATTGAATTAATAATAATTTAAGTTTAAGCTGGCATTCTCTTCTACATTTGACTTAAGTTGATTTTACTTGAACGTGGTGATCTCAGTAGCTAAATACCGATCGCTGCTATCGTAATAGTTTCTGCACACATCTTACTCTGTTTTATGCTATGCATTTCATGATATAGTTTCATACAATTGATGTGAGTTTGTTGTTTATTTTATATCAACAGTCTTTCATAACTTCTTGTGTGATTTTCATTAAAAGAATGAATAGAGCTCTGAATGATTAAAAGTCGGCTTCTGTGGTATGAACCAGCTAGTTGCCTCCTTCATGGATGCAGCTTCCTGAATTTTTTTTCCTGTGGCAGACTTAATGTTGATTCATTTACATTACCTTGGAAAACATCGTTGTTAGCACTATATTAATTGGTCCGCAAGAAGTTCGTGGCTATGAATATTTCTTGCCCTTTGTATCTGCAACCGAATGTGTATCACTTGAAATTAATTTAACTGCTTGTTTTTTAACTTGTCACTTTTACTGGAAATTTCGTAGCTAACTAGTATTGACCTATTATTAGATTTATTGGGAAGCGGCACTTATTAGATGTAACTGAGATATTCAACCAGCTTCCCTGGGAGAAGAAGGTGAGATTGTGCAAGCTCGGGTATCTGGTTGTCCTTCTGGCAATGACAATATTCTGGTAAGCATATATGATATTTTGCACAAATGATTTTAAAATTCTGGGTGTCCCTTGTTTTTCTGGCTTCTAAAAAGTCATGTGTCATTTCAGGATGATTTGGAGCCTCGTGGATGAATGATCAATCTGAATGTGATGCTATCTATAATTATACATTCTGTAAGCTTTTGCTTATTATAGATCTTTGATGAGTCTTCCTGTACATCGAAATCCCTTATTTTTTCAATTAACTAACGCTGAGAAATATCACATTTTTTATGGTACAATTAGAAAACACATTGATCTCATACACTATTTTAATTCAGAGAGCCAAGTCACTCCGATATTATGGGATCATGATTTAAGACAGTATTACATTGAGCTGCCGTGGAAATCAGGAGAAAAACTAGGAAGAAGTGAGTACTTGTAGAGCCAATTATATTGTAGAATGTTTGCTCTTACATAAGTGTCCCGAGCCACCAAAAAATGTATAACAAGACAGTGGACATTATGATAGCATCGCGGCCTGGAGAGTCTATGGTCGTGGGAAGCGAGCAGTTGTTAATTATTAATTATTTTCTTATTGAGTCTGTTCCTATTAAGTCAGTTTTATTTGAGTAAGTTAGGCCCACAGTGTTCATGGGCTTGAGTCAGGCCAGAATGTGAAGGGTTTTGGAGTCATTAGGGTTTAGATATAAATAGGGATGTGAGGATTCAGAGGGATGGTCGTTAATTGAGTAGATTTTGGGACAGCTTCGCTTTTGGCCTCTTTTTGAGGAGTTATCTCAGTTCCTATTTGATTTTCTCTCTTACACTATCACCTTCACTCTATCACTATATTGTACACAATCTTTCTTACGAGACATGATTAAGCATTATCCCAAACAAAAGTGTTATCTTAGTTTCATACCCTTTTAACTTAAAATCTCTACCTCAGCAGCTACTCAAGAAGCAGATCTTTTATGCCGTGTTTTAAAATTTTCAGGTTATTGCAATAATTGGTGAATAGAAATACTAAATGTATGTGTCTGTTGGTTTTATTAACTTGAGGAATAGTAGGAACTGGGCTGTTAGTTGTGCACTGACGTTTATTACTGTCCGTCAAGCCATATAATAGTAAGAAGAGAAATGTTGGATTATTATAGTATACTGATCTAAGCAAAATCATTTGCAAGTTATTTGTAAAGCAAGTGTGAAAACAGTCATCCCTTGATGCTATGGCATATGTAGGGCCTCAAAAGGCTAGCATATGCAGTTTTTCGTGTTGGCCGTTTCAATATCTCCTCAGTGGCCAGTGCTAGCTGAAGCTGGGAAGTTGTCAATATAGTCAGCTAAAAGTAGTCAAGACATCGCCTCGTTGCTTATTCATCATAGGAATGGGTCACGAACGTTGAGTCCAACACTGCAAATGTTGAATAACTGCTGCTTTCTAGTTGAACTGGTGTAGTCTTCATCATAATTGTTCTGGAATTCAGCCATCTGTCACCCTAAGATGTCCCAGAAGTCATGCCTGCTCGTTGTAACTTGATGTTGATCTTTTTATATTCTATTTATTATAGCAAAAGAAGATGATCGAAGTGGCATGAAGATGATGGCATCCGGTATACACTCATATCTTTTCGTATTATCTCATAAATGTCGAACCTTCTACCTGAGATTAGGCCTCAGTGTGACAGCATTAATCTTGTGACTAGTTATTTAAAATCTTGGTTATTGTTGGGACATGAATGTCATGACTTTGCAGGTTGTCTGAATTTGGCTGTGAGAGTCGACGTCCACTCGAGTTATTATATTCACATGGGGCTGCCCCCATGCCATGTTCAAGTTATAGCAGCAATGTAAGTTTTGACATATATTTTATTTCTTCAAAGTCTTGGTTGTTGAATTTTGATGTTTTCTTTGAGTAAAATATGTGTTTGATCGAACTGATGCATCAGCTGGTATTATTTTATGGTAGCTTGCAGCATTATTTCAATGTTACTAGAGAGAGAGAATAATTTGTTTAGTTTAATAGATTATGGAGTGAGAGTCAACAGCTGACGGCAGATTCATAATTTGAGTTTTGGGGAGAAAAGTTTGATTGAGGACTATATATTTGGTATCTTAGCAATGAAATCTGAATGAGGAGGGGTTGCTGACGTGTTCGTGGACCCGTTAACGTGTCTATTGATGACGTGATAGTGTAAAATATCGTGACGTGTTTATTATGTGCGAATAAAGGTGATGATGGCTAGATAGTATTAGTGTAGTTTCAGTTTCTAGTTTTAGGTATTGATAAAAAGACTAGATTCAAATCTAGAACCAACTCAGTGCTCCGGTTCCCAAGTATGTAAGAAAGTTGATTGTGTTAAAGATAATGATGTGGAAAAAATTAGTTCCACCTCAGATAAGAAAAGAAGACGACGTGAAGGAAACAATGCCGTTTTCTTATCCAAGTGGAATTAATTTTTCCACCTCATTTTCTTTAATATGCGATAATAACACAGTCAACTTCCGGCTACCAACTCGACACGATGGCGCTGGAATACTGAGTCGGTTCTAGATTTGAATCGAGTTATATTTTGTCAATACCTCTGAAACTACCCTAATACTTTTGATCCAAAATTATAATTTGGCCTAATTTTAAATGTATAAGTTAGCTCTAGTCACATGGTTACTCATATTTTATAAGATATTTAGATACTTGTTTATCATCTTAAAAATAATTAATTTGGGTTATCTGTTGCCTATTAGTATTACATCATATAGCATGTATGCTAATGATGTGATTACTATACACGTAGTTTATAACTTTATATTAAAACACAATAAATGACACCATATATTTTATTAGAAAGATTTTCAACTTGACAAATTTGGTCGTTGCTACTTGCTAGTTCTTTTCTTTCTTTCTAGAAACCTCAATAATAATAATAATAATAATAATAATAATAATAATAATAATAATAATAATAATTATTATTATTATTATTATTATTATTATTATTAAATTCGAGATTAGCTAGAAACATCTATGAATTAATTTACTGGAAGAACAAAAAAAAATTACAAGCGACCTAAATAATAATTTTCAAGCTTATAGACTAATATATTTGTGGAACTTGTAGGGGATGAGTCATGAGTGCAATTTACAAATCAATTAATATTGACATTATTGTGATTTAACAACTTCCTACAATTATTACTAGTTTGATCCTAGACTTGAAAAATTCCCAACACAATTACTTTTCCGTTGTAATCTTTTGACAAAGAGCATTTAATTTATTGAAATTTAAGGTTTCTAGACATTTTGGTACTACTACTTTCGAAGAAGCCAATTTTTTTGACTTGAACCTAATTGCAATTTTTCTTGATACAAAAAGGACGAATTAGAATCAAACTAGTTTTATTTAGCTAATTCGTTCTCAAACTCTTGTAGGTCATAGATGGACAATTTCCCCCTTTTAAATAAACCATAATGTAATCATCTTTGTTTTGGATGACGACAAAAATTGATACTATCTGAGCATTTTATGCAATAGCTTGCAAATCGTATTAGAAAATTAAGTGTGACCTGTAATTATTATTCGGCGAGTTTCATCTAATGCGTTAGATATTAGTTTGTGTATATACCATGCAGAAAGGAAAAGAAAAAAAAAAGAAAAATGCGTAGCTTCAACGACGTCGGTTGTCATCGGCCTTCTCCTCTTCCTTCCCTGCACCTGTAAAAATAATACACACGTTTTTCATACATGCACATTTATATATTTAATTTACACAGTAACCCAATTTTCCACGTTTTAAATCTTTATTGTTAATTAATTATTAATTAAAACTTCAAAATTGGCTTTCTCAATAAATAAAATGAAGTTAGAATCTAATAATTATCATATATCTGATCACGAGTTCACGACGTTGTTCAGGGTTACAACACACTAACACAGAACCAAAGAATGTGCTATAAATCAAAAGTATATTTATTTATTGGAATGTCAATTATTAAAAGAAGATGCTAGTGATTGACCTAGTCTCTTCACACTTGATGTCCTACTAGGCATATATCATGATGTTTTTGCCAGCTTTTTTTATCAAGTTAAAATATGGATTATTTCAAGTTCGTGAATTTTATTTTAATTAGTAACAATATTTTAGTGCAGTTGCGCAGCTGTGGTCTTCTAGATCGGTACGGAGTGCCTGTTTCTTCTTCTTCTTCTTCTTCTTCTTCTTCTTCTTCTTCTTCTTTTATTTTTATTTTTTTTATTATCAATTGAAATGGCATAATTCCTATATGTTTTACTCCCTCGTCCCATTTATATAGGCGGATTGAAATTTTCACATGGATTAAGAAAATTTATTAGAAAAGTAAATTATATAGTAAATTTCTTAATATGGCTCTATTTATTATTTGACTTTGTATTTTTTATGAGTTAATCAAAGAATTAAATAGGGATATATTAGTAAATGAGCTAAAAAACATTACTTTTTATGGAAACAAGCCTATATATTTGGGACATCCGAAAAAGGAAAACAAGTCTATATAAATGGGACGGAGAGAGTAGTTATTATTAAGGGAAAAAAAGTTTGTGAAAAATTTTCATCTTTTAATTATTTTGCATTACTAATCTCATAAATTTCATTGTAAATTGTCCCTTATGAGACATCCAAGTGGTAATAGATTTTGTCTGTTGAATAGAGAATTTTTGGATTCAATTTCAACCGTTCTCATTTTCCCAAGTAAAAAAAACGAAAAAAATCACTTGTAACATAAAAAGTAATTGGTAATGGAAAATTGAACTAATTTTAATTATCAATATCAATATGCATATCAAACAGTTCAATGTTAATATATATATATATATAGGGTAGACCCATTTATGTAGTGCTGCACTATTCATCCACACAAAATAATACAGTGAAAATATTTAGTGTCCATTTAGAGTGAATTGAATGAATTAGTACACAATTAGAAATTTAGGATTGCGCAAACACAGTGAATATTTAGTGTCCATTTAGGAATGAAAACAGAGGATAAATTAAGCAGAAGCGCAATTTTTTATTTGTTTATTTTTGAGAGGAGCATAAGCTTAAACTTAATATTACCGAACATTAACACGATATTATTAAAATTAAAATATGATTTAAAATCAACCCAGGCCCGGCCGAAGAGAAGAGAAGGTATGTAAACTTGGGAAATTCTATTAGAGCATTAGCAATAATGGGCGCTAAAAAGGATGGACGTTTAATATTTAATTAGTTTCTGTGCGTCCAAGTGGGTGCTGATTTTTTTTGCCACAATGGAATTCTATACACAAGCTGGAAAAAAAATGAAAAAAAAACGAAAAAAAGAAAGCGAATAAAATTTCTTTCCTCTTTCTTCTTCTTCCGTCTTCTTCTTCTTTCTTTTTCTTCTTCCATCTCCCATTTCTGCAAATTAAATTTATTTTCTCTTTCTTCTTCTTCTCCCTTGCCCAATAGGCTGCCGCCACCTCAGTCTCACCATCCCAGCGCTACAGCTCTCAAAAGGGCGTTACTCCGCCCACCACCGTCGCCCACCCGCGGTCGTCATCGCGAGCACCCGGCCTGCGCCCTCCCCCACCTCGACCGCCCAGCGATGCGGGTGCTCTTAGGAGTGTACATATAGTACACTTCTCTCACATAATAATATTTTATTAATATCACACTCCACTCAATAATATTATATTAATATAATTTATATTAATAAAATATTATAATATGAGAGATGAGTTTATTATTACATGTACATCCATCCCTAATAAAAATTTTTCCGGTAAAGTTAAAGTTAAAGTAGAAGCAAACGAACACGCTTTCGCCGCCCAAGGCGAATTAGATAAAATAATGAAGAACTAAAGCGGCAGCCACCACACATGGCGGGGCGCTGGCGGAGGAAGCAGATCCACTCAGAAACAGGTCACGTGCCACCGCCACCGCCACCCCTCCCTACACGTTTTTGTGGAATTTTGCTCACTCACTCACTTGTCGTTGCTGTCCCCACGAATTTTAGATTAATTGTTTTTTATTTTGCACGCGCTACAATACTTTTGGATTAATCTGAATACATGATCATAGAACCTCCATTCCATTTCAATTGTCCTGATTCCTGTATTTATTTGTTACTCCCTCCAACTCAATATTTATGGCTATTTCTTTTGAACACAAATATTAAAAAGAAGAAAATTAGAGATCAAAAGATCTGTGACCCACATGTTTAGTGTAGTTTTTATTCAATATTTAATTATTTAGTCAGTAAAGTACTTTAATTAGGAATTAAGTAAACTTTAAATTAGTTAAAAAAGAAATGGGTCATATTACATGGGACGACCCAAAAAAGAATACAGACCATGAATATTGGGACGGAGGGAGTATATTTTAATGGTCTTATACTAAAAATAAAAATTTTAATATTATCAACACATACTCCATTCGTCCCGCAATAAGTGACCACATTCTTTTCGACACAGATATTAAGAAGAAATGTGTTTAAAGGGTAAAAAGATAGGAAATGGTGGGACCCACAACTTTTTGTGAGAGAAGCATATTTCCTTATAAGGAAAATGACCACTTATCTGGGACAACCCAATAAAAAAATGTGGTCACTTATTCCAAGAGGAAGGGAATAATAAACATCATCAACTTAACTCATTAATTACAATTTATGCCATCAAAAAGTTACTATCCCTTTTATCTCTTACTTGATTTAACAACAATAACCTTTAAAAAAATTACTTTTGCTTTCTTACTTTATTACAAACAACTTATTTTCTTAACATATGTGGCTGAATTTATGAGATCATTGAAATGGAAGCGTAAGGAAGTAATGTTTACATGTATATTTAATATTGCACAATGTCGATTAGAAAAAAAGAATAAATCTACTCGAAGTTACATCTACTATTATTTTTTACTTTTTTTTTTTAAGTTGAAGAGTTTTTGGTGGATAACAGTACTTGCTACTATTTGGAAGAATGAGCGAGTGCCAAATCTTACCACACACCGGCAACGAGGAATTTTATAAAATACTAGTATACAAATCAACAACATAACAATAAAAGAAATATAATATTTTGTTTGGATGTTATTTTAGGTGCACACTAGGTAAACTTCAATATCTGTTTAATAATGTGTAATTCTGCAAACTACAGATGACATGTAAATCACACTTTCCAAATATAAATGTGACGGACTCGACGTATAAAAATATTAGAGGAATTTGAACCCGAGATTATGGTGTCGTACAACAATTTTTTTTTTTATAAATACATAAATTTCCATTCAATTTCATTCCATATTGTTTACAACACGGATTATTTTTATCGTCGAAGAAACAAAGGAGAGGCAGTAATTAAGTAATGTGATTGTGAGAGAGAGAGAGAGTCAAGGTCCACGCAGAAAAAGACTAATATAATATGGAATGAACTTGACGCTATAAATCAATCATCAATCACAATATCACATGCGTTGTTAAAGGGCTAGAATTTTTACACATGCAACGTCGATATGTCCTTTTGAAGTTTTCGATCTTCTTTTTTTTCCTTTATCATATTTCAAAACATGGTCGACGTTACATATATATGGTATGATAATACTTATTTCATATATAAATTGTCATTGCACAATATTAAATATAAAAATATAAATCGTATGAAAAGTGAATATAGTCTTGTGACAATTTACTAAAATACTACCCCACTTTCGTAAGCTTGAATTACAATAAAATGTTTTTTGAGAAGAATTACAATAAAATGTTGATACTGTTTCTTTATATTTTGTCACAAGTTATTTTTTTCCATTATATTGCATTCATAATAAAATATTATCCAATGCATTAAATCAAACTTTTTTCTCAAACTCGCTCTTATCCAAACATTTGCAAGAAGGATCAAATACATTATACAGTCATGTATGACTGGGTGCTGCATTGTATAAGATGTGGATGAGATTATAGTAACTTCTATCTGCAACAATTATTTAATTATATCATGATTTGCAGATATATCAAGAAAAACCTTTCAATCCTTTTCATTTTTGTCTCTGTGTTAACTGAAAGGTACATTTCATAATATTTTATTATATATGTGAGATAAAAAAAGACATTAAATGGTACTCCCTCCATCCCAATAGCAAGGTCTCACTTGCTTTGGACATAGTTATTAAGAAACAAGAGTAAAATGATAAAAAGTGGTATGTTCCACATCTTTTGAAGAGTTAATTATTTTCATTTTTGGAATGAGACTTTACTATTGGAACAGACGAAAAAAGAAAGCGAGACCTTTCTATTAAAACGGAGGGAGTAGTACAATCTCAAGCTAAATTTTTTTTTATCTAGAATCTAATAGTTATAAAGTTATTTGTATCATAATCAAACGATTAAGATCGATGACGTGAGCGTATTTGTACTTGTTGGTCCCAAGACGGATTCCTTGGTGTAGGGGGGGTGAATACACCAAGTTTAAAAACTTTTCCAATTAAAAACTCTTTTAATTGGTAATGTCCGGTCAATTTGGAAAGCGAACGATCGACACGGTAAATGTACGGAATATGGTGGATTTGGAAAGTCCGTCTGTTACTTCAAATATATTGCAAAGCTCTGTTTCTCTTTTCAGTTAGTCAGTTTATGCAACTTGAAATGAGATCATGATAAGTTAGCTGAATGCATAAATAAAGCAGTAAATAACAAAGCAATTTTAACGTGGTTCGGAGTAACACCTCCTACGTCCACGACCAGATTCACTGGTAATTCACTACCACTTGGTTTCCAAGTACCAAGCAACTTCACAACTCGAACCTGAGTTGTTTTCCAATAGTTTACGGGCACTGTCAAGCTTACACCTTTCAGTTTGCGGGTACTGAAAAAACCCGACTTACAGTTTTCGGGTACTGTAAAACCTGACCACTCGAATTACACGCTTCGAGCACGCGTACCTTGACCTAACCTTTCTGGGTTTGGGTTTGGGTAAGGGTTTTCCAACTATGAACGAGTTCTTACAATGAAGAACAAGGAGAATGATGAACTCGTTCAAACTAGGCTTAAGATATTTCTATTCTAATCTATTCTGCCTATGACTGAATATGTGAACAACTAAGAACACAGCTAACTGGCTGGGTGTTCTTGAAAGATTTGGCTTTGAAGATCGTTGTTCATTTTTCTGTTTGCTCTTTTATTTCTTCAGTCGTCTCGCCAGCCTCGCCAGCCTTTTCTCATCAATGGTGAGGAGATATATATAGGTGGAGATTCAAACTAGCCGTTGGAAGAGAGCCGTTTGAATCTTACCTACTCTCATTGACTTCTGGCCTTTAACCTACGAAGTAGGTCTGCATCTGCAGAAGCTATTTCTTCTCTGATTTGACCGCTTCAGACAAGATCTTCTGACATCGGGATCTTGTTTTGGAGAAGGTCTTCGTCTTCGAGCTGCTAAGCATTTCTGCTGTATCTTCAGCGTCTTGGACTCTGCTGCGTCTCGACTCTGAGCTGTGTCTTAGACCTGTGTTGTATCATTAACCTGAGCTGTGTCTTCAACCTGAGCTGTGTCATTAACCTGAGCTGTCTTAGACCTGAGCTATGTCATTAACACTAAGCTGGGTCCTTTATACTGAGCTGGGTCTTTAACACTGAGCTGGGTTTCCATCACTGAGCTGGGTCTTGATACTGCTGGGTCTTTGACTCTTCGTGATGCCTTTCTGTGATGCCTTTCTTGAATTCCTCAGCTGTGTCCGCTTAGCTGTGTCTTCTGCTGTCTTCAGCGACTCTACCTGTAAACTTAGAAACTCTATAAGCTCAAACAGGTGAGCTGAAAAATGCTTAGCCTTGTGCAATCATCTACTCGGTTGGGGTCAGCTGGGTTTTGGTATCAAATCAAAACTCTATTAATTTTCCCAACAATTTCCCCCTTTACCAAAGCCTAACTGAGAAAAACAATTTACTTCCCCCTTAACAGGAAACGGGGTTTCAAAAAGAAATAAACGTTCATAGCAGATAATTATTTTCAGAGCCTGGACAAAGAGAGATTGTCTTTAGGTTGATTTTGATAGAAAAGAACTTTTCATTAATACGAAATTTTACAATTTTAAAATTACAAAAGTTCAAAAGAAAAGATTCCCAGTTGGCTGGGTCTTCATTTCTGCTTCTGCTGCTGATTCTTCTGTCTATCTTCTTCTAGTTGCTCATCCGTTCTCAACCTGTACCGGTTGAAGATCATCCGTTCCAGCTTCCTGTATTCCTCTTTATTGTTTACCTTGGAAATTTTTCTCCTGATCGCCCATCTATTTACTTCTGCGATAATTTGTGATTTGTCAGGAAGATGAGTTCAGTGTATCGTAGAAATTTGGAGATGATAATCTGGTAGGAAGCGAAGAACTGGATCTTCGTGGTCTTTGCGGCATTGAAGAATGCTTTAGCAGTCATCCTATCTTGATGAAAGAACTCATTTAGATGCATCTTGAAAGTAACATCTGGTGGCTTATTTGGGTATGCTCCCAGATAGTAGTAATCTTCAATGAACTCGAATTTTGTATGTTTCCAGTCGTCGTTTAACTTTTCTGAGATTCATTCATCTATTCTTCTCTAGTTCATTGGCATCTGAGACTTTTTCTTCGATGCTCTGATGTTTGCTCTTTTCTTCTTCTGCTTCTTTTCTTCAGCATTGAGCAAGCTTTCCTTCTTCTTCTGCTGCTCTTGAAAGCTTTTCATCTCTTGATTTTGTTGATTTACAAAGTTGCAGAGCCATTGAGTATCATTGATTTGTTTTGGCGTGGTTCCGCTTGCTTTGGCAAGATGAATGATCATTTTTGCCTCAGCTGCGTCAGCAGGTGCAGCTTCCTTGTCCATCTCAACTGGAACAATCCTGCTGAGAGTGTGGAGGTAGGAGTTGGCTCTTGCGATTACCTCCTCAGATGGCGGTACTTCATCTTGCTTAGCCTTCTGGATGAGAGTTTGGATCAGCTCGTCTTGATGCATGAAGGCATCCTGAAGACTTCCAAATCCAAAGATCTCTTGCAGAGTAACTTTTTCGGCTTTGAGCTTATTGAAGGAGTAGAACTCCACAAGTTTCTCATTTGCATACCATGTAGTCATCTTGGTAGCAAGGTAAAATTTGAAGTCGCTGACGGCGACTAGTGCGGCGGGGAGCGAAGCAAGAGAAGGGTACTGTTGCAGTGCGCTCTTTACCCCTTGAAGCCTGAGGTCATCGAACCTTATGATAGTGGCAGCACGTGCAACGGCTCTGGGACTGAGGATTTCAAATTCCTCAGAAGGGCTTGTAGGTTCAGCTTGGTTTTCATCATCCAGTTGCAAATGAGCGTCAGCTGGATGGGGTTCTTTGGGCGAGTTGGGATTAGAAGAGGGTTCAGCTTGGGTGTCAGCTGGATGTGAAGGAGCTTCAGTCAGTTGAATATCTATCTGCTCTCTTACAGGAGATGGTTCTTTGGTTGGAGAGTAGGGTGCTGAACTTTGGAGTTAAGCGGTTTCAGGTACTGAGTAAGTGGGTGGGGAATCTGAGAGAGGTACCTGAAGATGAAGAGAAAGGAGAGGATAGTCTTGTTGAGTGGTTCCAGCTGATGTGGGATCAACTGGAGCGGGTTGTGAAGATGCTTGAAGAAATTGTCGAAGAGGAATAGCATCCTCTGGGTCAGAGTGGAAGGCCACTATTTGTGGTTCTTCAGTTTCTCGTGATGTAATCACGAACTCCCTTCCATTGTCTGAGCTGGAGGAGGATCCATGAGCTGTCTCCTCAGTGATTGGTCTCCACTCAGTTTTCTTATTTTGGATTGTGGATGCTGTGGGAGTGGACTCAGATTCAGCTGGTTTCTCTGATGCCTCCTCAGCTGGCTTGCTGGCTGTCTTGAATTTCAGCTTCTTTTTGGCAGGTGGAGATCCAGCTGGCTGTGTCTCCTTCGGTTGCTTCCTTTTTTCCGCTTGAGAGGGAGAGACAGTCTGCTGCTTTGCCTCTTGCACCTTCTTCTTCCCTTCAGGGGCTGCTTTCTTCAACAAGTCAGTGAGCTGACTTGGCTTCTCAAACAGTATTCTGCACACAGAAAATTCTTCTGTGTCGTGCCACTTGATTTGCCGTCCGGTAGTGTAGTTTTCTATTATGCACGCCACTTTGGTGCATAGATAGATTGTCTCCCTACAGCTGTACCGGGTAAAGCTGTCATCTTCAAAATGAATCTTTTTAGATTCTTTTTCCAATTTTCCCATGAAGTAGGAGAACCAATCCACAGGGTCATTCCTGAGGATGGCTATCATCGGTTTCAGCTTGGGTATGCTGATCTCTCCTTGAGATCCAGCGATACCGAGGATGCACTTCTCGGTGACATCCAGAAGTGGTCTGTACTTGGGCTTGAGCAGGAGCTTGGACATGCTCGCCCTGTAAGGTTCCGGTTTGAACAGCATCTTATCCAGCTCGACCTGGATTTCTTCTCTGGTGTAGTTTTCTGGGGAACGGTCCCCAAGAGTCTTGAGGCCGAACAGCTTGTTCAACATCCGGTTGATGTTGATGTCGACATCCCAATGAGTTGTATGCCCTGTCTTTTCCTTGAGATGTAGAGTGATTGTGGAGCGGAGACGTTCATCTTGGTTTGTCATGTCCAGGAAGAATTCTGCCACTTCCCGGCGGAAGATGTTCTTCGGTCTTGCAGTCGCCTATTGCAGCAGGCCAGTATTCTCGATGAGATCCAGCACCTCCTGGAACTCTGAGTTCTGGTAGTTCTTGAGAGTTAAGCAACTCTCAAAATGAAGTTTTGACATCAAATTCTCAGTCCGGCTTGCTCCTTGTGTTATCTTCCTTGGGGCCATGATCTTCTTCTGTAGCAAGAAGTTAGAAAGACGAAGATACTAGGGGAGTGTGTTTGCAAAGAGATAATCAAGAATCTGAGATATAAATTTCAAAGATAAGTAGGAGCGAAAGAAAATATGGTGAAGATTTGCATATTTTAGATGTATATATCAACTGTCCATTTTGATGGAAGGTTGAGATCTTGGCAAAAGAATTGAAGATCTGCGACTGAGAGAGATTTGCGCAACATGTCACATGACGTGTGTAAATAGAGTGTAGGTCACGCGCGCGTGAGGTAGTCGAACCGTTCTGACTTCTGCCTCAGTTCTCCCGAGCTACAATATTCTGCATGCTTTCATTAAATGCGATGGGATTCGATGGGATGGATGGCTTACTGACTAATCCATTTAAGGAATGTCTGGGTATTTGAGTTAAATTCAAATATTTTTATCTTTAAATAGCATATTCTTCAGGGAAATAGATAAAAAGGTCTGCAAACCTGTCAGCTGATCATTGTAGTCAGCTGATACCACGGATGTGTTTTCTTTATGTTTGATTCCCCCTCAGCTGGGTAAACCTTCTGAATCTGAGCTTTGGGATCCAGCTGAGCTTATTTCCCCTCAGTTGGATGATTTTTCTTCATCCGGATTGAGCAGTCCAAGTAATTCACACCTCATCTTGATTATTCTGCTGGACTGGGATGAGATCAATTATTGATACCAATTATTGGTGAAACTGCTGATCTGAGTTTCCCCTTAGCTAGATTCAGATTTGATAGCAGATGGCTTTTTCTTCAGCTGCATCGTACTTCTTTTGAGCGGATTTTCTCATCATTGGCTCATTCATTTGATAAGGTCAGCTGTTCCCAAATCCAGTTGATTCATCTGCTGCTTTTCAATTCTTTTCTTGAGACCAATGAACTCAGCAGTGAGACTGGCTGAGTTTTTAGTTTTGTATCCAGCTGTCTTCATTTCACAGCTGGTCCCAGTAAGCTAGCTGGGTTTCTTCATTTTCTTCATCGGTTGATTCAATAAGATGTTTCAGACATCTTAATCAGAGTTGTTGGTCCCAAGACGGATACCTAGGTATAGAGGGGGGTGAATAAACCTAGGTTTAAGAACTTTTTCAAGTTAAAACTCTTTTTAGAGAGCTTCTTTGTGTTCGATCCGAATTTGGATGACGCTTGATCGACACGGTAGGCATGTGAGTGTGTGTGGAAGTTGGTGGGTTTGGAAAGTCCGTCTGTTGCTTCAAAATATATTGCAAAGCTCTGTTACACTTTTCAGTTAGTCAGTTTATGCAGCTTGAAATAATGCTCATGAGAGGAGTTAGCAGATTGCATAAAACAAAGCAGTAAAGAACAAAGCAATTTTAACGTGGTTCGGAGTAACACCTCCTACGTCCACGACCAGGTTCACTGGTAAATCACTACCACTTGGTTTCCAAGTACCAAGCAACTTCACAACTCTAACCCGAGCTGTGTTCCAACAGTTTGCGGGCACTGTCAAGCCTACACCTTCAGTTTTCGGGTACCGAAGAACCTAACTTACAGTTTCCGGGTACTGTAAAACCTGACCACTCGAATTACACGCTTCGAGCAGGCGTACCTTGACCTAACCTTTCTGGGTTTGGGTAAGGGTTTTCCAACTATGAACGAGTTCTTACAATGAAGAACAAGAAGTATGATGAACTCGTTCAAACTAGGCTTAAGATATTTCTATTCTGATCTATTCTGATCTATTCTGTCTATGATTGAATATGTGAACAACTAAGAACACAGCTGACTGGCTGGGTGTTCTTAAAAGATTTGGCTTTGAAGATCGTTGTTCATTTTTCTATTTGCTCTTTTATTTCTTCAGTCGTCTCGCCAGCCTCTCTCACTCTCTTCTTTTTCTCTTCAATGGTGAGGAGATATATATAGGTGGAGGTTCAAACTAGCCGTTGAAAAAGAGCCGTTTGAATCTTACCTACTCTCATTGACTTCTGGCCTTTAACCTACGAAGTAGGTCTGCATCTGCAGAAGCTATTTCTTCTCTGATTTGACTGCGTCAGATAAGATCTTCTGACATCGGGATCTTGTCTTGGAGAAGGTCTTCGTCTTCGAGCTGCTAAGCGTTTCTGCTGTGTCTTCAGCGTCTTGGACTCTGCTGCGTCCTGACTCTGAGCTGTGTCTTAGACTTGTGCTGTATCATTAACCTGAGCTGTGCCTTTAACCTGAGCTGTGTCATTAACCTGAGCTGTCTTAGACCTGAGCTATGTCATTGACACTAAGCTGGGTCCTTTATACTGAGCTGGGTCTTTGATACTGAGCTGGGATTCCATCACTGAGCTGGGTCTTGATAATGCTAGGTCTTTGACTCTGCTTGGTCTGCTCTGTTGAGTATGTTCTGCTGAATTCCTCAGCTGTGTCCGCTTAGCTGTATCTTCTGCTATCTTCAGCGACTCTACCTGTAAACTTAGAAACTCTATAAGCTCAAACAGGTGAGCTGAAAAATGCTTAGGCTTGTGCAATCATCTACTCGGTTGGGGTCAGCTGGGTTTTGGTATCAAATCAAAACTCTATTAATTTTCCCAACAATTTCCCCCCTTTTGATGATGCCAAAACCTAACTGAAAAAAATAATTTACTTCCCCCTTAACAGGAAACGGGGTTTCAAAAGATTAAACATTCACAGCAGGTAAACATATTCAGAGCCTGGACAAAGAGAGATTGTCTTCAGGGTGAGCATGAGAGCAAAAACATTTCAGTTTTATTAATCCTCAAAGATGATTACAAGAATTACAATATTAACAAACTGAAATTAGACAAAAACTATTTAAACCCAGTTGGCTGGGTCTTCATTTCTGCTGCTGCTGATTCTTCAGTCTATCTTCTTCTAGTTGCTCATCCGTTCTCAACCTGTACCGGTTGAAGATCATCCATTCCAGCTTCCTGTATTCTTCTTCATTGTTTACCTTGGAAATTTTTCTCCTGATCGCCCATCTATTTACTTCTGCGATAATTTGCGATTTGTCAGGAAGATGAGTTCCAGGTATCAGCGGAGGCTGGAGATGATACAGCTGGGGAGCAGAGAACTGGATCTTCGCGGTCTTTGCAGCATTGAAGAATGCTTTCGCAGTCATCCTATCTTGATGAAAGAACTCATTTAGATGCATCTTGAAAGTAACATCTGGTGGCTTATTTGGGTATGCTCCCAGATAGTAGTAATCTTCAATGAACTCGAATTTTGTATGTTTCCAGTCGTCGTTTAACTTTTCTGAGATTCATTCATCTATTCTTCTCCAGTTCATTGGCATCTGAGACTTTTTCTTCGATGCTCTGATGTTTGCTCTTTTCTTCTTCTGCTTCTTTTCTTCAGCATTGAGCAAGCTTTCCTTCTTCTTCTGCTGCTCTTGAAAGCTTTTCATCTCTTGCTTTTGTTGATTTACAAATTTGCAGAGCCATTGAGTATCATTGATTTGTTTTGGCGTGGCTCCGCTTGCTTTGGCAAGAGGAATGATCATTTTGCTCCATTTTCCTCTCCGTTCAGCTGGTTCTTCTGCTTCCAGCTCAGCAACAACTTCATCAATCTCAGACTGCAGTACTTGGATTTCATTTTCAGCTACATCTTTCCCTTTTCCTGCCCTTGATGTTTTCCTCTTGTCATTACCTTCCCCCTTACCTTTCCCCTTTTTTGGCATTATCAACAAGGGTGGAGGATAGGTTGACGACTGTCTCATTTAGCTGGGCCAGGGCTTTGTCAACATCAGCAATCTTGGCTGTGTTGTCTGCTGTGATGAGGTTGAGCTGTGCTGTGCTGTTACTTTCAGCTTTGAACTGAGTGTCCAGCTCTTTGTAGAGGTTGAACAACGTTTGAATGTCAGTTCTGTTGGAGAGCGCTTGCTCTTGGAGAGCTACCATCTGGTTGGATAGGTTGCTGATGCTGCTTTTCAGTGGAGCTTGAAGTTTTGAAATGATCTCAGCGACTCTCTTCTCTAGATGAGTTGACTGATCAATGCGTTGAGAGAAGAGAGATTGCTTGAGATCTTGACTGGTGCTTTCCTATAGATTCTGGGCAAATCTGTGAACTTCATCAATGGACTATCCATTACAGTGGACTTGCCATTCTACAGCTGTGATGCGCAGAAGGGTGTCAACATTTGATTTGAGTCTATCCTGGAATAGGATTTCCTCAACTTGTTTGTCAATTTTGTCCTTTATTGCATCAGAAAGCACGACATCAGGATCTGTCTGGATCCCAGATTCGACTTGGCTGGGTTTATCTGCCTCGATCTCGACCAGTGAGCGAGTGTCATCTGCAATTGGACTTGGTGGGGCAGTTTCTGCGGGCTCAACTGTTGCAGTAGTTGGCTCGTCTTCAATCACCATTGCCTCAGCTGTGTCGGCAGGTGCAGCTTCCTTAGCATTCTCAACTGGAACAATCCAGCTGAGAGTGTGGAGGTAAGAGTTGGCTCTTGCGATTACCTCCTCAGATGGCGGTAATTCATCTTGCTTGGCCTTCTGGATGAGAGTTTGGATCAGCTCGTCTTGATGCATGAAGGCATCCTGGAGACTTCCAAATCCAAAGATCTCTTGCAGAGTAACTTCTTCGGCTTTGAGCTTATTGAAGGAGTAGAGCTCCACAAGTTCCTCATTTGCATACCAAGTAGTCATCTTGGTAGCAAGGTAAAATTTTAAGTCGCTGACGGCGACTAGTGCGGCGGGGAGTGAAGAAAGAGAAGGGTATTGTTGCAGTGCGCTCTTTACCCCTTGAAGTCTGAAGTCATCGAATCTCATGATAGTGGCAGCACGTGCAACGGCTCTGGGACTGAGGATTTCAAATTTCTCAGAAGGGCTGGTAGGTTCAGCTTGGTTTTCATCATCCAGCTGCAAAGGAGCGTCAGCTGGATGGGGTTCTTTGGGTGAGCTGGGATTAGAATAGGGTTCAGCTTGGGTGTCAGCTGGCTGTGAAGGAGCTTCAGTCAGTTGAATATCTACATGCTCTCTTACAAGAGATGGTTCTTTGGTTGGAGAGCAGGGTGCTGAACTTTGGAGTTGAGCGGTTTCAGGTACTGAGCAAGTGGGTGGGGAATCTGAGAGAGGTACTTGAGGATGAAGAGGAAGGAGAAGATAGTCTTGTTGAGCGGTTCCAGCTGATGTGGGATCAACTGGAGCGGGTTGTAAAGATGCTTGAAGAAATTGACGAAGAAAAATAGCATCCTCTGGGTCAGAGTGGGAGACCCCTATTTGTGGTTCTTCAGTTTCTCGTGATGTAATCACGAACTCCCTTCCATTGTCTGAGCTGAAGAAGGATCCCAGAGCTGTCTCCTCAGTGACTGGTCTCCACTCAGTTTTTTTCTTTTGGATTTGGGATGCTGTGGGAGTGGACTCAGATTCAGCTAGCTCATCAACTGGTTTCTCTGCTGCCTCCTTAGCTGGTTTGCTGGCTGTCTTGAATTTCATCTTCTTTTTGGCAGGTGGAGATCCAGCTGGCTGTGTCTTCTCCGGTTGCTTCATTTTTCTCGCTTGAGAGGGAGAGGCAGTCTACTGCTTTGCCTCTTGTGCCTTCTTCTTCCCTTCAGGGGCTGCTTTCTTCAACAATCAGTGAGCTGACTTGGCTTCTCAAAAAGTATTCTGTACACAGAAAATTCTTCTATGTCGTTTCACTTGATTTGTCATCCGGTAGTGTAGCTTTCTATTATGCACGCCACTTTGGTGCATAGATAGATTGTCTCCCTAAAAATGTACCGGGTGAAGTTGTTATCTTCAAAATGAATCTTTTTAAATTATTTTTGCAATTTTCCCATGAAGTAGGAGAACCAATCCACAGGGTCATTCCTGAGGATGGCTATCATCGGTTTCAGCTTGGGTATGCTGATCTCTCCTTGAGATCTAGCGATACCGAGGATGCACTTCTGGGTGACATCCAGAAGTAGTCTGTACTTGGGCTTGAGCAGGAGCTTGGACATGCTTGCCCTGTACGGTTCCGGTTTGAACAGCATCTTATCCAGTTCGACCTGGATTTCTTCTCTGGTGTAGTTTTCTGGGGAGCGGTCCCCAAGAGTCTTGAGGCCGAACAGCTTGTTCAACATCCGGTTGATATTGATGTCGACATCCCAAGGAGTTGTATGCCCCGTCTTCTTCTTGAGTTGCAGAGTGATATTAGCGCGGAGACGTTCATCTCGGTTTGTCATCTTCAGGAAGAATTCTGCCACTTTCCGGCGGAAGATGTTCTTCGGTCTCGCAGTCGCCCATTGCAACAGTCCGGCTTTCTCGATGAGATCCAGCACCTTCTTGAACTCTGAGTTCTGGTAGTTCTTGAGAGTTAAATAACTCTCAAAATGAAGCTTTGACATCAAATTCTCAGTCTGGCTTGCTCCTGGTGTCTTCTTCTTTGGGGCCATGATCTTCTTCTGTAGCAAGAGGTTAGAAAGACGATGATAGAAGGAGAGAGTGTTTGCAAAGAGATAATCACGAATCTGAGATATAAATTTCAGAGATAAGTATGGGCGAAAGAAAATATGGCGAAGATTTGCATATTTTAGATGTATATATCAACTGTTCATTTTGATGTAAGGTTGAGATCTTGGCAAAAGAATTGAAGATCTGCGACTGAGAGAGATTTGCGCAACATGTCACATGACGTGTGTAAATAGAGTGTAGGTCACGCACGCGTGAGGTAGTCGAACCGTTCTGACTTCTGCCTCAGTTCTCCCGAGCTACAGTATCCTGCATGTTTTTCATTAAATGCGATGGGATTTGATGGGATTGATGACTTTACTGACTAATCCATTTAAGGAATGTCTAGGTATTTGAGTTAAATTCAAATATTTTTTTTTTAAAAAACATGTTCTTCAGGAAAAAGATAAAAAATCTGCAAACCTGCCAGCTGATCATTGTAGTCAGCTGATACCACGGCTGTGTTTTCTTTATGTTGAATGAGCTTTTTTCAGTTTTATTATCCAGCTGAGCTTGATTCCCCCTCAGCTGGTTTCCCTTGTTAAACTGAGTTGAAAGATCCAGTTGGGTTTGAATTCTTCTATCCTGATGTCCCATTAGCTTTTCATTATCCAGCTGAGTCTTGTTCCCCCTTAGCTGGACGATTTTACTTCATCTGGTTTGAGCTGTCCAAGTAATTCACACATCATCTTGATTTAGATTTCAGCATGTTGTGCTTCTGTATGAATTTTCCCAACAACGGTGTCCTTCAGATATTGAGTAATCTCTTGGGTGCTTTTTATATCGTCAGCTGGGTTAGAGAATCAGCTTGATTCCTCCGCTGGATCGGGTTTTTCTTTAGCTGGTGATTCCGGCTGAGTCTGTCTTTTGTGAATGCATCCAGCTGGGTATTCTTCTTGATTTTGCTGACTCTTTCCAACTATGTAGAGTTTCCCTTTGAATTGATAAATTCATTTTGAAGTCCTTGGGGTTTCTGCTGAGTTAGTCCAACACGGTGATCCAGCTGAGCATTTCCTGCTGGATGCTCTTCTTGATAATTTTGCTGGACTGGAATGAGATCAATTATTGATACCAATTGTTGGTGAGTCTGCTGAACTGAGTTCCCCCTCAGCTAGATTCATCTTCTTGATTTGATAGCAGGTGGTTTTTTTCTTCAGCTGCATCCTACTTCCTTTGAGCGGATTTTCTCATCATTGGCTCATTCCTTTGATAAGGTCAGCTGTCCCAAATCCAGCTGATTCATCTGCTGCTTTTGAATTCTTCTTCGAGACCAATGTACTCAGCATGGAGACTAGCTAAGTTTTTAGTTTTGTATCCAGCTGTCTTTATTTCACAGCTGGTCCCAGTCAGCTAGCTGGGTTTCTTCATTTTCTTTATCTTTTATCCTCTCTCCGGAAGGATGAGTCAGCAGGGTTTCTCTTTGGGTAGAGTTGCTTGTCGTGATGAACATTCACGATAATCTTGTACCTTTCCATGCTATGTTCCAGCCTATTTATGTTCCGTACAAGCATAGCTCCTTGTTGATTCTTCCAGGCTGAGTTGATTGAGCTGATCTTCTTGATTGAGCTCTGAAGGTTGTCTCTATTGCCTTGGGAGTCAGTTTTGTTTCATTCATCTGACTAGATGATTCTTCTTCTTGTGACCCCTAGATCAATTTTGTTGGTTGCATCTTTTGGACATTTTTCAGAATATCCATCAGATATTGTGATGACTCTGATGGATGTCTCTCATGGTGTCATATACTCTGAGTAAGAGACGTTCCAAATCGTCAATTAGCCTTTCTGTTCTTCTCATCTCCTGGTGGCTTGAGACGATTGCATCACAGTCCATCCGGTTTGCTGCTGAGTGAAATTTCTCTCTCCAGTGCTCCAAAATACTTTGGTATCTTTTTCTTCGTACCCCCAAGTCATGGACATAGTTCATGTAACATTCGCATCTCAGACACATACCCAGATTCATGATTTCTCAAAACAGTATGCAATATAATGATTTAAGAAAAATTTTGAAACTTTGAAGGATCTGTTCAGGTGACCACTATCAGCAAAGAAGCTGATTTGACACAGATACAGTGATCTTTTGAATCACTGCTCTGATACCAATTGTTGGTCCTAAGACGGATACCTAGGTGTAGAGGGGGGGTGAACACACCTATGTTAAAAAACTTTTCCAAGTTAAAACTCTTTTTAGAGAGCCTGTTGTGTTCGATCCAGCTGGATGACATCTTGATCGACACAGCTGGCTGTGTGAGTGTATGCAGAAGTTGGTGGGTTTGGAAAGTTCGTCTGTTGCTTCAAAATATATTGCAAAGCTCTGTTGAACTTTTCAGTTAGTCAGTTTATGCAGCTTGAAATAATGTTCATGAGAGGAGTTAGCAGATTGCATAAAACAAAGCAGTAAAGAACAAAACAATTTTAACGTGGTTCGGAGTAACACCTCCTACGTCCACGACCAAGTTCACTGGTAAATCACTACCACTTGGTTTTCAAGTACCAAGCAACTCTAACCCGAGCTGTGTTCCAACAGTTTGCGGGCACTGTCAAGCATACACCTTCAGTTTTCGGGTACTGAAGAACCTAACTTACAATTTCCGGGTACTGTAAAACCTGACCACTCGAATTACACGCTTCGAGCAGGCGTACCTTGACCTAACCTTTCTGGGTTTGGGTAAGAGTTTTCCAACTATGAACGAGTTCTTACAATGAAGAACAAGGAGTATGATAAACTCGTTCAAACTAGGCTTAAGATATTTCTATTATGATCTATTCTGCCTATGACTGAATATGTGAATAACTAAGAACACAACTGACTGGCTGGGTGTTCTTGAAAGATTTGGCTTTGAAGATAGTTGTTCATTTTTCTATTTGCTCTTTTATTTCTTCAGTCGTCTCGCCAGCCTCTCTCACTCTCTTCTTCTTCTCTTCAATGGTGAGGAGATATATATAGGTGGAGGTTCAAACTAGCCGTTGGAAAAGAGCCGTTTGAATCTTACCTACTCATATTGACTTCTGGCCTTTAACCTACGAAGTAGGTCTGCATCTGCAGAAGCTATTTCTTCTCTGATTTGACTGCGTCAGATAAGATCTTCTGACATCGGGATCTTGTCTTGGAGAAGGTCTTCGTCTTCGAGCTGCTAAGCGTTTCTGCTGTGTCTTCAGCGTCTTGGACTATGCTGCGTCCTGACTCTGAACTGTGTCTTAGACCTGTGCTGTATCATTAACCTGAGCTGTGTCTTCAACTTGAGCTGTGTCATTACCTGAGCTGTCTTAGACCTGAGCTGTGTCATTGACACTAAGCTGGGTCCTTTATACTGAGCTGGGTCTTTGACACTGAGCTGGGTTTCCGTCACTGAGCTGTGTCTTGATACTGCTGGGTCTTTGACTCTGCTTGGTCTGCTGAATTCCTCAGATGTGTCCGCTTAGCTTTGTCTTCTGCTATCTTCAGCGACTCTACCTGTAAACTTAGAAACTCTATAAGCTCAAACAGGTGAGCTGAAAAATGCTTAGGCTTGTGCAATCATCTACTCGGTTGGGGTCAGCTGGGTTTTGGAATCAAATCAAAACTCTATTAATTTTCCCAACAAGAGCAGTCATCCTCATCTGAATCGGAGAAGGAGATTTGATCATCATCCATTGTGCTCGATTCGAACCTTTTATCCTCTCTCCGGAAGGATGACTCAGCTGGGTTTCTCTTTGGGAAGAGTTGCTTGTCGTGATGAACCTTCACGATATTCTTGTACCTTTCCTTGCTGTGTTCCAGCCTATTGATGTTCCGTACAAGCATAGCAACTTCTTCGTGCAATTCTCCTTTGCTCATATTTCTGTGCTCCTTGTTGGTCCTTCCAAGCTGAGCTGATTGAGCTGATCTTCTTGATTGAGCTCTGAAGGCTGTCTCTATTGCCTTGGGAGTCAGTTTTGTTTCATTCATCTGGCTAGATGATTCTTCTTCTTGTGATCCCCCCAGATCAATTTTATTGGTTGCATCTGTTGGACATTCTTCAGAAAATCCATCAGATATTGTGATGACTCTGATGGTTGTTTCTCATGGTGTCATATACTCTGAGTATGAGACGTTCCAAGTCATCAATCAGCCTTTCTGTTCTTCTCATCTCCTGGTTGCTTGAGACGATTGCATCACAGTCCATCCGGTTTTCTGCTGAGTGAAATTCCTCTCTCCAGTGCTCCAAAATACTTTGGTATCTTGTTCTTCGTACCCCCAAGTCATGGAAATAGTTCCTGTAACATTCGCATCTCGGACACATACCCGGATTCATGATTTCTCAAGACAGTATGCAATATAATGATTTTAAAAAGATTTTGAAACTTTGAAGGATCTGTTCAGATGACCACTATCAGCAAAGAAGCTGACTTGACACAGATACAGTGATCTTTTGAACCACTACTCTGAAACCAATTGTTGGTCCCAAGACGGATTCCTTGGTGTAGAGGGGGGGTGAATACACCAAGGTTTAAAAACTTTTCCAATTAAAAACTCTTTTGAGTGAGCTGGCTGTGTCCGATCCAGCTAGAAGGCAGCTTGATCGACACAGCTGGCTGTGTGCGGAATGTGGTGGATTTTGAAAGTCCGTCTGTTACTTCAAATATATTGCAAAGCTCTGTTTCTCTTTTCAGTTAGTCAGTTTATGCAACTTGAAATGAGATCATGATAAGTTAGTTGAATGCATAAATAAAGCATTAAAGAACAAAGCAATTTTAACGTGGTTCGAAGTAACACCTCCTACGTCCACGACCAGATTCACTGGTAATTCACTACCACTTGATTTCCAAGTACCAAGCAACTTCACAACTCGAACCTGAGTTGTGTTCCAACAGTTTACGGGCACTGTCAAGCCTACACCTTTCAGTTTACGGGTACTGAAAAAACCTGACTTACAGTTTCCGTGTACTGTAAAACCTGACCACTCGAATTACACGCTTCGAGCATGCATACCTTGACCTAACCTTTCTGGGTTTAGGTTTGGGTTTGGGTAAGGGTTTTCCAACTATGAACGAGTTCTTACAATGAAGAATAAGGAGAATGATGAACTCGTTCAAACTAGGCTTAAGATATTTCTATTCTAATCTATTCTGCCTATGACTGAATATGTGAACAACTAAGAGCACAGCTGACTGGCTGGGTGTTCTTGAAAGATTTGGCTTTGAAGATCGTTGTTTATTTTTCTGTTTGCTCTTTTATTTCTTCAGTCATCTCGCCAGCCTCACCAGCCTTTTCTCTTCAATGGTGAGGAGATATATATAGGTGGAGATTCAAACTAGTCGTTGGAAGAGAGCCGTTTGAATCTTACCTACTCTCATTGACTTCTGGCCTTTAACCTACGAAGTAGGTTTGCATCTGCAGAAGCTATTTCTTCTCTGATTTGACCGCTTCAGACAAGATCTTCTGACATCGGGATCTTGTTTTGGAGAAGGTCTTCGTCTTCGAGCTGCTAAGTATTTCTACTGTATCTTCAGCGTCTTGGACTCTGCTGCGTCTCGACTCTGAGCTGTGTCTTAGCCCTGTGCTGTATCATTAACCTGAGTCGTGTCTTCAACCCGAGCTGTGTCATTAACCTGAGTTGTCTTAGACCTGAGCTGTGTCATTGATACTAAGCTGAGTCCTTTACACTGAGCTGGGTCTTTGACACTGAGGTGAGCTGAGTTTCCGTCACTGAGCTGGGTTTTGATACTGCTGGGTCTTTGACTCTGCTTGGTCTGCTCTGCTGAATGCCTCAGCTGTGTCTTTTGCTATGTCTTCTGCTGTCTTCAGCGACTCTACCTGTAAACTTAGAAACCCTATAAGCTCAAACAGGTGAGCTGAAAAATGATTAGGCTTGTGCAATCATCTACTCGGTTGGGGTCAGCTGCGTTTTGATATCAAATCAAAACTCTATTAATTTCCCAACAGTACTTTTTTTTTTTGAGGAAAACGTACGTATTTGTACATGAATATGTGAAATCCTAAAAAAAGTCCCTAATATGTTTGCTCTTAACAATTTCATTACTCCACGTTTCTCTGGAAAAAAATTAATACATATATATACATATAGGGAGGTAATCTTGTAGAATTTTTCGTCATATATATATAATGATTCTTTTTGAGGCAATATACAATAATGATTCCTTTTGTCTCCTACGTATGTAAAAGCTATTGCACTGAAGTAGATCGATGTTTTACTCAATACACATCTCGCGTATAATATTTCTTTTATAATAAGTGGAGATCACTAATCAAAATTAATTTCTGGTTACTGGGAAGAAGAGCTTCCATCTAAATGGTGTGTGTGTGAGATATATAGGTGGTCGCGATTCGGTTAGGTTCCGGAACTGGAACCGAACCGGCGGTTCTCGGTTCCACACTAAAGAAACCGGAACCGAACCGCCGACCACTTCGGTTTCGGTTCCAAACCGGAACCGTAACTTTCGGTTCGGTTCGGTTCCGTGGTTCCAAATCGGAACCTCATATTTTGAGGTTCAATTTTTTTTCTTTTTTTGTTATTTTTTCTTGTTTAATTGTAATTTTGGGCATTCTAACATAACATTTAGGTGACATAAATATGAATTGTAACATAAATATAGATAAAAACTAAAAAAAATTGAGGAACCGGCTGTTCGGAACCGAAACCGGTGGTTCTCGGTTCCGCAATTTTGGAACCGGAACCGAACCGCCGTCGATGCGGTTCTCGGTTCCGAACCGGAACCGACGGTTCGATTTCAGTTCCGGAACCGCTGGTTTCAGTTCGGTTCAGACGGTTTCGGTTTTTTTGGCCACCTCTAGTGAGATATCATATGTACACCACATCACAGTGATATGTCACACAATGTAACTTTCTCTGATTGTAGCATATATAAATAGGGGTGTGCACGGGCCGAACCGAACCGAACAAACCGACCGAACTAAAGGGTTTTGGTCGGTTCGGTTCGGTTTTTTATCCTTTAGATTTCGATTCGGTTCGTCATTTCTTAAAAATTCGGTTTTCGGTTTCGGTCCCGGTTCCGCAAAATTTCATCGGCCGGGCACCGAACCGACCGAAATATTACTATTTAATAATATAATATATTATATAATAATATAATTATATAAATATATATAGTAAAAACTCTAATCCTCTACAGAATATTATACAACACTCCTCAACTCAGCCGACACTCACCTTTCTCTCATCTCCTCTCTACTGACTCCACACCGTCCAGGCGTCCACCACTCCATCTCGTCGGCGCCCTTCTCCCACCGCCGGCGGTGAGTCACCTCTCTCTCTCATCTCCTCTCTACTGACTCCACAGTCCACACCGTCCAGAGCCTCCAGGCGTCCACCCAAAGTCTCCCGCTCAGAAAATGTGCGGCCACCGATCACGAGCGGCTGATCCGCCGGGCAGAAGAGGTATAGAAATATCCATGCGGCGAGGAGGGCCAGCAAGACGATGAGGGACCCGGGATGAGTGAGGAGAGAGAGGGCGAGACAGAGAGGGCTACGAGGGAGACGTAGTTGATGCGAAAATAGGATAAGTTTTTGCGGATTCGGGAGGCGAGGGGCGGCGTTGGGCGAGACCGTTTCGAATGTTGGTGTTGAGGCGGGATATGAAGGCGCGGAAGGCGGGTGTGGCGATCGGCGGCTGAGATTCCGATTGGGGGTTAGAGATCGGGAGAGTGGGTGGAGAGGCCATTGCTGCTAGTGAAGAGAGAGAAGACTTGTGGAATTTCGATTCTCACTTGTAGGCGGAGAGATTGGAATTTCGTTTTTCATATTTATCGGTTTTTAAAATAACCGACCGAACCGATCGAATTTTTCGGTTCGGTTCAAAGGTGAAGTCGGTCGGTTTCGGTTCTAAATTTTTTGGTCGGTTCGGTTTCCGGTTTATGAAATTTTGATCGGTCGGTTCAACCGACCGACCGATGCACACCCCTATTAATATAAATATATATACTACGAAAATTTATGGAAAATAAATTATACCCCATTAAGCATGGCAGCCCATATTTTATAACAATCACTATTGTTTTTGACTTATTTGCAAAGTCTAGGTCTTCGCAATCTCTACCGCCACGTCATCACAAAATTTGCCACACATTATGGGTCGCCTTTAATTTGCTCATACTTATCTCATCCATATGTAAAGATAAAATGACAATTTATATCAAAATATATTAAAAAAAATCTCTTTTATGCTCGAATACACTTATTATATTAAGAAAATAATATTATTTATCAGTTTAGAAAATAATATTATTTATATTATCTAAATTGTAAATCGAATTGACTGTAAACACTTCAAAAAATATGTTTTTAAAATCATCAAAATTAAAACTAAAATTTACCTAAATATCAAACTTTGTCATAATTTGACCTAGTCGTTCTTATCTGTCCCATTTGAATTATTGAGAGCTTAAATTCAAGATCATTAAATGAAGTATGTAAATTTGTCTACTCCATTAATTGGAATGGTATAGAGTCGGAATTGTTTCATACAGAATTTTAATACTCCAAACCCTAAATTCTAAACTCTAAATCCTAAACCCTAAACTATAAGAATTACTATCTCCGTCCCGCCATAAGTGGCCACTTGTTTTGCTTTTTATCTCACAAAAAGCAAAATAAGTGGCCACTTATGGCGGGACGGAGGGAGTAATTATCTCCTCCAGTTGGAATGGTATTAATTATATGTAAAATTTCTTTTTACATGATCATGAGTTTCAATTTTTTTTAGTTTTAGTTAACTCATGAGTGGATGAATAGGATAGTAACAAGAGCTTCGCTAACTAGACAACCTATATTAGAGTCATAAAACTAGACCTATTTGTAAGGATTGATATTAAAACAAAACTTGGTTCGAACGTTGAACCTCACACTTAACACATGAGATCTTCATCGCTTGGATATCTTTGAGAGGACCATGCTGAGTTTCAATTTTCTTAAATTCGAATTTAGTTCTGATCAAGTATTATATCATATTGTACCAATTTTTTCTAAAATAGTAAAGTTGTTACCATTTATAATTTTAATTAGATATTGATAATTTTTGTAATCAAACAAGCTCCAAATATCGCGATTAAAAAGTACAGGAGTTTCATGATATATGACTCAAACAATACTATCGGTCTTATGATATTTAACTATGACGCCAGTTTTGGTTGGATGGTCTTACTACAAAGTAATGAAGTTTAAATTTTTCAATCTTGAATTGATATAATTTTGTTCGAATTATGCACTGATAATTAACCTATCTTAATTACGGGTATACTTTGTTGATAATTAAACTCCGATATAACACAAAAGTTAGAAGAAGAAAAAAAAAAGTGAAGGTACAAATTGGTAACAATTAATTTAGATATTTGCTTCGGCTTAGTACGTATTTTGAAAAAATTATTGTTACGGTTGCCAAAAATAGGAGTAGTTCTATTTGTACATATCCTATTTATGTGAATTGTGAATCTTTTTTATTTTTTTCTTTTTCGATCAAACCAAAGAGGCCTTCACAGTCTAGCTCGGGCCCATAGTCTTTCTGACCTTTCTCTCTCTGCGGCTCTGCCGACGTAAACTTGTTTGGGAGCTTTTTAGGCTGACAAATCATGCATGTCGGATCGTTATCGTGTCGACTAGTTAACGATCCGACCTGTTAAGGTCAAATCTGAACACGATCTGTTAAGGATTTGCTCGATAATACACGAATCCGATCCGAAATGTTCAAATTTGAACACGACACGAACACAAATATTACAGACTTCCCAAAGTAAATTGAAATAGCACGCATTTCTCCATAGACTATAATAATCAACTGGTAGTAACATCTTGGTGACGCGACAATGATCACGAAGCATGTGATCTATAAGTAAAGATCAATTTGCCCTTAACTTCTTCAACGTCCAAAACTTAAGAAGATAGTTTTACTCATCCATGTATGACAACTATAAATATCTCCGTTGTACTCTAAATTGGCCACAACAATTCAAATACTAAATGAAACTCTGCCAAAATTACTATCGCTTCTTGTTTACCTAATTATTGGTATAATTCATATATTCTTCTCAAAACATCCTGACCTCTAGAATAGTAGGGAGAATGACGAATTTCCACTCATTGGTGTTAATCTTAATTTCCTTTTTCATACGTGCAATCTGTTTAACGTCACTTTAGGTCCAATTCTTCTCAATTCTATAAATTCGATGTTGATCATTGATTTCGAACTCAACAAGATGTTATTACCATGTAATAAAAACTTTTAAAAAAAGAAAAAGACAAACCCAAAAATATTTTATTTAAAATCATTTGGCATCAAATTTCTCAATCAAATAAAAAAATCTATCGTCCAAAACATTTCACTTGTACGATTTTTAGCATTAGTTGCTAAATTAATGGCAAATTGGCAAAACAATTAAGAATAAACTTACTAGAATAAGAGTATGGAGAGTATTAATAATACAGATAATTAGTAGTACTTTCTTAGTAGCATGGGAATTTGCAACAGTTATATTCAGTATACATTGAGTAAACCATATTTTTGTGTAATAATTTATAAATCACACGAAAAAGGTAAATTATACATTTCAAATAGTGAAATGCAGATAATACTTGATGTTAATTCATATATATATATGTTTTGTTTCCTTAATTAAGGCATGAAAAACGACTCCTATATATTTACATGCTCCACTTAGATATTACCGGAATGATGGATTGGTAGGCCCTCTCGTATGCTAAATAAAATAAAATTAATGATGCTATACATCTCAGCCTCTTAATTAATTAGTTGTAAACAACATTTTTTTTACAGCGAGAATTCACAACCACCATTTTCAGTGTGCACCGGGTAAACCTCCGTTTCTATGCAACAGGCTGTAAACCACAAAGAACAGATAAATCATACTTTCCGAATACATATGTGACATTCTCGACCTATAAAGATATTAATGAAATTTGAATCCGAAACCTTTCAATTCCTTTCAATCTCAGACAGCCCACCATACTAAAAGGCCATATCTTAGGGAATTTGTAAACAACAGTTTATATAATAATAAATGGTTAGCCTTCTAGAGATTTTCTTTTGGAAAGTTAAGTACGTCACAAGTTAAATAAATAATTTTTAATCATATGTCTAATTTAAGTACGCGCGTAAAACCCGTGTCATTTGACTAATTTAAGTCCCCAATCAACACCAAATAAATAAAAAACTAAAAAAGTGCAATTTGATCAAAGTGTAAATCACTTATACTACGATTGAGAAAAATAGTTTAATATTATGCGTGTCAGACTCTATATGAATAATTTTTATGATCACATAAGATGCTGACAGTCCATTTTGAGTAAAATTACTTCTGTAGCAAACATTTCCAATAATTATATATTATTTATTTTTTTAACTATTTGTCGTCATTGTCTGTGATTTGTTTTAAATATTGTAAAAAAGTAATTAAATTTTGTATCATATGCCACAAAGTTATAATATGAGGAATACCCGATCCGAATTATTTAGCGTTCTGAAATGACTTTTAAAAATTGTCACAAAATTACAAAAAATATGGCTTTTTATCTATTAAGTTTTAATTTTTTTTCAAACTTTATTAATCTCTAATTCGCGCTGCACTCACTCTTAATCTTTGCTTCTGTTCTAGTATTTATTAGTGATTTAACGGAAGCTTTTTACCATTTTTTTAATAAATATTACAAGAAATTTTTAAAGGCCGCGTGATGGTGGACTTAAACTCGTGACCTTTGATCTGAGCATTAACCACTCTATCACTAGGCTAACACACGCACACACTTTTTACCATTTTTGTTGTCCATGCAATTCACATGCATGTAAATAGTTTGTCATATCCCAATGGATCTTATCATTTTTCCTAATTTTATGGTATTATCATGTGAATTACGTGTTTCGAGAGAGAGAGAGAGCTTTGGAAATATATTGCAAAATTAATTAAATCCATTGAGTCCGATATAAAAATATAGAAAATTCTAATTTTAAATATAAAAGACGTAATAATTCAAAGGCATAAAATGTATATAAATTTTAAATTATTCCTCTATCTACCATGTGCCAACTTATGATAAAATATTGTCATATAAATTTTCTCTCCCTGGCTCTATACTAATCTAAATTATAAGCTCTTAATGAAAAATCTTTCAAATCTTAGACCACCAACCATATATTATAATATTGAATAGTGAAATCCTAAATAGTCATGTTATATTTTATAAAAATCTTTAGATCTAAGATCTGACCGACCATTTTCTTTAAAAAGAAAGAAACAACATAAATTATTGTCCTCATTTCTTCATGACAATGTGAAACCATTATGTCAAAAATTTGGTTAAGGACAATCATATTTTGTATTTAGTCATAATTAGAAAATAATTAAGAATAATATAGATAATTAACATAATTATGAGTAATTATGAGTAATTAACAATCATATTATGAGTTATTAATTCCAATTAAAAATTATTAAACTACAATAAAATTTGTTAAGTCCTACATTTAGAATTAGATAAATATTAATAATCTAAATAAAAAATGGGTGGACCGCACCGTACTCGAGACCCTGATTAGTGATTAATTATACTTGTTTATCCTTATTTTGTAATTTTAAGGAAATTGCTTTTTTCCTTTTCTTTGAGACGGTCGTATTTAAAATTTTGCGAGTGCTACAATTATCACTTCAATTATTCTGACAGTATATATTAATTCGAATTTTTCCTTGGTCAACATCATACAATTCCACTTGTCTACTTACAAATGAATAAAACATGAAAATTTGAATTTGTCTCCTTACCTTCGCCTTACTTGTTCAGAAATAATCAAACAATTAAAAGTCCAATCACACATTTTAAATAAAATTTATATTATTATTTGCACCAATTCGAACCAAGTATAACAAAATATATATTAAAAAAAATTAAAAATACAAGTTAATCTCAAAACACTGGGGCTCACGCGCCGCCGACCAACCAACGCCAACAAAACCGGCCACCAAAATCTCCCCCGCTTTACGACGTCACTAGATTGTATCAGCATTTTATAATTTAATTTAACTTAATTTATAACCACCGTTTACATTTTACTACAGTTCTCTAATCGAAATACGTGAGATTTGTATATGACGTCAGAATGATTTGTCCGTGTTGACGTCATATGGGGCCCACTCGAGAGCTGCGAGCATCGGTTGACTAGATTACCCATAAATAGTTATGGAATGCGAACAGGTATTTAATAGTACTAGTATTTTATTTTTCGCAATTATTTTTTCCTATAAAATATTAGACTGTTTTGTTCCGTTTATTTATACTCGAAGGTTCTTTATTTTTTTTCTTGTGAAATGAAGGTGAAAATTGAACTTCTCATTGGAAGTGGAAGACAGTGCCTCAGGTGCCAATCTCTCTCTCTCTCTCTCCCCTATCCTTTTTCAAAATTTCAATCTCGGTTTTTGTTTGTTAATTTTAAATGTTGGAGCTGTTTGCTGTGATGTTTCATGTTTTGCTTAGATGTATTCGTTCTTTGTAACGTTAATCTTGCATGTCTGAAATTGGGTTTTGGGAGTGAGTAATGATGGTGTAGAAAAGTAAACTTATAAAGTTTAAGGCGTTTTTGAGTTGTTAAGACTGCAAAGTTGATCGGTGAGGACAAAAATCTTTCTTTTTTGATTCTCCTAAACTTTTTAGTTAAATTACTTTTATTTTCGACGGTAGGTCCGAGTATAGAGACATTATAGAATCTCTCTCTCTCTCTCTGCTTTGCAACGATCTGGGATTTCAGTTTATTCCAATTTTGAGCAAGTTTGTAGTATTAGTTAAGTTCATGGACTGGATATATATGTATAATTCATCTTTTAGGCAGCATTGCATGAACTGAATATCTTTTGAAGAGATGGGAATTCTGTATTTTTCAATTGTAAATGGTGTTTTTGTAGGCTAGATATGAATAGACTAGTACTTTTAGCAATATAGATACATAGTAACACTAAATGTGGAATAGTAATATCTTTCAAGATTGCTCCTAGATTAATTAGTTAATAACAACAGAAAAGGAAAGCTACATGAATTTTGATTAATCTTTGCTCTTTGGATTAATGCTTTCCAAGAACTTTTGTTGCAAGTCGAATACCAAACACTTAATTTGTAGTAGCTTCTATAACTAAGTATTTGGTGGGAGAATTTGAGCTACAAGGTAGCTGTAGCTGTTGAGAGACTTCTGGACTCATCACAACTATAACTAAATAGTTTCTGTCCGGTCTAATTTTATAAAAAGTAAGTGTTTAATTTCTGGACTCTTTGTATAGTTGTGGCATGGTTTTGATTGCTTCTGTGATGACCAGCTTGTCTAACACGAAGGTGCTCGACAATTTAATCGCCCACACTCTTCAAACTTAGAGCATTGCAGGAATTAAGTTTTATAATATGCTTAATCCGTTCTTCACTATACCGTACTACTTCTTAGCTACAAGTTTGCAATAATCACACAGTTTAAATACTTTACATGTTGTTTGTATTGATATGATGAAAACGGCTTAAAAATCGAACAAGGTTGATTTAATTTTATGGGTGGCTTGAATTAATTGTTCAGGCACTCATCAATCAATAAGGGGCATTTCTGAAAGATCCAGTCCTCAATCTGGCTCTTTTCAACCCTGCTCTCTCTGTTTTCGATTTCGTTTAGTATTTGCCAACACTGGATTCCATGGAAACCAAGGTCATTAGTGGAATCCAATTCTCGACCCTCCCTAGCAGCTATATCCGCCCCGAATCTGATAGGCCGAAACTATCTGAAGTCGCCGAGTGCAATGATGTTCCCGTCATTGACTTGAGCTGCCAAGATCGCGGCCTATTAGTTAAACAGATTGGCGATGCTTGTCAACAATATGGCTTCTTCCAGGTTAGTCTAAAAGCACCATTTTTGCACAATATATATGCATAAATAGATATGTATTTACTCTTTCGAATGTGTTTTTATAATTATAGGTGATCAATCATGCTGTACCCAAGGAAATAGTGGATAATATGGTGGGGGTGGCTCATGAATTCTTCAATTTATCCGTGGAGGAGAAGATGAAGCTGTACTCCGACGATCCTTCCAAAACTATGCGACTCTCCACGAGTTTCAACGTCAGGAAGGAGACCGTTCACAACTGGAGGGACTATCTCCGGCTTCATTGCTACCCCTTAGAGAATTATGTGCCCGAATGGCCTTCTAATCCCTCGTCTTTCAAGTAAGCGAGCAGGCTGTTTTCTCCTGTATTAATCAGAAAAGATGCTCGATTCGTTTAAGGTAAACATAACTTTGTTTGTAGGGACATTGTGAGCACATACTGCAGAGAAGTTCGAGGCCTCGGGTTCAGATTGCAAGAAGCCATATCAGAGAGCTTAGGCTTACAGAAGGACTCCTTAAAGGATGTGTTAGGAGAACAAGGGCAACATATGGCCATCAACTATTATCCGGCATGCCCGGAACCCGATCTCACGTATGGATTACCTGCGCATACGGATCCGAACGCCCTCACCATTCTCCTCCAAGATTTGCAGGTTTCGGGTCTTCAAGTTCTTAAGGATGGTAAATGGCTAGCAATAAAACCACAGCCGGATGCTTTTGTCGTAAATCTCGGCGACCAAATCCAGGTAACCCGAAATTCATTACCCGAGATGTTAGAATTCCCTTACGAAGAATCAAGTAATAAACCCGAGACTACACTTATTCCGTGAAAGTCAAAGAGCTCGATTTTTCTAAGCACTCAGTACTTCTCCTTTCGTGGTTCTTCATCTTCGGAGCATGAATAAAAGCTAGGGCCGATTTCCAATTTTCCATATCTATGTACAAATTATGCATCTCAACAAACTTCCAAATTCATTTGCATGAGAAAAACAAACAATAAGATTGCAATCTATCACGTAAAGTGAACGCCCCCTTACTGTATTATTTTTATAATCTGCGTAACTCGTTGATGCAGGCTTTGAGTAATGGGAAGTATAAAAGCGTTTGGCATCGAGCTGTTGTGAATGCAAACAAAGCTAGATTGTCAGTTGCTTCCTTCCTCTGCCCGTGCGACGCTGCAAATATTAGCGCTCCGAATGAACTTACAACAGGAGAAGATCGAGCCGTTTACAAAGACTTCACTTATGCTGAGTACTACAAGAAATTCTGGAGCCGGAACCTGGACCAGGAACACTGCTTGGAACTTTTCAAGAATTAGTAGTATTGCCTTTTCAATCTGAATCTGCTGATCATATTCTCTCTCTCTCTCTCTCTCCACCAGATGATGAGAGGCTAGGTGATTGATTACTTAGTTTAAGCTGTGATTTATATGCGTATGCTCGTACTTTTTCGTGTGAGTTCAGCTGTTGTGGCAATAGGTCTGACTCTGAGTGAAGCTGCAGTTGTTTTAGCATAAAGCAGAAGAGTTTCACTTCTTACTACTTTGTTCACTATATATACATATATGATATATGTCAAGAACAATAAACTTTCAAATTCCAGTTAGTGCAGGCCTATCCTCTTTTGTCCTATTATTTTCTTTCATTTTTGCTCGTAGTTTTGACGCCCTGTTTTCAATTTTGTCTGTAATTGAAAACGGGCGTCCAACGATAAAAATTGAAAATATGTTGAACAATTCAGATCATGGTGAAGCCCCTCAATCAATTTTGAATTTCAAAAACTTTTCCATTGTTCCAATGATGGAGCTGATACGCATTGAAAATATTGAGATAAAATTGAGCAATTTTAAAAATTTTAAATGTTGAGATAGAATTGAAAAAGGAGCCAAATGTTGGATCGAAAGTGATATTAATATGCACAAATATTTCAAAGTTTAATGTTGACTTGGGATTACTTTTTTTTACTTTGGATGTGAATTCAAGAAACCAAAATTTAGCTTTTTTTAGTGAAACTCTAATAAAACGTTGTGAACTGCCCAACTGTAGCATAAAATTTTATTTATGTCGTCGTAAATATATATAGTTTTCAAATTTGACTTGTACTAGTATTCATGAGTATATCTCATATATATTATTAAAATCTATTAATATTACGTGTATCGCATGTATCACTGTACTAGTATTAAAATACATATGATGACAACCTAAGTTACCTAACAGTTGAAATAGCAAACGATGCAACTTTCGAGCCATGTGTGTCTGTATAATCTGCTGTCTAATTACATTATTATTATTATTATTGTTTACAAAACATTCTCACATTCTCTCTCATACATGTAACAGAAAATCCTAACACCTTAATTTACAATCACAAACATAAATAAATGAAATATCAAGCTGAAAAAAATAAGAAAATCTAAAATGATCTCACAACTTCACAGCAACCTTTCTCTGATCATCTCAACCCTCCATTCCCTCTTCCTCCCGGCTATGAATTCTTCGATCTTCTTGCTGAAATCGTCGTCTTCATACTCTCCATCATCTTCGTCGTCGCCTTCATAACCGCGCATCCTCCATGTTTCTCTCTCATGATCATATCCATCATCATCGAACTCCATATTCTTGCACCCAAAGGTTAGTAAAGTGTGAGATTCGAACTCATGATCTTTGACGTCTGTGATCGTCTCTCGATCATGATCGAGAGATGGAATAGTAGTTGGAGTTTGTGGTTTGGATGATGCAGAAAAAATCTCATGTTTGAGGAAGTTTGAGTTGGGATTTCTGGGAAGTATGGCTGCAGCAGCAATGTAAAATGCAGAGATGAAGATTTGGATATGATTACGATGTTGATTTAGAGAGAAGAATTCTAACAAGAGCAAGAAAGAGGTGTTGATGGTGAAATAAGAGGTGAAAAGTAATGTTGGTATTAGCTTCATTGTGTGTGTGTGTGAGGTGGTGAGATTGGTAATTTAATTTCTTTCAGCTTACTTATAATTTTGTAAAAAAATGATTCCAAACAAACATGTAATAGTCTATTTTTGTGACATGTGTAGCAACATTTAAATATAGTTAAATGTCTTCTTTAGAGAGAAAAATATAGGCATTGATCAAGATCCAATTTACGGAATAGTATGTAAATATACGAGAGAGAGAGAAGTGACACTAATTTTCTTTTTATAAACTATACAAAAGAAACAAATCATACTAAGAAAACTTAATTATATGACAACTCAAACTTCAAACTTGTAATCTTTGATCACAAACTCTCTGATCTGTTCACTAAGTTACTCCCAATGAGGTTATGTGGTTTGAGAGAGAGAGAGATAGGAAATATTTTCATCTTATGTTTTATCATCAATCCAAAATTGAAAGAGGGCTTAAAAGTCACACAAGATGTTCAACTTCTTTGAATATAACACTAGTTGCATCAAATGTCACTGCAAAAGCTTAATCATGGGGCCCCACCTAGCTATATTTTATTAGTGAGACGAAAATGAATAAATAATTAAATATTGGAATCGTTATATTACAGAAACTGTTACTTTGATTATATTACAAAGTAGGTGAAGACAGTTACCAAAATGCATCTGCTTGTCAATGGTTGACTTGTTTATAAAGAGAAGACTAAAAGCTCTACTCTCCCAAGAATTGCAATCTTAGATTATTGCAGGGTTTTTTTAGTCATTCCACAACTTATTAGGTAACATATTGTTGAGTAATTTAGACTTCCGTGTCACATATGATTCATTTATCTCTACTACATCTACACTAATTCACTTCATCAAATTATAATATCTAATGAACGTGACATGCATTACTAATAGTGGAGTCAAGCAAGGCTCGGAGTCAAGCAAGGCTCGGAGCGGTCCAACTAGAAGGCCCAAATTTTGGCAGGATTCGCCATGCTTCATGAGGCCTGATTTTTCCATTTGGCTCGTGGGCTCGAGCCGGTAAGTCATAGGCCCGGACCTTGGGCGGACCTATACCCCTTAAAAATTAACATCCCAAATTTCGGTCCGGTCCAAAATCTCTCTTGGCTCGGTGGTTCTAGCCGTCTGACGGTTCGACAACATTAATTAGTAATAGTGTAAGATGAGATGTAACTAGGGGTGAGCAAAAATAACCGAAAACCAAACCGAAAATAGAATTTGGTTTGGTTTGGTTTGTTTGGTTTTATTTTTTTTAAATTTAATTTGTTTGGTTTGGTTTGGTTTGATGCTTTGGCAACCAAATCAAACCGAAAACCGAATTTTTATATTTATATATGTATATTAATTTTTTATATAATATATATAGATTAATTATATTTATATATAACTTTTCTCAATAATGAAAAATAATTTTAAAGAATTTAGCGCAAGAGCTTTTTGGACCCAATAGAACTTGACATAAAGCACGGATATCAATATCATGCAACAAGGCAATGGACCGATCTTTTTGTTGCTCGTTTAACATATTTGACTTTTCCTATAATATGTGTGTATATATATATATGTTATGTTAATTTTTTAAATTAAAATATTATTATTGTCTTATTGTATTAAGTATATTTTTGTTGATTTTGGATGAAATATTTAGAACATACATGATCGTTCGGTTTGTTTGATTTGGTTTGGTTTAACTTTTAAAAATTTGGTTTATTCGGTTCGGTTATTTGGTTTGGTTTGGTTTTGATTTTTAAAAATTTAATTTATTCGGTTTGGTTTTGGTATAAACCAAACCAAACCGAATAACCGAATGTTCACCCCTAAATGTAACACAAAAATGTAACATGAAATCCGTAATTATATATCTCGTACTACAACTGATATATCGAAGTCGCATGTACATAACCAGATCACTACACAATTCAAATGCCAATACATAATCTCAAGAATGGGGCAAAACATTAATACTATAGCATTGTATCTTCAAGCTAGGTCACTTGTTAAGCAGGGAGACAACGATAAGCTTACGAGGTTGCTGGTAAGAGTAAACACGACGATCTCCACGACGTTAGACTATCCCTGCAATGATATATTGATGTCGGCCGCAGACTTCCTCGACTTTTCTGCATTCTGAATTGCTGCCCAGTTAGTAGGATTGTCAGCAGAACTGGAGCAGCTGGGCCCCTGCATGTTGCTGGTGATCCTCTTGTCCTGGTTAGACGAGGGGGTGCCACCGGGACTTGATGCATTGACTGTGAACTGCTTCTTAGGTTTGAGCTCAAGGGAATTGCCTACTAGGAAACTTGCAACAACAATCTGAGAGAGGGGAGAGAGAGAACATAAATAGCCTTCCAGAAACTATGCAGCGGGGAGAGAGAGAGAGAGAGAGAGAGCTGAAATGGAAGTTTACCTTTACTGGAGTGGCAGCTACAGTTAATCCAGAAACTAAACCTCCCACGACACGACCATCAGCACCGGACAAGGTTATGGTCATCATACCAGATCTTCCGTATTTGTCAGGCATCTCCGTTGGCGAGAAGGATCCAGAAAAGGAAAGTATTTCAAAAAGACCCTAGAAATAATTTATTGGAAGAAACATTCAGGTTGACTTATGATCAGAAACATCAAAGCAAAGAAAAGCTATGCTGTAACCAACTGGACCTTATATAATGTAATTCGAAGCGTATCAGTAAAAAATACGAGAAACATTTAACTTAAAGTCCAGCTCTGTAGGCGTATCTGGGAACCTTTTGTGCTTCTTTTTAAATTGTATATTCCTATCTGGATGCAGAGTATAGTTTGGATGAATAAAGCCGTATAATCACGGTTACTAACTACTTAAATGCGTTATTAGATACCCTGATCACATAATGCTGCTTGTTTAGGCTAAAGATTATAAGAAATATAACGCCAATTCGATCTTTCCCGTGTGATGCAGAATACGAGTTGAAACACCAACTTGGTAAGATGATCTAAGTATCGAGGTGCTGCCTAAGAGTCCCAAAGCGGTTTAACTCAGAAAAAGGTAAAGTTGAAGTGTTGCTATGCTATGCCAAAAGCCAGAAACATCTAAATTTATAAGGCCTAAAGCATCGATTAAAATTACTGTTTTGTTTCAGTCTGAAGAAGGAAGTCAAACTAACAATGATGATGCAGTGATCGTTTATCTTGTGCATCGTATAAGTTTATCTAGGATGGATAGCACTCGCTAAGCCCGGTCTCATTACTTTGAATTAAGAAGCTAAACATTATATAAAGCACTACAAAAGTCTTTATGTGATCAAGGACAGTCTTAAAAATAAGGCATGAATAGAATGGCTTATAAAGTGAGTGCCAAAGTTCCTGAATTGGATTACATTGTTACTCCCTAGCAAGAGACAAACGAGGAGGCGAGAACTAGTGCCTACTTATCGATTGCCATCCAAGTAAAATAAGAAGGAAAGGACATTACATCTGGATATGGATATCTTGATCATGAGACCAACTACTGGGAAGCAAATCGCATTCGTTGATATATTAGTCATAGATGTAGACACGTTGAAAAAGGCGTATTCCATCTATAACATGGTAAAAGTCTAGAAGTTATTAGAGTTAGCCCTTGAAGAGAAATGGGAGTGATAAGCTAAGGATCCAATTACACTTAAGTCGCCAAAAAAATTTATGCTCTTTATAATGTGTCAAAGTTGAACATCACTAAATTTTCCAATATATATAAAGAAAATTCTTCAATTGCATTAATTTGCAATCACTGCGACAAAATCTAAAACGAGAATGTGCTAAGATTTCAAAGACTAAAAGCAGACCTCATAAGTCAGAATTCCACCAGAGGAATTGGGATGTCGGAGAGTCACATTTGACACTCTCCCACTGCCAGATATTATGCACACAGCTCGTGGCCCTTGTCGAGAGAACTCCATTATCTTCATTGAGATATCCTAACATCAACAAAATCAGTTATTCAGCGAATCATATCCACAATAATGTCATTACTACATAAGCTCCTTCTGTTTCTTAATAAATGTACCTCGCCAGCATTCACAGTGATCACGTGTGGTAAAAAACTCGAGCCAGTCGAACATTCAATCCAGTCATCTGACCACAAATATGAAAAACATAAGCAAGAATTCAGAAGGTTAAATATGTGATTAGAAAACACAAATAGGTTATTGTTTCTTTCCTTCAAGGAAAACTGATATGAAGAACATAAGCAAGATTTCCAACAAATATTTATCCAAACTCCTATATATGGACTTAGAAACAGAATGCGATCCCAATACCTAATTTTTCTGTCCCGATTTTACTCTTATGTTTCTTCTCGGAACTGATGGCCTGTGGAACGCCTAGCTTAACATCCTCCCCGTAAGCCTTGCCTGCAGCAGGTGGAGCAGATGCCGATAAATGCGCTGGAGAAAACACTCTGCCTGATGAGTCATCAGGCTTGTACTTCCTAGGTCTGCCTCTCTTCTTCCTCTCTGAGCCTGCACTCATAACCGGTGCAGTCATTTGAGACGACGCTCCAAATTCAGAACTCTCGATCCTTGGAGCTACATGGTATGTTGATGGAGCTCCAGGCCCAATTACTGTCACTCCAGAAGCCATTGCTTTCCCAGCATCCATCACAGTCTAATGAAGATTCTTCTACGATACTAATGCTAAGAATCTCACATCCCTTCAAAAATGTCAACCATATAAACTTGAGCTTATTAAAATACTACTATTCCAAGGCAGAAATCTTGAAATCTAACAAATTTAGGCAACAAGATTCATAATTGATTAAGAAATGGTAAGATGTTACCAAATAAAAGCTAAAGATTTTTCACATAAGCTAATAAAGGGACTATCTCAATTCCAAACCAGCAATTTAAAACATAACAGCCAAGCAAAACAAAAAGAAAGTTGATTGAAAAAAATCCTCAACTGCTAAATTCTAGTTAGGAAAATTGCAAAAATAATCACCATTTTTCCACATTCCAAACTTGGAACCTTAAACCTCATCCCAAACCCAAGAAGATCAAATCTTTTTCAGCGATCACAAGAGAGAGACAAAAGGAACTGAAATCAAGCCATGCAAAAACCCAGAAAAATAAAGTAAACAGACCCCAAATAGAAACGGAAAAAAAAGGTGACAAAATTAACAGAACAAAAATTCACAGCTCAAGCGAACTCATTAAATCAAGAATTTCACGTAAAAGAAAAGGAAAAAAGAAAAGGAAAAAAGAAAAGGAAAGGAATTATACGTACACAGTGCAGTATCTATCCCTCAGCTCCAATCTCAACGTACAGCTATTAACAGTTTTCAAGAAAAACTGAAAAGAAATTGTTGTTATTTCTGGTTTTCCTCGAGCAAGAACGAATTTTGACTAAAGCCCAGAAATCAAAAACAAAAGTGAATGTGATTAAGGCGGATTGTTTCCGAGCCCGGTTCAGAAATTCAAGATCTAGGAAATCATAATTACAAATGCGTAATCTAGTGGAAATAATGGAGGTAAATATTAAATTTTTATTAATGGAAAAAAGTGAAAGCTTCTTTTGAATTTAGAAGTAATATTTTGCCATTTAAAGGAGAAAAATAATTAAATTGTTGTAGGGGACCAACCGAGTAGGAATTTTGTCAAACTTTTTTCTCTTTGCTGCTGACCTGCCTTCTGTCCTTTTCCTCTCAGATGTTCTAGGTGAGATGCAGAAGCAGAAAATACCATCGAAAGTTGGCATTAATTACTAATTATGCCACTGATGGTTTTTTATGTTTGGATTATGTGTTCGGACATGATTAAGGGTAATCCAAAAGTGTAATTAGGATGCAGGACAGAGCAAATGTTAGTTATTATGAGGTGGGGCATTTGGGTTTCTTGGGCAATCTTTATTTCTTTCTTCGGTAAAGTGAAAAGTGATTATAATTGAAATATATTCATCGGAGTTAATTGAGAATAAAACCGGTGGACAGGTTTGATAAGATGGATTGACTTCCTTAATAACGGTGTTTTGATATTAATATATTGGTTTCTAAAAATGTAATTAGTGGAGAAGTCAAAGTTTGTCTTAGCCAAGAGTCAAGACTCAAGACAACCTAATACATACTCCTATATTTCATTTCTAAGAAATTCTTAATTGGATAAATTGAGTATATTTTACTATTTTAGTAATTTTCTAACATTAGTAACAAATTTTCAAAATGTTGCAATTTTATACTCCATGTTCACTAAAATTCAATCTAACTTATTTTTGTAGTGTTTGTGATTAAGAAAAAAAAAATGACATCTCAACTGTCATTATATTAACACAAATTATATATGCCATGTACCGCACTGTATGGTGGGTGCGGTCGGCCCTAATTTTTTAATATTATTAATTAATATTTAATTAAATATAATTAAAATTTATTAATTTTCAATGAGGATTTATTTAATCATGTTTAAATTTTATTAAAGTCTAATTAGAATTTAATTAAATATAATATACTTAAATATAAAATAAAAAAATTAGGATAGACCCCACAGACCTTACAGTGGATTTGTGCATTGGATTGCAACAGGCTAACATCATAAATCATAATCGTCAGAATAATCCCTTCAAAAAAATCATCAGATTAATGGTAATAATAAGAATTGATTAATACTCATATGGGATTCCTTATTCAAGGTGTCGAATTGGGACGAGATATGGTGGTTAATTAATTGGGAATTAGGTTCCACCAAGGCGGAGGGAGAGGAATTTCAGCTTCGGACGAGGTGCGGCTGCCGCCGTCACAGAGAGAGAGAGAGAGAGAGATAAGCAGAAGAATTGTGTGTTTGAATCCTGGGACTCATGTCCACCATGCACAGACACAGACAGCCTATGTTTGAATTTCGAATCTTTTGTTTTGTACCATGATCCACTTTCTTGATTCCTCCTCCTCCTCCTCGATTCTTTCTTTTTTCTTTTTATTTTTTCGAATACATATATTATGAATTAATAAAATTGAATTCACGAGCGCTCGGCCAGCAATTGAAGATTGTGGAAATTGAGCCCAAGAAAAGGCTCAAATGCATCAAGAAGGCCCAAATATGTTTTAATTTTTAATTTTGAAACCCAAGAAGGTTTTAATTTTCCATTTTGAAACCCAAGAAGGCCCAAATAAAAACATTGTTTTCTTGTACACCGATCTTGCTTCTATCTATTTATTATTCTCTCTCGTTACTGCTAAAGGAATGATTGTTTCTCCAATGATAAATACTACCATAGTCTAACAAAATTAAATATAAGATGCACAGCTAATTTAATTTGCCACAAATTTCATGAGGTTCGGTTCGATTATACCCCTAATATTTAGAGTTGTAATCTCGGTAGGCTTGTTAGGATAGTCGTCAAGCTAGAAGTACTTAACTTGACAGACAACATATATAGACCATCTTTTTTACCTCTCTACCTACTAAAAAAGAGTCATGTTAAATTAGGCTTAGCAAGAATAATCATTCCTTAAAAGGAAAGGAAAGATTGCACATGCAAGCACCGGATATATAATCCGAATTACAAATTAATTCTTCACATTAAAAGAGTAGTTTAGTTTGATCAATGTGGAGTTGGAGGTCTAACCCTAACTCCTGGGAAGTATCTAGAAACGTATTCTCGAGCTAGAGATTGAAGATCGCCATCATCATCAACTTCTTGATCAAATGAGTAGCAAAAACTCACCATCTCCGGAGACGACGATGTGTCCACGACCGAGGAAAGAATCGGAGGCGGAGACGGCAGCGACGGACCGCACTGCAGGGTGGAGATACGAGCTTGGGTGTATGCCAATTCAGCTTGGAGATTCACAACCTAAATGCACACAAATAATATTTTCATTAGTATATGTATATCCTTCCTCAGAATATCAAGTGTCTTAATTTTTTTATAATTTTATAATATAGTATAAGGAGTCGAGGAAAAAGAAAAACACTCATATATCTACAACGAGTATTCTAGGTTGAGTCTGCCTAGTGTCTAATTAGGATTTAGGCAAGGCATTTTGCAGCACTACTAAATTATAATGTGATACTTTCATACTTTCATCATTTAGAGAAAGGAGATAAAAATATATATATGTATGCTTTTCATACTCTCTTTCATGATGTTGGGAAATATTTCTTGATATAATCAGATACCAAAGTGGGTGGTATATTTTGTAATTATTAGGATTTTAAAAAGTGGGTATATCATAAATTTCTAGACCTGGCCCATTTGAGATCCATAGCATATTTTGATTTGAAAGGTTTAGGCCCATATGGGCATCCGTTTCGCCCAACGACTACTAAAGTGGATAAAAATACTCTTAAAAAAAAGTAATAAAGTGGATAAAAATAGTATGTCCTAAATTATACTCGCCCAACGACTAATAAAGTGGATAAAAATAGCATGTCCTAAATTATACTCGTATATAATATTTAAAACAAGACCTCTACTCATTTATTCAAAAATAGTATAAAATCAAATCCCACCATACTGTTATTAATGGCTAGTTACTATTAGTACGAAATTTTTAAAAAAAAATGTGTAAAAAAATAGAAAAGTAGTAAGATTCATGAATTTGAGTTATTTTTTGCCATTTTGAATCTGAGCCCTTAATTAATAAGGAACAATCCAAAAGCAAAAGTGAGTCATTAATAACGGGACGAAAGGAGTATAGGAGATCGGCTCATGAATTTGTTTAGTAAAGTTTGTGAGACGAGATTCAAAAGTCAGTAAGAATTAATGCACATTTTCACAATATTAGTAAGAGATTTTGACTTAATAATTTAAATCACAAATTCAGGTTTTCTTCATCTTTTGATTAGTACTAAAATCTAAGAAATTCAGGTTTAAAAAAAAAAAAAAGAGGTCAAGTTTGTAAGTATAAAAGTATATATATAAATTAAATTAAAATATTCGAATACTTAGAAAGTACATTTTATATATTATTACAATGTAATGTCATATAATGCATTTTTGATTTACTACAATGCATTATTACGATAATCCATTCCATGTTCAATTATAATGCACCAGTCAATGACAACCGTAGATCTACGAAGATCAATGGTTCAGATAGCTTCTTATTTCTTATGGAAAAAGAGTTTTATATATGATCTCTTCCATATATATATATAAAGGGGTGTATCGTATGTGAATGGATTAAGTGTTGTGTTTTAGAGTATTTTATTGAATACATAATTTTATTAAATACACTATATATAGGATAGAATTCATCCTAGTTTTACTCAACCTGTCTTAGATTAATTATACAGAATAAATAAAGACAAAATACGGGATGAAATAATGCATCTCATGAAAATTCGGACAAGACAAATTTCATATCCAATTTGACCAATTAGAGACAAATTATAAGGTTTTTTTTTCTTTTTTTTTTTAAAGTTGGGAGGACAAAAAAGTCAAACATAATTCAACTATTCAAGGCATATTAATTCACTGCATAGGTGTTACCTTTAAGAAGAAAACTTAAGCATCTTTTATTAATAATCCATGCGCAAATGTAAAGTATAAACACGTATACAGATTCGTATACTTTGAAATTTAGAATTTTTTTTAAATTAAAAAAAAAAGCAAAAGATTTGAATAGGTCGTACGAAGAAATAGGACAATGGCAATTTATATATCATCTCAATAATTTTTTTTATATTTTTTCATTTTGAGGAAATCTCAGTATTTTATTTAGAAAGGCATCATATTATATATATACCGTGGAGTTTGGACAGTGAAACAGAAAAGTGTTATATTAAAATATAACCAAAAAAAAAAGAATTGAATCAGAGAATTCAAAGTATAATAAATAAAAAGGATTAATTAAGATTACCTGCTGTTGAAGAGTGAAAATGTGACCGACGCAGCCATACACGGGATCCCTAACCCTAGCCAGCGCCTCATAACAAAGCGTGACGACAGCGTCGAGGCGGCAGTGCGGCGGAATTCTCATCAGCAATTTGGAGGCGTTGCTAGCTCCGAACACCCTGTGCACGGCGGCGAAGTGGGCGGCGCCCTGATCGGAGTCGAAATATGGTGCAAATATGCACCCTTTTACGCACTTCCTCCGAAGGAACTTGCACGCACCACAAGGCCCGCCGCCGCCGCTAGCAGCAGCTGCTCCGTCGTAGCTCATTATATATGTTCCTTGTTTGGAGGAGTGAGGTGTACACTATCAATTTTTGTTTAGATGAGAGATTTATAAAAATAGTGAATCTAAGAGGGTTTTTGTGGTTATTCTCTAATAAAAGAAGAGGGTTTTTGTGGTTTGTTGTGTGTGTGAGTGTGTGTGTGTATATATATATATATATATATATATATATTGCAATAATTGGTGGATTAAATAAATGGATTAATGAAAAAGCTTTTGTATTTGATGGTGGGTTAGTTTATCACAGTACCGAGGGTAGATTGCTTAGTTTAGGGAAACTATTCGAGACTAAATTTTTTTATCTTATAATGCCTTAGTTTCTTAAGTTTCGTAAATTAGGTAAATTGCATAATGTAAATAATATTTCCTCTGTTCTAATAGCAAGGTTCTTCTTTCCTTTTTCGTCTGTTCCAATAGCAAGGTTTATTTCCAAAAATGGAAATAATTAACCTTCAAAAAGCTTGGGACCTACCACATTTTATCTTTTTAATCTTCTTTTTTAATAATTGTGCCAAAAAAATAGATCTTGCTATTAGGATGGAGGGAGTATCAAATATTAATACATAGCATTATATAATTGTTTTATTACATTGTCATCCAAAAGGAGATTTTGAAGAAAACAAACACATCATAAAGAAAATTAGCAATAGTCAACTAATTAACTAACGCCATACGATTAATATATAGTGTGTATATATATACATACAATTATATTGAATTTAGAAATGACTGGTGAAATTATTTTTCATAATACTTGAGGTTTTATGCATTTAGCCTTGTGGTAGTGCAACGTGGTAAACGTAAAGACACGGCAAAGTGATGAAGGAGATTGTAAATAAATAAATATATAAATATGTGTGTGTATTTATTTGTGAGAATGAATTGCGTGAAGCAAACACACTCGGCCATGCAATCACGGTCACAGCATTTCTTTCAACCGCCGCAGGTAGCCACTGCATCCTCTCTCTCTCTCTCTCTCTCTCTCTCTCTCCACCCCACGTGCGACCCCTTCACTCGTGAGACAGACATCCCATCGTCTTCCCCACTACTCCCAAGTCTTTTCTGCTGTCATCTCCATCAGTCTCTTTCTCTCTCTCACACACACTCAATGAGAGGGAGAGAGATCTAGAGAGAAAACAGTGTTTTACTCACTGAAAACCCTAGTAGCTACGCTTCTATTTATTTATTTTCCCCCATGGGTGTTTCACTGTATTATAGTATGTGTATTGTGTGGTGCGTAGCGTAGTTCATGTAAGTAAATACGTACACTTTTAAACTTACATATACGTACTACTATAACTACTACTCAGTCTACTCGTATATTAAATATATAGTAATTCTCATTTTATTTCCCATGCATGCTTTTATCGGGGAGGAGAAGTTTGAGATTTAAAATCTTCTCGTCTATGTTGTTTTGGTCAAAATTTTGATTTTTTACTAAAATATCTTAAGAAATTAGAAGGCAAATTTTCATGTCGTTATACATTTATATACATATCACACGTACTTTAATTTTACATTTAATTAATTTCTTACTACTATACTTATATAATTATATATATGTGTATGATATTTGTTATAATACTTCCTCCGTCCCACCGAATATGGCCTATTTGTTTTCTGCACGGAGATTAAGAAAAAGGGAATTAGGTGTAATAAAGTGTTAATAAAGTAACTTTTTAGTTAATAAAATATTTTTTTGGTCAACAATGTACTACTAAAATACTTTTTTAGCTTAAAGTAAACTTTAATTCTTTCCCAAAAAGGAAACGAGCCATATTCGGTAAGACGGCCCAAAATGGAAAACTGGCCATATTCGGTGGGACGGAAATAGTATTAAATTTAAAGATCGCACCACAGTGGACTCAACCTAAGATCATTGATTACAAATATTAATAATTCTACCGCTAAACTAACAAATATGTAATTTGTAATATTACAAACTTTAACTTTATTATTACACCAATAAAAAGAAATTTCAGTATATACAATTAAGTTACTGATGGTGATAGAATTGACAGACAAGTTGTTTTACTATAACCGAGGTCATGTGATGATCATGCATTGTGATGGCTAAATGATAGTTTCTGCCTTTATCCAATAATGATTGTAGGTATTTGTGGTTAATTAAAGGGCTCTCAGTTCATGGTAGCAAAGTGTAAAATAAGTTTAAATTCAATTAATGACAACTTGATTAATCTTATTTAATTTATGAGTTTACCTGTATATATATATATATATATATATATATATAATAACAATATCTATATTATTCAAAATCAATCCATTCTACAGTACGTTTAGTTTTTAAGCAACCGTCAAATTTATAGGTCAATCTTGATCTTGAATAGATGGGTGTAAATTACTAGTATGATTGTAGTGGGAATCAAAAGAATTTGAAATGAGCGGTAAACTATGTAAAGAAATGAGAAGGGATATCAGTAAAAACTAAGAAGAAGCAGAAGAATTATATTTCTTCGGTACGATATATTAATATTTTCATTACACAGTCATATTTTAAGTATTTGGAACTCGGTTACATATTGTGTTTAGTACAAAAGTTGAAACAATTCTAATTATAAATCTAATTTATTGGATAGAATTAATTAGATATTTTCCCTTAAGTGCATGTCTACTTCAAACATGGAAAGTGGATGAAGTTCTAAATGTTCATTTTTCAACACTAAAAGAAAAATAATGATTAGGGCCCACACAAATCATAGGTCATTTCAATCTCTTTGCTCGAATTAAATTAAAGATAGTTGAGTCTATCCAAATTAAAACAGTTCAAATTTATACTAGTTTTTCAAATACTGCTATATTTTATGGAGTGTTCAATAATATTTATTTGGTTACTTTTCAAAAAAGTATATATATATATATATATATATATATATATATATATTGATTTGGTGACAAGAGAAGGGCCGCGGTCATAACGAAATTAATGCAGCCGTATGGGTTGAGTCGAGTCCAAGTCAAGCCCACCACCAACAAGCTCCGCTATCGAGGTTGAAATTTATCTACTAGCACACGTGGGCTACTCAGTTGGGCCCACTCATTTATTATTAGTCCATTCGTCCCGAATAAGTGTCTTGAATTGTCAAAAATTTATATATCAAATGAGTGATAGTTTTACTCAGTGTTAATCAGAAGATAATGCATGTGGTTATTGATCTTAATAGCGGTTCGAAAGCTTTGCCTGACAAATGGTTTGAGGCAGTATAGTTGTTACGAAGTTTAGTACGGTGGTGGTGGAGTGTTCTCATATTCGTAGGGAGACTAATTTGGCAATTCAATGAAAGTTATTTCTCCTAATTAAAAAAATAATTTATTTATTTATTTATAAATAATATTAACTTTCATGTATAATTTGCAGTGTATTGTACAAAAACGGATGCTTTACCATATAGATTACGCTCGTAAAAATATTTATTATGAATATTAATCGTGTCTTTCAAGATACCAAGGTTAATTACACTTGCACACTCAAAATTTGTTCCAATATTCAATTCAACTTAACATATTAATACCTTAGTTTTAAAATCTAGGTCTGATCGATTTTAAATGTAAAACTGTAATTGACATATATATAGAAAAATAAACAATATTGACAATGTTTATTCAATTCTCGTCCTTCCCTCGTAAGTACCGTACCAATCTTCCCCGTAGAGTCTAGTGATGACGATATTGTTTGCTAAGTTCTTTATACAATTTTAAATAGTCTTAATACACATAATTAGCCAGTATGAAGATAGTGTGTACCACTTATACCCACTTTTGGTGGCATGTATAAGCCATAACCACTAACAACTTTTTGGGATTCTTTTTGTACTTTTCGGCTGTTTTAAAATAACTTAATTGTCAAATTCATGCATTAATTTCCGTGTCCGATCATTATTCAAATAATTGTTGACTTGCTTTATGAATGATGACAAAAATGATTCCCCAATGTACAATGTACATATTCACGTTCTGAATATTTTCATGCATCATTCACATCAAGACTTTAATATAAAGCTTGTCATGCGCATGCCAATGTACGAAATTAAATAGTGTCAATGCACGCGTAAAATCTTATCGGTACATCTATTTAGTTTCATTAATTCTTCTGTTTATATATCACACACACAAGCACATGAAATTACACTTCAGAAGAAAAAAAATGAAAGAGATAGAATCACAATACCACAAAAATAAGTAAATATCACTCACGTTTGCTAGAGAAATCACATAGCAGAAGGCATTTATTTTTCAAAGTTATTATAGGTGAGTTGAATTTTATTTTTAATGATGGTATCGAAGAGAAAAATATTGTACCGATCGTGTTTTTATTGTACCGACCGTACACATCACCTATCGGTACAACTAAAATTACCATCGGTACAATTTTTTTTCTCCACACACATTATTTCATTCAACTCTCTTTCATTCTATGCTTTTTTTTAACCATCTCATCGTTGTTTTGTAGAAACGAAGTCACACACGTACCGGCATTTTCACTTGGGGTTAATCGAGATATAGAAGGAATTTTCATTCGGAGATTGAATAGGTCAGTTGAAATAAAATTTTAAATGAGTACCGGCACGAGAAAAAACTGTACCAATCGATACTATATTTGTACCATCGGTACGGACAAATTCTCTCAATTACTCTATCGGTACAATATTTTTAACGAGCAGTACAATTTTTTTTTAATAATCTTATTTTTTCTAATAATATTGTATTTGTGCAGATGAAGTGTAGGAGATTCATCGTTAAATACAACGGGACATGGGATGATTGTGTGTATAATGGTGGGGAAGAACGAACTTTCTACCTTCCGGTGGATACGATAAGTTTCTCTAGCATTAAGGAATATATTGATTTCATAATGATGTCGAAATCATTAAGTCTTGAGTATGAAAAATTATATTTATTGATGTCTAGAACTGGCCGAAGTGTTAAAACATAGTTTGAGTAACAATGAACAACTTCATCGGTTGTATGTTACCGAGCCTGAGCCTACATTGTATGTCGTGCATATTGATGCTGTGTACAGGCCGTCATTTTATTTGAATGAATCTTCGCCGTATGTCTATGACGATCAAATCCCTCAGTACTCGCAGTACGACGAGTCGCTCGCACATTTGGCTTCATCTGATTGGCTTGGTGATACTCAATGGGGTGCTAATGGTGATACTCAATGGGATGCTAGTAGTGGCCCGAATATTCCTATGCGGGGGGAACGACAGTCGCAGGTACCCGAGGAGGCTGAATTTACCGTCGATTCCGACAAAGATGATGAGGAATAATCAGAGTCTGATGAGGAGGACGAACTGTCACAGTCTATGCATTTGACCCTTGGTACTTTTGCAGACTTCGTTACGTGGGTGCATACTCAAGGCGGCGTGAACAAGCTCTTGTCAATGCTGATGCAGAGTAGTCGTATGCCACTTGTTGAAGATACAGACTGAGCCACTGAAGCGGAGGCACTGCAGAATTAGTTAGTACCAATGATTCCACTAGCTGCTACTGCTTCGCTCGTTGTTAGTGATCTTGACAGGCTGCCAGACGGTCCATTGAATAAGGGCGAGATATTTTACAGCAAAGACAATTTGAAAGTTGTTGTTGGATTGTGGCACATGGAACAATGAGCTGAGTTTAGTGTCCTACGTTCAGATACTGAACGGGTTCACTTCAAATGCAAGTACGGAAGTAACTGTTCTTTTGATTTGCGTGCTCGGAAACAGGGCGACTATTGGTATATTCACAAGTTCAGTGGGACACATACATGCAATCTTAATATGGACCGTTCAGCTGTCAGGAAGGTCGGTGCTAAGGTTATTGCAGCTCATTTTGCGGGTAGAATGATCAATGAAGGTGAAATCACTAAACCGAAGTCAATTAGGGCATATTTGCATCGAGAATATGGCTGCGATGCAAGTTACAGTGTATGTCTGCGAGCACGAAATCGAGCCCTGGAGATGATATATGATGGATATACAGACTCGTGGAAGATGCTTCCCGGCTATCTCCACATGTTGCAGAGAGAAAATCCGAGCTCGACAATTGACTATACAGTGTTAGCCCGAATGATGATCGGTTCGAACAAGCTTTTGTGGCATTGTCAGCTTGTATCGTGGCATTTTAGTGGTGTCTTCGACCGGTGAACGTGGTGGATGGAACACACTTGAAGGGAAAAAATAATGGCATCTTATTCGTTGCGGCCGCAAAGGATAGAAACGAGCAAGTGTTACCACTGGCATGGGGGATCGCTCCAATTGAAAATGATGTCTCGTGGACATGGTTTCTCACTCGTTTGAAAGAGACATACGGTTTTCGTTTGGATATGGTCATCATCTCAGACGCCCACTTAAGTATCGCGAATGTAGTTAGGGCAGTCTATCCTGGCGTAGCACACGGTCTGTGCTACTATCACATCCTCAAGAGCATGGTTAGTTTTGGAAAACCTATCACCAAGTTGTTTCAAAAAACAGCATATGCATATAGAAAGTCGGCTTATGAGAAAGCAATGAATAGCATTTTTGCTGGGAAGCCCGAAGCGTATAATAAGCTCATGAACATTGATCTAGATAAGTGGGCTCGATCAATGTGCCCTGTTCGACGATATAGTTCCCTGACATCCAATGCTGCAGAACAATTCAATAATGTATTGGTGTTTGCTAAACGCTTACCAATTTGCTCATGCTTGGAGACAATTAGACTCACCGTCGAAAAATGGTTTGATGAAAGACGTCAATTGTATTCATCGTCTACTGATTTTCTCACGAAGGAGGCAGAGCGAAAGCTCCGTACAGAGGTGGAACTCTCAAGATCTTACACTGCCACGCCCGTCAGAGACTTGATCTTTAAAGTGAATAACGGAAAACAGAATCTAAATGTCAATCTGCGTGCGAGGACTTGCTCGTGCCGTGTGTTTGATTTTGATTTGATACCGTGTTCTCATGCTGCTGCAGCCATTCAGTAAGAAAACCACAAGTTTTTATATTTATTTCTGTTGCATTTAATCTTATGATTATATGTTATATGTATGACAAGTGAAATGGGCAGCATGTATACAACTATGTGGACGATTACTACAAGAGATCTACACTTTTACAAATTTACTCCCAACATGTGAATTAGGTCCCTCCCCAAATTGAGTGGTCTTTACCTCCACATGTTGCGGCAATAATTGTTTTGCCACCACTGCCCGTCGGTCATGCGGGGCGCCCGAGAAACTCCTGTCGTCGATCTGTAGTTGAGAATTTGTCCTCCAGCAGACGTCCAATCACCGTAGATAAACCTTTCAGTAGCCGTCAACGGGCACCGAAAAAATGTAGAATATGTCACGAAACTGACCACATAAGAAGAACATGCCCGCTCAGAGATCATCAGGTGTAATTTATTATTAATTTAATGTTAGTTTAATGTTAATATGTGTATTGGCCATTTAAATATTATTATTAATTTAATGTGTAAATGTTATTATTAATTTAATGTTTATATTTTAATGTTTACCCTAAGCAATTAAATGGCACATGTAATTAAAAGAATAAATGATTAACACTTATGGCACAAAGCAATAATATTTGTCAAATATAATCGACATGGCTTTGCAAAGCCAATAAGAAAACATCACGAGATATTTTACGTCTATACAAAGCCACACCTCTTCGTTACCACATGCAATGGAGGGCCGGACACTAATCATGCGCTCTATACTCATCAACGCAAAAGGACCACAACTGTGACTGTCCCACTGGATGTGCTGCCTAACGGGCTCCCGTGGTGTAGGCTTAGTCAAAAAGACCATCCTCAATGCTTCCGACGTGCGTGGTGCCTGGGTTAGGTCTATGGTATCCCAATACTTTCCTTTTTTAAGCACAGTTGAGAATTTTTGCTGAAACGGCTTCAGTTGCTTCTTACGCACCTCCTGAACTCCTGCCTTGTGCAGCAAAAAGTCGTGCACCTCAGCCGTCCATAACCTTGGCAGTATACGGACGACATAGAAATGCTTGTCGGATAGCACTGGAGCGATGATCTTCATAAAATCACATAGATGTGGGTCATATGTTATTAAAAAAGTTATAATTAATATAAGATGTAAGTTACCTGCTCAGCTTGCCTCCAAGATGTAATATCTACATTGACATCCAAATTAGTTCGTAGCAACGCCATCAATTTTTTGCTACTCTTGATCTTCTTGAAGTAGAACTCGACGTCCCTCTGTGTGAATAAAAAGCACGAAATTCACAAAAGGAACATATAAAATTCGTAAACCAATTAAAACATAATGAATTAGTTACTCACAAAGAATCCAGCATAACAGATGATTGTGTTCATAGCATTTTGATCGGGGAGGACATGGTTCTTTTCTTCTAGACGTCCGCGCAAAACGTCAATGTACCTCTCGAACACCTGCACACAAAATAAATTGGACAATTAGAAGAAGAAATAAGTATAAAAATGAGAGTATATTTAAGAATATATTTGAGAGATTATTTACAGAATAATCAAGGTCAATCTCTGTGTTCTCAATTGTGCGGAAGTACGGAGGATAGACGGCGGAGCCACCGATGATTACGCAAGCATCATCTACTGACATAAAGGCTGCATAGCGACGCCATTTCTCCTCCTCGGCGTAATCGGCAGAAGGCAACAAATCAATAGGTTGTGGAATTTCTTCTTCTGGCTCAGCTTGTATAGCCGACAGCTGTCTTTCCTGCTGCTCTGCTCGGTTGTCATTTAAATATTTAAGTCTCTGCCTCGAGTATAAGTTGTACAACTCAGGATTGTGCAAAATGGAGCCGTAGTCAAGGTCAGGAGGAACATCAGTAATGGGATGAGCATCAATATACTACACACAGATAAATTAATTAAAGTCAATTAAATTTAAAATTTAAAAAAAATTAATAAATTACTAACTTATTATTTACCTGAGGTGGCTGACGATATATCTCGGGATTTGGCACAGAATACCGATGAGGGTCGTATGCATGCTCAGAATACCTAGGAGGATCGTATGCATGCTCAGGACCACCCATGCTCACCCACTCGGGTGTAACAAAAGCGGGAGTGGAATGGCGTGCTGGGATGAACTCAGGATCGGCGCATGTACCTTCAGTCTCCCCTCTTGGACTGACGTGTGGGGAATGCACGGGTGGTGGTGTGTCACGACGCGGTGGTGGAAGTGTATCTCGACGCGGTGTGGAACGGCGGGAACTCTTACTAAAAAGGTCTGTGAAGAATGCCTTGATCTCCGGAAAAAATACATTTCTCCATTGTGAAGTTATCTCTCTCTTCACAGTTGTTGTTGTCATCTCCTGCACCTCCTTCATAAACCGCCTATCACGCGATCGTTCACTAGTGTCGGCGTCACTGCTCGATGACGACGACGGAATGTTTCTCTGAGTACGCTATTCCTTGCTTTTGGAAGTATCTTTCGACAGGGTCCGGTCTATTAAGTCGTACGTGTCACGATCGGTGCATGGCTCTAACACGTGGGGGGACTGCTAGGCCTCTGAACTGGGGGACGACGTACAACTGGTATTCTTTCTTTTATTGGGTTGATAGGCCTCACGTAATGCACTCCGAGCATGTCGTCCATCAGTAGAGATCTCCAGTAATGTGTCTCCTCCTCTGCTGCCTCTGGCTCAATGGAGTCGAAACAGACGACTCCTGCACGAAACTGACCATCAAGATCCACCTGCAAGGCTGCTGCCATTATCCATCTCAAACAGCGAGGAATTGCAGTGTCTGATACGGGGGTAGCAACCAAACAAACTAAACCAGGAATAGCCTCGAACATCCAACACTGCAGTACCCACACAGGGCCGTAATAATGGTACTTGGGTAACATTTTTGACCCCTTCGTTTCCAGATTCTTGGTGTAGTTCCTCAAGAACTGAAATGTATACCCACCCCAAGGAAATATGTTCCACGCGTCGAGATCATCCACCAATACCCAAAGCCAGGGCACCACATTTCTCCGATCATCGCCACATAACCCGAAATAATAAGCGATGATAACATTTGTTGCCCGAAGGTGGAGCTCGCCTTCAGCATCAACTCCCCCATACACTTGCACAAACCGGTCCCGCAGTTTTTTGGCAGTTATTGGCTTTCCGTCACAAAATCTCTGATAAGCCTCTACATTATCCAGTGTTTGATCCACATGTGGATCAAATGAAGAAGCTCCAAAACACAATCCCGAAATTAGGGCGTACTTCTGAGCCGAGAATCAGATATTTTTATCGCCGACACGATACCATGTATCGTACGGCAATTCACCGAACACCTCTACCTCTCTTGATACGAACATGTGTAGTACTTTGCCGCACGCTTTGCCCAATGGCCATCTAATAAGATGCCCGAAACAACCGGCCATGAATCTATCCAACAGTGCTTGACCCCCAACAGCAAGAAGTCTCTGCCTAATATCTGTTATAATCGAAACTTTGTAGTACGTGTTAATTCTCGGAGAATAGCGTTGCGCATCTTCACGAACCAGATCCAACCAAACTGATACAAACACAATACGATTCAAAAATAAGAACACAAACACACTGGAGAAAAAACAAATTGCACCGACAAACAAAAATATTATACCGCTCGTAGTAAAATCAACTCATGATTTTACTTTGAGCGGTACATAATTAAAACCGGTCGGTATATTATTATCAAAATTATCACACATCGTCGTAATATATGTCAACTGATCATGCTTTTTAAATTTATAAATGAGTTATATATAATTGAAAATGTAACACCAAATGATCTTATTTCTTACATTAACTATTAAGCGTGCCGAAAAAAATATAATAAACATAACAAAACGTCCAGAATAAGAACAGAAACACACTGTATTAAAAAAAAGTATACCGCTAGGCATAAAAAATGTACCGACGGGCTTTATATTATTATTTATCGGTACAATATTCTAAACGGTTGGTACGTATTTTATGAACGTATAAGGCATCATCGTAATTATCCTAATTAGCACGCAAATTAACATAATTAGCACATAAGCATAGCCACCGAAAATATCATAATTAACACGAAATTAACATAATTACCACGAAATTAACATAATTAGCACGAAATTATCCTAATTAACCATCATATTTTTAACACAATATCAATAACATGTTCTGAAAATTGTACCGACATTCTGAAAAATATGTACCGACCGGTCGAAAAACGGTACCGACAGGTTAAAAACCTATCGGTACAATATTATGACGGTCCGTACAGTTTTTTCTTTCGTCCCTACTCAAATCGGTACGAAGTTCTAACCTCTTCCAGACGTCGTTGATTTTCACGTTGCCATTCATCCTCAGATTGATGTCTTGAACTTGATGACGCCATAGATTGATGAGAAGAAGAATATGGGGGCGAATACTTAAATTTTTCGCTGCCTTTAGAATGTGAAAATAAAATTTATGGCATCGGTATGGACTTGTACCGCTAGGTTTTATATATGGTTCAATTATATCGCATAGTGTACCGCTAGGTTAGGTTTTAGGTTTTGTCTTTTTTGTTTGTTTTAGACAAAAAAAAAATCCTTTCGCATGAGTGGGATGGCAGAGGCGGTTGTTGAGTGAATTCAAGGCAGTCAAAAAATAAATTTCCTTTTGTTAAATTCAAGGCAGTCAAATCAGGTTTTTTATTTTTTTTAAACTCTGAAAAGCGTAAAAAAGATGTCAGTGGGTATGGCTTCTACGTGCCACAAAAACTGGGTATGAATGGTACACACTATCTTCATACTGGATAGTTTTATTTTCCTCTCTTTTAAATAATCTTCAGTTAAGGCGGGAGAATATATAATTGTAGTATGCATATTATTAACTCGTATAAAAGTAGGTAGGACTATTGAAATACAAAATCCTTAGTACTAATACATTTTAAAATGATAATAGTATATAAATTAATTAAAGTATTCTGCTATTGATATCAAGGATCTTCCTTGAACTCGGAAGCTGTACTTGTAATAATGAATTTTGTCCATGTGTATTAGCCCTTGGACTGTCCGTAGAAGAATGTGCTGAAATGAGTACTTTTATAGAACTCGTTTTGCTATAGATATGATATATTTGATTGAAATGTCTTCTGAATTTTGATCTATAAATGTCAATATTATGTTTGATATGATATATTAAAAAATCTGCAGTGTATATTTGAAAGTTGTGTTATAAATAAAGGAAAAGACTTTGCACTGCTACCGACACGAAGTAGTAAAATGATCACAAACCAACTCACAAAATTACATATGGATCTTGGAATAAAGTCGAAGATTTGATAAAGTGTACCTTTCTCCAAATATTTTGAAAAAAAATAAATAAATTTAAATCACATGCGAGATTGTTAATATCTCAAAAAAAAAGAAAATAAAAACGCGAGAATCCAGATTGTTAGTTTACCATATATTACTGGAGATTCTTACCATGTATTTTTTACCTCCAATAACTTAATTTAATTACACGAACATTTCGATATTGTTACGTTGTTTATACTTATCTTTTTATTGGCGATGCATCGATATGAATTTATCTGCTTCATAATTATAAGAGCACTTATATTGGTAGGCACAAAAAAGTTATGCCCACAACTATTTAATTAATATTTGTGGGGTATTGGTGGGGTAGGGTGGACACAAAAATTTTGCCCACATTGGTGGGCACAAATGGTGGTGGGCATACCTATTATTTTAATGATTTTATTTTTTATTTTTATTTTCATTTTCATAATTTAAATAATAATTATTTTAAAATGCAAATTTTATTTAATTGAAAAAAAAACATTACATAAAAAAAATACATTAATCCCGACCGAATCGTGCTCACATTTAAAATCAAGCCGTTGAGCAACGGTTAAAAAACCGTTGCCCAATACGGTATGGTTAAAAAACCGTTGCCCAATACGTTATGGTTAAAAAATCGTTGCCCAATACGGTATGGTTAAAAAACCCTCCCCGCCCAGCAAGCCCACCCGGGCGCCAGGCCGCCCACCCCACCCGCCCTCCCCTGGGCGCCATCAGCAGCGCCCACCCCCCGGCCGGTCGCCCACCCGCGCCCACCCCCCACCCGCCCACCGTTGCAAGTGCTCTAACTCTACTCTCTACATATAGGGGTGCTTATTCGGGTAAATATTTTCGGTTATTAACCGAAACCGACGATAATCGGTCGGTTTCGGTTACCCGATAACCGGTATCGTCGGTTTCGATTTGGGTATCGGTTATTGTTTTTTTTATTTTTTCGGTTATCGGTTATTAATCGATACCCGTTCGGTTAACCGGGTAACCGATTAAATTATTAAATACTTAAATAATAATAATAATAATTATTATTAATAATATATATTTTTCTTATTTTTCATTTTTTTTTCTTATTTCGGTTATTCTTCGGTTATTTTCCGTTAGTCGGGTAAAGTAACCGGTCGGTTATCCGGTTACCCAACTAACTTATTTTATTTTATTTTTTTTTGCAAAAATCGGTTACCCGGTTAAATAACCGGTCGGTTATCGGGTAACCGATTAACCGGATCGGGTCGATTTCGGTTATCATTTTCCTACTTATTCGGTGTCGGTTAACCGAATTTTCGGGTCGGTTAACCGAATAAGCATCCCTATCTACATATGTATATTTATAAGGAGATATTTACATTTCAATTTTTTTTTCTTTTAAATCTAACATTCATTAGTGATGAGTCATCATGCCGGAAATGAACGCGGAAAAGTTACATGAATTGTGAGTTTCCTTTTACCGACCTAATAAACTAGTAATTAAGGTTGGAGCACAACTAAGATTTGGGTAGGGTTAAATGTACTGTTTGAGTAGTGTAAGAATTAGGAAAGGAATAGTCGAAATCTGCAAAAAGTAGGGCCGTAAGGCAAAAGCAGCAATCAAAGTTGAAGTGATCGCTCATAATTCCCCCCCCCCCCCCAACACTAGAGGCTTTTTTCACACTATTTCTGCAAACCCAACTCCTAGCCTTTGGACCAAACAACCCTACACATATTTATTGTTGAAAATCCACATTTGAGTCATTTATTTATATTTATTTTATAAAGATAAAGATGAGATCTTGTAGAAACTTTCTCCCCGTGTTAATCTACGAGTATGAATTGTGCATTTTATATACATAATAATACATCTTTATAAGTGTAATTCTTCTTTTCATAACAATCATAGATCATAAATATAAATTAATGTCCTCGGACGACTTGTTCTAAAGATTTTTAATGTAGATTAATAATCAATTTTAAATTATTTATGCTTAAGCTCCAAAACGATGATAATATTTTATTATTAATAATAAATATTATTAACAATATTTATTATTAATAATAAAATATTATCATGTGAGAAATGATATAGCGTGTAGGATAGAATTTTTCGTCATTTGGGACTAATTTTCATGATATCTTTTTAAAATTGTGATGAGGAATACATATTAGCCTCCGACAGTAAACATCGGATACATGATGCAGAAATCGAACTTCATATGGCATAATAACAATAAAATCTTGATTGGATATCAAACTATAAATAGTTGAAGATTAGAACGTTTATGCCAGAAGTCCCAAAAGTTGGGACATAGAGTATAATATTCTGAATTGTATTTTGTTTATTTATCTAGCCAATGTGTAATAATTTACAAGTAATGGCAAAGAAGCTTAATTTTAGATCACCTTATTTTTTCCCGCACGTGCATACTTAGAGTGTAATTCATTTTACATTCAAATTTGTGATCTTTTAGTCAAATAAATTTCTTACTAGTTTCTACCAGCAACCAAATTTTTTATATGCACATAAGTCGTAATCACATTTGAAAGGAGAGAGTAGGGTTGGATGTAAATTTTTTATATCCACAAGTCTCTCATTAATGAGAGGTCTTGGGTTCAATCTCGTCTGCGTTCGATGTAATATATTTTTAACTTGTTTGGTGGTATAGTGGTCGCACCTTGTGTGATGTAGAGATCTCGCATATATGGTGATATAATTATTTATTTGATATATATATATATACCTCTTGTAATTCCCTAAAAAAAAATTGTTCCTCCCTATAATAAATTAATCACATATATCAAATATTTTTCTAATCCCTTTCAAAAAATGTATATATATTTTTTCTAATCTATTATTATAATTATTATTTATGGACTGGGCTTGGACCACGTGATTGATCTTATAACTAACTATTCGATCTGTTAAAGATTGGGCACTTTTTGTTAATTCGAGTATGGCCCACATATCAATATCAATATTGGATAATGGATATCAATGATTATATCAAAATTAACTAAAAAAAAAAACGTTATCAAAAGGATATGTAGGCATTGAGCAATCAAATAATTAAATTAATAGCTACATTATCGTAAGTGGTACTAAAATGTTATCTCGTTTTAGCGAATATTAAATGTTTTAAAAATTTCATTTTTCAAATTTTAAATTAATACTTTGACTTTCAAAATTTTCTCATTTTCCGAGCTGTGAATAATTAAGGGGAATTTTTTTCCCCATCGCATAAGCTTTTTCAAAATATATTAATACATCTTCATTGAATATGACATAGTTGGTATTGACCCCACTAGTGTAGTGGGAACACTTAGGCCCCGTGTACATTAATAAATAATACTATTGTTTCTTTATTTTTTATTATAATATGCAAAAAGGTAGGGATGCTAATGCAAAAGTTCATCTAAACAAATAATTTAAATTTACTAAATGTCAAATAAGTCAAATGACTCAATATTTGTTTAGTAAAGTCGAATAATTGTATACATATACATCCAATGCTCGGAGATGAAATAGAAGCATTGTTGCCTAAAATTTGCGACATAAATCTCTATCAATAATACTATTTATTTTTCTTACAGAAAACGTCAGGGCCATGTGTTATCGACACAAAGTGTTTGAGTTGCTAATTCCTAGATTCATGACTTGTAAATTACTCGTGTTTGTGTGATCCTCAATAAAATTGCTGATGTTTGACAATTAAAAATATCATTAAAACACTAATTTTTAATTCCATTCTTAAGTTTTTATCGTGATTGTTTGAACATAATTCGATTGGATTTGATTGATTAATTCGGTTGTAGTTATATGAGTTCAAAGAAAAATAAAAAAAATTGGATCGTGTTTAAACATATATAAGTTTAAGGATTAATTGCTGGAAATAACACAAAGATTCATCCAATCTTTCATTTTATTTTCACAAGACTCTTGTAATTACAACATTTACAAAATAATTACCTATTAATTAAACTATATTGTTTGTCTTCAAGACGACATCTTTTAGGTTACAAATCTGACAAATTCCGCTTAAAAAGTTAGGGATGTTAATGTAATAGTTATTGTGTAATTTAAAAAAAATCATATTAAAATTGCAATTTTTAGCAAACGCGCGCATGAGAATTTATAAATCATAATAACCTTTAATCTTAAATTAAATATAATTAAAAGTTAATGTATAATTAATCCTAATTAGTACTTAGTTATTTCTAAATGAGACTTGATAAATCATAATTACGATTAATAAATTCTAATTGAAATTAATAAATTTTTATTGAGATTAATAAATCATAATAACCTTTAATCTCCCCTTATCACCCTCTAATCCCCTCCCCTAATGACAATAAAACCCTAATTAACGTGCGCGCACGAGTATTTTTTTCTTGATTCTTAATTTTTTTTTTAAGATCTCCAAATGCTTAGTTCGTATTCAAATGGAATAGGTAAGCGTTGGAGAATATATATGAAATAAGTAAAAAATTTAATAAATGACATGTGCGTATATAAGATTTCGTTAAGGGTTATTTATAATTTGTGGATTGAACTTTCATCACTTTTCCTTTTGTGGCATATTTTCCAAAAAAATCATGTACTTTACGATTTTATCTAAATAAGGTCCACCTTTATTTTCCGATATTGGAATGATGAATCATCTGACCGACTATCTAATGTGGATATTAACATGCCAAGTGTACCGAAACAACGTCGTTTCAGTTTGAGCAGAATTAAAAATTGATAAGGTCGTACGGCGTATAGCTTGTACGATGGAACCTAAATGTCTTTCTGTTTTCTCCGTAAATTCTTTTCTTCTCCAAAAGTAGGCGTATAGTTTAAGGAGAGAATAGAAAGACATTTAGGATTTAGTCGAAAAAGCTATACATCCTATGACTTTGTTAATATTTAATTATGTCCAAACTGAAACGACGTCGTTTCGGTACACTTGTCATTTTAATATTCACATCAGATAGACGGTCAAATGATTCATCATTTCAATACATAATATTTTAAAAAAGTTACATGATATTTATTGAAATCGTAAAGTACATGATATCTTAAAAAAAATTAAAATACATGTCACAAACAGAAAAATGATGAAAATTGGATCACAAACTATAAATAGGTAGTTGCATAAGGTCTTACTAGCGTTAACTGTATACTCCGTAAGGAAGGTTTCACAAAACGGAGTTTAAGGCTGACACGTGGCAGTCAAAGGTGGGGCCCGATGAGTCCATCATGTCATTTGCTTCCTCTTCACACCACACGATTTCGACAGAAACCGGACGGCGCGGCGATGGCGCCGTTACGCACTGTTGCTGATCCTTCCTTCCTTTCCTAGTCCACTCACCAACTTTTTCCAATTTTTACATTCTGCTATATTGAAGAAAAACAAAAATATTCGATAAAATAGTATTGATTTTTGATTTCATAGTAAAAATTACTTACCATGTCTTAGAATAAGTATATTTATTCTATTAACTTTATGTAAAAAATATTTGAACAACTTTCCTTACATATGATTTGACTAGCTCAGTCAAAATTTTCTCTTCCAAAATAATAATTTCACTATTATAAAAATTACTGATCATGAAATAATTACTCTCCAAAGTCTATAACTCTTGATTCTTCAAAATTCTAAAAAACTTAACACCATATGTTACTTTTGAAGTTTATGCGCTCGATGAATTCTTAGAGTATTCTCTTAATTAATTACATGAAGAACACAAAAATTATAAATATATAATTGAATTTATCAAACATACTATACGTGATTTAATATACTTATATATTTTTGTATGTATAGTATCTGAATTTATATATAGTAAGCATAGCTAATTTATATGAGACATGCCTATATATATAGTCCATATACTCATAATGATTGAATTTTGCAAGAAAGAGAGATATACCAATATTAAATTAAATTATACCTTCACAAAATTAAAATATAAAGGTTCTCCATAGAATTTGGTGTTCATGACATATTTGTATGTGTGTTCATCTTTAATACTCATAAAATACTATATACTACCCCCGTCTCATTATTCTTGTCTCATTTCTTTTGGGCACGGGTATTAAGGGGAAGAGTGTTTAAAGGGTAAAAAGATAGAAAGTGGTGGAGCCCATAACTTTTTGTGAGAGAAACATATTTTTTTTTATGGAAACATGACAAGAATAACGGGACATCCCAAAAAGGAATACAAGACAAGAATAATGGGACGGAGGGAGTATATAAAGTTGCTGTATAACAACATTAAATTAAAATGCATTCACAAAATTAAAATATAAAAATTTTCAATAATATTCCGTGCTCACAAATTTGGATGCAATTTCACGCGTAATATAAAATACCAATATTTGAATTGAAATAATAAAAATGTAGAATTGAGACGTGTACAATAGCAACATGCAATATAACTAGAGTACAACTGCACTACGAGACAAAACGTTGAGTAGATCTCACAAAAGTGCTGATGTCATCAATGTTCCCCTTCGGTTACGACTGTCATCATCCAATCCTACCTGGTAATTTGACTTTTGACTAGCATGATTTTTTTCATTTCTTATTTATTTTTATCCTGGCTAATTGTTATTCCTAATTTCTCCCTCAAATATTTGGTTGAAATGTTAATAGATAATTATTAAAAATAAATAAAAAATACAAATAGAGTAGATACATACTAAAATATGATTGTAGAAGATTTCTGAAATAGAGTATAAAGAACCGCGCATTTAAGAGTATATACTATTGTAAAATCTAAATATGCAAAATTTGACTCTCATTAATGACTTCATTCAAATTATTAATTGAGTTCCTCAAGTTGACAATTCAAACTTATCTTGCACTATTCAATTTTTAATTTGTCCGTTGTTAAAGAACTCCAGGCTTATATATAATTACATACTTAAATTCATCCTTTTTTTTTTGGCATGTCGTCTTCAAATATGGAGATTGTATGAGCGTCTATAAGAAAAAATTTATATATATATATATATATATATATATATATATATATATATATATGCGAGTCTTATTATGAAATTCTGCTGTTACTCCTTTATATACGAATGATCTCTCAATTTTCTTTTTTGACCGGAATTATATGTATTAAATAATATTACACGAATCTTTAAAATTTTCAACATTAATTTTCCGCATATTTAGTTGATGCACGGGTGGATATATTATATATATATTTGAAAACATATCATGCTAGCAAAGTTGAGGACAGGTACCGGTCTATAAAAAATTAGAACGGACTGACGAGTTCGATTGGGAATAAGACTGGTTGGAATATGAAGTTACGCCGTAAAAATTGATGTGAATTGGCCGATTTTAATCAATTGAATCAGTTGAATTGTGATTCAGAGGTTGCCGGGATTTGATTTTTAAAATATTGGTCGATACTGAAAAACATCGCATGTTAGAATAGTTGGTGCTTAGTTTTCTTTAGTGCATGTATTAGATAGTATATTTGTGGGATTTGTCGTCTTCAAATAAGGAGTTTGCGAATATTCAAAAGTATTCACACGAATCGATTGCAAAACTTTGCCGTTACTCCTTTATATACGGAAGAATTTGTCAGTCTTTTGACTGGAATATTAACTTGTATCGAAAATTTACGCGAATACGGTCACATAATTTTCAACTTTTTCCACATATTCGGTGTATCCACGTATCGATTTATTAGAAATTTAACGTTTTTGGCACTAAAAACCATAAAATCATCTCATATTAGAAGACTTGGTTCTTTGTTTTCCTTCAATTTGAATTTTTTGTCCATGCCTAGGAATTTCCTATCTGTATACGGTTGTTTATTTATTTATTTTTTCAAAATAAATTAATTCTAGACATTTGAAGCTCGGATCGACAATATTTATGTAGGGTTAAATTATTTGAGACCGCGGACGTAATTAATAAGGAGGACTCTTATAAATTCCTTAAGTTTCCTCATTAACTTATTTTTAACACACGCATACACATTATATCTATTCATCATTTCTTCAATCGTACTTAATTATTTTATGTATTTAAGTTTTCCTTAAGATTTTAATAATGAATATAATTAAATTCTCAACATAAGTCACAGTGTCTATCCCCACATAATGTCTTGAATTCTCTAATTTTTTATGTATACATGCATGTAGCCAAATCCATTCGGGAGGAAACAATTGTCTGATTTAGTTGAAAGGAAAATCCAATCGAATAAATACTTTCTATTTTTAGCTCTATTTTTGTTAAGTTGGTAAAATCACCATTGCGCATGTCTGCAACTTGAAAATGGAATAAAAGTTGGTAACACGTAAATCCATTACATTTACAGTAAGATTAGAATATAGTAGTATAAGTTATCTTGCTAAACCTATATTTTAATTTATTTGGATGGTCTATTTTACGATAGAATGATTTATCTTATAATCAATTGATGTGGTAATATACAAGGTGACAAAGTTACAAATTTTATTTTTTGTTGAAAAGAAATTCCTATTCACATCCTGATCTCCTCGTTTGTACTCTGGATAATTCAATATAGAAGTCAGTAAACGAGATTCAAATTCATTATCCTTCTGTTACAAATCACGTTCGTGACAAAAATCTTCTTCACGCCACAATTGTACATAATAAAGTCATTAATACAATAAATAACGAGTTCCATATGTATCTCGCATTTGAAATTTCCTTTCACACGTATGTACAACGAAGATTTAACCGTTTCATCTATTGGCCTGATTTAAATTTTATTGACTTTAGTTTGAATATACAATGCCGTTGCATCCAGTATTTCATTTCATTTCACACGCACCTAATATTAAGATATTTCATAACTTGTATCTATACGAGACTAAAATACGACAAGAGCTAGGGAGGTGGTTTTGTTCCGCCCATATTTGTATAGATATATATATATAAAGAAAGGAATGATGATCGAGAGGTGCATGTAGAAAGTCCTTTTCATCACAGAAAAAAAGCTATAGAAAAAGTGAGAATTAGTTGGCGTTATTTGGCCTTTAGGCTGCTCAAAACACGCCTCTCAATCCTTCACAAAACCTTAAATCGATCTGTTTTGTCTGAAATGTGAGCTTCAGCTACCAGTTTTGCTCTCCATTATCATATAGCTAGTCATATAGATAGCTAGTTTGATACAACATTATTTTTTGTGTATATATATAGTTGCATATAGTATAGGTTTTTTAGAGAGATAAATTAAATGAGTTTTGTTAAGGGAAAATCACGAGATAAATAAAAAGGCAGGTGGCTTATCGCATGTTTGCTTCACGCAAGCAGCTAATGGGGGGTTTGCTTCATCGCGTGGCTTCAAAGTATTCATTTTGTGTTTAAAAACCAACCCCCAACGCCCCCCACCCCCCACCCCCAGGAAACAACAAATACCACCAAACCCTAAAGCTAAAAGAATTATACTATATTTTAGAGAGATAATAAAACCTCTCTCTCTCTCTCTCTCTGCATAATTAAATTGTTTCTACAGAGATATGATGAATTAATACCCTGCTTGTTATGTAATCCACTTTTTTTCCATTTGTGGCGTTGATCACAGCTAGGTAGCGGAGCGCGGAAATTCAGTTATGAGTACTGCTAACAACGTGGCCGGGAGCAGCACGGCGGGCGGCGGCGGGGGGAGCGGCGGAAGCGGAGGAGGTGGCGGTGGGGGGCCGTGCGGGGCATGCAAGTTCCTGCGGCGGAAGTGCGTGGCCGGGTGCATATTCGCGCCGTATTTCGACTCGGAGCAGGGCGCCGCACATTTCGCGGCGGTGCACAAGGTGTTTGGGGCGAGCAACGTGTCGAAGCTCCTCCTCCACATTCCGCCGCACAAGCGCCTCGACGCCGTCGTCACCATTTGCTACGAGGCGCAGTCGCGGCTGAGGGACCCCATCTACGGCTGCGTTGCTCACATCTTTGCTCTTCAACAACAGGTATGTGTATATAAATTTATATATATAATTCTACCTATGAATTCTAATTATACTCTTTTTTTTTGTTTATCTATTAATAGAATTATTACAATATCTAGTACTACTAAGTTTATTCACATGTAGTCGTTGTCCAAATCATGATTATCTACCTTTATTCTTCATTAATCCTTAAAGATCTGTCTCATCGGAGTTGGTGAACTAAAGACAGCCTTCATCTCCTTCTCTCACAAACTTCAGTTTAAAAATTAAACCAACATTTCAATTCAATTTCAGCTTCTTAATTACACATATCTTCAAGAATATAATTTAACTATCTCTGAAATTCCAAAGTCCTAAACCAATAAACATGAAACTGAAATGGGCATGCATGACTAAAACATTTAATAACTAAGGTTGAAATTAAAATTAAAAAATAATTAATTTTTTTTTATTGTTAGAGATAATTAGAAACACATAGTATTGGAGAAGAATGAGGAGATGTGGACCATGATGTGTTGAAAGAGGGGGGAACACTTACATTTTTCGCTGAAATCAAGAAACCTGATTCCTGACTGATTTATATATGATGATGTAGTCATGTCTGCCCAATAAATTTAGTACTCCCTCCGTCCTGCAATAAGAGGTTATATTCTTTTCGGCATGTGTATTAAAGACAATGGTGTTTAAAGCTGTATAAAAAGATAGAAAGTGGTGAAGCCCTTAACTTTTTACTTATAAGGAAAATAGCCACTTATTCTGGGACAACTCAATAAGAAAAAGTAGCCACTTATCCTGTAACGGAAGAAGTATATGTATATACCATTAATTCTACATGCTGCCTGCTTTCCTTTCTTGCATAATTTCTTCATATTTTTGTTGTTATTAAGGTTTTGGTCGGTCGCTTTTCCCTCGTGTAATAAATGACATTTGCATTCTCTTTAGCTACTATTGTTTTCTATATATACTGCTTGGATTCATTATTTACTCCATGTTATAAATAGAGATCGCAAAATCGATCTGCTTTGCAAATTTATCACCCAAGCTAGTAATTAAGAGAAATTAGGGTCTTCATCTATCTATATATATATGTGTGTGTGTGTGTGTGTTTATGCATATAGTTAGTTTGTAAAGTTAGAGAGTTATATAAAAAATTAAATGAAACTGTGAAGATTAGATAATTAAGCTCAATCATAGTATTATTCTAAGTAATCTAGTACAGCAGATTATGTCTAAATATCTCGTTTCAGTTGCTTTCAGCAGAAGGCAAGTCGCTGTATAAGTAGTCTTATCAGTAGGATTTGTTTGCTTAATTTCACAAGGAACTGCCTAGCTATTGAATAACACTATTTTGAGATGAAATATGATACTACTATTTTATTTTAATTAAAACTCATATATATTAATTCCATATATAGGTGGTGAATCTGCAACAAGAACTCTCCTACCTACAGGCCCACCTCGCCACCCTAGAGCTTCCAACTCCGCCACCGGCGCCGCCGTTGCAGTCGCAGCAGCTGTTGGTTCCGCCGTCGCAGTCCATACTAGATTTGCCACCAATCCCGGCGGCGTATGACTTCTCAGCAATGTGCGAGTCGGTGGTGCCTCACTCCTCTTGGAGCCTTTATCCGAGGCAGCAAATCGACCAGCGCCAGTTTTCCAACGCCGCCGAGTCGCCGGCCGCCATTGGAGGCGGCGGCGATCTCCAAGAACTGGCGCGTGAGCTTCTGAACCGGCATGCTCCCCCTACGGTGCGATGCAGAAATCAAGTTTCATCTTTGCCCCCCAACTCTAGTTAATTAGAAAAAGGAAAAAAAAATTAAAAAAATAATTGAAACTGATTAGCAACTAATCAATTAGCTTAATTTGCCCAACTGAAACTCGAGGGAATTCGTTTTATTTCTATTTTTACCTTTTTGTTCTTTTTTGGTACTTGCAAGTTGGAAAGTACGTAAGTTTTTGTGGTCGATTAATTGATCGTAGTTTTTATTAAGTTTTTCTCTATTCTCGATTATCTAGCTCATATGATGAATGTGAGTTGCATTTTTTGTTTATATTTATGGAATTAATGCGCTCTAGTGATTATTTATATTTTTAGATGATTTTTTATGTTTCTTTTCTTATGAAATATAAATACTGGAGCATATGATTTTGCATTTGTTAAACTTTGAATCTTAGGAAGGCCTTAGGTCGAACTGTATAGTGCACACCTTAAGCAATGATGATTGAAAATAGAGGTTGGAAAACATGTTATTAGATAACATGTATTTACAGTTTTACACACACACATATAGAGTGGTTTTGGTGAGAATAATTCTTATCTTAAAAATAAGAATTAACGTGTACAGATTTGATGCATCTTATAATATTATCCAATGCATCAATTTTGTGCACATAATGCATCGAAATTTATTTATTACCAAATCCTAAAATCAAATCTTTTTCTTCTTCCCTCTCTTTACCACCACCTAGGCACCTACCAACACGTTTGACTTAAAACAACGGATTTGATTAAAAAATGGATTTGACTATGATATTAAGTTATATTGATTAAATCTTAAAAGTCAGATGATTTATATCTATTTCTATTTCTCACTTGGCTATTTCTATATGATCTCTGGTCTCTCTCTATATATATATATAGGGGAAGAATCGAATATCTATTTCTATTTCTCACTTGGCTTTTTCCATCATTGATTGTCTGTTATCTATGGATATGATAAATCCCTTTTTTTTTGTTTTTTGTTTTTTAAATTAAGGCACATTCTACTTTGTATTTGTTGTCGTTTGAACATCGATCCATCTTGTAGGCAGATTATAGACAATATGTACTTTTTGATAAATTTATTTATTTTTTTCCATTAATCACACAAGAAAGACAAATTAATCATTAGGGGTGAGCAAAGCAAACCGAAAAATCAAACCGACCGACAAACCGTACCGAAACCGTCCCGAAAATATGGTTAACCGAACCGATAGTTCGATTTATTTTTCTAATTTTAAAAAACCGAGGGTAAAGGTTAGGTTTTTATTTTTATATATAAAACCGACGGTTAACCAAACCGAACCGAAACTCATTTAAAATTATAATTTTACTAATTATATGTTATAAAATTATTATACCAACTAATTATATGTTATAAATTATAATATTAACTAACTTAATTTTACTACTTTGACTTGAAAACATGTGAGTGTTCATTTTATTATTTATACTTCTTTAAATGTATATTTCGAATCCACATTTTAGATATGAATTTTTGTTTTTCATGCTATGAATTATAAAAAAATTGAAAGTTTTCTTTCTACATGGTTAACTGAACCGATTTTTAGGTTAACCGTTATAGTGGTTTTTGGTTTTTATTTTCTACATTTTAGCAGTTAACTGAACCAATTAAAAACCGTATGATCGATTTTTTTTTATGGCAAACAATCGGTTAACCGAACCGTACTCATCCCTATTAATCACATCAGATAAGCTATATTGGTTGACTTAATTTAAAATGTGTTAGGGAAATTAAAACTAGTGACCGCGCGTTTCAAAAGAAAAAAAAAAGAAATTAAAACTGGTGCCATCTTAATCATGACCTCGTCATCTATTCTATAAAATAGGTCATCCTAAGAGACTAGACTGTTTGATATTTTATTTGATTTTTGTGATGAGACGACACTTGTAACCACAATCATATAGGTGCATAGGTGGGCAGTACGGTATAACGTAAAATTTTTGCCGTACCTTATACCATACCGTAAGTAATGGTATAAGAAATTTCATACTCCCTTCGTCCCACCGAATATGACATGTTTTTCATTTTGGGCCGTCCCACCGAATATGGCATGTTTTCTTTTTGGGAAAGAATTAGAGCTTACTTTAAGCTAAAAAAACACTTTAACTTTACATTGTTGACCAAAAAAATACTTTATTAACTAAAAAGTTACTTTATTAACTAAAAAGTTACTTTATTAACACTTTATTACATATAATTCCCTTTTTCTTAATCTCCGTGCCGAAAAAAAATGAGTCATATTCGGCTGGACGGAGGGAGTACCTTTTACCATAACGAACCGTTCGGTATACCTTTGTCCGGTATTTCGAAATTTCGGTATGGAGCAAATCACATACCTTTACCGTACCGTATTTTCGGTATACCTTACCGAAATTCGGTATATCGAAAGATTTCGGTATACGGTTATACTAATATACTATTGCATGCTGAAATTTCATGGTATATCAGTTTACCGTTTCATGCCAAAAATTTATATATTTAAAAAAAATGTGCATATATATACAATAAAAATCCAACAATTAAACTCCAACAATGTTTATATCTAATGTGACGACATTGACGAAGGCGTCGTTTCACACTTCGCGCAAATAAATTTCTCCTCTTGCCCAACAAGGCGTAGCTATGGCAAGTGGGGTCGAACCCTAGGGAACCGACGTAGTCTATCCTTCAGATGGTACTCAATATGGGTGTGGTGGTCGAGATTTATCTCAATATCCTGTAACTAAACAAAGACAATATCAAATAACAAAAGATGCTTGGATTGGATTCGAATCGATGATCCTTATTACTCTTACTCGTTCATCGATGCAATAATATTCAATTACAAGACTCTATCATTTGGTTTTAAGCCAAGATTAATTTAAGCCATATGGTCACGACTCAAATACTCTAAACCTAGATCTATTCAATTTTACAGATCTTGACCAGAAGGCAAGATCTCTTCTCTTGATTAACAACGTCATGAAGACACTTTAGTAATGATGTTACCCAAAAGGCATTAAGAACAAAAGATCCCAAGATAGCCAAGAGGTATCAGATACTGACTACTCTCCAACACTCATTACCTTCTTGGGTACGAGAGACTCTCTCGAGTTTAACCCCAAATCCTGTTAATGACTTAATCTCAATATCTAAATGGTGATCAAGCATATGTCAATATCATTTAAGTCTAGAATTAATCCTAAGTGTTTCGGGAATAAAATCATGCAACGAACTCAAACAATTAGATCTCACGAGTTTAGAACGAGTAATTCAGATCACATCATCTTCTCCAATCCAAACAAATAAATTTAGCTAGTCATAATAGTAAACGAAAACATAAAACAAATAAAAGAAAACATACTTGAATAAATCTGGAAACGGCTACTGCTCAAAACATACGTCAGCAAATAAAGGCTTGGCGTCTTGCCAATATCTACGAACTAAATGCAGAAAATATAAAACGAAACTTAAAAGTAAAATCACCCGTAGGACTTGTTTTTTCCTCGCACTCTCTCAAAGTAAATTGCAGACTAAAACCCTAAAATTCGTGTGTAGTACAAGATATAGTCGGCCCTATATATAGGCGATGAATTTAGGGTTAAGTTGAAATCCTTGTAGGGCAAGGACTCATCCCAACCATGGCATCTCCTTCCTTTTAAAGACCACCGCAGATCCTCTTTCCTTCTCGGTAGATATCGTCATTGATCAGGCTCGTCTAGGATAAGGAAAGAAATCTTCGATCCTTATCCTCTTTCTTGGAGAAAAAGAAATCTGCTGCTGCTTCTCGACCCACATCTTGCCTTCGTTGTCTGCATCTTGTCCTGCTTCCAAAGATCCTGACTCCTCCGGGTACTCTCTCTGTTGGCTTAAGGAATATGGGGAGGTGCTTCTTGACCTGTAGACGTGCTGTTATCGTTGTCGCCCAGCTACAAGCTTCCAGCCCTTTGCCAATTTGCATCATATCGCCATCTCAGCATCTCAACAACAGATTTTCCACCGGATTTGCCCAACATCCAACATGTTCTTCCCTGCACACCTTCTCTCGACTTTGTGTCCTCCCAGACACACTTTGACTCGGTAAAGACACAAAAAAAAGACAAAACACAAGAAATATGAACACAAAATTGGGTTCATCAGACATCAAACAAATATAATAAAAGAATATTATTATTAATTATAAATATTATTATTAATAATTAAATATTTATTATTGATTCAATACGGTATGATATTACAGTATATACCGGTAATACGATATATACCAGTATTACAGTATATATTGAATTTTTTCGGTATGGTAAGGTATACCTCCGGTATCTGAAAATTAATACCGTTACCGTACCGAAATTTTTCGGTACGGTATCATACCTTACCGTAAATCACGGTATACCAAAATTTCGGTATATTCGGTATTTTTCTGGTATGGTAAGTGCGTTATAACGGTATTCGGTATTTTTTTCCCAGCCCTAGATGCACTTCCTCATCTTAATTTTCATAGTGTACAGCCCAAACACAACACTAGGTGCAACAATACTCTCGATCCATTCATTCACGAATTCTCTATTATACAATAGTGTTAAATCTCTTATTATATAATTTGATCGTTACCAATGTATATTGCAGCAACAATACTAATTTTCCTTTACTGAAAAACTTTTGTTACACATTTATAGCTTTTTTTATACAAACACAAACCATTAAAAGATTGGAAAATAAGCCCCGAAAATCAAATATAAACCTTAAAAAGGATTGAAAATAAACCCTGTTTTTTTAAAACAAATAAACCCTAAAATGAAAAATAAATCATAAAAGATAAATATAAATTCTGAAAATATTGAAAATAAATTATACTCTAAAATGAAAAATAAGACTAATAATACACCCCTTTGTACAGAAAATTAAATTAATATGATGCCCTTTAAAATTAAGCAAAGTATAAAATTACAATTCGTTCTCACGAGGAAATGATATTGATTGGGTATTTTAAATATCTTCGGCCCATATTCGATCCAAAAACCCAATAACAATAAACTTTATGGCCTGCCAAATTTTTTTAAGTTTTCGAGAATCCTAATTTTTTTTTTCACGCAAACCGGCCGTGATATATATTAATATATTGATTATTGCCATAAATTAGTAAATGGTCATTTGACTTTTTTAATCTGCATTTATTATGTTTATCATGTTAATATATCAATTGGAGTTATATAAATCATTATTCTTTTTATATTCTTACGCCTTCCATAATTACATTTTAATTTTGAATTGCAGTTTGCAGATGATGTTATTTATCATGCCTTGATAAGTTGATACTACAGATAATATGAATTTGTTCACAAAAATCAAGTTAGATAGTTGCAGTTAGCTTTGATGGGTTCTTCTATATAAATTTATAATACATGTTAGAAAGATCTGAAATCATTTTATATTATCTTATGTAAAATATTAAATATTCTTTTAAAACATCGTTACAAAATTATTAGAATAATATAATTCAATACAAAAGCAAATTTATTCTAAAATAACTTTTTGAAGGATGAAAAATGAAAATACTAGTGTTTATAAGATAGCCAAATACATTAGCTTTTATTTTTTTGACTGCATGTGTAATTAAAGAAGCATAGGTAGGATAAATTGGTCCAGAAAAATGTTCTCATATCTGGTAATTTATAATAAATCCTTTAATTATTACTATAAATTATAGATTATATATATATAATAGTAAATTAACAAAACGATTCAAATAAATCAGAACTAATTAAATAATTTCTCAAAAAAGACCAATGAATTAAGTAATATAGGAGTATCAATTAATTTCTATTTCCACGATTGGATTACAGGATTTATAATTGAAACTTCACTCAGTTTTTCAAATCATAATCCATCATCATCATCCTCGTTAACAAATCATCCTCGTTAACAAACCCCAGAGGACCTTCTCGTAATTTCAGGGGTCGTAAACTTCACACTTCCAAATCAAATCCATTCACCTGCACGATCCAGACACTGCTCCACTCCTCCCGCAGAGCTCCGCCCTCCTCTCGTTTCTCTCTCTAGATCTGCCACTCCACCATCACTCCGCCGCCGCCAAACTGGAAGCTCAGATCAGCCAGTGACTCCGTCGCGTCCATTTCCGGCGCAGATTCAGTCCTTTCCGCTTAAATCTTCTAGCTCGGGAATGGCTTCTTCGGAAGCCGATTCCCGCTTAAACCAAGTCCTCATCCCCGCACTCGAGAAGATCCTCAAAAATGCTTCGTGGCGCAAGCATTCCAAGCTCGGTGCCGAGTGCAAATCCGTTATCGAGCACCTCACCTCACCCAACAGAAACCCTACCGCCGCGTCGCCGCCTGCGTCGCCGTCCACGCAATCCGATCCCGACGCATCGTTGCTTCCCGGCGTCCTCCTAGATCTTTCCCTGTACGATTGCGAGATCGTTCTCAGTCCACTCATCAATGCACTCTCTACGAACTACCTCAAAGTCTCGGAGCCTGCTCTTGATGCGGTCCAGAAATTGATCGCCCATGGGTACTTGCACGGAGAAGCGGACCCGAGCGGCGGCGCGGACGCGAAGCTGCTCTCGAAATTGATTGATTCCGTTTGCAAATGCCACGAGCTGGGGGATGAGAATGCGGAATTGTTGGTGATCAAGGCGCTTCTTTCCGCAGTTACATCGGTTTCACTGCGACTGCACGGTGATTGTCTGTTGCAAGTAGTGAGGACTTGTTATGATATATATTTGAGTAGTAAGAATGTAGTAAATCAGACAACCGCCAAGGCGTCGTTGGTTCAGATGCTAGTTATTGTGTTTAGGAGAATGGAGGCCGATTCGTCTACAGTGCCATTACAGCCTATTGTGGTGGCAGAGCTTATGGAACCAGTAGAGAAGGCGGATGTGGATGGTTCCATGATTTTTGTTCAGGGTTTTATTACTAAAATAATGCAGGATATAGATGGAGTTTTCAGCCCTAGTACACCTAGTGGTGTCGCAGGATCAGGGGTTGGGGCCCATGATGGGGCATTTGAGACGAAGACCTCAACTGTGGAGGGCACAAATCCGGCGGATTTGTTGGACTCAACGGATAAGGATATGTTGGACGCTAAGTATTGGGAGATCAGCATGTATAAGACGGCATTAGAGGGCAGGAAAGGAGAGTTAGCAGACGGTGAGGGAGAAAGGGATGATGATTTGGAGGTGCAGATTGGAAATAAGTTGAGGAGGGATGCTTTTTTGGTATTCCGGGCTTTGTGTAAGCTCTCAATGAAGACTCCACCCAAGGATGCTGCTGCGGACCCCCAGGCAATGAAGGGGAAGATTGTGGCATTGGAACTGCTAAAAATTTTACTGGAAAACGCTGGGGCAATATTTAGGACTAGTGAAAGGTATCTAACTCTGGCATTGTTTTGGCTTGTTATTTCTAATTTATTGTTAAGTATCTTTATGCCGCTCAAGTTATGTGTTTGAAATTAATCTTTGCATATGTGATGTTGGCTTGTTATGATGCCTAAAGATGAATATTTTCGGCTTGCAAAAGTAGTTGTAGAACATTAGAGATGATGTAAGCTGTACAGGATTAATTACAGCATTTTATATGACTAGAGAGAGAGAGAGAGCTAAGCAAGAGACAATTGAAAATATTGAAATGTCCGAGCATTTATTGTACATTTAGCAGTTAAGATAAGATATGTCCAGAGTGCATCTTCTGAAGCTAATTAGAAACTAAGCTGATATGGTGTTGGTTGCTAGAGTAGTCTCACACTCTTTCTTTCTATCACATAGGGTATCCTTAAATTGGAGGTTTCTTATACAGTTTCCGAGAATGTATTAATGTAAGTGTTCTGGATAAGGGATGTATCTTCTGGAGTTAGCGCAGGTTTTAATGACTAAACAACTGATTGACTCCTAATATCATGACTAATTGATCCCCATGTCATTAGAGGCTCATCTTATTTTCAGTCCTGTCAATCTTCTAGGTGTCACTGTTCTTAAAATTGTAATAGAGCTGGGATGTAGTTTAAGAAGACCATATGATGTAGTCTTCCTTGGATCATTAGAGATGGTAAAATTAGTGTGAGTGACTAGTTGATTATTTGTTGCTCGTTGCACTAGTTCTGAACTGGAACTTCCAGTCTTTGCCGTCAACTTGTCAAGCAGGCATTTTATGCTCATTTTGTTATATTTCAATTGTAAGTGTTTCTCAATGTGTTGGTTTTTTGCATCAGTCTTTCTAGAGTCGACTTTAGCCTAGCTCATGTTATTTGTCCTGGATTTAGAGTAAACACATCCGAATGCGACCCTTTACACATTGAATGACTAATTATACAAGTTACTAAGTGACTCCTAATGGGTTTTATTGGTCCCTATGATATAGTCTTATCAGCACCTATACTACTCGGCTCCTCAAGATGAATATGTTGAGTCTGTTGAGTTAGACAATAGCTCAAAAAGATCTTATGATATAGTGTTCTTTAAGTTTATTCAAGAAAGTAGATTTTGCTGGTATAATTAGTATGAGTGTATGACCATGCTACTTGTACAAGTTCTGAAGTCCGAACTCGCTCACAGTTCTTCCATCAAACGGGCATGCTGTTCGTTTTAATTTTTACCGTAGTTTTCTAACTACTGATTTCTTCATCAAAGTATCTAGGTTTGGTTATTTCCTAGTTCACATATATACGCATGTGTGTCTATGTGTGTTCCTTTTCTTCTAGTTGATCATTTTATCTTTAATCTTAGTTAAGATGTTTGAGTACCCTACCTTTTTCTTTCACAGCTGTTATATCTTGTCTCATTGAATGCTAATGTCTAAGCATCACTAATCACTGCTGTCTGTGTTTCTTCCTAACCAGGTTTTTAGATGCTATAAAGCAGTACTTGTGTTTGTCACTATTGAAGAACAGTGCTTCAACTCATATGATTGTGTTCCAGCTTTCTTGCTCCATATTTATAAGCCTGGTGTCACGTTTTAGAGCTGGATTGAAAGCAGAAATAGGGGTATTTTTTCCTATGATAGTCCTCCGAGTGTTAGAAAATGTAGTGCAACCAAATTTTCAACAGAAGATGACAGTCCTTCGCTTTTTGGAGAAGCTGTGTGTTGATTCACAGATCTTGATAGACATATTCCTCAACTATGATTGTGACGTCAATGCTTCCAATATATTCGAGAGGTAAGGATTGGCATTTCTTTGTACTTTTCTCCCAACTTATATCTGATAGTTTTGGGTTTTGATTGAATCCTTTGTCAAATAACTTCTGGGCTTCTAAAGTTATGCATGCAAAGATATGATTGCCAATTCAGACAATCTTAAGGTCTTTTGTTTCTCTTGTCATTTTAATGTCTATTTCAGAATGGTCAACGGACTACTTAAAACTGCTCAGGGTGTTCCACCTGGTGTTTCAAGTACACTTCAGCCCCCTCAAGATGCTAGTATGAAGCTAGAAGCTATGAAATGCTTAGTTTCTATACTGAAATGCATGGGTAACTGGATGAACAAACAATTGCGAATTCCAGATATTCAGTCATCAAAGAAACTAGATGCTGCAGATAATGGTTCTGATGCTGGGAGTCCCCCTTATTTAAATGGCAATATAGACGAGCCTGCCGAAGGATCGGATACACAATCTGAAGCCTCGAGTGAAGTTTCTGATGTTTCAACTCTGGAGCAGCGACGTGCGTATAAACTTGAACTTCAGGTACAATTTAAGTTACTTTTTATTTATTAATGTGGTCAATAGCTCTTTTATCAGTCTGTAAAATAACATTGTCTATGTGGCAGGAAGGCATCGCTCTTTTTAACCGGAAGCCCAAGAAAGGTATCGAGTTCCTGATAAATGCAAATAAGGTGGGGAACTCAGCAGAAGAGATAGCAGCTTTCCTTAAAAATGCATATGGTTTGGATAAAACTCTGATTGGTGACTATTTGGGTGAAAGGGAAGATATGCCGCTGAAAGTAATGCATGGTTATGTGAATTCATTTGAGTTCCAAGGCATGGAATTTGATGAGGCTATCAGGGTCTTCCTACAGGGCTTTAGGTTGCCTGGTGAGGCACAGAAGATTGATCGCATCATGGAAAAGTTTGCTGAACGGTACTGCAAATGTAATCCAAAGACCTTTACAAGTGCCGACACAGCTTATGTGCTTGCCTACTCTGTTATACTGCTAAACACTGATGCACACAACCCTATGGTGAAGAACAAGGTAAAATTGTAAACTGATGGTTGATGGGATTTTGTTAAAGACGTTCCGTTCTTGCAATTGCTAAATTTCAAATTTTATATCCAGATGTCAGCTGAGGATTTTATTAGGAACAATCGTGGGATCGATGACGGAAAAGATCTACCTGAGGAGTACTTGAGATCATTGTATGAGCGGATATCTAGAAGTGAGATCAAAATGAAAGAAGATAATTTGTCCGTCCAACAGAAGCAGTCTGTGAACTCAAACAGAGTTTTAGGTTTGGATAGCATACTTAACATTGTGATCCGTAAGCGTGATGAAGATAGTATGGGGACCAGTGATGACCTCATGAGACACATGCAGGAACAGTTCAAAGAAAAAGCTCGAAAGTCGGAGTAAGTTTAATTTTGAAATCCTCTGCATGATAGGTTAGGAACCTAGGAGTATGCCTTGGGCCGGTAATAAGCTCCCCCCCCCCCTTTCTGCCTTCATGGCATCTCTACTTTGTCTGCCATGTTTCTCATTATCCTTAGAAGGCTTTAGACCTTAAAATCTCCTGTCTAATATATATATATAGGGGATGGTTATAATAGAAATGATTCCCCTTGTGTTAACTAGAAATGATTATACACCATAGATTATATAAATTTGTGCGGTTTAGATTGCATAACATAATAATTATGGAATGCTTAAATTTAGGCGTAGGGGCAGCGAAGTAATATAAATTTACCCACCTCCCAGAAAAAACTCGTGTTTGTTGCATCGATCAAATATGGAGGAGAGATAAACCATCCCAAATAAAATCCAATCTCATTATCTCACTGCTCTTGTGAATCTGGAGGAGAAATATGAGGCCTCTATATATATTGCATTATTGCATATGATCGGAATTAGCCAACTAGGTAACATTTTTATTATTGCTTTTTAATTAAAGTGTTAATGCATACTATATATGTGTGCATTAATCCATGGGTTAATCCATTAATTAAAAAATAACAATAAACAGTAACAAACAATAATTTTATACAAAGAAAATAATAAATAATATAATAATATGCATTAACACTTTAATTAAAAAGCAATAAAAAATATTATCAAACAATATTTTATAACAAAAAAGAACAATACATTAATTAAAAATAACAATAAACAGTAACAAACAATAATTTTATACAAAGAAAATAATAAATAATATAATAATATGCATTAACACTTTAATTAAAAAGCAATAAAAAATATTATCAAACAATATTTTATAACAAAAAAGAACAATACATTAATTAAAAATAACAATAAACAGTAACAAACAATAATTTTATACAAAGAAAACAATAAATAATACAATAATATGCATTAACACTTTAATTAAAAAGCAATATATAAGAAATATTATCAACAATATTTTATAACAAAAAAATAATACATGAATTAAAAATAACAATAAACAGTAACAAACAATAATTTTATACAAATAAAACAATAGATAATATAATAATATGCATTAACACTTTAATTAAAAAGCAATATATAAGAAATATTATCAGAAACTATTTCATAACAAAAAAAACAATACAATAAAATATTTATTGAAAATAAATTTATTAAATCGAGGAAATTATGGGGATAGAAAATAATAAAGTAAAATAATTGGACAAATGTAATTGAAATAAACAATCTAAGCCAAAAAAGAAATCAATAAATAAAAATCACACGCTAAGAAGCATGGGGACAAATACGTAATATGGATACGATACGATACGGGGACGTAAATACGTCATTTTTCCAAAAATCATGATACGATACGTCAAAAATACGTTTTAGTTTTTTTTATTTAAAATATATTTTATATATTTTATATATATTATAAATTCATAATTCACCAATAATATAAGCAAAACACAACTAATTCATAATAAAGTTAACCAAATAGCAAATAAAACATAGTCTTAATAGTTAATACTTAATAAAAACACACTAAAATGTTAGCCCTCTTCACTCATCATCCTCATTCTCCTCCTCTTCACAAAATCTGCATTCCCAATCAACTCCACCACCACCACCTCCTATGTTACCATATCGATTAACATATTTCCACAATGGTTTTCGAAAATCACCACTGGCAGGGGATGTGGTAGAAGAAGATGTAGAACTAGACATTGTAGTATTCATGGCTGCCAATATACAAATCGAAAACATAAATCAAACTTCAATCCAACAAATTAAAATCAAACTTCGCACCTTCAAAACCTTCAATAGTTCGCACCTTCGCGACGGCAAGCGGCGCAGAGCAGCGCGACGGCGAGCGGTGCAGGCGGCGCGACGGCGAGCAGCGCAGGGCGGCGAGAGGCGAGTGGGGCGGCACGGGTCGGCGCGACGGCGTGGGTTTGAGAAGAACCGGAGAAGAGGGGCGATTGTTGAAGGTTTGATTTAGGGTTTAGGTTTTAAATTTATTCAAAAACGTATTTTAATAGTCAAATATGTATTTGACCGTATTTTAAACGTATTTCTGACGTATTTAATATTAAAAAAAATTATTTTAAAAATCAACCTGAAAAATACGTCCCGGGGACGTATTTTACGCGTATTTCGCGCGTATCGTCCCCGGGACGGATACGTCCATGCTTCTCACGTCCCCATGCTTCTTAGATCACACGTATTCTGCTTCCAAAATACCAAAATTTAAAAAAGAAAAATGAAAATAATGAAATCCCACAAATTAATGAATGCGGTAACTACATATCTATGATAAAATACAAAGGTACCCTTTTACTTCAAAACACCGAAAATACACCTTAAAAAAATTCCACAATCTCAACCGTAGATTTATCTAAATAAACGTCTAAGATTTATTTTTAGTTAACACATATGAATTTATTTCTATTTGATCTCTTTCCTATATATATATATATATTTTTTTTTTTTTTTTGTGACAAATATGAACATACATAATAGTAACTTATGGATGCATTAGGTTTCTATGCATGAAAGTAATGCTTGAAAACATTATTTTGTCAGTTAAAGAAGCAGGGCTTTGTAGATATTTTTCTTCTTGTTTGGAGAAATGGTGGTTGTTTGCACTTTTATTAAAAAACTGAATTTTGTTTTGATCTTCATCTTGTTGGGAACTTGTAGGTCAATTTATTATCCCGCGACAGATACGGTGATCCTCAGGTTCATGATTGAAGCATGTTGGGCTCCAATGTTGGCTGCCTTTAGTGTTCCTCTTGACCAAACTGATGATGAAGTTGTGATATCCCTCTGCTTAGAGGGCTTTCGTTTTGCAATCCATGTCACTGCAGGAATGTCCATGAAAACTCATAGAGATGCTTTTGTGACATCATTAGCGAAGTTTACTTCACTCCACTCACCTGCTGATATTAAAAAGAAGAACATTGATGCAATTAAGGTAGGTTTTAATTCAATTGTGCCTTTCATATGTTGTTTGACTAAGTTTATAACGATATGAATAAAGACTCCCAGTTCTTTTGTTTTTGATGATATGAGGATGTATGTAAAATTTTAAATTTTGGCTTTGGTTTGAAGTCATATTGCGTAGTTGGTCTGTTCAAAGTGCATTGAGTGAGTTTATCTTTTCATGCTACAGAATAAAAAGGTTTGTGTTTCCTATCACTCTTCTTTTCCCAACTAGATCATGCTTTGATTTGTCGAAATTCGTGGTCACTTTGTGGTTTTCTCTATACATCCTTCGTGTTCTTTTATGGACCTTGAATTATGTTTTTCTGGCATAAGCCGTCTCCTTTCTTACTGGGTAGCTTGATGTGATATTTTACCATTCTAGCCAAAGTGACTCAACTCTGTTAGAGGTTTTCCTTTCTCAATACAGAATGTAGGAGCATTTTGTAAATAGAAAGCACTAGAGGACATGTATTGTAGTTCATTAATCATGGCTATATTGACAAAATGTGTTGGTTGGATATAGTTGATTGGTGCTTTTAACCTGAGGCCTTTTCTCTACTCGTTTGTTATTCAAAATAAATATTCTTAAAATCTATTTGGATTTGGTTTACCTGAAACCAATATTCTTTGAAAAGTTTTGTTAATTTCCGTGCTTGAAAGAAAAGGAAAATGACTAATGCTTGTTACTCCGTTTCAGCAATTCGTGAGATTTTCTTACTACTCTGATCCAGTTTACTTGCTTCAACAGGCTATAGTCACCATAGCAGATGAGGATGGGAACTATTTACAGGACGCCTGGGAACATATACTAACATGTGTTTCACGATTTGAGCATTTGCACCTACTGGGTGAAGGTGCACCACCAGATGCTGCGTTCTTTGCAATCCAGCAGATTGAATTAGACAAATCTAAACAAGCCAGATCAAATGTTCTTCCTGTTCTAAAAAAGAAAGGAGCTGGAAAGATCCAGAATGCAGCTTCTGCAATGAGGAGGGGTTCATATGATAGTGCTGGTATTGGTGGTAATATTGCTGCTGGAATTACATCTGAACAGATGAACAACTTGGTCTCTAACTTAAACATGTTGGAACAAGTTGGCGATGTTAACCGCATCTTCATACGGAGCCAAAAGCTGAATAGTGAGGCGATAGTTGATTTTGTCAAGGCTCTATGCAAGGTATCTATGGATGAATTACGATCTGCGTCCGATCCTCGGGTTTTCAGCCTCACTAAGATTGTTGAGATTGCGTATGTTACTCATCACCCGGTCTTTTACTCTTTCCATGTTTATCTATGGAAAAACTTAGTATATTAGTTTTACCACTTTTCCTTCATTTGCCATGCAAGTAATTTATATTTTGCTCCCTCTTAACAGGCACTACAATATGAACCGCATAAGGCTTGTATGGTCAAAGATTTGGCAAGTACTCTCTGAATTTTTTGTGACCATTGGCTGTTCAGAAAACCTTTCTATTGCAATATTTGCAATGGACTCTTTGCGCCAGTTATCAATGAAATTCTTGGAGAGAGAAGAATTGGCTAACTATAACTTTCAGAATGAGTTTATGAAGCCTTTTGTAATTGTGATGCGCAAGAGTAGTGCTGTTGAAATCAGAGAATTGATTATCAGATGTGTTTCTCAGATGGTGTTATCCCGTGTGAATAATGTCAAATCGGGATGGAAGAGCATGTTCATGGTATGAAACTCTTAATGTGGATGAAGTAGTGCTCGTCCCTTTTAATTATTATTGCCTTAAGGAAAATTAATTCTCGAAAAGACTTAGGGCGATTCAGTTTAACCCTCTGATTACATTCTTAATTGCAGGTCTTCACAACAGCAGCTTATGATGATCATAAGAACATTGTCCTCCTCTCATTCGAAATAATTGAAAAGATTGTTCGTGATTATTTTCCATATATCACTGAAACTGAAACTACTACCTTTACGGACTGTGTAAATTGTTTAATTGCATTTACCAATACTAGATTCAACAAAGAAATTAGTCTAAACGCCATTGGATTCCTTCGGTACTGTGCTGCAAAACTTGCTGAAGGAGATCTAGGGAAGGAAGCTCCTAAAATAGCATCTCCATCTTCACCTAAAATTGGTACAGAAAGGAAAGGTGACAATGGGGAACCTGCAGATAGGGTGGACCATCTCTATTTATGGTTTCCTTTGTTGGCAGGTAAAGAACTGTTCTTTTATCGATTACTATGCTGGCTACCTTTGATATGGTCTAGTTTTGAATCTTGATTCATCCAGAAAGATTCTTTTTAACTCTGCATATGCAGAATATGATTAATTCAAGTCAAATGACAGTATCTCTCTTCCTCTCCAGGTTTATCTGAACTGAGCTTTGACCCAAGGCCTGAGATCAGGAAGAGTGCCGTACAATTACTGTTTGATACTTTACGTAACTATGGGCAACATTTTTCCCTAGCCTTGTGGGAGAAGGTGTTTGAGTCTGTCCTGTTTAGAATATTTGATGGTGCTAGACGTGCTATTGATCCATCCAGTGACGAGTCTGCGCACATAGACGACGGTGACATGGCGGAACTTGATCAAGATTCATGGCTTTATGAGACGTGCACATTGGCTCTGCAATTAGTTGTAGATCTCTTTGTTAATTTCTACGATACAGTCAATCCCCTTCTGAAGAAGGTGCTGATGCTACTGGTTAGTTTTATCAAACGTCCTCATCAAAGCCTTGCTGGTATTGGTATTGCTGCTTTTGTTCGCCTGATGAGCAATGCTGGGGAGATGTTCTCTGAAGACAAGTGGTTGGATGTGGTTTCGTCTCTCAAAGATGCATCAAACGAAACATGTCCTGATTTTTCCTTTTTCCTTGATGACAATAGCAAAACTGAGGCCCATGGAGAAGATCCGAATGATAACAGTCATAACGAGTCTGCTGGGACAGTCACCTCCAATGATGAGTTGGATAATAACTTAAGGAGACACCGTCTGTATGCATCCATATCGGATGTCAAGTGCCGAGCTGCGATTCAGCTCTTACTAATACAGGTAGGTGACATCAAAATTTCTTTTAAGGAATTATGAGTTACGTTCTTTATAATGTCTGACAATAACTCTTGCATGGAATTTGGCAGGCTATAGTGGAGATCTACAACATGTACAGAGCTCAATTATCGGTTAAAAACACTGTTATACTTTTCGATGCTGTGCATGCTGTGGCATTTAATGCTCACAAGATAAATAGCAACGGAGTGCTACGTCTAAAGCTCCAGGAACTCGGGTCAATGACGCAAATGCAGGATCCTCCTCTACTTCGCCTTGAGAATGAATCGTACCAAATTTGCCTCACGTTTCTGCAGAATCTTGCACTCGATAGACCTCCTAGTTACGAGGAGTCAGAAGTGGAGTCTTATCTTGTCAACCTCTGCCAAGAGGTCTTGCAATTCTACATTATAGTTGCCTGCTCAGGACATATTCCCGACTCATCTCTCGACAGACGACCACACTGGACGATACCTCTAGGATCTGGAAGACGAAGAGAGTTGGCTGCACGAGCACCTCTTATTGTTGCTACTCTGCAGGCTATAAGTAGCCTAGGAGATTCATCATTTCAGAAGAACTTGTCTTGCTTCTTTCCCTTGCTTTCAAGCTTGATAAGTTGCGAACATGGTTCAAACGAGGTCCAACTAGCCCTAAGCGATATGCTCGACTCATCAGTGGGTCCGGTTCTCCTACGTTCGTGTTGATCTCCAACCCACACTTTTTTTCAGATGTATGATAAATCTAAGGGTTTTCAATTCTTTTCTTTACAAAAGTTGTTTTGCAAGTATAGGCTTAGAGTGTATTAAAGTTGTTAATGGTTTGAGAACTTTATTGGTTGACTTTGGGAGTGTTGTATGCAAATTTGCTGCTCCATTGTAGAACAATGATTTTCAAGAAGAAAAAAGAAAATTTTATTCTGCAACAAATATATTTTGCTAGTTTGGTAACTTGGTTCCTTCTTGCAGGTTACACTCTTTTTATCAAGTATAATTTCTTCCTAACGAAAATACCATTTTTATTAAATTATAGTATAATTTTTTTTTTGTGAAGTATTAAATTATACTCTTTCCGTTTTATTGATAACATCCTATTTTTCTTTTCCGTTTGTGTCATTGATAATGTTTCATTCCAAATAAATAAATAATTAACTCTTCAAAAGTGGTAAGATTTACTCATTTTCTATCTTTCTATCATTCTTCTTAATAATCATGCCCTGAAGTTATGAGACGTTATCAATGGTTCGGGGGAGTATAATTGATGAAGAAGTGACTTGAGAGAGTTGTATTGTTCTATAACAGGATCATGATTGCCGTCTTAAATGGTTAAAATATATGGGACCAAGATCTTGGTCGCTCAAGAAATAATTTAGCAATGAATATTTCGTCCTTAACTTGCGGAAATCTGAATACTGTAAACTGCAAAATTACATAAAGCTAAATGACAAATGGCGGCAATCACGCTTAGTTTTGTACACCGTGTTGCATGATTTTGTTTGATTGTGCGGCCGTACACACAGAGTGGACTACACTGGATACAACACAACACGTGTGGTGTTTGGCACGTACTAACTCGAGTCGAGTCAAGTCGAGTGTGGCATGAAAGGATTAGGGTTGGGTGTAATCTATCGGAGCTAGAGCTTTTTTTAGGACACTATGTTTTAGCGTTTTGCAAAACTAGGACAAATTTTTTCGGGCTTGTAAATATAGGACATTATATCTAAATTGTTGTAGTTGTAGGACAAAATTCGGCCCGATCCGGCTAAATCGCACGCGAGGCGCGCGTGATTGTCCAGATAGAGCCCGAACGTGATGTGGCGGACACATAATTAAAAGAAATAATAAATAAAAATTTAAAATCCACCTCATCTTCTCCCCTCCCGTATGCAAACCGCCACCAATTTCACCACCACGACACCACCCAAAAACAACCACAGTTATCATCGTACACCATCACCATTAGCATACTGCCATGAAACCACCACCATTCGCATATCGCCGTGAGTCTTCGTCATCCCCCGCCGCTGTTCACAATCGTTTCCGTCGCCCACTAATTTTGACGATGGGAGCGGGCAGTGAAATCAGAATAGCAGCTCCGACGCAGTGAGAATGATGAGGAGAGAAGAGATGATGGCGCGATTTGGGGGTAGGGGTGGGGTGGGAGAAGTGCGGTGAGAATTTGCACTGCCGCTCGTCGCCCGCAACGGCGGATCTAAAACCTATATCCCCTTTTTTGTCTCTCCACTAACCTTCGCATAAACCTCAACATTATCCCACCAAACTGCAATTCTTCTTCAACAATCTTCACGAGCAGCAGCAACAAGTCCAAGAGCTGCACCTCCTTCACGGAATTGTCCTTAGCTCACCCCGCCAACAAAGAAATCGAGCTCCAGTAGAGCTTCAATGGCGGCCGCAGTGGTGAAATTAATGTAGGAGATTGGTGAGACGGGAGGGAAGAAAGAGAGAGGCGAGAGAAGAGAGAGGAAGAGAATGTGTGGATTATTTTAATTTTTAGATTTGGATGTGGATTTTTAATTTTTACTTATTTTTATTAATTTTTTTTTTAATTATGTGTCCGCCACATCATATTCGGGTTCCATTTGGACAATCATCGCGCCTCACGTGCGATTTAGTCCGATCGGGCCGAAATTTGTCCTATAGCTACAACAATTTAGATATAATGTCCTAAATTTGTAAGCCCGAAAAAATTTGTCCTAGTTTTGCAAAACGCTAAAAGATAGTGGCCTAAAAAAAACTCTAGCTCAATTTATCGAGTGTATCATGTAGTGCCCCGGAAAGGTCCATTTCGAGTGTAGCATGTAGCATCTAGTTTTAGCCTCGGTGTTGCATAACTTGCATTGCACCTAACTTCCCAATTCCCATTTAAAAATGACTTAAATTCAAGTGGCAATAAAATAAAATACAATTTAAATTTGAAGATTCAGATTCAAATCCCACCTACTGTGTGATCTATATTTGTTATGGTTACTCCTCCATAATGAGACCTGTTTCTCTCTCTAGGACGGAGGACCTCATAGCTGTAAAATTATTACAAGGTCGACAGTAGTACTTAGGATTGTCAAAAGTGCATACTCCACATGCAAAAACTATCATATGCTTACACACAAGTAAATTTAGTCCAAATGTCATCAATCATTATCATTTTTTCCCCATCATTTTTTTTCTCTCTCTTATCCTCAATAATTTATTCCACTTCCATTTCTTGACTACACCAACTATTAATTCAACTCCTCCTACCACCCCCACCCCACCCTACCAAAACATCATGCTAGATTCTGCAAAACTATGTCTGATTTCACAACTCCGGCGAGGAAGAAAGATTCTTGAAGAGGTGATCAACTTCTCAAGATGCAAGAAATTAGAAACAAGCACAAGTTGGAAGAAACTAACTTGTGACTTGAATTGGCTGGCCTCATCTTTTGCAGCCATGGAGGCTTCAAGCCAGCTGAAGCAAGTCTTCAAGCTCATCGACACCAACGGCGACGGCAAGCTCTCCTCCTTGGAGCTCAAGCAAGTTCTTCTGAGTTTGGGGAATGAGAAGGAAGAAGCAGCTGCAAGAGAAGCTGAAGGGATAGTGAGAGAAATGGACTGTGATGGTGATGGATTTGTTGATTTGGATGAGTTCATGGTTGTTATGGGAAGTTGTCATCAAAGTGAAGAGGAGCATCATGAAAATGGGATTTCTAGAGAGAGAGTGATCATGGCAGCTTTCAAAGTGTTTGATTCTGATGGTGATGGCTTGATCTCTGCAGAGGAATTGAGGAGTGTTCTTGCAAGACTTGGGTGTGGAAAGTGCAGTACTAAAGAGTGTAGGAAGATGATCAAAGGTGTGGATAGGGATGGTGATGGATTTGTCAATTTCGAGGAGTTTAAGCTTATGATGACTGCTGGTTACTAGCTTTGATTCAATCTTTTTTTTTAACAACTGTATAGAAGAATTTATGTGTGTTTTATCAAATTTTGATTTTTTTTTTAAATTTATTCGTTGTGAGTTTTCTGTGTTGGTTCAAGATTATAACACAGTGATGTTTGTTTGTCTTCACTAAATTTTGGTTATTTAGTTTTTTTGAAGATTTCGGAAAGATGTGGTATCAAGTTGCTTTTATGTTGTTATATCTATGATTTGGTATTTATTGGAGTAACAGAACTAAATCGTAGATGAAATCTTTAACTTTGTATCAAATTAAAAACGAGTTCTCTGATATCACATGAGTTTTTAGTTTTAGGTATGCTACCAATTATTAGGAATTGACGTTTAAAGGACATGGACCCCGATATTATTGAGGTTTTCTTGACTACTTCCTCTTCCTTAACCCCAAATATGTGTTTTATTTTGATATAAAATTTGTTATAATTATACAAGTGTTGTATTTCGAATTTTTTCAAAGAAAAATAATTTCAACTTCCCATTTTATCATCAACTTAAATACAAAATTTTTAATTGTTCAGTTTCCATGCGATAGTTAGGAGTAAAAAAGTAAATTTGTCCACTTCTTTAGTATATAAATTTTAATGACTGGGAGCAAAACCAATTAGCACTTTTTATTCATCTCGAATTATTTCAAATCTTCCTAGCTTTTTTTTGTTTTTTAGTGTATTAAATCTTCCTAACTAAATAATAATAATAATAATAATAATAATAATAATAACTGGCCAAATTGTACGACAATCATAAAATTGGGCCGAAGCTGTATTGGGCTTAAATATAATTAATGTGAACTTCATGGGTCGGCTGATTTTCCATGTTGGGCCAAAATAATTCTTTAGAAAATTCTTTTTAGGCCCAAATGAAATAATTTCTTTTTTACCTATGGTGCTTTAGCCCACTGATTTTTGTAATTTACATTAAATATTAATTCCAACATCTCAATATTTTCTTTACATTCGCATGAAAACATATGCTTCAAATAAATACGAATCTCACACCGATAGAAGCCTATTATTCACCTCATTCTCTACATCATAGATGTATAATTGAGCAAATTTTGGAGGACATCCATCTAAAGCCTGCCCAGTGTCGGAAAGTCAAGGAAGTTGGTGAGCTGATGACAGGGGAGCCGGCGACCGAAGCCCCGGTGAACGGCGGCCGTAACGGTAGCATGCTACCAATTAGATGATCATTCTGACCATGCAAACGAAAAATAGATGGATCATTGCCCTTATTCAAGTTATTATCTACCTTTCTCCCCATTGAAGTGAAGCCAAACATACTATTATAAGAACGAAGATTTTTCAAATAATGTTTGCTCTAAAATTTATTTTACACACTTCCAATTTACACAAATGAAAAATACACACTCCCTCCAAAACAAATGAAAAATACACAACCCTACAAAAGTAACCCTACAATGGCCCACAAAACATCACTTCATTCCACAAAAAACAAGGCTCATGCCTTGGGAAAGAAAAAAAAAAATCGCGTGCGGCGAGAAGGAGGAGAAGAAAAAAACGACCAAGATTCGGTCATGAGGATTTTGAATAAAAAACCACTTTTTGACCCACTTTCTACATTAAATAACCCCCAGGTCCCCCACCATCTCAAAAAAAAAACGACAAACCCTACCCACCCCTTCAAATCCCGACAACACTATCTCTCTCCCCATCCAATTCCCAATTTCCGACCCCCTACCGTGTGTAAAATAAAAACCATCTAAAAAAAACGGCAAACCACTAAATCCCGACAGCCACCATCCCTATATCCCCACCCAATTCCCAATTTCCCGAGCCACTATTTCGTCAATGGTCCCTCCACCCCAAAATCCGACGCCGGTGGTCCCAAATTGCACCGAAAGCGATCTTCAAGAGAGCACCGAGTGGATCTTCAAAGTTTGGTGGATACAAAATCATGTCGGGACAACAGTTAGCGGGATCTATATTAATTTTATTTCTCTCGATACGACAATTTCCCGCTCGAGAACACACACAATTCCCGCCCGAGCCGGGATATAGTATGGTCGAGCGGGATATAGGTTTGTTATTTAGTTAACTATTTGCCGCTTGATTTTACCTATTTTCCGCTCAATGATATTACGTAGTCGAGCGGGATATAGGTTTGTCGAGAGAGAAATAGGCTTAAATGCATGATACTCATTCTTAGTATTATTTTCGTGGAATTTCCGTATTAATTAGGTGAATTTAAACTACGTGCATAATTGTTTCGTAATTTTTAGTAATATTTCGTTAAAGTGGGTATAATTATTTTGTGTTGCGTGATTTTTAGAATTCGGAGGGTAATATCATGATTCATGTAGATAGAACTATTTCCCGCTCGTAATGTACTATTTAAAAACCCGCTCGGCGAACCTATTTCGCTCGAGCGGGATATTGTTCTCGAGCGGGAACTTGTCTTATATTCATGTATTAATTCAGTCATTTTTTAGTATTATTTTCGTGAATTTTAGTTTGAATTTGGCGAATTTTAAATTGTGCAGTTAATTTCATGTGAATTTCGTGAATTTAATTTTCTAAATTTTAAATAAATAATTACTGATGTTCGTAAATTTGATTGATTTTCCGTTGATTCGCATTACGTTCAAGAGGGTCGATACGATTAATCGTCGGTCGACGATTAGCACATACTACAAGACCAAGGTTTTAGAAGATGTTCGTAAGACATTGTTGTTCGTTGTGAGCGGGAGTTACCGGATAGGTTTATACAGTCTTTTGGGCACTTTATTTATTGGAAGCCGGGGCGAAGTGCGATATGGCTTCGTGCGTCACGTGTTGTCACGTGAGATTAATTATCCGGGCGCTCAAGAGTACGACATGTGGTTTCATATAAAATGGGGCAAACATCCGTTTTTCCTATCCGAGTATGCCCTTATTATCGGCTTGGTCTTCGGTCGTCCGACTTTAGACCTTCGGACAACCATGACGTACGAAGGTGGAGGTGTATCGGCATTTTTGTAATGGGATGCCGATTAGTGTCGCAGCCCTATTTGGATCGGTTCACCAACACGCGGGAACCGGTTAGAGACGAAACCGATGAACCGTATCTCCCGGGTGGCTCATGTTAGTATTATATCTCGTTATTACTTGGCTTACGATCCGAAGAGGTATGTTGCGCGTGGGTGTGGAAATTGGTGGACGATTTAGAGGCGTTTCACGATTTCCCCTTGGGGTCCTACACTTATCAATCGAGCACTACGTTCAAAACATACGAGCTCGCCGAAGTACCACTTCTACGGTTCGGTGTGGGCTTTCCACGTTTGGTCCCTAGAAGTACTTCCGGTATTTAGCTACCGCCGTAGGGAGTCTTGCTTCGCCGAATGCACGACCCGTATGCCTTAGATGGAAATTTAAGAGCGAGAACCGGAATGGAGCTTCGAGCACTATATTTTCTCTACAGGTATTTAATTATTTAATTAATTAAATTTATATGGACATTTATTCGTATTTAATATTTATTTTGTATTTATTGTAGGTCCCTCGTGTCACTTGGAACCATATGGCGACGAGGCGCGAGTTTGTACATGCAGTCCACTTTGTACCCAAATGCCCTTGCAGTGGACTTTGTAGCGCGCACAATCCGTTACGGCATGGGGAACGGTTCCCCGTCATGAGCATCGAGCAAGGCGCTTCGGGAGGCTGCTGAGGAGGTTGATGAGGCGCATGGAGCATGTCCTCGAAGGAGAGGAGCACGAGAGAGGCGCACCGATTTTGTTGAGCATGAAGATCATTCTCGAGGAGGAACGTCAACTCTCCTCCTCAAGATAAGGAAGCGTACTCGTCAAAGGGATCATCATCTTCGAGCGGAGGAGATCACCACCGTCGATACGGTGGCCGTCGGGTGGATGAGACGAGGAGTTGGAGAAATCAAGATCGTTTGCTTGAAAAAATGGATAAGAGATGGTTGCCTCGATTTCAAAAGTGGTTTGAAGATTTGTTTGAGAATATACGACGTGGATCTTCACGGCGTCGCAGCCCCCGTATACGAGCCCACTTTTCGTGGAATGCCTACCTCGCATCACGCCGGCCGTCGTTCATGAACCCTGCACACGACACCGCTCGACGCCTTGCCCGTACGTTCATGAACAAGTTCCTCCACGAGAGCCGTCTGTTCATGAACAAGTTCCTCCACGAGCCGTCTGCATTCAGCGAGACACACTTTGCATGCGGAGGTTCTCGCCCGTCATTCATTGCACGAGCTTGGATCTTCGTTTGCCCGATTGAGCAAGATGGTAGTTTTACGCACGACCCATATCGTCATTCATTGGAAATCCCCAGGTGGTCGTGATGAAGCCTTGTATGGCGGGGGCTTGGGCGGTGTAAGTATTTTATTTAATAAGCACGTATTTTTCAATTATTTATCATTTAATTTAGCACTTGTACTAATTTAATTTTCCGTATAAATTTAGGCAATTGGAAAAGCATTTGAGAACGTCCGTACATCATATGCTGGACAAGAAGCCGTGATGAGAACGCCCATCGATCAAGTACTATTTCTCGGGTGGGTGCTTCGGTGGATGAAGATGATGAGCCGTTCCGGGTACCTCGAAGAGGAAATAGGAAGAAGAAACATGCACCGCGAGGTACCGTACACCCATGATTGCTAGTAGGGCACCGCGAGAGCTTGATATCCGGTTGGTTCAGCGTACGAGTTGTTTCTAAGTGGCCCACCGACCAATTTATGGTTGTCGCGAGTGGGGGTTATCTTCCGCATCGGTGGTGGAGGGTGTTAGAAAATCCACACATCGACATAATCATTGGGGTAAGTAAATATAATTATTATATTTACTTCACTTGTTTAGTTCTATTTATTTATTTTGGTTATATTTGTTGAATGACGTATGAATTGTATTTGTGTTTGTAGGTTTTAGACTCGTACCGCTATGGTTGAGGAAACGAATTGCTCACCGTGACAACGTGCTTTGGAGAATGTCACGGCTAGAACATCAGTACTCTTGGATTGTGATGTCTTCGTAAGTTTTATTGCATGTATTTTCTAACTAATATTCATTTCTTATTTCCAATTTGTTTTCTATTTTCTGTCTATAACTATGATGTGAATTTCAAACACTCCAACTCCAAGGTGAATGGGAAAAAAGATTTTAAGCATAGAGATCGAGACGCCGTTGAGGGAACTTGGGCGTTGTATGCGGACGGGAGGCTCCCAAGAGCATATGTTTTGGAGCGCATGGACTCATGCGGTGACGAGCGATCGTCGTTTTTTGATGCACATCACGTAAGTAAATAACTTCTATTTTGGATTTTCGCAATTATTTATTTTTAAATTAACTATCATGTGTACATTTAATGCATCATTATGGTATGTCTCATAGGAGGCCATTACGTAGTAGTCCGAATTGATATGTTAGCATGGACTGCCGAGTTGTATGACCCCCTCTATTACAGCAAGGATAGGAAAGTTCAAGAGGGGAGAGTTACTCAATTAGCACCACTTCTGAAGTTGTGGGCTCGGGTGCTCGATTGTTCATTTTATCGGGAGGCATAACCGGATTGGAAGAAGCGAGCCGAGGAAGATCCATTGAAGCTCGTTGTCCCTCCCTGCAAAGTGGATCAATTCAAGCAAATAGACAATTACGGTTGTGGGCTATATGCATTGATGACTATTGAGCGATTAATCGAGTGGTTCGCCTCTCTATACCTCGGGGTAATACACACACCAAACGGTATAGGAAGAGGGTAGCGACCGCAATCTATGGCATGTGTCATCCACCAACGGAGCAGAACGGGAACAATATCAAAAAATATGTAGGGCAAACTTCATCTTCCAGAAATTAAATTTTGTAATGGCACTTATCCGAATTGATATGTACGCAGACTATTTATTATTTTCATGCTATATATTTCCAGTTTTATCGTGAATATATTAATCTAGCCTAACAATTTTCATCGCCACTATTATAAATATTAAGAGAAATTCAAAAACCGACTAAAACCGACCGGAAATAGAAAGATATCCGCTCGAAAATGTGAAGATCTCTCTCGAGAGGATCTTCACATTTTCGAGCGGGATTTTCACATTCTCGAGCGGGATATTAATATGCACTACCGGGATCTTTATATACACACTTTATGTATTAAAAGCCGACTGCAAAGTGAAGATCCCTCGAGAGGGATCTTCACTTTGCATGAAATGGATCCGTATATACACGAGAGGATCTTTACATTTTGTGATGTTATTTCCATGCAATAACTTCTTTATTTATTCATTAGATTATATTTATTCAATTATGTGATACATGACTTCGGCGAGTATGGCCATATTCATAACATACACTACATTTCTTACGAGCTTGACTCTCCGTAAATGCGCGTCGCCGGTTAACTCTCGGACGTCCGGGAAGAGAAGTGATAGTCAGGCGCAAGACCAATGTATTGTCTACTTCAATTGGAAGAGTCCAATCTTCTTTTGTGCGGAACACGAAGTATAGGATATTTGTATGCGTCTATCCAAGCTTCTCTTTTGTAGTACAATTGCACGTAATCATATATCGTCTCTCTATTTTTGTCGTAATTTCAACCAATCACACAATTAGAGATTTTAAGTGATAAAATTATCAAAATCAATGTGATAAACTTACAAACATTGCAGAATAGCATGAGAGCAAGGCATTCCATCCAAGGTTGAAATTCACGAGCGTGCATGTCTTCATATGGAGATCTACTTTGAAATATCTCTTACCATCATGTACGTTAAAGATCAATCCCGGTGCACGAGCTGCATTGTACCTCAATGCTTTATTCATCTGTTGCGTCAATTTTTTAGATGCTTCGAGCGAATATGTCGTCATCGCCATTCGCCTCTTCACGTCTCTCATCAAACCATTTCTCGATGACATGTCCGATTGCATCAATCATTGAGCATATGGGAAGCGAGTCGAGCCCACAACAATCCGCCATTCCACGACTCGCTTGCATTTGATGTCGATTGGCTATAACGCTTAACCGGACAACAGCTCCGAGCCCATTTCTCCCATTCAACACTCATTAATTTACTATGCTACCTTCGCTCTCTCGACGGATTTTGTTCATTGCATTTTCATAAACCGAATGACGATATATGTATACGTGCCTTGTTCATACAAGGTAAGTAACCACTTTTCCGAACCGCTTCAACTTGTTGAGTAAGTGATAGCATAGCACGGACCGTGAACTGCATCGAAACACTTCACTAATAAGGAATAGCGTTACCTATCGAGACATGAGCATCGGAGACAATGACCGTATCTCGCGCCTCCCCATATGCAACTCTAAAACGCTCGAGGAACCACTTCCAAGAGATATCATTTTCGATTGGTCCAACACCTATCGCCCGTGGGAATACCCGCTCATTGGCATCCTTCGTCACAGCGACAAACAAGATACCTCTATTTCTCGCCTTGAGATGAGTGCCATCAATTGCGATCACGGAGTCTCATGTGAGTGGATAAGCAAGTCCGCAAGCGCCGAGAGCCATAAATACGCCGGAACTTCCCATCATTTCCAACCCCGGCATCGAACCGTGCCGGGATTTGATTCCTTAAGCATGTGAAGATAGCAGACAACATCCGGGAAGGACTCGACATACCCTCCGTATATCATCCGTATCGCGGTGTGTCGTGCTCTCGTGGCCAAATCATATTGGATTGTGATACCGAACTCGCGGAGCACCTCCTCCACAATGGCTTTCGGCTTCATGATTTCACACTCCCTCCGTATTTTTCCGGCAACGTAGGCTGCAATAACATTCATGTGGACTTTTTGGGCGCCACACGTCCAAGATGACGACATGCATGATCGCCATTAAATTGGCGGACTATCCAAGCATCGAGTTTACGGGATGATTTCATCGCAACTCGAAAGGGCAATTTTGCAAATGCCTCGCAAATCCATCCGAGACGCTTCGTATCGGATGATACAACTTTGTATTCAGCTCTCCAATCTCCATGTGCCACAAACCGGCTACAATATTTAGATCATCTTTGCTTTCAAAAATAGAACCAACCTTTAACTCAAGCATCATCTCTGTCGGGTCATTTTCTCGTGCAACGAGTGAAATCGTAGCATCGAGCGGAATCACCGGAACCAACCAACCGGCGAGATCCTCGGAATTCACTCGCTTCATCCCTACGAATCCATGCGCATGCTCGCAATCGTGGATTCGTCATGTTATCCTCCGACTCTTCACTATCGGATTCGGGTTCAGATTCTAGAATATAACTTTCATCATCTCCTTCGTTTGTATCTTCATCATCGTTGCTTTCTTGTTCATCATTGCGGTGTTGCTCTCCTTGGGAAAGAGGTCTCGGAACGAGGCATTTGGGGGATAGAGGAATATTCGGTGCTGGATGTCGATCCGTAATTACCTCCAGCCGGAATATGGATTATCAAACCAATTTGAGGAAACCATCCTGTCTTTGGATATGATCCATTTCATCCGAATATGTTCCGCCGAAGTCGTATCCAAAGGATGAAGAGCGTGGTTCTTCAAAGAAGGAATATATACGTTCGTGTTGTTGTGAATCACGTATACAATGGGAAAGATTCCATCATGCACAACTGATCAAATTGGTGATCGGTGCGCGAGGGCTTTCATGGTGCGTCCTGTACGAGACCGCGATAAATAATACAACTCGTACTGTGTACTAATCGAATTTCCATTCAACATAATATCGATGTTGTATCTCAAATTTATGAGAGATTGAGAGGCCGCCATAAGTTGAATAATCTGTTCAAATCCGCCCACGTACGTACAATCGTGCCATTGTCATCGCCGTATTTGATAGTGAAGTACTTCCATTCATCCATCTATATAAAATTAAAAACGAAAAATGATTAATAAAATAAATTAGAATACAAAACCCCAAAATCCTCTCGGTATACCTATTTCCCGCTCGAGCGGGATTATGATGTACCGAGCGGGAAATGAGTTATGCGAGAGGGAAATAGTTCCATTTAATGCGTTGCATAATTTATATCTTAAAATATAATTTTCGATCATTATAGATTGATCTAGTAACGAATCCCGATTTATTTTGTATAATTACTAAATAGATTAATAAAAGATCAACATTAGAAATTAAATGAACTATAATGCTGTAAAAAATCACCTCAATCAACAACCTCCGAAGATGAGTGAATTTGTAAGTCAATTCTCTAATTTTTTCGTAGATATTTGTAGTGAATTTTCTAATTATTCGTAGATGTATTTTGATCTTCGCTTCAATGTAAGAAATATATAGAAGTGAAAAGTAAACCGGTATGGATTCACGTGAAAATTGTACATAAAATGTACAATTTAATTTACGGCTATACTACGGTCAAAAAGAATAGGTGTGGCGCCCGCATTGTGCAAGTAATTCACGCGGTGCATGTAAAAAAAAATTGAATATCCCTCTCGAGAATTGAAGATCCCACTCGACAAACCGAAGATCCCGCTCCGATATGGATATCCGCTCGACAAAATGACGATCCCGGCCGGGAATTGAATATCCCGCTCGGGCGGGATGTTACATTTTTCGAGCGGGATATTCATTTTGTCGAGTGGGATCTTCATTTTTTGGCTCTTCATGGGGTTATTGTCTTTTTTGGTATGATTTCTATATTTTTCGCCTTCATTTAAATATGCAGCAGGTATTTATTACTATTAATAATATATATAAAAGAATATTAATAACCAATGATTAACTACTTTATCAAACTTTCATGCAAGACACAAGTACACTTTTCTTACAATGTGTAAGTGATTAGCAATCATTAGTCACTTTTTGATTAAAATAAATCACAATCAACGGTCATTTCGGCTCTTCAAACGAAAAGTGTGTAAAATTCATTTGTTTTGGAGGAGGTGTGTATTTTTCATTTGTGTAAAGTGAAAGTGTGCATTTTTATGGATTAGCACAAGAATAAATCATGGAGAACTTTTGGAGGAGAAGAAAGTTTTGGAAGTTGAATCTTGCCATTTACACAACACAGAGAATACTTTGGGACTTTTGTTTTACTTGGTTTTCCCAATCTTTCTTCGTACAAAAAAAAAAAATAAAAACCCACCACAAAACGCACATATATAATTTGGATCACCAATATCCCAATATTCTGCAAAATAAAATAATGTTAAATATCATATAATATAATAAATTAATCAATTAAAAAATACGTATATTTAATAATTACACTTCTAATACTATAAATAAAAATATAAGATAAATAACATAATTTTACAATTATAAAGAAAGAAGGTTGGAAACAATTTTAAATTTGGATATTAAAAAAAAATCATTTATTCAACCTAGTAAATAATTTATTTCAACAAAATAATACTAAACATAAAGTAAACTTTTCCTTATAAAATTAAAATGCAATTGTTAAAAAAATAACTTTAAATAGATAACTATAAGACAACAACTAATTAAAGCGAAATAAATATTATTATATATATTAGTGTAACTTAAAATAGGAATTTATTAACTAAAATTAGACGCAGATCTTCCATTATATATATATATATATATATATATATATATATATATATATATATATAGGATGGGTTACTATATTCAAAATTATTCCTCCCGTGAGAACGGGAGAACATGCTTAAATCTATATATATTCATGCTTAAATCAATATATAGTCATGCTTAATGAGATTCATGCTTTTTTGTGTAAACAATTGTGCTTATATAAAATCATGCTTAAATCTATATATATTCATGCTTCGAATAATGACAACCATAGATCATACAAAGATCAACGGTTTAGATTGGTTCCTAGTTCCCACACTAGGAATAGTTTCTATATAAACCAATCCCTATATATATATATATATATATATATATATATATTTAGAGACAATATTAGCTACAACCCCTCTATATAAAAAGATCTAACAAAATATAAAAGTATGTAGACCTTGAACAATAGAAATTGTAATTATTCATGGCAGGAGTAGATGAAATGGTGGACACAGATTCAAATATAAATGCTTCACAATTTTGGGCCAACAGGAGCTGTAAAGTCAACAACTGTTGAGTTTAGACTACACGAAGCAAATGTATTTGAGTTAGGCAAATAAGTTTGCGCAGTAGTGAAATCCTCTGAGCATGTAGAGTAACTATGTCCATCACATACGTATAACATTAAGAATTATTAGTAAAATATAAACACATGAAAATATTACTATTAATTATATATTTTAATTGTTAACCCAACAAAGTTTAACAAAAACAAACTTACTATTTATAACTTCGCTTGGATTTGGTGGAAGTGTGAAATTCAATTCGTTATTGTTAATTACTCGAAGCACTCTGCCATCCATTCGAAGGGTATTATTCAACCGTGGAATTTTCGGAGAAGATTCACATACAAAAATAATAACAAAAACCTATTCCAAATTAAACGTGATTAGCAATTAAAATATAGCTTAATTTTAATTTATTTAAAAAAATTCTAAACTATTATTATTAGTTTTTTGGAAATTCAAATTAAAGGAATTTTTTTAACCTACTTTTTTCACAACTTTTTGAGATGGCCGAATTTCACTACTTCAAATTATGCCAACACAATTTTTTTTTAATATTAGAAATTTAATAGGCCAATCAACATAATAAACCTAATTTAATTATATAGATCTCGGCCCACTTCATATCGGTCCAATTTCTGCCATTTAATACTAACAACCCAATGCAAATAAGACTGACCACATATAGTACTAAAAAAAAATAAAAGGTTAGAAACCCTAAATGAACGGGGCGTACTCGTCTCCTCCGATAGCATTCCATACAACTATTTTCTGCGATACCTTCTTCTCATTCCATTTTTCCGTTCATTCTTCCGATCAAACTCAATCTAGATCCTCATCACTTCCGATGATACTATATTTCAGCGAGCAACTTTTTTTCTTTCACACAATTTTCTTCCTTCTCTATTCGAGTTTTACAAAAAAAAAATTCATGTCTGTGATATGACACCAAAGTTTTTAACTTCAATTAAAATGAAGTTCATCGCTCAATGTTTTCATATTCATCGTCGCTTTTACAAATTTACTATATATTTTTTTTTCATAATTAGTTTGCTACAGATCTAGGATATAAAAACCAAAACCTATTTCATTTCATCTCAGTCTTTAGATCAATAGATCTTTAAGATCTATTACTTTTCGTCTTTTTTATTTTATTCATAATAGATATGCAGGTCTATTTCGTCAATAATTTTCATCGATTTTTGAAATTATTCACATCTTTTTTATGTTGTTCATATTAGAACTGCAGATCTTCATATATGTGCTATTTTTTTTCTTCGATTTTTCAGTTTTCTATACAATAATTAAGGGTAAATGAGTCATTTTACCCACTACTTTGATCTACGCATTTTAGCGGCTCGGGACAAAAAAAGAAAACGAGACCTTGCTATTGGGACGGACAACAATTAGGAAATGTGTTACAATTTTCGCGGTATGAGGGAGTATTTATTTGTACCACTTATATATTGAATTGGGTTTAATAAAATACTTTAAATAAATTAGCTAAGTAGTAATAAACAGGCTTCTGCGGAAAAAAAGGAAAGTACATTTTTGGCCATCTTTAGTTGTCTCGTATGGTTGATTTGATTAATTAAGAGATATAAAAAGCTGTCAATATATGTAGATGTTTGGTTGCTTGATTTTTCCTGTACATTTCCACTCATTATATTTACTATTGGATTTGCTTGATTTTTTTTAAGAAATTAACAATAAAATTGTGCTTACTCTAATTAATTAATTAAAGCATTATTTTATTTTGAGTATAGCTTAAAACTTTTCCAGACATCAATCTCTTAATATTTTCTTTAAATCCACTAAAAAATAATATTTTTTTAAAATAAGAAAAAAGTACGACTCCAGCATGAGAATCAGGATTTTGCTATTTTTATTTTATTATCACAAGACATGACATCTAAGTCGTTTTCCAGCTTATGTCGGGACAAAACCCTAAATCCCGATCCTCTATTTTTTCAGAAAATAAATAATTGCAATTTATTGATATCTTAATTTCAAGTTCACATCAATGTACGAATGAAATAGTCTTTTTTCTATATTAAATATTTTACTTTGGAAGACTTTTATTTTGGAGAGCATAGTTTGGATCAACATATTATTGTTTATATTTAAAAAAATAATGAAAATAAGAAGAAATCAATTAAAAATGATGTCTTCGGTTTGATTTAATAATACAATAGTATGTTGTTGTAATAAATGTTGATAATCAATCATGTTTAAGTGCAATCATTTTGCTTTCTTTCGTCCGATTAAAATATTTTTCTTGACAATTATTTAAAAAAAAGTCCTGTCATTTGTCATGCCCTTCAAACTCACTACTTTACAAGACACAAAGATTTCAGCAAGTTGACAACTTTAAGAATGTTAAGAAAAAATGATTACTTTGAGTTATTAGTACAGATCAAACTTCATATGTTGGAAAAGTTTAACAAGTTCCAAGATTGAAATAAGTATATATATATATATATATATATATATATATATATATATATAATTTATTCAGATTTAAAATTCCTGTCTTTATTAATATTATTTTAAATTAGAGAAATTCGTCTATGGATTTAATTAAACCCCAGTTCGCGTAATTATAAATTAATTCTTGATTCTAACCGAACTTGCAGAATAAGTTTACCACATATTTAAATTATATCAGCTCTTCCATATATGTGGGAATAATTGTTTTATTTTTATAACACAATAATCAATATTATCCCTTTTTTGTTGGTAAGCTTCGTTAAGCTGTTAATTAATTCCTATTTATTTGGCATAAAATAGTGCGAGAGGGGGAAAAGAAATTTAAAATATTGGCAAACAGATAAAATCTAATATATAAATAAATAAAAGATTAGTAAGTCTATTTCCTTGTCTAGAATTCTGAAAAAAAAAATGATTAAGATAAGTCAATTATAAATGTGCGGCGCGCTATATGTATACTTATGATGTCGAATAATGTAGTGGCTATAATAGTAGTAGTAGATTAAAACATGAAATGTGACACAAAAGTTCAATGAGTGTCATTCATTTTACATAGTAAATATATATGACTTAATTACAAGATTTGGTTAATATCAATCTTAAATCACATCCTATATCATGAGCTTTTTTTTTTCTTGGGTTATATTATTAAGTTAAGAAGGGCTGTTTCTAGCTTTATATGAACTCATGCAATTGGCTTTGAAGTCTTCCCAACATTAATAAACCATTATTGTCTATGTGGAGGATCGAATATTATTCTATCAAGAGGATATTTTATTTCCATTTTGTTGTAGTACATCTTGTATTGTACAACAAATCAAAATATGCTAAATTATATTTATTTTATGCTTATGCAATAAAAAAAGTACATACTCGAATTCGAATAAAAAAAATAAAAATAAAAACTCAAAACCAACATATTTAGTGTTGTACATAAATAACCCTAGATAAGCCAATCCAAGAAGCAAGAACGCGTTGACATAATAATTCGAGATAGACACCATTAACATCTGGACATGAGAAAGCAGACTGCTGAACGAAGCAGGTGGGGGGAGAGAGAGAGAGAGAGAGAGGGGAGCATAAACGATTTCAAATTAAGCGATGATGACCATCCTTCACGTGGAGACCTCAACTTTGGTCGGCTGTTGTTTAGCCTCTAAAATATTCGAATTTGCATTAATTAATTAATTAATCCCAACTTGTAACCCTAAGGATTGGTATTGGTCTTCCCTCCACAACAAAACCCAAGAAACTTAGAACGTGCCCTACTATTACTCTCCAACCATCGCTCACACATTTAATTAATATATAAATGCGTGGATCAAATAGTAGTCTCTCCGTCCTCGAATAAATATTTTTTAACATCAAAATTTGTATACCTAGAAAAATGAGCAAATTTACCCAGTAAACCCCTAGTTATTACATGAAAAATTGAATAACAAAAAAATTTGCATTGAAGACATGGACAAACAAGAAGTTTGATGCTATCATTAATTTTCTATATGATTCTGAAATAATGTTTTTTTTTTCCCAAAATAAGACACTTGTTCGGAAATGAAGAGAGTATGTTTAGATCAGACAAAAATTAATGTAACGAAATTTTGGTGGGTGTAGTAGATAACTTCTCGAGAACATGCAGCCTGTAATAGATTCCAAACTTTAGGTGCACATCACATGAAAGTAATAGTGTCGTTTAAATTAAGTGGTCCACATTAGATTAGCCAATTGTTTAATGGGCGATGGTTGGAATCCATTTGATTACTTTATAATTAAACAGTTGATTAAGATAAGCATTACAATCAAGCTTGTCGCGCAAGGCCCAACGTCAATTTGCTTTATAATTTTAAAACTAATATTTTTTGCTGCACTACATATGTTTACAAAGATGGAGGAGTCTTGTTTGAGATGCATAAGACGGTATTCAAACACCATGCCATCAAAATGGCCCCGATATCTGACTTGAATTCATCATTAATTTGATAATATATAACCCGATCAATGAAACAAACAAGACACTAAATTATGCAAAATGATTGAGAGAGCCAAAATTCGATCAGGCAGCATTTCTGATGGCCCGAAATTGGGTATGCACGGGCCGATTTTGCGAGCTTTATTTAACACCAACTTTCACCAAATGTATTATTATTATTATTATTATTATTATTATTATTATTATTATTATTATTATTATTATTATTATTATTATTATTATTATTATGTTTACGATTTTGATCCATCATATGATAGGTCTTGATCGTCTGACAAACCGATTCATTAGCAGAGGCGGCATCTTAGTAAAATTCGGAGAATTGGCGATCAAATTCTCGTAATTAAAATAAGTTTGGATCAAATTCTCGCAGTTTGACTTAAATAACTCTTAGACGTTGAAAAAGAACCATTACTTCTTTTATTCAAACATTTCTATCACATACACACGCACGCACAGAGAGTTGGGCTCTCAGTCCAATATTACTGTTCCAAGTTGGGACTAGTCACACAAAAACAAACAAATTAAATTTTCAAACATTACAAAAATTGATAGATCCAATCAAGGGCAATGGTAGGGTAGTCTCTGTAACAAAAAATTTAAATCTAGAAATTTACCTTTCCTACCAATAGGCCAACCTCAAAAATTTCAATCTCATCGAGCAAAATATATATATATATATAGGGAGAAAATCATATAAGAATGGATCTTAATCTAAGAAATAGGAATAGATCTCCACTATAGATCTACAAGGGATGGAGGATCAGATCTGACCCAGGTCAAACCGGATCGGATCCGGATCAACGGGTCGGACCCGGTCAACCCATTGACTTTTCAATTTTTTTTCAAATTTCTTTTAAGAGTCAGATGATATGCACTACACTGTGCAATGAGATGCACCACTAAGTGTATTGGGATGCACCATTTTTTAATTTTTTAATATTCTTTTTCACTATTTTTTATTTTTTATTTTTTGATTTTTTTTTCAAGAGTCGAGCGAGGCGAGGCGAGGGCCTCGGAGCGAGCTAAAAAAATATTAATGTTGCCACAATCATTATCTATAAATTAAAATCGGAGCCAAAGGCGGAGACAAAAAAAAAATTCCCAAACACTTGCTTATTAATATGATATGAATACAATAATTTGAAAAGTAGTTTGATTTCATCATACCAAATCACCCCAATATTTTTCTTCGTTTTGATATAATTATACATACACACATAGTGTATGAGATAAACCTCTATGTATTATGAGATGCACTACAATGCATTTTGAGATGCACCACCATGGCACCACCATGTATAATGAGGTGCATCACAATGTGTAGATGCAATACAATGTGTAATGAGATGCACCACAACATGAAATGAGATGCACCACACAGTGTATTGAGATGCACCACACTTTATTAAAAAAACGATTAAAAAAAAACAGCAACGGGTTGACCCGGGTCCGACCCGGTTTGACCCGGATCAGACCCGCTTCAGATCTGGCCATCCATCTATTGTGGATCAAGGGTTGGGATTTATTCATATTTCTTACTTTAAGGTTTCTTTTCACTAGAACCACTCCATATATATATAAGAATTTGATCATATAGAAACTAGTCCTAGTGTGGGAATTAGGAACCAATCTGAATCGTAGATCTTTGTATGATCTATGGTTGTCATTATTTGAAGCATGAATATATATAGATTTAAACATAATTTTATATAAACATTATTGTTTATGAAAAAAAGCTTAAATCTTATTAAGCATGACTATATATAGATTTATGCATGGTTTTCAAGTTTTCATGGGAGGAATTATTTTTATACTAACTCATCCCTACATATATATATATAGGATTTGATTCATATAAAAACTAGTCTTCATGTAAAAACTAGAAATTAAGTAATCTCAACCGTTGATCATGGTATGATCTATGGTTATTAATAATCAAAGCATAAAAATAGTATGTAAAAAGAATGATTTTATATAAGCATAATTTTTTATACAAAAAGCATAAATCGAGAATATATAGCACTATTAAACATCATTGTATATATTAAAAAGTATAATTATATATTGAAAAAAACATGATTTGTAATTTGTACGGAAAGACCGGTTTTTATGCTAACCCATCCCTATATTGGATTTATATAACTAATAGTACGATCATTTCCCTTTTCTAAAAAAGGGGGAAAAACTATAGCTAGTACGTAGTATGATTTTCAACAGCATCATCCACTTTTAGAAGGAATGCAAATCTATTTTTTTTTCATTTTCTTTTTAATTTTACTTTTTGCTCGTGTATGAAAAAAGTGTGTTATTGCGTGAAAGATCCGAGCGTGTGTTATATATATATATAGTTCGATCAAGTGCTAATGGGATTACCAACTCCATCCATCCAAATTAATTACTAGCATCTACATGATTCATTAATGATTTAATATTTGGGGACTATTTGAGCCAAATAGTCAAGGAGGGGGACAATTAAGCGCCTAAGGGAATGAGGGACTATTTATACTTTTTTCCTTCTTAATATATATTTAGATTGCGAACATCTTAACGTAGAGTATGTTTAGAGATAAATCACTCAACATAAGAACTAAAAAATGGTAAGTTCTACTAAATATACAAGTAAAGATCCTTGTAATTGCAAAATTTAAAATCTCGCAATACAACAAATATATATATATATATATATATATATATATATATATATATATATAACGACGGTCAATGCCATTATTGCAATCTGAACTATTTCACGTACCAGTCAAAAATTTCAAACTTTTTTTTCGAAGGTCTAATAATTGAGTCTTGGAAAATAAATGCAAAACCTGTCAGTAGCATGGGTGAAAACTAGCTCTTTTAATTAGATAGTGTAATTAAGCAGCTAGATTTGATTATTTGAAGTCTTTGAGACTTATGTGTATAATTTATATGTATATATATCTATAAATATAGGACGATGAGTCGATGACATGGATATATATAAGTCAATTAATTGAATAAGCTAGAGAGTATATAATTAAGCAACAAGTACCGTGTATTTAAAATACACACACACACACAAACACACAGAGAGAGATTTAATTCTGAAGTGTTCTTTCCCAATTCCCTTTGGATGAGTTGTCTCCACCCCCACCAAGAATGCAAGAACTTAAATACTAGCTAGAAGATACAGGAAATATATACTTATATCCTATTTAATTAATGCATTAATTAGACTAGGGTAAAAACAGGAGAATTAATTAATATACTGATAACCTATCAAGAGGGAAAAAAAGGGCATTGATAAAATAAAATATGGTGCTCAACCAAATATTATTTATATATACATGGAAAAATCCTATTAAAAGAAGGAAACAAGACATATCTTGGAATATTATTTATATATACATGGAAAATTTTCCACCTATACAATTTAATACCGCACACCACGAAATTTGAATTAAAGTCCTAATCATTCTGTTTTTATACTCGCCGCCGCTTATTCATAGTTTTAATCGTCTTGTTTATATGTTTTGTATCTCAAATTTTGTGAACTATATATATCTCAAATTATTTGTACTATATAAATATTTTTTTATAATTAGGGCTATTGTTTGTAACATGGGATTGATTACACGAGTTTACTGGAAAATATGTTGAGTTAGTACACAAATAATTTGAGTTTAGTTATACGTAGAATCTACATAGTAAGAACTCGGTACAAAAAAATACAACAAAAAGTTACTGTTGGGAATGTGCCCCTAACATCGAAGTAAAATAAAAACAACTACAATAAATATTCCATTTACTCCCTCAGTCCCGCCATAAGTGGCCACATTTTCTTATTGGGCTGTCCCATCATAAGTGGCCACTTTCCTAATATGGAAACACCCTCTCTCACACAAAAGATTTGGGATCCACAACTTTTTATCTTTTTACCCTTTAAACACTCTTCTCCTAAATACTCGTGCCCAAAAGAAAGTAGCCACTTATCATGGGACGGAGGGAGTAATTTTTTTCAATAAATATCGCAACAATCGGTATATATTACCATTGGTCGTTCGTTGGAAAATTGTAAGTTAATATTTGATGAAAATCGCTGTTGGAATTTGAGAAAATTTAATAGTTTTTTCTTTAGTTGAATTTTGTCTTTGTTCCTTGTAGTGAGCGAGGGGTGGGGAAGGAAATAGTTGACTGCCCCCGGTCTTTGAAAACGACATTTTGTTGTTATTTTCCGCAACTGCATTATTAAGCATTTGATGTGATGTGCGTCTTACCATATTTTCGCACGAGAGAGAGAGAGAGAGAAGGTCCAGAGTAAACATCGTGACCATATTTTTCCATCGCGAGCAATCGGCTATAATAATGTAAATATGGTATAACACATTATTAATTATGAACTATATCAAAATCGATATTCATTAAAAATACTATATTTAAGGATCGTGAGTTTCTAAATCTTGAGAGACCTCTTTCTTCTCAGTAAGAAGAATCATAAAACAAAATTAAGAATATTGGGATTTTAATTAAAGTGAACAATTAGATTTTAATTAAAGTAACATAATGACGTGTAAATTTTTTTGTCGGTAGACTCAAATTCAAATTCAAATGATAAATTATTATTATACAATAATACATCTAAACATCCAATAATAAGGATAAAAATAGTGAGTGGAACGTGGAGAGGAAAGAAGAAATTGGGTCGGTTTACCCGGAGGAGGGACCCGCTGGCATAATATTAATTTGTTAGTATTAAATTTCATCATTATCCAATCACAAAACTTCATTTATTCAATTAATAATGTTTTTTATTTTTATTAATCAGCGGTTGGTTCAGGTATAGACTTTTGAGATTATGACCACACTATGACGGTTGATCTAGTACATATGATACATTGAATATAATATGTATATAATCGTATATTGTGTTGTAGATAAATCACAAACTCGGATAATTGATAATTATGAGGGAAACAAGATTAAATTTTAATTTTGAAAGGGAAACAAGATTAATTGACTAAAAACAATATAGCTTCTTTTTTAAAAGAATTTCAAGATTTAGGTTGGATAGTGTTTCAAATTGAGAATAATATTTATATATGGGTTTATTACAAAAGATCAATTTTTAAGATAATTTTATCCACATTATAATTAATATCAAATAAAATATTACTTAAGAGCATTCACAATGCTCGCGGTTGCGGATGCTCTAAATGTGTGAAATCACATGAAGTTTACCTGAGTAATCACTCAAATTGAAAAGTTAATGTTAAATTCGACAGAATTACTAAAAGGGGAACGATCATTAAAAAAATTGTTTGAAATTAACACTGTTTTTTCAGGCCGAAACACATTTCATCATATATAATTGACATGACAAGGTGGTTCCATTTTTTTTAAAAAATGCAACGTGTATTGTATATGTAAAATCTGGAAATATTTAAAAGTTAACTTTCTTGAACATATATAAAAAATTAGTGATTTTGCAAATATCACAACACGACTTTTTAGTTGTACTACTAACGACATCATCTTTAGTAATCTTCTTCAATAAAAAAAGGGAAAAGGTGCAAATACCCCCTCATGTTGGCAGTGCTAGGTAAATACCCTCTGAATTTTGTTTAGGTGTAAATTCACCATTCCCTATAGTTTTCGGGTGCAATTACCCCCTCGCCGTGACGGAAACAACACTTCTGTTGGCAAAAAAAAATATTTTTGATTCATTTTTATTCTTGTGGGACCCTTACAATTTCCAAAAATTAATTGGTGCTATAAGCTCAAATTAGAAAACAAATTGTTTCGAACCCTAGCTCACAACTATCAAAACTCAAGCGAAGTTCTCCAATAATTTTCAATCTAAGCCAACTATTTGTTGTTGATATTGATGATCTCATCTTCTTCAAGTGGTTCGTCATCATTTTCGTGCAAATTATCGGAGAACCTCACCCGAATTTTGATAGTTGTGAGCTAGGGTTCGAAATAATTTGTTTCCTAATTTGAGCTTTTAGCATCAATTATGTAGTATATAACCGTTGGGAATTGTGAGGGTCCCACAAGAATAAAAATAAATCAAATTTTTTTTTTTTGCTAACGGAAGTGTCGTTTCCATCACGGCGAGGGGTTAATTGCACCTGAAAACTTTAGGGAAGAGTGAATTTACGACTAAACAAAGTTCAAGGGGTATTTACCTAGCACTGCCAACATGAGGGGGATATTTGCACATTTTTCCATAAAAAATAACCAAAGGTTTCAAATAGATTCGAGCCACACAAAATTTTTAAATAATTTAGTAATCTACTTCTAATAAAATATGAAAACAACATAAAAGGAACAACATTGTTAACGGTTAGCCTTTATTTAATTGCAGCCGCAATTTAAGGCATAAAATTGAGCTCAGTGTATTTAATTTCTTCCGCTTTTCTATTATTTTTTCATAAATAACTAATTTTGGAACTCGTAGATTTAATTTCACTCGAGGCAAAACAGAGACTGTAAAATTATCTTTTTTGGTGTGCGTGTGTTAGTCTAGTGGTAGAGTGGTTAATGTCCGGGTCAAAGGTTACGGGTTCAAATCTACCGTCACGCGGCCTTTAAAATTTCTTGTAATGTTTGTTCAAAAAAATAATTATATTTTCTATGTGCGTGTGTTAGCCTAGTGATAGAGTAATTAATGTCCGGGTCAAAGGTTACGGGTTCAAGTTCGCCGTCACGCGGCCTTTAAAATTTCTTGTAATGTAATTGTTCAAAAAAAATAAAAAATCTTTTCTAAGGCTTAGGGTTTTTACCTCATTGACTAATATCAATGTATATTTCTTTATTTTTCCCAAAAGATATACTCCCTCCGTCCCAAATTAGTATAGTTAAATTAATATTTTATACTCCCTCCGTCCCGCTGAAATTGTCCTCTTACTGTTCGGCACGGTTATTAAGGAGAAAGGTAAAAAGAGAAAAAATGGGTAGGTCCTATTATTTTTGAAGGGTTAATTATTTTCTTTTTGAAAAAGATGACAATTAAAATGGAACAACTCAAAAAAGAAAGGAGGACAATTTCAATGGACGGAGGGAATACTTCACAACAAAATAAATATACACCACACTTTTTGGGGACGGAAAGAATATTTCTTTATTATCATGATACATGTATAGAGAAAATTATTTCAGAGTATTTAATAATAATAGTATATAAAGTTTCATCTTAAATGTGACATATGTACAAATTTTCAACATCCATAACAACATTATCATCTTTAACACTTCGGCTAAATAATTTTGTATTATATCGCAAATTCCTAAGGAAAACCCCGAAAAAATAAAATGGAGTTGGAAAGAATAAAAAAGCAGGAGAGAGAGAGAATGGCATTCACCCACAGCAGAATATTCGCACTAGGCTGTCAACAACACTGGGTGTTATTGGAAAAGACGAGGGGGTGACGACCCCCAACCCGCGATGAGTTATCCTCTGCGTGCACGTGCACACGAACATCAAACTCGCAGTTTGACCCAATCTCATTGGCCCGAATTTTACTGTGACTGCATTTAATTAATTAAGTTTTCTTTAACATAAATATTACTCTCTACATTCACGAAAATTGTAGCTAATTTTTGTAACACAGATGTTAATAAAAATATGGTACTTCCTCCGTCCTCAAATAAGTGTCTTCAATCATCAAAATGCGTATACCAAGATAGTAGGCAAAATGACTTATTTTACCTCTAATTATTGCATGGGAAAATGAAAAAATAAACTTTTTGGCATGAATCAAAAGATAGATATGACAATTTGACATAACTTTTGCATAGAAATCTGAAATAGGACACTTATTCGGGGAAAAAAATTTTGGCAGTTCGGAACACTTATTTGGGGACAGAGAGAATAGATGAGTAGAGAAAGAGACTTACTATTGTGAGTGGAGGAGAGATAAAAAAAAGTAAGACATTGAGTGGAGTCATGTCCTAAAGTCAAAAAAAGGAAAACTAGCTACAATCTCTTTGAACGGACGAAAAATAAAAACTAGCTACAATCTTTGTGGACGGAGGGAATATTATTTACAGAGCTTATGGCTCAGTTATTCATTAAATTGATCTTTGAAATTGGCACCGTATATATATATATAGTAGATGATTCTCATTTTCGTCAAGTGGTATTATGTACAGCTAAGAAATACTCCGTATAACTTGTAATTATAAGTTAATGTTTGAATTCTAATTAGACTGAATTTTAAATCGAGTTTATTACACAAATTAAGTTATTCTAATGCAGTTTGTACATGTTCGAATAATGACTGCGACTTAATTACCATATATTCACAAAAGAAATAAAAAGTAAATAACTAATACTATAGATTAATACACAAATATAATGAGAGTACATGATAACTAAATTAAAATATATATCCTAATGCGAATTTGGGAAAATAAATAAAATTCGTCATTTAGTGTTAAGAGTGTGGCAAACCTTCAGCAATTTTGGGCATGAGTGCGCAAAATCAGTAAAATGCGTTGGAATTCAAAGTTTTTGCCGCATTTTGATGTAAGCACGTCATGTGTCAGCAAACTAGAACCTTCCTGCTAGAATTACTTATTTGAGATTTCACAGATATTTTATCTTAATAAATACTAGTATCAAAATCATTTCAAAAAAATAAAATAAATAAATATCAAAATCATAATAAAACTTCTGCATTTTATGAGTTTAATTCTGCCTTTTTTTAAAAATAATTAATTCTATATATTTTTTTATTTGAATTCTGCATATTTTAAGAAATACAAAAACTATTATATGAAATCCAAAGTTATTATAAATTTCTAAAGTAACCAAATACAATCTAAAAATTATAAATAGGCAAATTAACCATCATGTAGTGAAATTTGGATACTTTTATTTTTAGGATTTTGCAATTATTAAGAAGTTCTCCAAAATAATTATTCACTTTTTTTTTTCTTTTTTGAATCTCTAAATAACATCTAAAAAGTTCAAATAAATATAAATGTTTTATAATTAAGTAACAAAAAGATAGTATTTGTAAAAAAAATTGTCCTATCTCAAAATTCTATTAAAAATTATGCTAAATTACAGTGTTTATCCTTTAATTAAAGATAAACATTTTATTTATTTTTCACGTACATAATAATTAGGAATAAATAGAACTTATTAATCCACTATATTAATGTACATATTTTGTCGGCACTTATTGTGGGAGGGAGGGAATAACATCGCCTTCATGTGTAGTGTATATATTTCACCAAATCGTCGTTTCCTAGAATTTACCCAAAGAGGGGTGCTTACAAGAGAGAGAGAAGAGATAGAGAGAGAGAGAGTCCTTTAGACACGGTCTGCAATCGACTGACCCCTCATGGTATTGTGTGGGTCGTTTGGGTCTACCCCAATTTCCCATGACCCCACACATGCTCTCTCTCTCTCTCTCTCTCTCTCTCGTTGTCGTCATCCCCGTTTCTCCTCATCGGCTTGCCTTGCCTGCATTCAACTAGAAAACGCCAGCGTTTTTCCCCTTCATTTCTCTTCATGCAGCTCGCTAATTCCACGTAAATTCAGGGATATATCTATCTATCAAATTACTAATTCCTATATACTACATATATATATATATATATATATATATTTCGTAACGCTTCATGCCCCTCTCCTTTGGTCAAACCTATCTCCATATCAATAATTGTTTCGTCTTGTCTTATTTCACTTACAATTTCATTTCTTTTTACTTTAATTTAATTTTTAGTTTAGTTTAATGTTGGACTGCACAACACAGCCTACCTAATCCAAATCATTGATCGGCCATCCATCCCTCTCTGCTGCATTAATTCAACGCTACAACTCTTCATTTATTTCTTCATTTCTTTAATTAGTTCTAATTTCAAATTTAACTTACATGTTTGCTTCATTATTGTATAAATATGTGTGACCAACGAAGGGAAGGGAATGGGAGAACAAAACAGCCTGATTTTGAGGTTGCAGTGTATGGTAATGAGGGGAATTTGACGACTTTTTTTTTTATCACAGATTGTAGTAATCCTAGGTAATGTAAGGTAAGGATTGTTTTTTTAGTGAGAGGAGAGAGAAAAATTGAGGGTGGGTCCCATTCCCACCGCCCATGCGGCCGTGCGCACGCCTTATATTTACCAAACTCCACATCAAACACCCCCACCACCCACACCCCCATCGCCGATCCAATCCTCTCTCCTGACCTAACCCTAACCCAATCAATACTTAGCTCCTAAACTAAAGCCCCCAAACATAAAAACATCACCTCTCTCTCTCCCTCTCTTTCTCTCTCTCTCCATATAAGTCACCAAGAGCGAGAAACAGAAGCTAGCTCAACAAGAAAAAAGAAAAAATAGAATTGTCACATGAGAGCGGTGGGGAAAGGGATGGTTGATTCAGCTCAAATCTTGGTGTGCTCTCATCAATCCACAATTCTTCTTCTTCTTCTTCATCTCTTTCTAATTTCTGTTCAACCTTAATTACTTCAATTCCTACCATGTGTTTGCTTTCTACTCAATTTCACAAGAAATAGCTAAAACAAGAAGAAGAAGAAGAAGAAGAAGAAGAAGAAGAAGAAGAAGAAGAAAATCCCAGCAGCAATTCTTGTCTGAATTTCCTCCACTTGATCAAGATTTTACCCAAGAAGATATTAATTCTACATACTTGTACAAGTTAAGTGATATCATGGATCAGCTAGCTCATGGCCGCCCTCTTCCGCCTCCGTTTCACGCGAGAGATCTTCAGCTCCACCACCACCACCAGTTCCAGCAGCAGCACCACCACCACAATCCCGAAGACGACGAGCAAAGTGGAAACAGCAACCACAGCCGCCCCATAAAGCGAGACCGCGACGAGAATTACGGCCTCCCCACCCCCACTTCGGCCGCCGCCCCCACATCGGAGGGCAACGAATTCTCCCCCTCGGCGGCCGACGGGAACGAGGTGACGCGCCGCCCCCGCGGTCGGCCCGCGGGGTCGAAGAACAAGCCGAAACCCCCCATCATCATCACCCGCGACAGCGCCAACGCCCTGAGATCCCACGTGATGGAGGTCGCCAATGGCTGCGACATCCAGGACAGCATCTCCGCCTTCGCCACGCGGCGGCAGCGCGGCGTCTGCATCCTCAGCGGCAACGGCACCGTCACCAACGTCACCCTCCGCCAGCCGGCCGCCCCCGGCGCCGTCGTCACCCTACACGGCAGGTTCGAGATCCTCTCCCTCTCCGGCTCGTTCCTCCCCCCGCCCGCCCCGCCCGCCGCCTCGTCGCTGACCATATATCTGGCCGGCGGGCAGGGGCAGGTGATGGGAGGAACGGTGGTGGGGCCCCTCATGGCGTCCGGGCCCGTAGTGATCATGGCGGCCTCATTTGGAAATGCAGCGTACGAGCGGCTACCGCTGGAGGAGGAAGAGGCGGCGGCGGCGCAGGGAGGCGGCGGGCAGCTGGGATCGCCGCCGGGAATGGGCGGGCAGCTGATGAATGATCCGAACGCAAATTTGTTTCAAGGAATGCAGCAAAATATGATGAATTCATTACCAGCTGAAGCTTACTGGGCCACAGGTCGCCCTCCATTCTGATATTCTAAAATAAATTAAACAAGAAAAAGAAAACACCAAAAAAACAACCCTAATTTTCAGTAGTTTTTTTTGCAAATGAATTTGCATTAAATCTACCTTGTGATTTCAACTAAGAGTAGCAACTTCTTTCTCTTTTCTTTTTTCTTTTTTAATATGAGTTCATGAATCATGGTGTTCGTCTGGATAATTTAATTAGCTTGCGGTTTGATTGGAGAGAGGGATGTACAAATTCTTGAATTGTTTTCTGGTTTTTATTTTTATTTTTTTTCATTTTATGGTGGATGAGAATAGCTTAATTCTGCAGTTTAATTAATTTCTTACATTGATTTTGTAGATTAGATTAAGAATGTTATTGGTTTAAATTTATTAATTTTGTTGTTGTCGCAGCAGCAGTTTCTGATAACTTGCCTGACAATTATATATCATCATGCATAAATATATATATTCATCAGTACTTCACTTCCTGCTGAAGCAACGAAGAGATTTTATTTTAGGTGGCCTTTTTGTTGATAGTTAATTTGTCTCTTTAAGTTTTCTATTTTAGTACACTATATGCAATCTCATATCATCAATTATATATATATATATATCTTAATTTTCTTCATATTAATTTATAAATATTGAGCATTTCTGACATAAAATATATAATTCATTTTATATATCCAAAGTTTCTTTTCTTTTCCCTCTCTTTTTTTCTCTTTTGATGGCTTGGCTTCAATTCAAACATTCAACATTGTACGTCGAGACAGCTGCAGTGAAACAAAAGCTTCAACTTTCAAGATTTTCATAACAAAGAGGTATGGGCTTAACTTTCTACCTTAATTTCTTGTTTGACTGCAATTTTAATTTTGTGTGTGTGTGTACTATATAAATATGGTGAATTAATTTCCGACCAGATACATGAATATTGGGACTGCATTACACGTGCACTCCTTTTGAATCTGGCGCCTTTCCGAGGCAAAACTAACTCTTCTATATATCCATAGGAATAAATCTATGTAGCCATAATGTGATTGAATAACAAAAAAAATTAATTTATTTAATTTTTTTAAATTTTAAATGACTTATAATATTTAAAATATTTAATTTGTACAAATTTATCTTAATATATTTGGATTTGAATGTAACATAAATCTTGATAGATATAATAAAGATAATTCAAAGATTTTTATCAAAAAACTAAGAAATAAATGTATTTACAATAATCAGGATAGACTTTAAGCCAAAAATTTAATCACTAACATAAAATATATAATCATACTTTTTATATGAATCAAATATCTAACAAATTTGGATAATTTTTACTTAATCGGCCAAACTATGGCTAGCCACATTATGGCTAAATAACATCACTCTATCCATATATATCATTTCATATATATTACACTATATATTAACCATATAAATTTGTATATATTGATCAAATGAAATACCAGATTGAAATTAATACTACCTGATATAATTAGGTGGATATATAGTTGATAATATTTAGGTGGTTAATCTTTAGTTTGGAGTAATATTGGTGATTCTCTAATTAAGGTGTTATATATATTTAATGGATGATGGATCATTATCCTTGTTTTTAGAATGTGCGTGCTTCACGTTTTCCCCATTGCAAAATATTGGTTTGAACAAATTTTAGGTTTATTATTACATGATAAAATTTTGAAATGGATGAGAATTTGTTTCTAAATTTTTGTAGAGAAATCACTTTAAGCATTTTTTTTTTATTAATTTTATTATCCATATATGTTGCAAACGTTATTCGTGCAGCCGGAACCTATAGTCTTTGTAGATATAAGATGTAGACGTACAATATGAAAATACTTATTTATTTATGTTTATATATATGTATGGATTTGTGTGATATTATCTACTTATAGATAGTGGATACGATGATTAATTTACTTTATGAAACTGCAAATGAGTGTGTGTGTGTGTGATTGTGTGTGTGTGATTGTGTGTGTGTGTGTGTGTTTAAAGAGGACCTACAGACAGAGATGGTGTGAGCAATCAGTTTTGTGTCTAGATTCAGAAATGGTTCATGCATTATAATACTTCTTTCTCATTTTACATCTAATCTAACAGTTTTTTGCCTTTCATTTGCTTGACATACACTGGATAATAGATCACTATGTTTAATTTCATAATTTTCAATTTCTTCCTCTTTATCTTCCTTTCTTTTATTTTTCTTTTTTTAATGACGAGTAGAAACCCTCTACCGTTATTTATGTGCATGAGTACATAATAGGCACATGTTCGCCGCAAATCACACCAGAGAGGGCAAGTCGTGGTAAGTGAGCTCAATTTTTGTGCAATCGTCTCAATTTAAATAAATGTTGGTGCTATTTGAATTCATGATAAACCTAGCTATATATCATACAAGTTTGTTCATTACACTAACTAAGTAAGCCTCTTGGATGAATATTGTCTTCTTCTTTATTAATTCTTCTTTTGTGTTGTTCTTGATCTTGTTTATAGTAGGTTAGCCCTTCTTTTTTTATCATCATCATGATCTTTTCCTTAGTATAATTAGGGCTTTCAGTAATTAGTTGCCTCGCTAAGTTTATCAATTATCTGCATTAGTTATGATCATATCATCTTGTGACCTTATCTCAATATTTTTTACATATTTTGTAAACAACGTATAGTATGTATATATATATATATATATAGTGTGTGTGTGTGTGTGTGTCTCGTATTATATGGATTAATGGTTCAAGTTATGAAGTAGTGAATTCATAATTGAAAGATCAAGGGATTTCTCACAACATAGATCACTTTGAAAAATGTAGATATTTCCATGCATTTATAAGTACTCTATTATTACTAAGTTTCTGTCCTTAACAATACAAGAATGCAACTTTCATTTGATCATTAGTTTGTGCCAAGGCTATTAATTATGTGAGAACAGTGGTAATTAAGGTATTATTTCTCTTCATTTCCTTTTTGTCATATATCTGCTATACGTGGAATTCAGATGAAGTACTGTAATATCTCGAGGGCTTATTTGATTCATTTTTCATTTTTTTTTATATTGTGTATATTAGTGAATCACTTTATTTTGATCCTTTATTTCTTTAATATAATATTATAATCTCGTAATTTATTGGTGCTAGATGTGCAAAATACAGTATGAAATTGATGGATAGTAGAAATCAAATAATTAATTTCATGTGCTAATTATAAATACTTATATTTTTGGCCGGTTTGCAGGTTAATCTATACCTATTATAAAAGAATCTTGTTTACAAAATTTGATTTGTCTATTATACCCTTATTATAGTATTTTATTATTAGTATTATATAATTATTTTATGTTTGACATATATATATATTATTAGTTTTATTAAAAATGACCCCATATGACTCCTGCTAAATCAAGCTCTATATAAGTATAGATGTAACCTTTAATTCTTTATTGATTTTATTTATTTATATTGTGGTGTTAATTCGAAAGATTTTTTTACCTTATATTCGAATCGATAGATGTATTCAAAGAATCATATATAATTGATGAAATAACCTGCTCTTTGAATTGAGCATGTAATTAATAAAATTGATCTTTGATCTACTTCAATGAATTTAGAACATAATTTCTATAACGTTAGTTGGAGGGTTTTGCAGTAGACGTACGTCAAATATTTTTAATTGAAAATCCAAAACCTTAATCCTGAATTGAACACCAACGACTTAGGGTCATTCGATGTTGTAATCTAAAACCTTAATCTCATATTATACGTCAAATTGATGCTTAGGAACATTCGAAAATATTAATTAATTGGAGGTTTAAAATCTTAATCCTGGATTCAACGCTTTAGATTTTGGGACAATTTCTACGAACATGGATTAAAGACTAACGACTTATTCATGAAGAACATCCCAAAGAAAATCCTTCTCAAATTCTTAAGTTTTCAATAATTATTTTGTTATGTTTTTTAAGTAATACAGAAACCAATATTGTGTTCTTGGGATACAAGTTCTTTCCAAAATTGATAATGAGGCAGAGAATTGATTTTTCATGATTTGATTAAAGTTTCTTCTTCATTTGCAAGAAATGATTTTATATTCAAAATAGTATTTATCTTACATACTTGCAAGATACAATCTCTCTCTCTCTCTCTAGAGAATTACATGAAGAATATATATATATATATATATATATATATATATAATCAAATAAACCACTACATTACCATATAGGTGGGACATCTACACCATACAAAGGTGGGACCACTATACCACCAAATAAGATGGGAAATAAACTACACCGCATGCAAACAAGATCGAACCCAAGATCTCTCGCTGGGAAAAATCTTGTGGTGCCTTAACTTTGCCACATGAGCTATACATCATTGGCTTGCAAGATACAATCTTGATTACCAAGAATTATAATATGATGATTTTTTTTTAATAGTATAACTAGTTTTTCATTTAATAATAACTTGAAAAATAAATAAAAAATCAAATATGCATGTATCATACTCCCTCTGTCTCATTCAATTTGTCTACCTACTGTTCGGCACGAAGATTAAGAATAAGGGTAAAAAGATATAAAGTGGGTAGGTCTCACAATTTTTGAAGGGTTTTGAATGGTTAATTATTTTCTTATTTGGAAGTAGACAAATTGAGTGGAACATCCATTAAGGAAATGTAGATAAATTGAGTGAAACGGAGGGAGTAGTTTTTAGGATAAATAGTATATCTACAACAATCACAAATACTATATTATTTAAATTGACTCGAAATTAAGAACTTTTAACCTCATACATTAATCATACTACCATTAGGCCAACACCTCCCACTTTCTATTGTGCCAATATGTTATGCATGATGTAACATTTCCACATTTTATTTCATTTTTTGGTTGCGGGGCGGGCCGGACATGCAACGTAAAAATCTAAAACAAAATAAGGGGGAAAAAGTAATCATGCGAATTTTTTTTTTTTTAAATAGGAAAGGAAAGTGATTTACTTGAAAAGGAAAGACAATTAAAAGAACGCTCTTTTGACTATAATAACTCTTATCTTTTTTTCTTTTTTCTTTTTTCTTTTTTCTTTTTTCAGGAAAGGCTATATATTCAGTTATTTAGTTATTTCATGTTTTGACTTGTTAAACAGTGTTTGTCCTACAAAACTTAATTACCTAGCATAGTGTAATTAACTACAATATAAATCGCACAAAAACCCTTACAAATTTCCAAAAGCTCTTACGCAAAATTTTTACAACTTTTTTTTCCTTACATTTCTTCCCATAATTTCAAGTTGGTTTTATTCATAGCATTATTGCAACATATATATACCTCCAAACAAAGCAAGTAATAAATAAACCATATACATCATTGAAAAATTCAGGCCATTCATTGTCAATTAATTACAGTTCAACTTGAGCACTAATTTGTCCTGTCTAATTGGATCAGACAAGTTACAGGCCATACAATTATTTTTCTTCATTTACTTTCTCCGTCTTATCCATATTGCGATTTGGAGGTTACATTTGGCGCGAACAAATCTAAAACTCAGTAATGCAGTTAACAATAAATATTTCCGATCAAATTTTAAATCTCTTTAATGCGAAACAGCATTTTAATTTTCTAAATTTTCACGGTAAAATGACTCATTATGTTAAAGATAATTTTAAATATAGCCCACAAATTACTCACTATAGCGCTTAATTAAAATAATAATAAAATAAATTATAGATATACTATTATACCCTTATAAACTCCATTTTTAAAATTATAATTAAACAAATAACTTTTTTTACACTTTTATTCCATAACCCCCAAACTTAATATCTCTCTCTCTCTCTCTCTCTCTCTCTCTCTCTCTCTCATACGCAGAACACTCCCAAACTCATTCTTCTTCTCCGGTGAAACTCGCCGTTGAGCGTTCACTGTAGCTCCCCCTCATCGACGCCTCTTCTCTCTCCCAAGTCGTCTAGAGTCTCCCATCTTCTTTCTCACCTCTGAAGGAGTGCGACTACGCGTCTGTACTCATCGGCAAAGCCAACAAGTGCAAGGTTGGATCGTTTGTGGTGGAATTTGAGTATGAGGCGACCTCTGGCTTGCTGACGTTCAATTTGGTGGTAATGTCGGTTGAGGAAGTTCATAATGTTGAGCCTGAAATATGATTTGCAATTTTGGGCTAGAAAATATGAGCGCCATTGATGAGTTTATGAAGCTTAATTTCAAGATTTGTGCAGAGATTAATTTGCTCTGCCTTCTTTAATTGTACACTCAAATCATAACCCCTATAATAATGAGTTAGTAATGTAGTAGAATTGGATTATGCTGCAATGGGAAATGGATATATATATTATTGGTTATTCTCTGTTGCTATATAACAATGGAATTGTAGCAGTTAGTAGGCCTAATCCGTTCCTCTCTCTCTTACAACATAACTCTAAATCAATTGGGGGTTTCACAAAGGTGAGAAAGATGGGAAAATCCAAACGAGTTGAGGGAGAGGCGTCTGCAAGGGGATCCACGGTGAACACTCAACCGCGAGTTTCGCTGGAATTAAGAGATGATTGAGTTAGGGGAATTGTTTCTTCGTTGGCTATAGGAGTTATGGAATAAAAGAATAAATATTTATTTAATTAAAATTTTAAGTTGGTGGCTATAAGGATATATTAGTATATTTACTATTTTTAATTAGGAGGCTATAGTGAGTAATCTGGGGGTTGTGTTTAATTAGGAGGCTATATTAAGGGTATTAACATGTCACGGACTGTAAATATCTGATGTTAAAAAACTGCCTTAGAAACAATGAAATCACAAAGAAATTTCAAGAAGTATTCTTCATATTTACAAACTGCACAATAGTGAACATTTTTCACTAGTACAAAATTTTAGCTGAAGCAACTGCATATAGGGAATGCCAGCACTAAAAAATATGTGACAATGAAAGAACTTGAAAATCGAAAATAAAATAAAATAACGATAACGAAATTGAAGCCAGCATTCTATAGAGCTTTTCACTTGTTAGCAGATGGGGAAAGTATATATAAAAATATAGATATGAGAAAAAGAAATTAGGGCAGTTAGTAATTAAACCTCGATCCTTAGGCGTCGCATTTCAGTTTGAAATGTAGAACTCGATGTCAGAGTTCGACGGGCAAGGGCCCTTATATCCTCCCTAGAACAGTCCCGTGAGATACGAACTAGCTCCCAAAGGGCTCCTCCGCTGATCATGTCTTTTGCATTGACCTCTGTGAAAATGGTAAAAAAATGAATATTCATCGATGTCTTCTTGAAAAATGCAATATGCTTGAAAACCAAGAAAAAATTACCGTGTTGTGCCAGGTGGCAGAGTGCGAGTTCAACATGACGTCTGATTAGTGACGCTTCACTGTTGGCATTTTGTACTATCCACGGCATTGCACCATCTTCTATCAGGAGAGATCGCCCATGCCTTGTTCCTATGATTGAAGCACCATATCATTCATGGGCTTGCATCGAATAATGACTGCCTATGCTAAGGTGTAAGTTCTTCGACTAGTGGATTAGTGACAATGCTGAGGTGATAAAATTTTCTACATTTGCAATCAGCTAAATTTATATTTATGTATTTGTTCTTGAAAAAAAGAATTTACCTTGACCAGAAGCCCTAGATTCACACTTCGCAAAATTTGCAATACCACGGGCAACTTGAGATAGAACATCTGGATGTCTACATCTCACCATACCTAATAGAGCTTTGATGCCACCTTCTGACCTCAGCCTCGTTTGCAGTTTATCTGAAAAAACATCGACATGAGGACTGAGAATCGATAAAATCACTTAGAAAACAGATAAAGGATGGTAGGGGGGAGGGGAGGCAACTTTAAGGGACTAAATCTGTCAGAATGGGATATAGTGCAGATCCAATCAGAGTTGATAAATGCCAATTAACATGATAATTTAAATGAGATTAGTCCTGTAACATGTTACGAGACAGAAAGTCTTGAAACTTTTCCACATAGATTTCCTTGTCTATAGTCCTAAAACATGGACTCATTAAATGAAGACAAGTAAGACGTTTATAATAGAGCTTTATTAAGAAGCAAAACGTGATGGCCTTACCATTGCCACATAGATTCGCAATTGCTCCAGCGACCATTCTTAGTGTTTGAGGATCTTCAGCATCAGTAGCTGTCATAGCTAACAGACAGATTCCGCCTTGTGCCATTATGAGCTCTTGATTAGCCTCTGAAACCAGGAGAATGATTTCAGCATGAGCTAATGATGAATGGAAAATAGCACGTCAATTAAATCATAAAGATCAAGGATCAATTCTTAGAAACAGAAAAATTGAAGATACAGAGGAAAGCAAACTACAAATATTGTTTTAAGTGAAACACAAAATACTAACACAACAACAGATAGTACCATTCATAGCAAGATTGGCAATTGCGCCAGCTGCAATTCTACGAATTGTTTCGTCCTCATATGTTCTAAGGAGCATTAACAATGAAGTGAGACCACCAGCTTCAACAATCTTTTCCTGATTTGCTTCTGTAATGTACAAAACATGTGAGAATTTAAGTTTCCATACAGTGTCAAATACATTAATCACTTATTTAAAATAATTCACATCATGATAATTAAGGTTATGATAGGAGGCATATGGCACTAGCAAACAATCCCCAAATACTGCATTAACATAAGCATTTAAAACTATATGATGTTCCAACATCATCTTGCTGTAAATATATATTTGTCGGTCATACAAAATCCTATATTAGAAGACACCACCCAGTAGAAAGAAATACAGAAAAATCTGACACCTAAAAAGGAGAACTACTTGCAGATATAGTTTTTAATCTAGGAGATCAGCAAGACATTCAACATGACAGATGATGCATAAACCAACAAAAGTGAAATACCTTCTGCAGCTAAGTTGGCTACCACTTTTACAGCATGAATCCGTACATTAGCATCCTCCGACTCAAGTAATGATAATATCTTTTGCAATCCAACTGTTAAATCAAGAGGCAGATGAAGACACAAGCAAGAAGAGAATCTTAAATGAAATTATACAGATATAAAGCCCTAATCAGCACCTTGTTCATGAAGGTTTGTTATAGATGCTCGTTCTCCAATATTACCGTCTCTAGACCGCATATGATTCAGTGGTGCTAAGGAATCTAGATCAAGTAGGGGGTTGCCAGAGTTGGATCCATCTGGGTAGCTCCTGGTCTGTGGACATAACAATCAAGAAAAGATGAGCCAGTTATAGACACAATATTTGAGCAGGAAAAAACTAAGGAGCAAATAAAAGGTTATTACAATTATACTAATGAGTTTTTTTTTTTATGAGTAATAGTCTACCAAAATTTGAAAATGATTACCACATTAAACATACCCATAAATGAATCAACTTTGTCATCTAATACCACCTCTTCATACACGGCATAGACCGCTTAACTATTAGTTCTCAAACAAATTTTTAGAATACAATGTACATTTTAGCTAGAATATTTCATTAGAATTAAGGGCAAAAAGGACCCCTTATAGTGAGAACCTGATTAAGACAATATCCGACATAACAGATGCTTTAATCTTGTAAACACATAAGTAGTCAATACAAAACATACTTGATTAGCTTCGATAGACAGATGTGCCACTTGACACCTTAAAACCCTCACTTCTTCTTCAAGTTTCTTTTTCTGACTACTCTCCTCTTCCAGCACTTGCTGAAGGCCATCAGAGTTACCTGCCAACTACACAACATTAGTTAGTAATAGGTAGCTCATCAAGTACACATCCAAGGAATATTCAAACGCATGCTGGAGTGAAAACCATTTGTTACTAATACCATACCTCCAGCTTCGAAAATTGAAGTAGCTGATTTTTTAGGTTTTGAATTTCATCTTCAGCTGCTTTTCGCAGACAAACTTCATCTTGAAGCAACATTTTTAGCTTCGTAACCTCGTCATGACCAGCACCAGTAATCTGCAAAGGAGTAACTCAATAACCTTACTTGAACTTCGAGAAAGTGACAACCAAATAAAGGGTATAAACATCTTCTTTTGATCCGAGTTAATGTAAATTTTTGTCGCGTAAATGAGTGTAGATTTATATGCAGTGTGCACCTTCTACACATATATATGAGGTATTTGATTTGGGTCCTTCTGTACTTACAAAAAAAGTTAGTAGTTGATATGGGCTAATATGAATAACCCAAACTCATCAGTAATTATCTTGCTTAACCTCGCATATTTCATTTCTCTAAATTCTAATATGAACTTAACCAAATAGTCTGACATTCTTAATTTAAGAATAATTGGAGCAAGTAATACCACCACAGCACCACAACAGAAAATGGTGGATGCAAAGCCAAACTACCTGTCCGTTAATTGCATGCTTTTGCTGATTGATGGTCCACTTCTCCTCAAGCTTCTTAATTGACTCCATATATTCCATCTGGCATTTGGTTTTCTCCTCCTAATACAAAAGGTGAAAAGGGTCACAAAATACAAAACTAAACAGATTAAGCAGCTTACAAAAAAAAAATAGGTTATTCAGAACGGGCAACAATGACTGGTGCTCAAATTGCATCTACTAATACAAACTAGACCAAATTGTTTCTCTGGAAATTTTAAATAGTATTATAATTTATTGTTTCATGAAGATATTCAGAAGCTCAGATGCATATAAAGGCTTAAATATACCTCTAGTGCTTCCACATAATTTCTTTCAGCCTCAGCAACGCGTTTCTGTGATTCTAATCTGATTCTCTCAATCTCATTCTCATAAACCTTTTGCTGCCTTTCATTCTCAGCAATAATTTTATCAATTTCCATCTCAAGTCTCTTGGCCAAACTCTTGTAATCAAATTCTTCCTTAATCTTCAGCATGTTCTCCACTTTCATAGCCTGCAATAAATTAGAATGTGCACATATATTATTACTAAAACCTAGTTTCAATAAAGAACCCACTTTTGCCTTTACTAATTCAAAGCATAAGAGAACTTCAACTGGTCCTTTGCTCTGGATCACAAAAGTCTGCTACTAACAACTCACCCTTTGCCCAAACATGATGGTACTTGAAGTCTCTGCTCGATGGCGTGGAGATGGACCAATTGTGATAACTAATGAAGTTCTGGAAGTCCCTGCAGCATACCAGCAAACACCAAGTCAGATCAACCAAGTTCAAAACCATATCCCAACTCCCTACATACTGGTGGGTTATAGGTCAAAACATGCTAACTACGAATATAAATTTATCACTAATTGCTGGAAAAAAGCAACAAGCGTGATAAATATTGCTATAGAAAATGTCATGAAAAATTACTAAATTTCTTGAAGTAGTCCAATTGAAGCTCAGATCTCGTATATCTATTACTATTATAAAAATGTGTGTTCTTACAAATTGTGGTACACCTATAATATCCTTAATTATTTTCATTTCTAAGGTTAGCTTAGTAATTTAGTATATATACATAGATATATAAATATATATATATATATGTATTTGGGTTTTATTTATTTTGATATAAGATAAAAATCCTTTTGTACCTAAAATTATTCAAAATTGCGATAACATTTATATATTTTAATACACACACACACACACATATATATATATTAAATCCATAAATTTCATGTGTGTCAAACGTGCCATTAGCTAGTATTCAAAAAAAAGTAAAAACTCTCACCTCCAAATGAATCTTTAAGTAGCCTTGTAAGCTTTGAATCTCGAACTGGGACATGAGCACTATTTTCTGCCAAGGCATTTATACATTTCCCTAAAGCACTAAGTGAAAGATTTATAGACTTGGCTTCTTCTAACATGTGTCCCTCGCTTCCTTCAAGAAACAATAATAAAGCTTATCAGATTACAATTCCAAATAGTCAACCCACTGAGCACTCACAAATGTTAAAGAATGAAACATGTTTGGTCCGACTCTAATCTAGTAACTGACAAACAACTTTTTTAGATTCAGCATGAAATCTTTGATCCAGGATCAGATATCAAGTCCAGAGTCAGTTCATGTCTATTATGGCTTGAACTAGGTACAGACCGAACAGTGGAGCAGGTATGAAGCAGATTATTTTTTGAAACAAAAGCACAACAGGAAGCAGAAGGGTGTCTTCGGTAGAGAGTTTCAAAGACCTGATTTGTGAATGCGTTCAGAACCAGCAAGATCTACAACAATCAGTTTGCCTCTTCGTAGCATAGGAGGCCTCACGTTACCAATTGAGCGATTTTGTGCTTCGGGAGAAAATTCATCCCTGTCCGGTACAGACTTCTTTACATGTACCTATACTATGACTTATGAGTTTCATAGCTAAAGAGGCCAAACTAAAAAGGCAACAAGAAAATAAAGCAATCAACACTAAGAATTACCATGAGAAGGGCATGACTACGAGAAGATTCAGTATTCAGTTTAGTGTTAGCAGCAATCCTATGAGCTTCTCCTAACCGTAAGAGTTCAATGAAACTTTGTTGGTCTCTGATCTCCCAGACAGTCGCCCCTGGCAAAGAAACATCACCAGTTTTCTGTTCCTCAACAATTGATATATTATCATTTGCTGGATACAGTAGATCCTGGATGGTTTCCATATAAAGCTACATACAAAATAATTTTAAATTGGTTTCGCATTTAAGATTACAAAGATCTTCTTGAAATAATGAAATCAGACAAAGAAAGATGTTCATAATGATGGATTCATTATTCAACCATGTAGGTAGACTGTGTAACCTGTAAGTATGAAACTGAGATAGAATCAGTCTCAGGTGAGATGTTTGCAAGTATATCCTCCATTGCACGAACCATTATACCCCGTGCAGAGGTATCTTCATCACCCAATCGTCCAAGAGTATAAGTCTTCCCAGTTCCAGTTTGACCATACGCCATGACCGTCCCATTGTAACCCTCTAAAACGCTCTGGGAAAGAAAAGAAACAGAAATAGAATTAACAATCAAGAGAGAGTTCAAAAAAGCTTTTCTCTGTACAACAAAGCATACTCATTCAGTCTGATGTCCAATACTAAACAAATGACGTCCAAGACAGAAACTTATAATCATGAGCCAAATGCTGACACAAAAATAATAGTAGAAATGAAACATATTCATCTATACTCCACTTTAACCCATGGATATCCAGAACTACAGAATATTCCCAGCCTTTTTCAACTAAAAAATACCATATCTAGCACAATAGACTTGCTTCAGAATGAAATGCTCAAATTTTAGATAATGTTAAAGCTCCACCAGACTGACCTCAACAACAGGTTTGGCAACAACTTCATAGACACGCTTCTGCGACGCAAATTCAGTTAGGACTTCATCAAACTCAAAAGTATCTGAATCCCAATTGTTTTTACGAAGTTTCAACCTTTTAAGCTGCAAACAAATATGTAAGAGAAAATTGTATCAAAGCAGAATTATTAACATATAGGGCTAAAATTAGAATTTTTAAGGAGTTTTAAGATTAAAATTAGTTGTGAAACCTCTGGCTGCAATTCCACACAATCAGCAAAATCTGCATCTGCTACCAGCTCTTCAGTGTTTCGAGGACGCACTCTTACAGCAACGCGTACTCTTCCTGAAACTGCCCAAGTAACATACACGAATCAGATGTAGCCTCTTAAAATAAATGTTTTCCTCTGTTCCTTTATCATCTAATAACATAAAGAAGCTTAGAAGTTGAATAGTTCGCTGACTACTAGTACAACTGGTCACTCATTAATTGGATATTCATTCTACTACTCGGATGATTTGACAGCTTTCATAGACTTTAAACATTGTTTCAGCTTTTAACGAAACATCCTACAGAAGAATATCATTTAACCATGAAAATCTAGAAAAGCTCTTGGTTATCTAACAATCTCATCAAACTTGGAAGTTGGAACAGGGAGTAGCCCCATAAAATGTAGGTTTGTGTAAATAATCATGCCCCAGTTCCTCATTGAGCATTGTAATCCACGTGGCACCCCAGACCACATTGTCTTTCTGAGCGGAAGAAGCTCAAGTCATCATCAATCTTAGATTTCACTTTTCCAGAAAATAACCTCACATAAAATGTCAGCTAGTCGTCTTACATTTCACTGGGGGAGGTTCTTCAATTGGCTCCTCCCCAAATTCAAATTAAAATTACTAAAATTATATATATGCATAATCAACAAAAAAAAAGAACATAATGCATATAAAACACATAGGCGCACAAGCAAGAGACCTACAAAAAATTAATCAATTAATTCAGTAAGCGAGAACAAAATTCCACAGCAATCATTCCGGTAATTACATTTCAAAACGAGCTGGAAATGAGAACTAATCACCAGCAGAAACAATTAAGTAGCAAGCAACTTCCACTAGTCAAAAAGTAATCAGATCGCGCTGGAAAATAAACGGTAAGTAAACAACAAGTGGACGCAACTCACCGGAATCGGTGGCGCCGCCGGGCAAGGCGGAGCAGCTGCGGCGGACATTAGACGACGAGAGCTTCGATTTGAATGAAGACGAGGTACGGAGATTTGGAGCCTTGTGCACGCCGTTTCTGTTACCACCACCTGTAGCCATTTCTCTCTCTCTCTAATTTTCTTTTCGGGAAATTATTTTAAATGAGAGAGAGAACAACGGAGAAGCAGCAGTGACGCAAAATTAATACTAATACCATCAACTTATGAGGTGAGATGGGACGGGGGTGAAACGATCGGGGGGGTTTTGGTCATTTCAGTACGCGCTTTAAGTTGAAAGCAAGAGGTGGAAAAAAGGACAAAGCGGGGTATGGGGGTGGGTCCCAACCGCAAAGCGGTGCTTTTTAGCATGGAGATTGCGGGAACTAAATTAAGGCCTTGTTTGGGCGTTTCTGACATCTTACAAAAGGAGTTTTTTACATGTTTTGGAAATTTCACTTTTATGGTAAATTCTAGGTATAAATTTTCAATCTTATGAATATTAGCTGTCAATAAATATCAATATATATGAACGTTGAATAATGTGTTTAATTGAATTAATCGAACATAGAATGTATTTTTGTGTGTGTCTGTACAAGGGGTCGGACATAGTAAAAAATATAAGAAAAGGTCGCGGTTAAGCGGAAATTATGGTATAATTTTCCGACGATTCTTCAAAATTACTACCTCCGTCCCATTATTCTTGTCTCATTTCTTTTGGACACGGATATTAAGGAGAAGGGTGTTTAAAGGGTAAAAAGATAGAAAGTGGTGGAGCCCATAACTTTTTATGAGAGAAACATATTTCTTTTTATGGAAATATGACAAGAATAACGGGACATCCCAAAAAGGAATACAAGACAAGAATAATGGACGGAGGGAGTACAATTATAAAAAATATGTATGTATGTTTTGATTATATCATAAACCATCACATTCTTACCTAGAGGAGTAAGAGTGATGGTGGTGGTGAAAGAAACACATGATCTTATTCATGTGCGCAAGTTAGAGTTGGATTGATTGAGTGTACTTTGTTTGGTTGTGGGAACAAACAGGAGGGGAAAAGGACGAAAATGCCATCGGCAGAAAAGCGTGGAGGATGCTTTAGGTGGGACCGCTCTTGTGGGAAGTTGAATAGGCTAGGCTAGGCGACTAATCGTGGATGGGGCGAGTTTACAGAAATAGCCTTCCATTATCACCACGACGGGGGAGAGGGAGGGGAGGAGCAGTACTTGAAAGTTGAAACTGCCTTAAAAGAAGAGCGAGAATCTAGGCGAGTCGTCCCACTTGTCAAGTCACAACACAATACAGGCCCAATTATTTGTGTATATGGGCTTCACCTGGCCCAGGCCATGAAATATCTCAGAAATGAAATCGCCTACTTAGTAATTAGTAGAGTGAGTGAGTAGACGAGATAAGTCCGATTTTACACACTTACCAGAAATTTGAGTTATTGGGCATGCAATCCCAAATTTTTATACTACAATTTATCATTCGTAATCGGACTTTTTGTTGGCCCAACCCCTGGCCTGCAATTTTCGGAAAAGGATTACGTGGATTGAACGAAATGTTAGTCGAGTGAGTGAGTGATTGAGTGAGGTGATGAAATAAGTGTGAATCTTATACTTGCTACAAGTTTGAGTTACTGGGCATATAACCCGAGACTTGTCTAGTATTTCTTCTGTCCCACTGAACATGTCTTGTTATTGTTCGACATGGATATTAAGGAGATGGTACAAAGTTATAAAATAGGTAAGTCCCACCACTTTTGAAGAGTTAATTGTTTCCTCATATGGAAACAAGACAAGTTCAGTGGGACAGCCAAAAAAGAAAGGAAGACAAGTTCAGTGGGACGGGAGTAATATAATTTATCTTGTGAATGAGTTGACGACATAAGTCGAAATCTTACAAATACTTGCTACAAGTTTGAGCTGTCGGGCATATAATCCAAGACTTGTCTAGTATAATTTATCTCGTGAGTGAGCTGATGACATAAGTCAAAATCTTACAAATACTTGCTAGAAGTTTGAGTTATCGGGCATATAATCCGAGACTTGTCTAGTACAATCTCCCAGGTCTCGTGTTATGCCTAATTAGTCGAGCGAGTTGCTGAGTTAAGTGGAATCTTACATAAACTTGCTAGGATTATGAGCTTTTAGGCATGCAATCCCAGAAGAGGCAAAATTTGGAATAACCAATATAGATAGTGGAAACTAATAGTTGGCCATCAATTTTATTTGTAGAAATTCTGGCCAACTTTTGGAAATTTTGACCAATTTGCCCTTGGAACCACTATTAACCATCCATCTACTCATTTCATTTTTCATTTTTCAAATTTCATATTCTCTCTCTAGAAATCCTATTTTTCTCCGTCGCCACTGTCGTACTTTTATTTCGCCACCGCGTCGTCGTACTCCCATTCCCTTCCGCCGCACCGTCTTCCTACTTCCAGTCCAGTTCGCCGCGCCAACTTGAACTTTCACATTCTGCCGGCCATAATCCAGATCTGCCGCCGCACCAGATCCGGCCATATTCAAAGCTTTCTCTCCGAAATCCATGGCGTCACATTCCAGATCTAATGTCATGGATGGTGTTCGTCTTTGGTCAACCGCATCCCCTTGGACTTGGCACACTTAGTACGAATGGTGTATTCGTATACCAGGTGTGCCAAGTCTAAGCGTGGTATGCCTTGGCACACCTGGTACGAATGCAACTTCGTACCAGGTGTGCCAAGGCATACCGCGCTTAGACTTGGCACACCTGGTACGAATGGTGTGTATTCGTACCAGGTGTTCCAAGTCTAGGCGCGGTACCAGGTGTGCCAAGTCTAAGCGCGGTATGCATTGGCACACCTGGTACGAATATGTTGCATTCGTACCAGGTGTGCCAAGTCGCGATGCGCAGTGACGTGAAAAATGCAGAAAGAACACATATGCACGAAGATGACAGCAAGATCTAGAAAATACGACAAGAACATGACAGACTAGATCTAGAAACTCAATTAAAATTAATACACTAAATTCAAAGCTGATATCTTAGATTAAAACCATCAACCTACAATACAACCATCAAACAAGCCAAATTCCAAAATACAATATACATTATTACGATCAAAGCAACATTACAACCATAAAACCAACAACCTACAATACACCATCAAAGAACAAATTTTCAGATGACAGAAGCTGTAGATCTGTAGATCTGAATTCCAAAATGACAGAAGCTGTAAATCTGAAAGGGTGAGACGAAGCAGATCGGAAAGTTGTAGACAGCGCCACTTTGTAAGGAAGACGACGACAGAAGATGCAGACGGCGCCGGAAGTTGTAGACGGCTCGACAGAAGGGAGAAGAAGGAGGGAGATGAAGGAGAGAATTTTTGAATATAGAAAATGAATTATGAAAGAGAGAATCCGTCTGTAGTATATTTGTCAAGATTATTAGGGGTAGTTTTGTTAGAATCCTCAAAGTTGGCCAGAATTTCTACAAATAAAATTGGTGACCAACTATTAATTTCCATTATCTATATTAACTAGTCTTTTTTTTTTTATATCTATATTAACTAGTCAACATGATAACTCATCCCAGAACTGTCTTGTACAATTTCTCTCGTGACATGTAAAATCTAAAAAGAAAATAAAATAAACAATACAGCGACACGAGGAAACTTATGATGTTGAATAAATGCACATAAATTACAAAGTAGGGTTTCAAGAATTGAACGATGGCTGGTGCATAAAGTGAGCTTGAGATATCAAGAAAAGAAATAACACTAACTATATATACAGCTCATGTTCCTACAACGACAAACGATAACATTATTCACAAAAGTCAGAAAAAAAAAAAACAAATAAATTAACTGCCTTCTGCATTCGGTACTATCCAACCGAGTCATCTTGGGTGTCATCATCTCCGTCCATTTCGACATCAGAGGCTGCTCGGTCGCTAACTGTTTCAGCATCTGACGCTTCTCGAGAGACGGCATCTTTGTCCTGATCTTCATTATCGCTGCAATCTTCTGTATCAGAATTAGAAGCTACCCCTCTTTCAGATTCCACTCGATCATCACTTTCAACAGCACGACTAAACTGCTCCTTCAAATCGGGCGCCACAATGCCAATCATCTCACTGAGTGCTCGACGTTCGTGGTTTCGTCTGGCAGCGGCTTCCGATTTGGTAGACGGGATGTTTTGGCTCTCAGCTACAAGACTGCTAGAATCATGTACAGGTGCAGCACTCCCTTCTTTAGTCCCACTCCCAGGGGAATCGTTCTCCCCGTGGACTGAAGGAGCTGTGCTGCATGCCCAGCTCCCAGGGACCTCTGAAGCCAAAAGGTCCGTCGTTTTGATAGTCCCTCCGCCTTCTGTGTCATCCATTGGATCCTGAGAATCATGGCGACTTTGTGATTGGGAGTGATTCGAGGTTTCCGCAGAGATCTTCTGTGCGTGGTCTGGTGTTTCTTGCTCGTTGGTGTCGTTATCAACCTGCATTGTGTCCCCTTCTAGCGCACTGCATTTATTCAGATCAATGTTCCTGCCACTCTGAAGTTCCAGGCTTTCCGTCTCCAGAACTTGCTCTGTTTCAACAGCACCACCTTCCAAGATTAGGGGTGTGCCAACACCTTCAGTGTCGGGAATTTGTTCAGTTCCAACGCAATCTCCACACGAAAGGGGTGCTGTGTCGATGCCATTGATGTCGGAGCCAAACCCACCCTTAGCATTACATTCAGCATTGGTGAATTCTACCTCCTGTGTTTCCTCACCTTGTTCTTGGCTTTTAGCATTGCAATCGTGCTTCTCCGTTACACTTGCTTCATCACTTGATGACTCGATTAGATCCGTGCCAAGGCCATGAGATGCACCAGGGCCTGTTATAGCTTTGCTGTTGCTTTGATGAACCTGTTCCTTGTCTCTCACCAAAGATTTAGTTTCATTGGCATCGAGTCGATTGAGATCAATATCATTTGATGTTGTATCATAATTCTCTTCATCTTCTAGGGTTCTTTGCATTGCTTTAAGCTGTTCTTGCTGCTTCACAAGCAGCACTGATATCTCCTCTGTTGTTGAATAGAAGGCACGTAGCTGTGTTTCACTGCATTAAAAATTATCCTGGCATTAATAGCAGTGTATGAAACATACCACTCGGATAAACAAACTTCGAGATGATGATAAAGAAAGTATCGCATTATCATAAACTTCTAGTGAGCAAAACTTGCGAACAAACTAATTGCACAATACAAAGCTGTCAATATGCATTAAGATCACGTACACACAATGTTGGTTGAAATCTTTCTTGTGATTCAAACAACTTGATCTTTAGTCTAAAATGCTCAGTTTATGTTGATATGTAATGAAATCCATAAAAGATTATTCTTGTCTTACCGGAGCATAATTCGTTCCCTAGCACCTCTTAGCTTGCGCCTTTCAAAATCAAGGTCCCGCATTGCAGCACTGATCTCAAGTTCAAGAGCAGACACCTTCGACCATGCTTCCTCACGAGCCGCCTGCTACAACAGCAAGAGAAACTCAGTTTGAGAAGCATAGAACTGCATCAGGCACCTCTGCTTAAGAAAAAGGTCTCATACAGCAAATCCCCTACCTTTTCACGCTCAAGTTCTTTCCTCAGTCTTTTTCTTTCATATTCCAGTTCTTCGACCCTCTAAAACACAATAGTGAACTATAAGAAAAATATAGAAGAGGTAGCATGTTTTGTTGTATAGCAGAGCATATCAAGGGAGGAAAGTAATAGCAAAAATACTTTAATAGTGCTGGCAGATGCTTGCTGCTCCAGGTGGATTTGACCCTCCAATTGACGCACTTTGTTATCGGAGTTGACCAGCTTTTGTCGTGCATCTTCCTGCCATTAAAACAAGCAAAATTAAAGGCAATATACTTAATCCCAATGCATGATTGAGAATGATAAGGGAGAGATGAAATATACCAATTTGGACCTCAAGGTTTCCACCAATGTACATCTTTCCTTCTCCTCCTCCTGGATAACCAAGTCATGATTAAGTGACTGTACATGAAAAGCCACAGGCTAAGAGCAAATTCATTATCTTTACCTGAAGCTTATTTATAATTTCTTCTTGCTCCTTCTCTCGTCTCAAAGCTGCTTCTGATACTCGTTTAAGTTCCTCTGTAGCCTCTGCCTGAATTCTTTGCATTGCCATTTTCATATCTGCAGAAGCTTTCTCTCGCTCTTCTCTTCTCTGATCACGCTCTTCATCTAAGAGTACTTTTAGTTCCGATATAGAAGCCTTCTGGCTGAACCAAGAAAATGAATCAAAAGGTTCAGAAGCATCTTTAGAATATATGACGCAAACTAATCATACCAGAAGATTCTTGAAGACAAGAACTTTATCTATTAGACATATAGAGAGAAAATTGAGCAAATTTTTTTATAAACGCACTTATATACCAAGAAACTGCCAAGACTTCCACCTGAACTCTCCAAACAACAACACCACAAAAACAAAAACAAAAAAAATAAGAAAAAAAAAAAGAGGGAGAGAGAGAAGAAGACAGGCAGAACTAGATGAAGTTCCACTTTCAATGATTAACGCTGCCTCTTTATGAAGCTCCGAGTTATATTAAAGAACAGTTTGATGGACCCAGTAATATATTTAAGCAAGGGCTCCAGAAAATATAAGCAAAATGAACCAAACAACAAAGCACGACAACTGCAAGAAACAAACAGGGGACTCTCCAAATGGTTTAAATTTCTATCTAATATAGCCTAAGGTTACTAAATACACTTCTCACCTGGTAATTATTTCATTGGCCTCCGTGCATGACTGCAGAGATGCACTAAGTCTTTCATTAAGGTCCTCAATCCCATGTTTTTGCTCAGCAGATATTCGACTTAGGTCAGCTAGTTCTTTGTCTTTAGACTCCAAAGACTGGTCCAACTGACTGAGCTGATCTTGATAAGATTTTGAAACAGATTCTTTCAACTCCTTCATTTCCTGCAGAAGAAAATAATGACCTTGATCTTCGGTACTCGACCACTCGTACATGCTCATCAATCAAATACTTGATACAAACGAGTAATACAAATGAATATCACAAGAAGGTAAGGTCAGACTTCAGAAAGAAAAGTGATTCAAAAATGTTAGCTAATTAGTTAAGAATAATACAGACAAAGGTCTGTTATAGCCATTGTTTTAAAAAACGGTTGAGCCGTACAAATTGAGGCGCACCTCAGTTCGGAACGGCCAGAAATCGCATCAGAGGCGTAAGCCTCATACCATCTGAGTGAGTGAGGCAATCTGAGATGGCGAACAGAGGCGCAAGCGGCAAGCCTCACTAAATTTCAGATTTTCTTAGCCCATTTCGAATGGGCTTTTCTAATTTTAGCCCAATTTGACAAGGGCTTTTAGAATTTTAACACAATTAGACATGGGCTTAAAAATTAAGCCCTAATTTTAATAAAAAAATATCCCAAACCTGGAGGAAACCGCTTCTGCGCTGCATTCTTTCATTTCAAGTTTCATTTCCGCGACCGCTCCATCTCAAAGAAACCCTAAACCCTGAACTTTAATTAGCTTGGTTTGAATTTTAAGACTTTTTTGTTTGTATTTGGATGAATATTTTGATTTGGTTATGAATTTGTGGGTTATGAACTATATTTTTGCTTTTTGATATTTACGCCTCGGTTCCTATGCCTCTGTCCGAATCGATTCCTACGCCTCGTGGTGCTATAGGAAAAAGCCTCAGTTCCCGATTTAGTATATTAAAACATTGGTTCTAGCTTCAGATATAAGCTAATAGTTCAATATGTGAAACCACCAAACCAATCAGAATACACCCAGACAACAGACAACTACAAAAGAATCAAAACATCACAGGAACAAGGAAATCGAATTACAAAGAAAAACAATGTTACGGAAAATTCCGGATGTTGTTCAATGACATAACAGCTGTTGCCTGCCAGCTGCATGACTATCGAGTATCTTTCACAATTTTAAAAGATGCACGTCCAGCAAATCATTTTTAATATGAAAATTTCTAAATGCTTTACACATAACTTAAAATCTTTTTCTTCTATAACAATAAAATAAAACGGAAAAACTTAGAATCCTTAACCACAAAGATATTTACATATTTTCAATAGATTCCTTCTAATACTATGTGATGGTGAAGAGATTACCAAGTTTGTAGATGTAAAAACAGAGCATCCTCTTTAAATATAATTATTTTATAAATGAGAAAAGCGCTAATAACTAATCTGTGTCACCATCAACAAATGCTGTGACAAGGACAACACAACTATGAAAGGACTCAATGGACAAGGAGAGAATGACATACAGATTCATGCTTCTCAATAGCTGCACGGCTTTCACTGCGCAAGGATTCCACAGTTGCAACTTGATCTTCCAGTTGCTTCCTGAGTTCCTACACATACATTTGACATTCAAAACATCCATAAAGTTGTCACATAATTTTGAAAAGGAAAAAAGAAAAGGCCTAAAAGTTGAATACAGTCTTGAATGAGAGGATAATTGATGTAACAGTACAGAAATTGGCAAATTATCAGCCCATTTAAATACCATATTTGATCTTTGAAGGCTGCGAAAATCGTCAAGGGAGATTGGACCATCAGAAGCTCCTATCCCGATTCCTTTCAATCTCTTGTTCTCGGAGCAATATTCCTCTTCAGAAATAAGTAAGCTATAAGTAATACATAGCCATAAATATAACGCAATCTAAATTAATGCTTACAGAGAACATGAACATATAATCTGAAACAATTACCTGGTTTTCTCTTTAGAGATCCACCATCAGATACACAGGAAGATTTCTGGACTTCACGAAATACAAATGCATAAGCAAGTTCTGCGAACATGCAGAGGAAGCTCAGCAAATAGTGTTATGAGAACTATTAATAGGGAAGCTCAACAAATAGAAAATAATTAAAAGCTTATAGACATCAACTCTACCATGATGCGGAGGAAATGCTATTGAGATAATGTCTCCATGGCGTATCTTTGCTTCAAGGCTACTTTTGTTCAGTTTCTCCCAGTTTAAATATGTCCCATTTGTGCTACAAAAAACTAGGAAACATCAGAATATTTTTTATCTCATTTCATGAGTTGATCCTTGATAAGATAACTCACCTAGAATCTTTCAAGAACGTAGAACAGCTTGCTGACGGCTGTTCTGTATCTCCAGTAGCAATCTTCTTCCAGTATATCTTGCAATGATTAGCACTAACTGCAGCTGCAATGATCTGAAAGCACGCATCATCTACTAGCCGACCAATGCAATGCTCATCTGAAGTCAGAAGCATATTCATGCCCTGATTTACAAAAACTTGAGTCAGCCAAATTCATAAGTGAAATCAGGACAAGTGCCCCTAGAATATGAACACAACCGCATCAAGAAACATCTGCACATGATGCTCTAAAACTACTGAAATCAAATATAATATGTCCTTACTAAACACTGAAACCATAACGAAAGGGTAGGCTTGAATTGACCGCACACTTGTCCAAATTAGAAGAGAGGTAATGCATAAAACACTCAAACATACTGCAGTTAAAGGTAGGGATCATCCGCAAACACCTTCAGAGAATCCAGTACCTCTCACTTAACTTTGCATTAATTTCCACACATTGCAATCATATAATTTATAATGCCATTGAGCTTCGTCTATCTTCCTGAATTTAATCCACAACTTAGGTTCAAAAATTCTCAAGGTCTCAATTAGAAAGAAGACAGCATAAACAGATCGAATTGTAACTGAAAACATAGCAAGAAGCATATACATTGTTCATGAAATTAGTCCTGGCATATAAAACAGTGATCCCAGAATCTACTTATTCACATTGCCAACTAATTACAGCCATAATAACACTTTCAACAATTTTATGCAGGTCACCTGCTAATATAATCTTGAAATACGGAAAAAGAGAACCTTTAGAATTGTAATGAGGATAAATGCAAAGCAAGTAATACAATAAACATACATTATTGATTCAAATCTGCCATGAAAATCAACTGACACAGTATCATCAAACAACAAGGGATAAGACCTGCTTGCGCTTGCGCGCCTTCTCAGATATGGCTGTGAGCACACCCCAAACATCGGGATCGGAGTACTGAAGCGGCTGAGCGGCGATTTTCGCCGCCACTGATGATATAAACTCTTCAGAGCTCTGCGGATTTCTCGAAACCGGAGAATTACTGCTGTTGTCGCCGCAGCCATTGTCAGCAGGCTTGAAGCGGGGCATGGAAGGAGTCTTTTGGGCCGAGTCCGGGCTCTGGCTAGTCTTCTCGGGCCGTGGAGATGTCGAGCACTCGTCTTCCTTCGCCATTAGCCGAGTGTGTGTGAAAAGGGCTTCGATTATGGCGCGGATTTTGAAAACCCTAATTCTATTTCTACAGTTCTAGGTTTTAGTGTATTGAGGAAGCAGAGGAGTAAATTCCATTTTTTTTTTTTTTTATTTCGCTTTTTCCTCATTATTTTCACTTTCAGGCATTGTTTTTACTTTCTTACTTTACAGCGTATGATATGAGTAATGTTATTTCAGAAATAATTAGGCCAAAGCCGCCAACGGCCAAACTATGTTTTATTGCTTTTACGGTCATCTTTTATCTTTTTTAGGATTTGTTTGTGTATGCCCCGCTTCGATCGAGATACATCATGCATAATTTATAAATAAATTTTTTTAAATAATATTTTATTTTTAAGTGAAAGTATCGCGACTATTCATTGCAAAAAGTGTTACATGGTAGATTATATTAATAAAAAAAATATACAAAGATTTTGGATGAGTTTTCAATTTTGACAAAAGTATTGATTTTGTAATTTTGGAGTACATTTTTTAAGTATTGTAAATTGACAGAAAATGTTGTTTGGCTTTTTTTTTTTTTGTGAGATGAATTGTTTGTCTTGTTGAAATCATACAACAGTTAAGATTCAGGAAACGAAGCATAGATATATCAATCATATATACAGCTAATTTTATGCATTTCATTTTTTATTTTAGTTTTTGAAAGGAAATTTACGCATTTCATTTGCAGTTGGTTAATAATTAATATCCGTTGCATATTTAATTTATAATAGTTGAAATTTGTATGCATCAATATACAAAATAAAACGATATGAGTATTTAACAAACTCGTCCAAAATTTACGGGTTCTTTTTCTTCCTTTTTTCCGCAATCGACCTTTTTATTTTAACTTGTTTTACATACTAGCTATCTTCGCAGTTAAAAATTAAAAATAAAATAAAATTAACACTCTTAAATGCAATTGGTTTTTCGGCTAATTCTTCGTTAAAAAAAATCATATTTACTGTTGTGCCATAATAGACTTTTATCTCAACAAAGTAAGAGGACGTAATTTTTCTCCGGGAAAAGAAAAGGTAATTTCAGAAAACTCATTTGATTTTAATTTGTCTTAATTAGAATAACAATACTGAGTTTAACATCCATAAAGCTCTATTTAGCTGAATGGTTCAATAACAACTTATTTTATTTAAAAAATGGAGTACAATTTACATCTCATTGCATCTGCAACATCTTACAAGATGCAAAAACTTTTATAAATATTTTAAATAAACTTAGGCAAACGAATAGGAGAGTGCAATTTACATAAATTTTAGGTTTGACAACATAAAAAATGATGGGACTATTTCACTTCAAAATTTGAAAGCATCCTAGGGGGAAAATGTCTTCACAAAAATGATAATCAAAACATTAAAAAAGGATTACCAAAATAGACCATTGAAACAGAACAATTATTAAGACATGGTAAGAAGATGGAAACAAATAGTATGTTATATGCTACTAAAATGATAACAGAACAAAGAAAGCAGAATTCACACACAAGATATTGCAATAATCTGCCCATTAATAGACCTATCAACAGCAAACAATCTAACATCCAGTCACCAGTAGCAGCAAAAACCCGACTAAGTAAGACTCCGTTTGGTTCAGAAATAGAAACATCAGAATAGTACTTGTTTAAACTGAAAATATTATAACTTTCTCACTATCCAATAATCTGCCATCAGAAGTTTTGTGAAGATAGGGTTCTTCAGGAATTTGCACAAGGCCGGTGTGTCAGATGATAAAGCACAAAAGTCTTCGAATTTGGCACAGTTTTGTGTTATAAAAGCCTTCACTTAACCGGCAAGTGGGTTAGCATGAATTGTTACACGGTTGATTCTGATCTCCATAAGAGGTTGATCTCCCGGACCTGTTGGGGCCTGGAAAAAAGCAGACAATATCATGAAACAATATGAAATTTTCTGAGTCCGACAGGCATATCAGTGTTTTAAGTATAAAATAAGTGCTGGTCATGCTTACTGATTTCCCAGTCGGGCGTCTGGAAAGATCAGATTACAGAAAATACAGTACAAGAAATTTTGAAAGACCATTTCATCCCATATTCTCAATCTCACCCGTTGTTCTAGGAGTTCATGAGATTTTTGGGCTAACCTTTTCCATTATATCAAGCACTTCGAACCCATGAATCACTTTCCCGAAGATGGTATAGAGTCCGTTAAGATGAGGTTGCTTGCCATAGGTTATGAAGAACTGGCTTCCATTAGTATTGGGCCCACTGTTTGCCATGGATAAAATACCTCTAGCATTGTGCTGGATCAGAAGAAAAAATAGAACTCAAACACAAATATAAGTATACAGGTTTATATGATTAACTTATAGTCTTCAAATTAATATCAAGATAATACTAATGAACTTCCCTTTGGTAAAACCAATGAAAGGTCTCTGGTTCAATCTCACTTCAATCAACTCCCAACGACTCAAAAAAAAAAAAAAAAAAAAACAAGATACAACGAATAAACAACACACTCAATCTTGCAGGTTTTCGTCAAATAGTTAGCATGCATACTTGGTTACAGTCAGAAGACCATCCCTTGGTGTTAGTCCATTAAATATCTTCAGCTTTAATTGAACAAACAATTAAGAAAAGAGTCGAAATACTGTAAAATCACATATCATTGATGCATTTGTTTTTGCATTTATCATGAGGAAACTAAACCAGAATGCATGAAATCCTTGCAGAATTTACCTTCAGAGACTCTCTTATCTCGTCATTGTACTTTTTACCCCATATACTCGTCCCGCCCTTGCCAGTATTGGTTGGATCACCACCTTGTATCATGAAACTCTTAATATTTCTATGAAATATGGTTCCATCGTAATAGCTACTTGCACATAATGCAAGAAAGTTCTGCGACACAATTTTACAAGTTCAAGTAAGAACAATATATTATATCATACGAGGCTGATTATGACTAAAAAGGCATGGGATGCGTAAAATATAAAAGTGAATGCATATCTAGTCAACTAGAAGCACAGGACATGATTATCAATATAGTAAAGAGCACGTCATATTGTGAAATATTACATAAACCTTTGCAGAATAATATATTTCAAAGCACCACTTCTAACTATTGTTCTGGTAACATATATATCAATAAACCTCATTTGCTAATAAAATCCTGAGCAGAATGTCTCACAAAAAAAGGCCACCAAACTCGTAAAAACCAGAAAGATCATAAATGTTAATAAACGAGAACAAATAGAAATGTATTTTCCTCAATTTTGATCCTGTACAATAAGGAGCTTTTTTTTGGAGCTTATAAGCTCTTGAAGAGCTTAATTTGCCAAACACTTTGTAAGAGCTTATAAGCTCTTAAACAGCTTTAAGGAGCTTATAAGCTCACCCAAACACTCTCTAAGTATACAATCCTGTGAAGGTCAAGAATTCGGATGAATCAATACATGACTCAGAGACTGCAAACTATAATAACTTTATTAACCCGATCGAATTACAGAAAAATAAACCAATAGACATCTTAATGTCATATGCAGAAACATTAAAATGCAAAATATGTCTGCATCAATACACACAAACACACCCATACATACACAAGAAGTCCAGTTCCTAAAATGACATTATTGAATAAAAATCAACAAACAATTCATCAAGACCTAAAATTCTATTCTTGGCTTTCATAATTTCTTGTGTGTGCACATAATGGTAGAATAAAACAACACGTTATTTTCAACAATTAACATTATTTTGCTTTAGCTCACGATCACGATCACGAGAGGGAAAAAAAAAGAAAAAACAGATTTATAAACTCGATCATCAACAGATAATACCAAAAATATAGTAGCATTATATGCATATATACACTCACAACCACGCAAAATTGATTTAAAAGAAAAGGCAACAAATACTGCTACTGAAGAACACGCACCTCAGCAGTCCTCGGGACCTCGTCGCAGAAGATTTCGCACTTGATGTCGCCCAAATTCGTGTGAAGTGTCACTGACTAGAAAAAAACCCAGAAACAGTTTACAACAAATAAATTAAAATCAAACACAATTTCACAAGCTTCGTGCACACCAGCTCTGCGACTTGAAACTGTTCGATAAAAATCCTCAACGAAAAAACAGAAATATATAGTAACGGAAATTACCATTTCCACAGAGCGGTTATCAGAACTCAAAACGATTACTGCTAAAACTGAGGCAACTCTTTAATCTTTGGTGAATTTTAAGGACTTCTCTTCTTTGTTTTCTGTTTCGAATATTGAAATTCCTATTTTATAGTGTCTATAATATTATAAAAAATGCATAACATATACGAATTTTACTCTTAAAATTAAGGTGAAACGGGCCTGGAGATGATTGGGCCCAAAATTTCATATATGGTAAGAGCTTCTGCCACATTAGCCCATAAAAAGCCATACACAAAAGCCTAGCCCATGAGAAATGGAAGTCTCTTTTTTGAGTTTTTCTTTCAACATGACATCACAAACACAATATAGTGATATACAAGTATTCAATAACAAAAGACGAACCATTAGTGTGTGTTGGCCTAGCGATAGTGTGATTAATATCTAAGGCTAAAGATCTCATGTTCAAGTCAATTATAACGTGGTCTTTAAATTTAATGTTACATTTACCAAAAAAAAAAGACAAAACATTAATGCGCACATCAAATAACGATTGCCGATTATCTTGGTCATTAAAAAAAACCTGAAACACCAAATAGAGAGGCTCTTTATCTCTTCTCACATAATTAAAATGTTGGATCTCCTTTGGAGAATTAATATTTTGTGCTAATTATTAAATCATTTGACTTAAAAGTAAAAGAAGGTAGTAACTGACATCACAATAGTCGATGATTTCTGGTAGTAGTATAAGCTATAAACTATAAATTTGTTGTCATTATGTGTGGGCGTGTATTCTAGACAAATCACATTCTTACATAATAGTTTGAAAATTAGAGAGATAAATCATATTAAATTAATTCAATAAAAAGAAAGTATAGTTGATTGGATATGCATACATACATATAGGATAACAACACTTTCTATTATGGATCTCTCAAAAAAAGGTCTCATAGTATAACTATTTAGAAAGCAATGACTATTCAATTTACGACTAGCTACTATTATGAATAACTTTTATAATTGTCCATTAATAAGTTTTAATGTTTCATATTAATTGGTTACAACTAGATACCAAACTTTGTACACAATAAAAGCGCAACCAACTAAGTTCATTTTTTCCAAAGTACATTTAAAATAACACACACACATATATAGGGAGAGGATCAAATAGGAACTCCTATTTATATGAGAACTAAGAACCAATCCAAGTCATCCATCCTCTAAGATTTATGGATATGATTTAACATCATAACCAATTGGTCAAACCCGCTTTAGTTGGTCAATCCCGTATCTTTTCACTTAAGTAAGGTTATTATGGTAATTTTCGATGTTTTCTCCTGTGCAAAAGCGAGATGCACAAAATAGTGTAAAGTGATGCATTAATTAGTGTAAAGTGATGCATCAATATCACAAATCTGATGCATAAATTATTTTTTATCAATGTGGAACAATTAATATTTTTTTACACGATTTATAAAGAAAAAACACGTTTTATAAAGTGTATACTTGTACAATTAAAACATTATGTATATCACGTTCGTATTTATTAATTGATGTTTTGAGCACAATTTTTATGATACACTAATACGATTTACGTGATGAATTAATATGAAACTTTAAATGCACATAATAGTGAAAGACTAATTACCACAATTAATGTATTACGTATATAATATTTATGCATTACACTGTTTAAATTTATGCATTTACATTGAGTATTGTTTTTGGACGTAGTATCATTAATTATATTTTTATTTTGCATTATATTGTTTAGATGTATGCATTACACTATGCATTTTTTTGTCAGTAGTATCATTCATTTATGCAATACGTATATCGTATTTGCATTCGTACGTATATGATATCACAACTAATTATGCATTACTTATGTTATATTCGTATTTATTACTTGATGTTCTTGTCACAATTTTATGATGCATTAATATAAAACTGTAGATGCACAAAAGATCTATCACCACAATTAATGCATTACGTATATGTTATTTGTGCATTACGTTGTTTATATTTATGCATTACATTGTCTACAAAGTTGATGCACTCGATGACCTTATAAGATGCATTCGATTTAATTAGTGTCGTTCACTACAAATTACTGTACCAACAACAAAATCTTTGTTTCTCTAATTTCTGTATCTAAAGCACAATATTATACCAACATGAAAATCTCCAATTTATTTGCCTAAGTTGAAGCATAAAATAGAATTACAACAGAAGACTTACTGAATAGTAGAATATGAAACTTTAAATGCACAAAATAGGGACAAACTCATTCTCACAGTTAATGCATTAAGTATATGGTATTTGTGCATTACATTATTTAGATTTATGCATTACATTATTTTTATAAATCCAATCTCTTCACAATCTCCAGAACCAACTTTTCAAACCTTTTCTTCCTCATTTTTCTCTCTCTAAATATGTCTTCGATCATGCAATCTCTCTATCTAGCCCTTTTCTTCGCTCTCCTCTTCTCCTCAAACCCTACATTCTCTGCAGACGTCCTTGAATCCTCCTCTTCGCCGTCTCCTCAACTTCCGCCGCAAGCTATCTCCCCTCCTCCGACGTCCCCCTCGCCGTCCCCTGCATTCCCCGACTCTCCGTCGATGCCTCCTCTAGGCTCACCTTCTCTGGCGCCGTCCGAGCACAGAAAGTATCCGCCTCCTGCGCCGAATGCGGTTGCAGACGTCGGCGTGTCCGATCAGTCGCATCTCGATGATTCGGATCAACGAGATGATTCCGGCGGTATGAGCGGTGAAAAGAAGGCTGAAACCGTAGATCGTGGATGGTGGTGGTGGTGCTGAAGAGAGAGAAAAAAGAGGGAGGAATAGAGAGATCGAACGTGAATGAGAAAAAATGGGGATGAACATTTTCCTAAAATAGTCATTCTTCCTTGTTTTTTAATCCATGTCAATTTTTTAGATTTAATCATAACCATACATTATTTACAAATGAATGATCAAGATTAGTTCATATTTCTCATATAAGAAGTAGTTCTCACCAGATCCACACACACTATATATATATATATATCTACGATTACACAATTGTATTTATATAATTTCAACAAAAGCTATCATGGGCCAAACCTAGAGTATATATTATGCCGTCTTCTCTTGCAGTCAAGATTTGGGGCTTTACAAATTACAATTGCTAGTTGATAAAGTCATCGCATAACTGTCATCGCATACGACATCACATTCTAATTTCCTTAACAAGATAACTAGACTGATTTATTAAAGCATTAATTAGGGGTGAACATTCGGTTATTCGGTTTGGTTTTGGTCTAAACCAAATCAAATCGAATAAATTAAATTTTTAAAAATCAAAACCAAACCAAACCGAACTAACCGAATAACCGAACCGAATAAACCAAATTTTTAAAAGTTAAAACCAAACCAAACCAAACAAACCGAATGGTCATGTTGTTCTAAATATTTCATCCAAAATCAACAAAAATATACTTAATACAATAAGACAATAATAGTATTTTAATTTAAAAACTTAACATAACATATATATATACACACACATATTATAGGAAAAGCAAAATATGTTAAACGAGCAACAAAAAGATCGGTCCATTGCCATTGCATTTACGTTGATATCCATGCTTTATTTCAAGTTCTATTGGGTCCAACAAGCTCTTGCGCTAAATTCTTTCAAATTATTTTTCATTATTGAGAAAAGTTATATATAAATATAATTAATCTATATATACTATATAAAAAATTAATATATATATATATAAATATAAAAATTCGGTTTTCGGTTTGGTTTGGTTGCCAAAGCATCAAACCAAACCAAACCAAACAAATTAAATTTTAAAAAAATAAAACCAAACAAACCAAACCAAATTCAATTTTCGGTTTGGTTTGGTTTGGTTTTCGGTTTTCGGTTTTTTTTGTTCACCCCTAGCATTAATGGTTGAAGAATGTTCTAAAGTTATTTTTGTGAAATATTTTTAATATTGTGTTAGTAGTATGTATGTGTGTATATATGTGTGTGTGTGTGTGTGAAAATTTACAATTGAAAAAGGAATAAAATAATCTGTTTTCATGAATAACATAAATTAATAAAAATAGATGATTGATTATGCTAAATGGCCTGACATGTGACCCAAGTTTAAAAACGATATGATTTTTAAAATAAATAAATAAAACTCGATCTTCAAAAAATATCAGAAAATGGCATGTGCGTAAAATTTCAGTATTAGAAATTTAGAATGCTAAATTTTATAGATTTCAAACACAAAATTAAATGGTTTAACCTAGTTTGATCTTTAAATTGAACACGTAGTTATGAAGTCTTTGACGAGACGAATAAAATGATATAAATAATTGTCGAAAAACATGAAAAATTGAGGCTCCGGGGGAGCCAATGCAGCATTTCAGTACCGAAAATTTACTATCACGCCATTTTTAGAGATATGTGAAAAATCAGAGTTTTTTTTATTTTTTAAGATTATACCAATTTTTAAACTCAGAAAAGGATAAAATAATTAAGTATTAATTAATTTAACCTTGCAAAAAAGGTGTAATCCATATATTATTAAAAAGATCACGCATTCGAGGCCTCCCCTTAATTTTAGGTCCTACGTGGCGCAACCTCCATTCAATATTCCTATTTATCTTAAATATTCATTTTATGCATTTTTATATATTTATTTAATAATTAAATTCAATGGAATCCAATTAATTAATAACCAATCTATATCATATCCAATCATGATGGAATTAATGTATATAAGATCCAAAAATAGATTATTTGTGTTATCGGCAATAAATCTATAGAATATCTATTATTATTGTATTTTAATTTTATGGCAAGAATTATATATTTATTTAATAATCCTATCGATGGATCTTCAATTATATCAAATTAAATAAGAAACTATTTTGGTTGAATAATACAAACTTTTTTTCCCACATTGTTTTTCAATAAGAACTCTACTTTTAGACAACCTATATAAATACTCAAGAATATTGTGTACTTTTTCAACTTGCAATTGTTTGCACAATCAATTTAATTTGGCCAATTAATTACTTGGTTAAATTAATAGTTTCATTTTATATAAAATTTGATTTGACAATTTATTAAATTATCAATATTAATTTGTTTAATTTGACAAATTATAAAGGTTGTGTAAATAGAATAAAATTTAGAATGTATGTTTTTATTCTAAATATGTGTACAATTTTCAAAACATTCATAATAATTAATATGGCCAACTTTATAGTAGTAGTATTTATTAATTTAAAATTTCTCATTTTTTGAACATTTTTTATCCGTGTACTTGATATTATATATAATATATTTAGTATTTTCCAAATTTTCATAAATATTTTATGGAAATTAAATTTACAAATCACAATCTAATTAATTAGTCGGCCAAATAAATAGTTTTATTTTTTATAAAAAAAATTTGATTTGGTCAATTATTAAGTTGATTCAAGAAATGTTAAACTTAAATAAAGTTCATCAATTCAATTAACTAAAAAAGTTCAAAAAATTAATAGTAATAGTATATAATTAAAATTTAATAATCTACAATTAGATTATAATTATTTTTTAATTACTATTTTTAAAAATGAATCGATCATTTTGGTCTGTAAATTGTGGTTATTGTGGGGTACAAAAAAATATGTAATTGTAATTTATACATAATTACCGTCGAATTTCGACGGGTCATACACTAGTTAGTTTAAATTCTAAAGTTCCCTCGACAACTTGGTACCTATATCCCATATATTAAATAAACGAATTAGAACATAAATATCAGCCACACATTACAATTTAGAGGTCATTTCGACAACTCTGATCTTTTTGGCTTACTATATAACTTAAGTACTATACATATATACTTTTCCTAAAAAAAAAAAAAGTGCTATATATACTTCTACGCCATTTTGTCCAATTCTAGTATACTACCTCCGCGGCTCCGCCCATAAAAGTATGCCATTTCTTTTATTTTTTCATCCGGTTATTAAATTCATGCACTTTTTTTTAAACACTAATCACAACTTATCATTTATACTTTTCAAATTATTTACAATTTATATTAGGATGGGCCCACACTTATTACCTTTACTTTTTTAAACATTATTTTTAATGTTGACCATTTTTTTGCTCAACAAATACTTTACAAGATTTTATTAAAATTCATGTCACTTAATTCAGGTCGCTTACTCCTAAATATACTTTTCATGTTGGGAGGAAGTATTAGATTTGGGTCAACGTCAAATGAATTGTTCGATGCCGTGTTCAATCCTCTAATGAATATAGAGCATCTATAGTAATAGGACCACTGCAGCACGATCGCTCTCTCTCTCTCTCACCTCAAATTACCAGCATTAGTTAATTATTGATATATTGGCTCCCAATAAACATTCTTCCTTTTTAAGTTCACACTTACATTTCAAGAAATATTTTTATTACTCAGAATATATAGCTATTAATAGTTTGTTGGCCCTAACAAATGATATAAACAACACAATTACAGTAAATCCTAAATAACATTTACTTGAAATAAATTTCTCCTACAGGCATCGGATTTAGAAATTTTCTCCGAAATTGAAAAGCACTTCTAATATAAAGACGTCTTTCTCAAAGGGCATACTCAACGTATATATGTATTTAAACGTACCTAGTGTTGTAAATATCTTATAGATATACATCATATGAGTGTTGACCAAGTAATTAACCTTAAAATCCTAGCTCTGTACCAGAGCTAGAGGCTTTTTTAGGACAGTAACTAAGGTCGAGTTCATATTCAGGACAAAAAATTTTCGGGCCGACTTTTTAGGACACCAACTTTTAATTTGTGCGTCCGTAAGACAAATTTCGGCCCGAATGCTTATGTGGAGCCCGAATGCTTATGTGGAATGCCACATAGATAAAAATTTAATTAAAAAAAATAAAAAAAATCATACACTCTCTCTCTTACTCACTCATCCTCTTCCTCTCTCTCGTCACTCTCTCTGAAGCAATGTCGGCGGCGGATTAACGGCAAGGCCAATTTCCAGAGTGCGGAGCCGTCGTTCCCTCACCAGCAGCGGCGGTCGCAGCACGAGCTGTGCTGCCTTTTTCGCTGCTGCAGATGCTCGTGCTTCGAAAAGAGAGAGAGATAGAGAAGATCAGGATGAGCGGGAGCGGGTGCTTCGCGGATGAGAACGGGCGTGGAGAGATGTTCGGAAGGTGGCTGATGGAGGTAAACGGCGACGAAGGAGGCGAAACGAGGCGGAACCCCTGCTGCTTCTGTCGACGGTGAGAGAGTGAGTTGGCTAGTGGTGTTGGGCGACGTCGGCGGCGGCGGCGGTGGGCAGTGATGGAAGAGAAAGAGACGAGAGAAAGAAAGAAAAATTTGGGGGTTTGACACTTGGCCGGAACCCCTGCTGCTTCTGGCGACAGTGAGAGATCTAGTGGTGTTGGGCGAAGGCGGTGGCGGCATGGTGGGAGAGAAAGAGACGAGAGAGAGAAAGGGGATGAGTGAGTAAGAGGGAGAGAGTGAGGAGAGAGAGTGTATGATTTTTTTTATTAAATTTTTATCTATGTGGCATTCCACATAAGCATTCGGGCTCCACATAAGTATTCGGGCCGAAATTTGTCCTACGGACGCACAAATTAAAAGTTGGTGTCCTAAAAAGTCAGCCCGAAATTTTTTTGTCCTGAATATGAACTCGACCTTAGTTATTGTCCTAAAAAGGCCTCTAGCTCCTCTGTACCATTATAAATAAAGGCATTTGGTCCTCATATTGTACACACTTTCAATACATCTGAATACACTTCAATATACTTGAATATACATAATTTTATTCTCTACTATATTCTCTCTTTTCTCTTTAGTTTATAACACGTTATCAACACGATTGTTCTGCCCCTCCTTTGACCCTAGAAGATACTTTCTTCTAATTTTCTTCATTCCTTGAAGTCTCGTCAATCTTAGAAGCACGGTTGTTCTATTTCTCCTTCGATCCTAGAAATCCTTCAATTCTACAACACGATTGTTCAGCTTCATTCAATACTATAAAAAGGTTGGTCTACGTTGAAGGTACGAATTTCGTCCAAAATCTATTTTTGTTTGCTATTAATAATAAAATATACGAAACCTACATATGTGATCAACATAATGATTTTTGTAATCTAAGTTTGATATAATGCTCATTTATATGAATTGGAGAAGGTTATTTTAATATTATATTGATTCTTCCATATCTAATAAAAAATTAGATTGAACACTAATTGCGTTCATTAATTGAGATGCACTTATGTTCATTTCCTTTAAAACACGAATTTACGAATAATATTAAAGATTATATATTGATGCTATTGAAGTAACACAATTAATATTCCTAAAGAATATTACATGCCTTGATGAGCAAATAAATATTTGGATAATATATGATTATCCATGATTTTTGTGCGTATATATTGCACAAATGACAAATAGCTCCGGAAGAGCTTGTATCATATTACAAATGATACTAAATTAACAATAGAAAATCTCAGTAAGTCAAACAGAAACTTACTAAGTTTTGATGATATCCGCTACAATGGATACCGCATTGAGACAATATTAGTTCTTATATTGTTGGTTGAGAACCTGATGTTTCTCATCTACAAACTTTTGATTTCAAGTCTCAATTGCACAACCACACAATATACAAAAGATGGGTTCACAAGAAAAGGTTGGAATATATGTTAGATTAAATATTCGCGTGATGAACTTAAAGTTCAACAAGTTATTACTGCCAAATGAGTTATCAAATCTCATATACATATTGTATATGCACCATAAAGAATTGAAGTTCTTCGTGAACTAAATAAATTAGATGATGCTCTTTAACGCCATAAGCGTGAGAGATCTATTGGTGCTAAATATCAAGATCCGCGGAATACAAAATTGAATAGAGAAATTATATCACTCCATCAATCTCCGAAAGAGAATCGTTTTAAGGACAAAAATCCCAGTGCATATGCACGTGCACAAAAGATCAAAATACTGGGATTACGGAACAACCAGTAAAGAAAATATCATTGAGAAATTATGATAATTTGGTTGATTGAAAATGCCATGAATTCTGTGAATTCAGGAGAAACGAACAATATAAAAGTATTATAATTGTTGATAATACTTTTGCCTTGACAAAATTGCTTATATCATTTTGAAATGATATATTGAATCCAGAATCAAAGAGAATAGAAGTGCCATAAGCACTGGATAAATTTGAAATAAGCAATTGAGGCAGAGCTTAACTCGCTAAATATATAATCTTTTGCTCTGAAGTACATGCATATGTCAAAAAATGTTGACACAAATGAGTATTTGTACTAAGAGAAAAGAAATTGATAAGATGATGAGAAATACAGCGATGTTAATAGCTCAAAGATTTAGGCATAGATCCTAAATTAATTTTGCTTAGATATATTCTCCTAATATGGCATCACGTTCCGTTATTTAATATTTATCGCAGTAATGATATCATGGATACACATATTGGTTGGGTCATTGTACGTGAATATATATGAAAGCCTTGATGGACTCAAAATTTATGATAAAGAGAAATATACATTCATAACAAGTGTGAATTAATCCTTCTAAAGTAAGGAAATGTTATTAATGATATATGTACTTGTGTATAATGTATATATTAGAAAGTTCTTGAATGACTTTTATATTAATGAAAGAGCCAACTTGTACATAAAGGTAGAGTTTGGAATGAAAGACTTAGCTAAATCTAAGTATTTACTCGATATGAAGATCGAGCATCTCCTAAAGGAGCATATTATTTTTACACTAGTCAACCTACTTGAAAGGTTGTAGAGAGATTTATTTTTATTATAAATCACATATAGTGAGACCCCAATGATTCTCTCTTCACTTGACTTGAAGTGAATATAGAAGATAACGATTATATTATGAGGCCAGAAATTCCCTACTTTGAGTGCCGATAGCACTATATATTCTATCAGATCTGATATAACATTTAAAGTAACCTTGCTAGCAAGATTTAATGCTCTCATAAGGAGACATTGAAATGATATTGAAAATATCATTCGTTATCTTCAAAATGTTAAAACGACCTTAGTCAATTTTATGAAAGAGATTGAGATTCACATTGGTGGGCTACTGGGATGTTGGTTATTTATCTCATCCCAATAGTGCAATTTTTCAAATTGGTATAATGATATAAGATATAGATCCCCATTATTCTCTATGAGAATCATTCAACTTGTGTTGCAGAAATGAGTTCTAGAGCATCTATGGCCACAAAAGTTTGTTTAGTGATAAACTTGTAGATTTATTCACTAAATCTCCTCCTAATCTTTGAACGAAATTACGTTTATAGTATTGAAATATGTTGACTTTGAAGATTATTATCTTCAGGGGGAGTGAGAAACTTTTACATATTTATGTAGATTTGACCATGAAGGTTAATTTTCAATAATCCTAAAGATTATATTCTAAAAGTCAAATGGATGTACTTGTGTTTTTTTTCCTCACTAAGTTTTCTCCCGATGGGTTTTCTTAGTCAAAGTTTTTAACGAGACAACTAATGCAATACATGAGTAAGTGTATGTCATGTAATCTTTTTCTCTATCGAGTTTTTTTTTTCCCACATGATTTTTCTAGAGAGGTTTTTAACGAGGCATGCACATCAAAACAATAATGTCAAATGTGAAATGTTATACTTGTATCATTATTTCAACGGAGACTCGCTCAATTGACAATTTGACGGGCTTATTCACAAAGACATTGCCGACGTCAACATTAAGAAAGTTGGTACACAAGATCGGCATGCAACGGCTCAAAGACTACAATGATCAAGTTCAAGCAGAGCAGTTGTACTCTTTTTCCTTCGACCAGGTTTTGTCCCGCAAGGTTTTCCTGGCAAGGTTTTAATGAGGCAACATGTATTTTAGGGATGGCCACTCAAGGGGGAGTGTTGTAAATATCTTATAGATATACATCATATGAGTGTTGACCAAGTAATTAACCCTAAAATCCTAGCTTTGTACCATTATAAATAAAGGCCTTTGGTCCTCATATTGTACACACTTTCGACACACTTTCAATACATCTGAATACACTTCAATATACTTGAATATATAATTTTTATTCTCTACTATATTCTCTCTTTTCTTTCTGGTTTATAACACCTAGATAGTTGATCCGTTGAAATATTTGTATTAAACTTTTATACTCCCTCCATCCCGCTCAATTTGTCTAGTTCTTCTTAAATGGATGTCTCACTCAATTTGTCTACTTCCAAATAAAAAAAAAATGAATCCTTCAAAATTATTTAAAAGTAGTGGGACCTACCAACTTTTTATTTTATTTATCTTTATTTTTAATCTTTGTGCCGAATAGAAATTGAATGGGATGGATGGAGTATTAATTTAATACATTGCTATTAAGAATTCGTGCTTTACTGTCATGTCATCTCCACAATTTTGTTTTTATTATATCCAATTTCCCTATCATAAATGTCGAGCCATAACATGATGCCAGACAGGCAGCAAACCAAAACTGCACGAGAGTTTACCTTGAAGAGATAGCATCAGAATCCATGGACGCCATCATCATCGAGCGCTGCCGTGTCGCGCCACCACTCGAAGGCGGCGCAGCGGCGGAGCTAACCCTTCCTCTTACGTTTTTCGATATGCCATGGCTGCACTTCCATCCAATCCACCGCCTTCTCTTCTACCGATTCCCCTGCTCCAAAACTCATTTCCTCGAAACAATCGTTCCAAATTTCAAAACATCTCTCTCCCAAACGCTCAAACACTTTCTTCCGATAGCAGGCAACTTAATCCATCCGTTGAACTCGGAAAAAATCCCCGAACTCCGGTACGTTCCCGGCGACTCAGTTACGGTCACCGTCGCTGAGTCGTCTGAAGCTCACGATCTCAACCGCCTGACAGGCAACCACCCGCGAGTTGCCGATGAATTCTACGCCTTCTACTCCGAATTACCGCCGCGGGAAACTTTGCCGGAGCCGGAAATCGAGAGAATTCCGCTTTTCACCGCGCAGATAACGCTGTTTCCGGATGCAGGCGTTTGCGTCGGATTCAACAACCATCACATAGTCGGCGATGCTAGCTCGATCGTAAGGTTCATCAAAGCGTGGAGCTCAGTTGCAAAACTTGGGAACGACGATGAATTTCTGAGTTCATCTGATTCGCTTCCGATCTACGACAGATCCGTGGTGAACGATCCATCTGGATTACTGAATATTTACTGGAATCAAATGAAGAGTTTCAAAATTCAGTCATTGCCGCTGGAATTTCCCACAAACAAAGTCCGGTCAACGTATATTTTGCAGAAACGTGACATTCAGAAACTTAGGGATTTCATCCAGTCGAAGAAACCGCATATAACGCACTTATCGTCCTTCACGATCACGAGCGCCTACGTCTGGACTTGCTTAGCCAAATCCGCAGCGGAATCGGGCGAGGAAGTCGACGGCAACGAGCCGGAGTACTTCGGCTTCGCGGTGGACTCACGGTCGCGCACGGATCCGCCAGTCCCCGCCGCGTACTTCGGCAACTGCGTCGGCATGGCCGTGGCGGAATCGACGCACGCGGAGCTGAAAGGGGGCGACGGATTCCTCGCCGCCGTCGAGTTGATCGGAGATGTGATCGGGAACAAAGTGAACAAAAAGGGAGAATTCCTCAGAGACGCCGACGAGTGGTTGGCGAAGTTCGGTGCGCTGATCGGGAAACGCCTCTTCGGGGTGGCGGGATCGCCGAAATTCGATCTGTACGACACCGATTTCGGGTGGGGGAATCCGGATAAGTACGAAGCGGTGTCCATAGACGGCGATGGATCGATGTCCCTCTGCAAATCAAGAGAATCCGAGGGCGGATTAGAGGTCGGCTTGTCGTTGTCGAAGAAGAAGATGGATTCATTTGCAAATATTTTTTCGAGCGGGTTGAAATTTTAGATTTTGTACTTTTTCGTTAGAAAGTTTGTGCATAGGGATGGAAATGGGTCGGGTTTTTACGGATATCTGGCTCTTCCAAACCCTAATGGGACGGATTTGGAAATTATTAAATGGTTTTGGGACGGGTTTGGGTAGAAATATTCAAACCCGTGACGGGTTTGGGTCGGGTTTGGGAAATTATCTACGGGTACCCACTATCCAAACCCATTTATATATATATGTAAGATAACAAAATATTATATACATGTATATATAATTTATAATATAATTATAAATATTAATATAAATATTATTAATTTTAGGATTGTATATTATTCTTTTTAACCCGCATACAAAGAATTAATAATTTCAGTAATTAAATATTTGTGTTATATATAACTAGTAAGTAGCCCGTCGAGACTCGACGGGAAATAACTTTATATTTTAATTTACGTGTATACATTTTAAAAATAATTTTATATTTTATTTAAAAGTTGTGATATTGTTCGCGTTAATTATTAATCAAAGTTAGAAAATTAATTTTATTTCATGTATCTAAATATATTATTATGAATGACAATGGATCGGATATATTCATTTATTATGTATTTTCTAAATCTAAATTTGTTTAGAATTTTTTTACATGTTCGTCCTAATTTCGGTTAAAATAATGACTTTACTGTACATACGCGTCTCAAATCCGTTGAGTAATATTCGATAAAAATATGAACACTCCAAGTAAAATTAATTAAAATTAGTAAAAAATCTTCTTTCTATGTTATTTGAACCGTCTCATTGGTTTATACTAAATTACTCGATAAAAATCTAAACAAAGTTAATATTAATTAAAATTTGTAAATTTTTTTCTTTTTAAGTATATTTAAACCGTCGTTGGTTCATACTAAATCGATATCTCTAATCTTTGCCAAAATGCGAAAAAAAAAAATATTTACATCTTCAAAGTAATATTAATTAAAATTAGTAAAAGTCCTTCTTTCTATGTTATTTGAACCGTCTCGTTGGTTTATGCTAAATTACTTGATAAAAATATAAACAATTTAATATTAATTAAAATTAGTAAAAATCCTTCTTTTTAAGTATATTTGAACCGTCTCGTTAGTTCATGTTAAATCAATATCTCTAATCTTTGCCAAAATACGGAAAAAATATGTTTACATCTTCAAGTTTTTCTTTTCTTTAGCTACTTATCTCACATTTGATTCAATGTATATATTTTTTAGAAAGCACTAATCGAAGTTTTTTTAGAAACATGAATGAAAAATGAAAAGAATTCTATATAGACATATTGATTAAATATATTTATTTAGTCTTCATAGGGATTTTCATTTACAAATTTTCTATGGATTATTATATATGAATTAAGAATGTATAAAATAAGAATTTATAAGAATGCATTCCGAAATTGTTATTATTTTTAATATGTATAATAGAAGAAATTAATTAAATAGACGGAAAGATAAATATGAGATGTGATTAATAGATAAACATGTGATATTTCAAGAATATGAAATTAATAAAATTTTAATTAATAAAAATAAAAATTAGAATATATATATGAATTAAAATTAGACAAATTACCAGAATAAAGAAAAATCTGAACGGAGCACCGTGGAGGGGATAACTTTATTTTCAACTTTATTTTCGTATTAGTAATAGATGTGCGTTGGGTACGCGGTTGTTTGATTTCATTATAAATAGGATTTGATTTGTTTTTCGGTTTTCATAATCGTAATTTATATTCTCCTCACTTTAAAATAATGATAAATTGTCACGCAACTAAAAAGACAAAAAATTTAATTTGAAGAGTAAATTATCGATGTCTTCACACAATTATGGTCGTTAAGCCTTTTTAAGATTATTTATAAGACAAACTTTGATTAAAACGATAAAATCTTAATAGAGTTCGTTACGACATAATACTCCATCCGTTTCGCTCATTTTGTCTACATTTCTCTTATATGGACGTTCCACTCAATTTGTCTACTTTTTAATAAGAAAATAATTTACCCTTCAAAACTCTTTAAAAGTGGTGAGACCTACCCATTTTTTATCTTTTTACCTTTATTCTTAATCTTCGTGTCGAACAGTAAGTAGATAAAATGAACGGAATGTGGGGAATAATATTTTGTTAAAATATGGGTTTTCAAAAATAGCATTTAAGTCATGTAGTAGACATTCTTAAATTGGTTTCCGAAATTCAACGAGTTTTTTTACACTTTTCTCTTTTTCAATTAGGATTAATTATCGCTATATCGTCAAGCAATTGTACATAAGTTAGATGACGCATTACTAACCTAACAATTTCGTACTACAAAATTAAATTGCTTATCCCCACGTAGCTAAAGTAAACATATGGACTAATAAAATATTTATTATTATTTTAACATGCATAATAGAATAAAGTAATTAAATAGAGGGAAAGATAAATATGAGATGTGATTAATAGATAAACATGTGATATTTCAAGAATATGAAATTAATAAAAATAAAAATTAGAATGTATATGAATTAAAATTAGACAAATTACCAGAATAAAGGAAAATCTGAACGGAGCACCGTGGATGGGGCAACTTTATTTTTGTATTAGTAATAGATTTATATTAGTATAAATATTAATAATTTTAGGATTTCTTATTATTCTTTTAACCCACATATAATTTAATTTAATGAAATTTTCTATTTATACTTATGTTAAAATTATGTTTATAACATTTTGTTATTTCTACTAAATTTAATATTAATGTTTATGTTCTAGTACATTCGGGTTTTTAGCGGGTTTTTAGTGGGTATTACCCAACGGGTTTGGGTCGGGCACGGGTTTTAAAATAATTTTTTAATCGGGTATGGGTTGAAGAAATTTTAATGAATTTGGGTTTGGAAAATGCTTAATGGGTGGGTACCCTACCCATTGTCATTCCTATTTGTGTCCCCTCAAAAAAAAAAAAAAATAAAAAATAAATTATGTCCCTTCATATTTTTGTTCCAAATTTGTGTTTTTTATCCCTGTATACCATCTACTCCCTCCGTCCACGATATAAAGTCTTATTGTATGCTGAACACGGAGATTAAAAAAAATTATTGGAGTTGTTGTGAATGGAATAAACGTACAATTTGAAGGGTAATGTTAAAGGTACAATTTATGGAATAAAAGTACAATTTATAGGAATAAAGATACAATTAAATATAATATATAGGAATAAAGGTATAATTTGTAGAAGTCATCAATGACAAAAATAGGTAAATAAGTAAGATTTTTTTTTATGGACAAATATAAATGGGTAGTATTTTGCTTCCTATAATCATAATGTACCTTTTCCTTAGGATCCTTAAAAATTAAATGTACCCCATAGTTCGTTAAACTAGCTTATCACTCGTGACAATAAAATGCTCCAATTAGTTGGAGCGCGAGTTTAAGATCGGTTGTTCCTATACAAAAATTGACTGCATTTCATTTGCGGAAAATAAACTTCAAAATAACTTTATTTACAAATTGTCAATTAAATTGTTTTGCAATTGATTGTTGATTTAAGATTGTGTTTTTAATATTGTAGGACCGAAATTTAATATATTTTTTTTATTAATTATAATATCTTTATTTGATTTTGATATTTAATTTATTTAATAAATATGTATTTATATGGTGATAAATATCTATTTATTTGGCAATAAATTAAGGATATATATCAATTTATTATATAGATCACGCCACCTCATCCCTAAAGCTCAAGATGGAATCCAAAAGCTAACTCAAGCCTCTCTCGCTACAACTATAAACTAGATTTACCCGCGCGCGTTGCGCTGCACCATTCGATTGTATTTCAATTTTTACATTTTTAAATGTTAATAATATCTATATAATCTAATTAAATATTTTAAATTAATAAAATTTATCTCTGTGAATCTTCTTATACAAAATAATACATTTAGCAAACACAAAAATTAATTAACGTGACAAACAATAAAATAATTACCACTCCAAAGCTTAATAATTGAATTTGAAAATTTGAAATGCAACATACACATCATTATATAGTGAACTAAATTTGTTAGGCTTTAAAGCCTAATTTTTTAATTTGAAAAATTGAAATGACATGATAAAATCTACAGTTATTAATTTTTACTGGAAAGTGTACAATTATTTGCATGTGGCATGCAAAATGAGCGGGAAAATGCATTACAAATTATTTTGCTTTAATATAGTAATAGATAGATAGATTTTATGTATCAATATCGAAATGTATTTTTTTATTGAATAAATCAATATTCAGTATATAAAGAGTAAGAGATTTGAAAAAGATTGAGTCAATATAAATCAATATAAATATATCAATGTATATCTAATCTCGTTCCTATATTAAAACATTAATAAACAACCATGCACTACTATAGATTACAAAAATTATGTCAAACTATCAAATTTATCCTTTTTATTCAAGGAAAAAAAAATACATTTTTCATTTTTATGCTATAATTAGGGGTTAAAATTAAAAATTATTTTGCTCACTATCTTGATATATATACATTTTGATAGCTCGGACACTTATTCGAAGATGTATGGAGCAATAATTTTGAGATATTTGAGTCAAAATTTAGTTTTGTGAATACTCTAACACATATATATTACATAAGAGTGTATACCCAATAATCGTTCTAATTGTAATTCTAATATTCAAAATCAAGAAATTAATAAATATTGTTACTTTGGAAAATTTAAATTAAGAAATTAATTTATATTGAATGTATATCTAAGTTCATTCGTCTATTAAGATTAATAATAAAATAAATCAATATCAATATAGATTTTATGTATTTTTTTGTAATAAATGAATATCAATATATAAAGAGTAAGAAATTTGAAAAAAACATTCGTTTGAGTCAATATAAATCAATATCAATATATCAATGTATATCTAATAAAGCTTATATCATCATTAATAGCACAACAACCCAATGCAGCAACCCATGCATTTTAAGCGGGATAATAGTAGTTTGGGCGGGAAATTACCATGCAGAAGATTCTGCTTTAATATAATATAGATAAAGACCGCATACCACTTCAAAATCACCCCAAAAAAATCATTTGCAATAGCTCAAGAATTGAAGAGAAATTTTCTAAGATTTCTCTCTCAATATTCAAGGCATTATTCGTGGAAAGCAAGACGTTATTCACCAAAAGCATCCGAAGTTCAGCGTTTGATCCGGAAACAAGGCGAAAGTCATCCACGTTAACGTTATAAAGCTCAAAACTCAATGTTTATTTCGGGAACACGACGAAAGTCCTCTGCATCAACATTATTATAAAGCTCAAAGTTCAACGTCTACTTCGAAAACAATGCGAAAGTCCTCCGCGTCAACGTTACAAAACTTGAAGATCAAGTCTAAGGAGATCAAGGAGGCATAATTCTCCAATAAATCTCAAAGTCTGCTTGAAGATCGTTTGAGGGTCAACTTGAAGAGAATAATCAAATGATCAAATAGAAATTATACTTACATATATACATTTTTTAATATGAAATTCTTATATTTGTATGCAATCTTATATTTATTGAATTAAATACAATATTTTGTGTTTACAAATATATTAATAGATTTTCAAACTTAATTGGAGACTCCTTGTAAGTGAACGTGGCCATTAGGTGAGGACGATCAATTGATCATACTATATCTTAGAGCCTGATCCCACTAGAGCCCATTGGTCCACGGGGGAATCGGAATGGAGTCGGTCGGGTTAAACTTTTGAAGTGTAGCATGTATGTCTAAGGTACCAAAATTTTCAGGTCACCTGTATGCATACGTTATACTCTATCTATTTCATTTGAAGTGATTCATATTTTTTTTTTTATTTTTTAGCCCTTCTATTTGAATTGGCTCAATTGAAAAATAATAAAAATTAATTCTTTAAAAATATGGGCCTATCACTTTATTTTTTATTTTTTACTCCCTCCGTCCCAATAGCAAGCCTCACTTGCTTTGGACACGGTTATTAAGAAACAAGTGTAAAAGGAGAAAAAATGGTAGGTCCTACAGCTTTTGAAGAATCAATTATTTCTATTTTTGGAATGAGACCTTACTATTGAGACAGATAAAAAAGGAAAACGAGATCTTACTATTAGGACGGAGGGAGTATCTTTTTAACCGTTTTACACTTTCTTTTAAATATTCGAGGCTTTCGAGCCTATGGGCCAACACATGTAACCATCCCAGCTCGACAGTATTCTGAACCTATAAAAGTATGGCTCGCTCCCACCAAAAATTGGATCGGGACTTAGTTTGACTTCTATTTCATTGTCAGCTTAACTTCCACCTAGATACTTCTTAATACAAAATATGTAGGCTGAGGAATTTAGAAAGAAAAATATACGTGCAATATCATTATTATAATTTTCTAAGCCTATTATATACAACAACTCCCATTTCCTCTATGTTTCCTAATAAGTATTTTCGGCTGTCAAAACATGTATCAATGAAGTGGATAATTTTACTTTCTTTATCCATAATAATTGTATGAAAAAAGTTCAAAACTTGAAATTTCATGAATTTATGGACAAAATTAATATCCATCCCATCGATCTTAACACATTATTGTTCGGCACGACAATTAAAGAGAAGGGTAAAAAGATAGAAAATGAATATGTCACATCACTTTTGAAAGGTCAAGTATTTCCTTTTTAGAAATGTATTAAAATGAATGGGACAATCTAATAAAAAAATATTGTCAAGATGGATGAGACGGATGGAATAATTCAATAGCAAAACCGAAAATGATTAAAAATAAGTGTAAAGGAGTGCATTTGCGTATGTTTATTGAATGAAAATGGAAGTAGTAGGTTATGTTTTAATTTTGATCCTGTAGTTGTAATCAGTGTGACTGTGCGAGTATATAAAAGTTTTCTACTGAAAAAGCAACATGTCTCAATTCTTTTGTATTTTTATATTATTTTACAGACACAAAAATTATAAACAAAAGCACTCATTACATACATGTGAAGTTATATTCTCTAATGATTTTTAGATGATTGATAATTAATGGTTAAACAAAAACGATAAATGTCACACTTGTGAGAATACGAAAACAAACTCGATTTCGTACCATATCTGAAGAAACTTTGATATGTTTTCTTTTTTTTTTTTGGAGAAATTTTGATATAGTTTCTTTATGATAATCTTTGTTCTCGCAATTTAGAATAAATATTAAATTATTCATAATACTTTGGTCAAACTAATAATATTCAAAATTCTTTCAAAAAAATAATATTCAAATTTATAGGAATATAGTTTAGTAGACAAAGGAGAGAAGAAAATTCAAAATTTTGTAGCTCTCATAGAAAAATCTCCTCCATACAGAACCAAATAGCAGCCGGCTGTACAAATCAAATCCCGTGGCTTAAATTATTCTGAATCGCTACAGTATATTATTTCCAAAACAAGAATAGATTCTTGCTGTGCAGTTATATGTAATTTTTAAGTTACATATATCTTTTAGATTTTACCTATCATTAATTTAAATACATTACTCCCTCCGTCCCATTATTTTTATCTTGCATTTTTTTTTGGGCTGTCCCGTTATTATTGTCCTGTTTCCATAAAATGAAATATGCTTTTCTCACAAAAAATTATGGGCTCCACCACTTTCTATCTTTTTACCCTTTAAACACCCTTCTCCTTAATACCCGTCCCCAAAAGAAATGAGACAAGAATAATGGGACGGAGGTAGTACATAATATACAGTAATACCTAATCTATTACGTAATGCCAACAATTAAAAAAAAATGGAACCCCGTAGGTACATATATAGCAAATGCTAATTTTGGAAGCCAAGCAACGCCGCTAGCTTTTTATTTATCTCCACTATTCGTTCGAGATCTCCGCCATATCGCCCCACCTTAATCAATGGCGGCAGCAACCACTAAAACACTCACCGTCCTCCACAGCTGCCGCATTGCTCCGGCAACCGACGCGTCGGAGCAGCGCCTTCCTCTCACCTACTTCGACATGTTCTGGCTCTACTTCCACCCGATCCAGCGCCTTCTCTTCTACCAATCCCCCTGCTCCGCCGCAGATTTCATGGACAACATCGTCCCACAGCTCAAAAATTCTCTCTCCCAGACCCTCAGCCACTACCTCCCCCTCGCCGGGAACCTACTCTACCCGCTCGAGTCCGGCATGCCGGAGTTACGCTACTTCTCCGGCGATTCAGTCGCGGTCACCTTCGCTGAGGCGATCGAAACTACTAATTTTGAAAATCTCATCGGAGATAAGGCACGGGACGCCGATGAGTTCCATCGCTTCGTGCCTGAGCTGCCGGAATCCAGAATCGATTCCGAATCTGGATTTAGAAAGTTTCCTCTTCTAGCTATTCAGGTCACACATTTTCCGGCGACCGGAGTAGTTATCGGCGTCACCAACCACCACGTCGTCGGCGACGCGAGTTCCATAGTCGGATTCCTTAAAGCTTGGAGCTCAACAGCAAAACTCGGCGGAGAAGGTGAACATTTAGCCCAAAATAATGCTCTTCCGTTCTACGACAGATCGGTAATCAAAGACCCGACGGGGCGGGCGGATATTTATTGGAACCAAATGCGAAAATTCAAAATCGGCCAATCACAACCACACACGCCTACTGATAAAGTCAGAGCAACGTTCATTCTGCAGAAAACCGACATCGAGAAGCTGAAGAATTTGGTTAAGGAGAGAGAGCCGGATTCCATTCACCTGTCGTCATTCACCGTGACGATAGCCTATTTCTGGTCGTGTATCGACAAAGCCGCGGCGGAGGCGGGGGAGGAGATCGGCGACGACGACGTCGAATTCTTCGGCTTCCCGGTGGACGCGCGGAGCAGGGTGGAGCCGCCGGTGCCAGCGGCGTACTTCGGTAACTGCGTAGGGTTCGTGGTGGCGGAGTCGAGGCATGGGGAGATCAAAGGGGAGGACGGATTTCTCGTTGCGGCGAAGTTGGTCGGAAAGCTGATCAGGGATAAGGTGAATAAGAAGGGGGAGCTGTTGAGCGACGCCGACGAGTGGCTGGTGAAGTACGGGCCGGTGTTCGGCAAGCGAGGCTTCGGGGTGGCCGGATCGCCGAAATTCGACCTCTACGACGCCGACTTCGGGTGGGGGAAGCCGGTGAAGTATGAAGCAGTGTCGATAGACGACGATCCTAATGCTTCCATATCGCTCTGCAAATCGAGGGAGTTCGACGGAGGGTTGGAGATGGGTGTTTCTTTGCCTAAGAGAACAATGGATGCCTTTGCGCCTGTGTTCTGCCATGGACTGAAGATTTAGTACTCACTAAAATCATCTGTGAAACTTTTTGTAGATTGGTACTTCTTCATTCAAGTTTGCTTAAATTATGCATTAAACATTATGGCGCGTATATCTTTTGTAACATAGAAACTGAAATTTGAATTAGATCAAGTGTTGCCTACATAAAGAGAGCATTGCAAGCTTACCAAAATGCTCGCCCCGTCGAGATGGTGGTTTAATTGGTGGAGTTACAAATCTCGTGACTGAAATACACAATGTGCTGCGGGTGTACAAATTGACCACCACGTGAGTTACAACTTGCAAGTATTTGTAGAGCATGAAGAATCAAATCACATGAATTACGTACAAGGGTTTTGAAAGGATTTTATTTAAGACGAGCTTTTCCTCTAGAATAAATAGAATTTAGACAAGAAAAAAGAAAAATGCAGCGACCAAAAATTGAAATTACGTATTACAAAACCGAATTATTCTTTCATACTTCTGTAAGAAAACAAAAATGGAAAGAGACTAAGAATGATCTGAAACTGGTCATATATCTTCAAGAATCTCTCTGTGAAGATGCATGCATGAAGTGCTGCAGTATTTGTAATGGTATCGATGAAACGGTACTTTACCAGCCAGTGACACACAGCAGCACGAGCATAAAATATCATTTCCACTAGAATTATTTGACTGCAAATTACTTGGAGTAGCAACTGGTTCAGATCCCTGAGTTTTTAATGCTGCGATTCGCCTCTCGGCAGCGGCAGCTCTCTTTTCCCTCTCCATATCTTGAATTCTTTTAAGTTCCTCCTACAAATTTGGGGGAAAAATTCAGTGGTTTTAAGTAGCCAAATTACTAGTATCCATGCATGCTCTAGACAGACAGACACCAAAATATTGTCTTAATTGGTTCACGATCTATCAGTCCAGCACTGTGAAAGATTAACCAATTTTGGTTGAAAAATTATCAGAACTCGGCCAATCATGGTCGCATTATAAGAGATTATGACAGTCGACAGCAATACCTCTTTTGATGCCGCTGAGCCACTATGCTGAGACTGGCCTTTCTTAGTAGGAACGGAAACACCTCCTAGGTTACCCGGCTTAGACGAATTATTACTGGATTCAGCAGCTTCTGCCTGTTCACCAAGGTTAAAACATATAGACATAAATAATAAAGACAGCAACTTCAGCCAGAAATGACTGATGGGATGCACCAGATAGTTTGCAATTATTGATGTCACCGGTCTTTGTCTCAATTCATTGCCAAGACAAACTTCAAAAATAATATAAACCTGGGCCTTCTTTTCTTTGGCTTTTTTAAGTTTCTTTAACTCTTTCGCTTTGGCTTTCCTCTTGGCATCTTTCTCTGCCTAATACAATTTTCAAATAAAACAAGAAAGCATTATTAGCCGACTTGTGCAACCATATAACATCAACTAGGCTAATGCCAATTTAAAGGATGCCAAACAACATTTAACAAGAGAAGCCAGACATAATGGAAACTTGCTATGTACAATTTGACTATAAGATCTCAAATAACAAAAAAAAATCCTAAATAAAGATCTCAAATCAAATTGAAAACGCATCTTTAAGGAATTATATTATATTACGTCATGTAGTCAACTCCAAAATCATTCCACCACCAGCTGTCCCCTCAAAAATGTCTAATTATCAATAAAAAATTAGATAGTAATTGGAAGCCACTATAAGAGAATGCTGCTGGAGATCTAGAAGAAGCCAAATTTTGATTTGATGTGATTTATTTATTAGTTATGACTGCACGCACGGGTTAAGAAGCCAAACATGATATAAGAGTAATGAAACTGAAAACGATTGAACCAAATTAGTAAAGCAACTCTTTTACCTGCTTAGCAGCTTGGGATTCCTCCATCTCTTTTGTCAAAGGGCTAGGTACTTTTGCAGCATGCCAGTCCCATTTCTCAATATTTGATGCCATGAAGCGTCTGAACATATTCCTCACCTCCTTGTCACTGGCAAGCATATATGGTGTTTGGCCTCTCTCATCTTTAATGCAAGGATCTAAACCTTGCTCTAGGAGATTCAGAACATTTTGAGCATTTCCAGACTTTGCAGCATCATGCAAAGGTGTTGATATGCCAACAGCATTGATCTCATCCCCGGACTCGACTGAAACAGACAAACCATCCATTTGAGTAACTAAGGAACTTGCTTCAGCTACTTTTGTACCATCTAAATCTTCTTTGAACTTCGATCCACTGGATTTGGCATAGCTGTGGTTTTCACTCTTTACTCTAGATAATGATTCCTCCTTTGTACCAAGAACCGTTTCCTCAATTACCTCAGATGAAACTTGTACCAGCAAGCTGTATATTCGTCTAGCTTCCTTCAAGGTTGGCCTCCTAATTGTCAATGGAATATTTCTTATTGAACGATCTTGACAAATGAAATAAGGTTTGTCTCCATCAAAAAGTAGTTGACGATTATCTGAAGGAGCATGAATGAAAATGCTGGAGGCTACGGCAAAATGAGGCTTCCATGAAGTAAGTAGTTCTTGGATATCCTGGTTATCGTGGAAACTTGAATTAGTCCAGCACCCCAAAGAATATTAACTTCAAATAAAGGCTGCATTTACTTGTTTGCCAAATGTTGTCAACAAAATAAACAACAACAATAAGCAACAGGCTGGAATAGACTCTATAAAGTTTGTTTTTGCATAGTGGAGTTGATTATAGACCAAACTCCAAAGGTATATTTTCTACAAGTAAGAGTCAGAAATGATACAAGAAATTGCTGGTCGTGGTATAGGGAATTATCTCCACAGAAACTTGACAGGATCATGGAGGATGGAACACTAGTAAACATGCAGTACGAAAAATGCAAGAATTTCAACATATTGTACATATTTTAGAAAGAATCTTTTCACATTTTGTCTAATTATTTTGGAGGCCTGCAGATTATACCAAAATTCAGGACATACTACCAAAATCATTTGGCATGAGTAATCCCAAAACTCGTACCTTTTTAAGAGCAAGCTCATTATATCGACGAAGTGAAGCACCAGCAGAATGAATAGCTTGGCCACCTGAATCTTTTAATGATTGCTTTTTACCAGCCTTGGCCCTAACAACATACCTACATCGAAGGAACCACTCGTACTATTAAATCAAACAGGACAACAAAAAGAGATGGGTAAATAGAGGGAGGGAGCGAGGGAGGGAGGTAGGGGAACACCTACTTCACACCACAAGTAAAAGAGAAGAGGACAGCACGCATATAAAAGTAACTCAATGGTTATTTAAATGAACTTTGAAATTTTGCTAACTGCAAAACAAGTTAGAAGTTGGAAACAAATTGTGCAAGTTTTTCTGCTCCATATAGTTTTAGGTCAAAATAAACAAAAAAAAGAAAGTCCAAATCATTATTGTTACATTTGACAGGAACACTAAGCAAAGTGAGCAGAGACTCCCAAGACACAAAAACACTTCCTCTAAATAACAAGAAGGGCCTTGCTTAACAAATAAATATAAGTTTACAATTAGTAACCTACTCATCCAGGCAGGTAGTATGCGAAGGGAACAATGACCTTGAAAAGATCATAAAAAACAGTTGGCCAAAAAGCATCAAACAAATGATTTTTCTGACTCAGGAAAAAGTAAATACGACAGTTATTCTCACAAAAAAGGATGATTACGAAAGTAAAGCAAAGTGAACAGAGACTGCAGACACATGAATACATTCTATGGACAACAAGGCAGTTGCTTAATAAATATCGAGAAGTTCACGGAAAATAACCATCTCATCCAGGTGACATGTTAAGGGCTTAATGATATTGAAAGGACAACATAAAAGTATTGGTCAAATAGATTGAAGCTAATACATTTCCATAACTAAAAGTGTCAGACCTGTTTCGCAGTGCAATGAGCGAGAGCTAGATGTTGTTCTTTGAGGTGCATGATAAGTAAAAACATCGAAACAAATTTAATTGGTCATGAACTTAATATATTCTGAACTAAGGAACTAACCTGTGGAAAGTCTTATGTGCCACAAGCGAATTACCATCAAAGACACACCCAGCAAAGTGCCCACCTTTTGCAAGTAAAACAATCCTCAATCTGGAGTTATCTCTAGGTTCATGAAGTATGTATTTCAGCTTTTCAACCACTTCTTTTGGGGTCAAATATACTACTCCAGCCCCATCCATGAAATGCGGCTTATCAGTTTCATATGAAATACTATCAGACTCATCAAGTAATATGCATTTCCAAACTGAAACTATATTCCCATCTTTCAACTGTATACAGATTTTACGTTTTGATAATCCACCACATTCACGTTTCCTGTCAGAAAGAATACGATTCTCTCTCTCATCCTCATCATCTGATCCAGAAATACTTGATACGTCGTAATCTTTATACAAGGAATCTGAAGTTGCTTCATCAAATTCTTCCTCCTTAATGATGCTCCTTCCAGCAATGCTTAGTTTTATCTGAGATTAGACAAGGTCAAGTAAATTAAGTTGTCAACTAAAATATCTTAGATGCACACAATTGTGTCTTTTGTCCACTCTCACTAGCAAAGTAGGCATGGAAAAATATTTTCTACAATGTTAAAATTCCTAATAATTTATAAAGTCTAAATCCAAATTGGATGCAGAAAAACTTTTTGTCACCACCGCTAAGCCAATGTGATCACCAAATAGAACTGACGAAAGCTTAGGCATCAACAAATTGTTGAGCTCGGCTCATATAGATCCTTTCAGAGGCAATTCGCAGATTCCCAAACTCAAACTTTCTGCATTAATCAGTCGACTATCCTATCAATCAAACGAACTGCTAAATGAACTAAATGACTGACTAAATAGTAAATACACTCCAAAATCATCACTCCGAAATCATTTTTTACAGTGACCTTCTATAAACTGAAAACTAACTTAAATCACACGGGTTCAATTTCCCCCTCCTTATATCTGCAATCGAGAAATCAACAAATCAGATAGAAAAACAGGAAAACATACGTTGAAACGGTGCAGGTCGGATTTGAAGTGGAAGCGCTGGTCATGGAGAGACTCGAACTCCGCCTTACACGTGTTGCAAGACCATCTCTGCATAATCCTACCATCGTTAGTTGAATTATTATCATCATTGCTATTTTCGGTAACTTCTTTTTCCGATTTAGATTCTTCTACGCCGTCGTCCGGCGAAGTATCGAAATCCGGGAGCGGAGACGAAGTGGAATGGAAGAGGCGGCAGGAATCGAAGAAGTCCGGCGGGACTTCAAATATTGAATGCTGTCGCCTTGTCTGGTCCGGCTTGTTTTGCTTCCGCGGAAGCGGCTTCGCCGCTTTATCACAGGCGGCGGCTTCGCTAGCCATGGCTGCCAAAGAAAACTTCCGTTTTTAACAGTTGAGAAAGGGAATTTTGTGAGCCGTTGAGAATTTTGTTCCGATATCAATTTCTTGAAGGGGCCGAGTATATTTATACCTATCAGACTATCAGTACAATTCTTTGGAAATTCAGCTTATGCTAAATAAACCCCATATCTTCCTATTATATTACATCTATAAATAAATAAAAAATGGTAATTTTCACTTTAATAGCCAAACTATTCAACTTTTCACAATTATATTCTAAACTATTAAAAATATCAATTAAATAGTCAAACTATTGAAATTTTCACAATTGTATTTCAAACTATTAAAAATATCAATTAAATGGCCAAACTATTAAAATTTTCACAATTATATTCTAGGTCAAACTTTCGCGACTGAAATTCAAGGTGTCACGTCGGAAATTTATTTTGGTTGAGTTTTGTAGGATTTAGAATTTTGAAATTCTAAATATGTTTCCGGCGTGACACCTTGGATTTTCGTCGCCGAAAGTTTGACCTAGAATATTATTGTGAAAACTTCAATAGTTTGGCCATTTAATTGATATTTTTAATAGTTTGGAATATAATTGTGAAAATTTCAATAGTTTGGCTATTTAATTGATATTTTTAATAGTTTGGAATATAATTGTGAAAAGTTGAATAGTTTGCTATTAAAGTGAAAATTACCCATAAAAAAAAGGTGAAATTCTGAATTTGTGATAAGAAAAGAAAAAACCGAATCATCTTTCACTCCACAAAATTTCTTTTTTTTTTTAATGTAGTAATTTATGTAGTCGATCATCTTCCTTTTATTTAGCAACGTATTTTTAAATTTATTGATAATATTTTAGATGTCACAAATTTATTATCATGAACATTTATTACGAAGTTTATTCTTTAATTAATTGCAAACACAATAACTCTAAATCAAGCCCAACCCGTTAGATCCAATATATGGGCTCAATGTTAAATCAGCAGCCCAATTAAATAACAGCCCAAATACTGTTTGATGAATACGTATATCATTTGATAAAAAAATTTGATTGTAACACAACTTTTTATTCTATACAGTTTGCATCAAATGACATATACCCAGTCAATATCAAGTCATTTATTAATATAATCGTTGCATTAATTTATATTAGAAGTTAATAAGTTCAAACGAAAACTACGTTTCTTTATTACTGGTTTTGATAAATAAAATATTAATTTTAAATTAAAAAATAATAGTATTATTTATGAATTAGTTTAATCTTTGCCAGACTTATAAACAGTAACAAAGTAAATAGATGTAAAATTTAGTAAATAATATATATATATATCGTTTAGTAAAAACTAAATATTGATTAATAGATAGCAAAATGAGATATATTATATGTAATTCAATATCTGTAGTAGAAGAGATTTGAATTTGTGGATTATTAAATAGACTGTGAGTCTGTAACTGTAAGCAGTTTTAGGACAAAATTCACTATGGTAAGGCCTATTATGAACTCTACAGGATTTACATCTAAGGAAACAAATCAATTAGTGATACAACCGAATAAGTAAAAATATTTCCTAGCATATTACTGAGTCAACGATATCTTGTGATGAAGCACAATTATTTCCAATGGTGACATTATTGAAACATTGTATATACTAATTTACCAAAATTTAAAAGTGCGAATATTATTTTGAAAAAAAAGATCAAATATTGGGATAAAATATGTTGTTTTTCTAAACTAATCTTTATTTTAATTTTCACAACAATTTTTTTTTTAATTAAGTGTTGGAGTAGAAAGATGGAGAAGTGAACATATTCCGAAAAAAAAAAACACATCCACAAATATTTGAAACAAAACCTTATTATCAAATTCATAAGCAAAGTGATGAAGTTAGTCAACCAAGTAAAGAGAAAAAATCCGATTAATCGGATCAATCCACTCAATTTTTTGGGCTAGTTCTATCAGGCTCAGATTAATTTTGGTTCTGCTATTTTCGGATCGGACTAATTAATCTAGTACTTTTTGGTCTTAACCTTCTTTTTACTCAGTTTGTCGGTCGTATCAACATTTATCACTAACAATGAAATCACCAAAAATAGTTACTACCACAAACTGCATTATTCATGAAACTTATTGATTAATTAACATGATACATTAATTGGTATATTTATTTTATATTTTTATAATTAAAATATAAAAACTAAGCTATAAAAAGAATAATTACACAAACAAATTGAAATATGATTTCGAGTTTGATTTGAAAAATTAAATTTTATTGAATCTAATTATATAAAAAATTAAGAAAAAAATTAAATCTTTTTAATCTTATAATCAATAAAACAATTACGGAAACAAGAAAAAAAATGAAGAAAATAGAAAAAGTTGAAAGGAAAACAAATGAGAAAAAGAAAAAGAAAAAGGAAAAGAAAAAAGGTAAACAAATTATTGAATGCAGCCTCTAAATTCTCGCGTATGCTATTGCACGCGGCGCGTCTCTTCAAGCCCCATCCGATTCCTCAATCAATGGTAGAACCGTAGAGGCAAAAACTTGTAGTACGAAATAGCCTCGACATTTAGCAGATCTACAATACAGCACACACATCCTCTCTCTCTTTCATTTGAACATTTAATTATCAAATAAATTGGCTTTATTTCATTTATAGCTGTGCATTATTTATGTGTGCCACGCATATTAATATTTATTATGCACCTGCCATATGATAGCTAGGAGTATATAATTTAATGGAGATGTAACAAAAAAACTATTGATATTCCTAACCACATTTGTCACAAATTGAGATGGAGTAAGGAATTCCAACAACCCTTCCCTCCCGAATATATGTAACGATTTTGTTACCAACGTAGAAAATAGAAATCAATCCGAATTATCGATATTTAATTATGTAATGTACAGATCATCACAAAATTATTATAGACTTAGCAAGTTCTTGTGGTGGGAGCACTCATCATAAAAAAACTTCCTCCGTTCTTTTATAAGTGTCCCCCACCGTCAAATTATGCATACCAAGAAAATAAAGAAATTTACCTATATAACCTTATTAATTACTATCATTAATGTATACATACAACTAATTAACAAATTACTAGAAGCATTAAATAAGGATAAAATTGGAAAAATGTCATTAATTTACTCTCAAATTTTGAAATAAGACACTTATATGGAAACAAAAAATTGAGCTAAATAGGACATTTAAAAAAGAATGGAGGGAGTATACAATTAAATTCACAAGATTTTTAGCTTCCTTGCAAAATAAGTGGGTGGGAAGTAAAAAGTATACAACTGTTCTATGCTACTTTTAAAAGTGGCATAGCTAATTCCCAAATCGCACATAACTAAAAAATTGATAAAATACATGAATAGAGAAATACGCCGATAAAAACACATTCGACACTGCTTCGATGTGTTGCATTTTCTACCTTACAAAAAATCAAAATAAAAACGAATAATTTTTCAGAACATGAAAATTTTAGCTTTCATTATTGCGTTATATTTAATTTTTAATTTTTTTAGTAACGTGCCGCAGAATATATTATGGCCATGAAATCATATTACATTTTCGGATTATTCATTCCATATACAGGAAAATTATGTGATTTTAGTAATTTGATCGAATAAACAGTTTGGTCTTGTGAACAATAAAAGCAAAAGGTTGTTCCAGATAACCACTTTCTGTTATTAGTAGTTTTATTCGTAAAAAAACCTTAATCTCAGCTTAAAAATTGACCTGTGGGCCCGACAGGATTTTTTCACTCCACGTGCACAACACCCCTCCATCATTACAACCGACGCTTCAAAAACTTGAACCCAAACACATAATACAATTCCACTTTCTCAAGAAAAAGGACGAAAATTATGAATTAAAAATATGTATAATAATACTCAGCAGCAAATTCGACTCATCCAAATAAATGACCATTAAGATTAATAAGGGATATAATAAATAACTCGAATCCACTGTCCCTGTCTCTCATAAAATATTTTAAATAAGCACAACAATTACAATAAAAATAGAAAAAGAAATAAAAAATACACTAAAAGGCCTTCCTACGGAGCAAGTGCAAACAAAGCACATGACTCCAGAATTACAGAAAAAAGGAAAAAGAAATAAATAAAAAAGCAAACCAGGACGAAATGACGATTTAGGACATGAAAAAGCTAGCGAACACCGAAACTGACACTGTGAGCAGCCCCTTCACCACCGCCGGCGCTACCACCGCGCCGCCGGAATTGTCAGTGCTACTGTTCTCCGAGTCCGCCGTCGGACCTTCCGATGGCGCTCCGTCAGGCGAGCTCATCGGCGGAGCCGGAGGAGATTTGAACGGCGACGGTGCGGCAGCAGGTTCCGGAGAGGACGCCGGAGTAGGAGCATCTGCCGGAGATGGAGACGGAGAAACCTCCGGCGCAGGTCCCGGCGCCGGAGACGGAGCCTTACCAAAAAGCTCGACGGGTAGAAGCAAACTGTCGACGGTGAAAATGCAGAGGGGAGTGGAGTCGACCACGGTGGAGGCGATTCGCGACGAGTCGACTCCGGTGTCGAGACTCACTGAGTCGCCGGCGGTCTTGACGGTAAGGTCATATTTCCCGGCGCCGTTAGTGGCGAGGGTAGTTATCCTGCCCTTAGCTTGTTTGAGAGATCCGACGGGAGTATAGGTGGCGAGGGCGTGATACTGTAGGAGCGAGACCACCTCCGCATTGGAGAGCTTGCTCAGATCTGGAGCGTCCTCCGCCTTGAACGCCTCATCGTTCGGTGCAAAGACGGTCAAACCCTTGTCAGCGGCGGACATGTACACTTTCAGAACCCCGCTCGAAGCGAGCAGAGAGGCGAACGTCTTGCACCCGGCCTTCTCTAGTAACGCCGTTAGGTTCGCCGACGGTGCCGGCGCCGTGAGAATGGCGGAGGGGGCGATGGCCTTGCTGATCTCGATGACGGAGAGGTTGTACGGAAACTGTTTGACGGATTTGGAGAAGGTGGAGTCGAGCGGCGAGCCGGGCACGCCGGATCCGAATGCGACCTTGCCGCCTTTAACGTCGGTGATGTTGACGAATCCGAGCTGGCCGCCGGCGTTGCCGGTGGTCTGATAGAGGGTAGTGGAGAGGACGGAGCCTTCAGAGATTTTGTGGAGCTTGGGCGCGTCGAAGTAATCGAGCAACACGTGTAGGGCTACAATGTTCTTGACGACGCTGAGGGGGTATTTTCCGGTGACGGCGGAGAGAGCGCCGTTGGGGAGGACGCAGACGGTGACCGGCTCGCGGCTGTTGATTTCGTCGGCGAGTTTGGTTTTGGAGAGTAAGTCATTGAACTCGCTGTACTCGGGGTAGGCGGAGAGAATATCGGTAATGTTGGTGGCGGCGGCGGCGGCGGCGTAGAGGATGGCAATGACGGCGAGAGAGAGGGAGAGGGAGGCGGCCATTGTAGAAGTTGTGGTGGAGTGAGAGTGGAAGGAGAGAGAGAGAGAGATGGGGTTTTTTATCTACTGCTGTGGGAATTGGGTGCCACGTCGGCTTTGGAGCCGTTTGACTCAAATATTAGAATAAAAAATTCAACCCCGTAATTGCGCCTCAATATAGAAAAAGAAGTAACGCCTCAACTCAAATCCCCATTGTTCGAAGAAATAACATTCTTTTTAAAGTTATTATTCCAATCGAATTTATATTTCGTTTCCTTTTTTTACATAATAGAAGATCTTCACTCAGGAAAAAATATAGGAGAGAGAGAGAGAGGAATAAAATATAAGTTTCTATCCTGTGGATGACTCTTTGTTGAAAACTTTCAACGAATAATTTATCAGAAAAGATGTTTCTGTGATATAAAAATTAAGATTTTAATTTCATGACTAAACAAATAAGGCTTGCATTAAAAGTAGTGGTTATTAATTGTTATAGATAAGACTGTATTGAATTGAATGGAAATGGAATCATAATTTCCGCGTTGTTATATACTAATAGCTAGGGGTGAACAAAACAAACCGAAAAATCGAATCGAACGATAAACCGTACCGAAATCGTCCCGAAAATATGGTTACTGAATCGACGGTTCGGTTTATTTTTCTAATTTTAAAAAATCGAGGGTAACGGTTAGGTTTTTATTTTTATATATAAAAACTGACGGTTAACCGAACCGAACCGAACCGAAACTCATTTCAAATTATAATTTTACTAATTATATGTTATAAAATTATTATACCAACTAATTATATGTTATAAATTATAATATTAACTAACTTAATTTTACTATTTTGACTTGAAAATATGGGAGTGTTCATTTTATTATTTATACTTCTTTAAATGTATATTTCGAATCCACATTTTAAGATATGAATTTTTGTTTTTCATGCTATGAATTATAAAAAAAAATGAAAGTTTTCTTTCTACATGGTTAACCGTTGAATAAGGGCGAACCGAACCGATTTTTAGGTTAACCGTTATAGTGGTTTTTGGTTTTTATTTTCTACATTTTAGCGGTAACCGAACCGATTAAAAACCTTATGGTTGGTTCTTTTTTGTGGCAAACAGTCGGTTAACCGAACTGTGTTCACCCCTACTAGTAATAGCACGGTTAGTCTATTATACTATTGATATTCATTATTTAGGTAGAAAATACTCAAAATATGTAGCAACAAAATACCGATTGGTATTTGGTACAGGTAGAGGGAGTGGGCTGGCATTTGTATATGGCATGACTATTTTGAGATAGAGTTGGAAGAGTTTGTGTGGAATGGTGGACTGTAGATGTCTCAAACTATTTAGTCATAGGTAATTTTTAAGTCCCGTCAGGTCAAAAATTGATCGGGGTACTAAAAAGACATTTCAAAATTGATCGGGTTACTAAAAAAATATTCCTCAAAAATGTGGTGTATATTTGATTTATTGTGATGTATAAAATATTAATTAAGTCATACTAAAATGGAACGGAGGGAGTATAAAAATTGATTGTGAAGACAAGGCACGTTCGAGCTCATTGAACTTGAGGTCATTTCGAACTACGTCTGACCGGTCCGAAATTCACTAATACCTCTATTTTTATAGTTGATATCCGTTCAATTTAAGACTGGTTCATCGGGCGGAACCAATTTTTTACAGCTCTAGCCTCTAGTGAAGAGAGAGGTAGGGGGTATGTTTGTGTTTGTGTTTGTGTTTGTGTGGAATGTGGGTAGAGAGAGAATTTAGTTGATGGCCAAATCTATGTTACAACTGGAAACCACATCTATAGTCGATGGCCATTGTATACGTTTAGTTGATCTTCCTTTTCTTTTCTTTTTTTGAGAATTTAGTCGATATTTCCTTGGAAAGGACGGGACTGCCCCTGCCTTTTGCTTTGGCTTCTCTAAAAGAAGCACAAAATGAATACTGTATATTTCTGTTAATTTTGTCTTGTGTTGTTGAGTGAGCTACAGCCTACATTGGTATATTCTCCCAACTTTCTTACAGATAATTTCGTTTTCTGATTATAGTAGCACAAAATAAAGTCGTTAATAAAATCCCTAAAATTGAAGTTGTGATAATATTTCAGTGCTGATGGGAAATTATTTATAAATTAATGAACAATAAAACAGTTAAATGTTGTCTAAACAATACTCCCTCCGTCCTGCCATAAGTGACCACATTTTCTTATTGGACTGTCCCATCATAAGTGGCCACTTTCCTAATATGGAAACACCCTCTCTCACACAAAAGATGTGGGATCCACCACTTTTTATCTTTTTACCTTTTAAACACTCTTCTCCTAAATACCCGTGCCCAAAAGAAAGTAGCCACTTATCATGGGACGGAGGGAGTAATAGTTATAGGAGTATAAACTGATTACGATGGACAGATTGTCTCATCCTATCACAATTTATGCATTCAGAAGGGAATGTCTATATTTTCGTATATATTTTCTATTTTCTATGTTTCAAAATATTTGATATTTTAGCAAATGTTTCATTTTAAATTAATTCCCAGTCCCCGACTTTAGCCTGAGTGGTTATGTTTAATCTCAATTTAAAAGGGACTATCAATGACACTTTATGGTTTTTATTTGTAAGAGTGATTAAGGTGTATAGTAAATATATGATACCATAATATCTTATTTATTACAAAATATATTCTTTATAAAGTTCGGACTCATATGAATAATATTGATTTTTGTTGTTATGTATGTATACCACTTGTGAGGTAGTATAAATAACACGACAAATAATTATATCAATAAATTACTATAATTTCACATTGTTACCATAATTCTTATGTGTGGGCGTGTTGCAAAAAATTTGATATATTATACCAAACAATTAATGTTTTATATGTATAAGACATCCACTCAAACATATAAAAACTTATCCCATACCGTATAGCAAACTAGCCATAAAATAATTGAAAAGGTTAAATAAAGTATTAGAAATAGAAATTTACATTTTAGATTAATGGTTGTATTGTACAACTTTTCACAATGTAATAATAACAAAATAGATATAATCTTGATGGGCTTAAATTCAATGTAACTTTATAGTGGACCAACCCACTACATACTATATGCATAATTGTCCATCAAATAGCTATGTTTCTTCTTTTTTTTTTTCTTTTTTTTTGGAGAGGGTCAAATAGCTATGTTTTTAAATTCGGTAATTTCAAATGTTTTATTTATGATTGGAATAACTCAAAATTACCTTTTGCTTGATTATGAAATGAACTTTTTTTTACTCGAGTGGCAGACAGACTGAGTTAAGAAAACTCAACTCCCCTCCGTGACATATCATTGCTTTAAATATGACATAGAATAAGCAAATTTAGTTGATGTTAAATTTATTGTCCGTCTTTCATAAGAAATAAGTGAAATATATCTCTTTAGATAATATTTTCGAATACGAAATTTCCTTCTCAATATTCGATTGGTGGTTCATATTCAATATGATAAAAGTCATGTCCATAATACTCACTTTTTAGTCTAGTTGTAATTCGATATGATTAACCTATATAAATTACGAATATAAATAGAAAATGAATAATAGTAATAGTTGACATTATCATATTTTTAGATCGACACATTTAACATTTTTACGGGTGAATAGACAATCTTTTTCCACTATATACACAAATATATGTAAACCCAAACGAATCCTTCTGTATATGTACATACTTGCATATTTGGAATCTAACCAAATATGGATAATTAAATATTCCCCAAAAATAATTTACAACTAAAGTTAAAAAAACGAACAATAAAAAAGAGGAAAAGGAAAAATAAAGTGGTCACTATTATCATTATAAATTTATAATGGATCCAATATTGGTGGATTTTGTTGTCTGTGGGCCCCGCACACTATTATCAGTTATTTACGAAGATGGGCCCTTAGTGGGCCCATTAACAAACTCCTCATACACATTCTTGTGATATTTTTGGCTCGAAGGCTCGAAGCCTCGAACCATTGCAACAAATCCATCCGACAAAAATAATTAAGTCCCACGTTTACAACGTTAAACGTTATGTTTAGTTAATTTAAAACAATAGAGAATCCCCTTTAGAATGTTTTACTACTGAATGGAAAGTTTTTGAAACAAAATGTCTCAAACTTGAATATTCCTATCAATATTTTGTAGGTTGAGTCTGTTGATAACTTTGTTTGGAGAAATCGAGATTTTATTACTAGCAAATGCATGAAAAATAAGAACATTGTCCACAACAATTAGATGTTCATCCCAAACTTACATACAAGGAAAATTCTTAGGACACTCGAGCAAAGTCGATGAGCCTCAATATTGACGTAACGACGAATATTAAATGTTCACAGTTTCTTTCTTCTTCTTCGGAGCTTTCAATATTAATTAAAATATAAAAATTACTATGTTACTATATATAGGTTATTGTATTTACAACTTCACACCAGTTAAAAAATAAAAACCCTAGCAAGATAAAGTAAAGTCCTCACACCTTTTTCATAATTTAGAGAGAGAAAAAGAAGATACCTAACAATTAACATGGCCTCACATACCTATCTCCCGGTGGAACAAAAATTGAAGGCATTTATCTGGGTACATAATGTTGATTTGAGTGATTAAATTGGCTTTCAAAACTTAATGAATGGGCAAATTCTCACCCCAACAGCACGACACGTTCAGATTTCTTGAAATCGAATAGTCGATGGATGAATATGTGACAATATTACTCGAACTCGATATTGTACATGAATCGGTCGTTCTTTTTAGTATTACTAGTACTATACCCGTATCGCACGGGTAAGTTGAATTTTGATATTTTTTGTAAAAATAAAACAATATGAGTAAGGAAAATATATAAAAGAAAAGAAAAGAAAAGTATCAAACAATATAAATTAAAATTAAATTTTGTTTAAAATTCATATATCTATAAATTTTGAAAATTTTCCGAGTAAACAATGTTCATTGTACATACATGACTCTTATTATCTTTATTGCATATCAGGATCTTCAAACCACTTCGACTTTGTACTCTCGATACAGCGACGTTGAATTTTGTAAATGATTTCATGTATAGAATATCATCTGAAAGATTCTTCCAACACTTTTCCAAATAATTAATCTCCAGCCTGTTCATTGAATTAGCAAATAGTAGATTTGCAAACATGTCTCAGAGATTGAGCAATACTCTAGTGACTTGCCTCTATAATTCCGTCAATGTATTCTCTATCATCGTCTAACAAACCCAATGCATAGCACACGTCACGGAATGATGTGTATTGTACGCCATTTACGCCCTTTATATTCGTAGAACTTTGGTCCACGTACAATATTGAGAAGCAATCTCAATGTAGTATCTCGTCTTTCTTAAGTAATTAAAATAATTAACTTAATAAGAAAGACAAGAATTTTAGTGAAATAAAAATTTTCTTTCCGAAAATTTTACCCGGCAGATATATTTTACCGGAAAAATGAGTTTTAATTAATTTTTATCGTCTCGGTTAATCCGAAACGAAGAAGTTTTTACATTTATCAATAGATGATAAATGTTTAGTCATTAATTGACTAAAAGAAGAATTTAATTTAATTACGTGAAATTTTACGTAATTTATCGCTTAAAAATTTAGTTTCGGTCGATTTGAAAATGCTTCGAATCTCCGATTCTTTCTGTGAGATTTTTATCTAAGGTTCGTGAAACCTTAATCTTAATTACTGTGTTGAGAAATTAGAGAGTTATTAGAAGATTAATTAGTTATTAATTAATTGAATTAATAACTAATTAAATAATTAATCTAAAACTTAGCCATTAAGTTTTAATTTTATAATAAACCTACCTATACATCTAGACCTAGGTTTATAAGTTATATTTAGCTAACTCTCTCTCACTCTCCCTCACTCTCGACACACACACACAACACACCTCTCTCTCTCTCTCGATCATCTCTCTCTCTCGATTAAACACACACACTCACACACACTCCATCTTTGGTTCTTCTTCCAAGTCTTCAAGATCAAGATCAAGCTTAGTTTCATCTTCCATTAATCAAGAAAGGTTAGGTAAATATGTTAACCCAAATTCTTCTCTCTTGATTCAAGCTAAAAACATCCATATATATATATATATATATATATATGATCGAAAATTTGGGAATGATTTGAGAAATGGTTGGATGATCTTGATTTAATAGTATGATGTTTATATCATGATTAGATGATGAATTGTGCGATTAAATCAAGCATGAAGAACCCTAACCCTAGTTCTATTATTTTCGAAATTTTGGAAGAAATTAGAGAAAGTGATGGTATGATTTTAATCTCTTGGTATGATGCTTATATGTTGTTTATATGATGATATTATGATGTTAGATGATCAATTATTAGCTTAAGAAAATGCATGAGAAACCCTATATATATATATATATATATATATATATATATATATCGAAATTTTTGAAGAAGAAATGAAGAAGTGGTTGAATGATGTTTCAATCTACATGAATTATGCTTAAAATATGCTTAGAAGATCAAATATGTAATTAGATTTAAGCATGAGAAACCCTAGGTCATAATTGGTAATTTTCGAAAAAATGGAAAATGATGAAATAATTGATGCATGAATTATATGAATAAATTGATGATATAAATGAGTTTAGATGGTTGTTTTAAGAATGTTTCATGTTGGAAGCAAGTATAAATTTCCAACCAAATTCATTTTGTCAAACTATCGATTAAAATGAGATATAAAAATTAGGGCTTGATGTGATTATAAGATATGATGATTTTGATGGGTAATGTGATGTTATATGATGTTAATGAGATAAGTTTAATCAATAGATAATCAAATTTGAGCATGATTAACCCTAGAAACCCTAGAAAAATCGAATTAGGGTTCTTAAATTAGGATTGGAAGATTAATACTTAATTGAATGAAATTAAATGAAGAAATGAATTTAAGATGATAATTAAGTATAATAAAAATTAAAAAGAAGAGAAAATAATTCTAGAAATCCTAAAATTGAAACTATCGAAAATTAAGTAAATAAATAAAATATTAATTAAATTTTAATTAAGAAATTAAGTACAATTATGAACTTCTTAATAAAAATTAAGTGTTATATGATTTTCTGGAAATTTAATTCAAAATAATAAAGATTTTCTATTTTAGGTTGATTTTCCCGATTTGGGAGTTTATATGTTTAATTGAGTTAATGTGTGTATTTAAAGTATAATTATGTTTGTTGTGATGAAATAAGTGTGTGGAATTAATTTGAGAATTTTCTGAATCCGTTAGACGGATTAAAATCGATTTAGTTGATTATAGTGAATAGTAATTTATAAATGTTGATGTTATATGATATTTGATTGATGTCTGATGCTTAATGAGGAATTAAGATAGATTAAGAACGTTTGAATAGTTAAGATAGAAATTCTCGAATCTCGTCGAGTTTCGGCGTAGAAATTCGAATCGAATTACGTTAGGTTTATCGAAGTCGTTATTCGATAGAAGTTCTCATTTTAAAATCGTTATTCCGTTTCGATTTAAAGGAGCTAGTGGAAGCAGGAGCGGAAACGTAAAGTAAAGGGAGCGACCAAGCACTAAAGTTTAAAGTAAAGTTTAAGTTTATCAGGTGGGCTTTCTAAACTGAAAAATGTGCAAAGCATGATATACTATGATTTAAAAGCTTTGATACTTGCCAAATGATTTTAAAATGTTTAAGTATGTTACCATCTACTTCAGAAAGACGAATTCGGTTCCACGCAAGGTGGAATCTGTGTACACATTGGTAATCGTGCGCATTTCTTTGATAGGCCGATTTTTCATAATCGTGAGCCTTTCCTTGATATGCCGGTTACAAGTGATTGAGAAAGAGGCCTCTTTCTCATCACCATTATTTATTGTAGATATGGTTCATACTGTTATAACTGTCTGCAGACAAATGATTTTTTGAGAAAAGAAAGTATTTTTAGCATTTTACGAGTTGTTCTTCAGAAAATCCTCGTATTATGTTTTCTGGCAAGTTTTCATATATAGCTGTATTCAGCAAAGTTTTCAAATATTTTCGGCATGTGTTCACTGAGTACGTAGTACTCAGCCCTGCATGTTATTTCTAAAACGTGCAGGTTAGCAGTGATGAAAATGATGAGTACTGGATGAACTATTGTTGTTGTTAAACGTGGTTTATGTAAAGAAAGTCGTTTTTGAGAAGTTGACCTAGAATATATGTCTTCATACATATATTCTCATGTTTTCCGCTGCAAGAAAATGAAATTGATGTTGTTATAACGTTTGAATTCTAAAGTCAAACTCTTTTGTCAAGTTCTTTTGAAACTCAACCAGTGAATCATATGTACATAAGTTGTTAGTTGTGTTGAGAAGTTTTGTCAAACTTGAAACAGTTTTCTTTATCATGCTTTCTTGATCCTCAAATAAATTCGTCATTTTCTTGATCAATTGTCGGTTATTTGGTTGATCAGGTCTTTTGATTCCGAGTGATTTGAGTTATGTTTATTGATATGTATGTCATATTGAATTCAGTTGATCGTCTCGAGTCATATATGTCATATTATTCTAAAATGATGAATTGTTGAGTATGGTTATTCTTTTGAACGATAGCCGGGTCGCTATCATAAATTCCTTTGTTAATCATAAATTGTGTAAGTCGTGGGACCTACCGGCCTTGACATCTGATATCGGGGTTCGGGCTGCGACACTCAAATAGTACATCTCTCAATTTCCTGGATGTATGTAGAAAATCCTCCCGATTGATTTTTCTTGTTGTAGAAAATCTGCACCTATATGATGATCGGGTTAAGTTTAATTTTGTTTTTTCTTTGTATAGAAGGATCCCAATGCTCATCTCAAGCAACACAACTCATGCAAAAAACCGATCACACATAATTAACAAAAATGTCAAATGTGGATAAATTTTGAAACAATTGAAATAGAAAAATAAAATAAAATTTTCATACCATTGATATTGCAACGTCTACAACATATCAAGATGACAACCAACCGGACCAAACATTTTCATATCATTGATATAGCATTTGTTGCGGCCGGTAATTATTTTTATTAATGAAATAAAATAAAAATAGAAAACATTTTTTTAATAAATGGCAATTCATAGTTGCTATAAATATGAGTATTACTTAGATTCGGCCAACGGTTCTTACTTTCTTCCATCCCTTAATCATATTTTGAGTGAAACAATAAACAAATTATTATCATCATTGTATTGATGAAAAATTAGCGTCTAATGACTACATAATTTAATTCATCTCATAATATTTAATCCATTTCAATTTCTTACTTCTCGATAGACCATCATAAAATTAAAATTATTCATCTAATTTTGTAAGTATTAATTAATTTTTAAATGAATTAAAATTAAAATCCGAAAATGATCCAATATACGTGTGTATAGGGTCAAAGTCAGCATATCAAGGCATATTTGAGAGGAAAAAAATTGAAATTTTTTTCTAGACTTCTGAAATATAATATTTTTTTAACATGATGAAATATGGTATTGAGCTCAAATATTAAAATTACATCCCCTATTCCTTCCGTTTATTTCTTTGGGGTTTCATCTCAATTCAATAAAGTACCTTTCTGGATTGACTTCGTCTCTAAATGCCAAAACCTCTAAAATAAATTATTTAAAAATCAACTATAGAGATTCAATTTTTCTTCATAAATTATTCTCAATTTAAAAAGACCATGTGAATTGCAAGAATATTAATATGTATAATTTATATATATAATATAGTTCTAAATGCTCCAATATTTAGTACTATTATTCCAATTAACCAAAAATTACACATCTCTTATCATACTAAATTCGAAGACTTACTACTAAGATATGACCCATTTCCGACACCACATTATTATAAAACAAAATATGAAAACTATGACTTATTATTTATATAAAAACTGAACAAAAAAAACACACACACACACACAAATTGTATTAAAGAAAAAGAAGAAAGCTCAAAAGAACAACAAATTAAATTGAAAACCATGAGACATCATCATCCACTCTTTCTTCATCTTCATGGTGGTTTTATCTTCTTTCAAATTGATTGTAGGAGAAAATTCATCCGATTTTCTCGTTAAAATTTGTAATCATGCTTCTCATTCGACGCTCGTCTGATATCGGTGATGTATCATTTGAACAATGAGTGATCATGCTTCCCATTCTTGCAAGTTCTACACTTGCAAGAATTGAGAGCAAATTTTGTTTCCGTTCTATTGTTGATGATAGAAAATTTAACAAAAATGCAGTAGAAAAGTGTGAATGATTATGGTTGCGAATTTCTAAAATATATTTGCAGTTTTCTTTATGAATTTAGAAAATAAATTAATTGGTTGCCATGAATTATGCATTATATTAATTTATAACATCTATTATTGAATAATTAATTGGTTAGCATAATTATTGCTTTTGTAACTTATTATTTAATTGATTGATTGGAATTATTAATATACAATTATGATATACCATTTAAATAAAAATATTTCTATAAATGAAATATTAAAAAATGAAAAATAAAAGATATTATAAATGGCATGCCGACCTTGCTATTATAGTAGTAAAGATGTTAAAAGCATAACAATGTAAAGGAGTTTATTGACTCAAATGTATATTCTTTCAGCAAAATATATAAACATACATACATACATACATACACATTATAATCAATCGGAGAAAAACTTAATAGCGTGTAGAGAGAGATAGAATTCAATTCAATTGAGACTGTTCAACTTTTATATAATTAAGAAAAATATTTCAAATATAAATTTTCTAATTTTCTCATTGACAAAATATTTTAAATCTAAATTAAACAAAATAGTAACAAAGATAATAATCAATGAATAATCTAGTACAACTTTTAAAACTATACATTCTTGACCAAATCATAGATCTCTAAACTTTTTTACTTATCATGAACTTCTTCAGGAAGAACGAAAAGCAATTGTAATGCTCTTGTACGGTAGCTTCTTTCATATCAATCATGCTTTCTTTCGTCTTGAAATGTGAAATGAAGGCGGATAGAATGACGGATGTTATTAGAATTATAATAGTTGAGAAGCAGGATAGACAATTAGAAACTTGTTGATCATGCTTGCACAACCTAAATCAATTGGTAGCAAAAGAGACCAACTATACAACGAAGATGAAGTGTGTGAGTATTTTTGCTTGTAGAATTCTAGATTATATAGGCACAAAATCAATAAAATTAGGAAATAAATTAATTTGTACCATTAATTTTGATTTTGTAACGTCTTTTATTAATTGCATGATTGTAAATTATTAATGAATAATTGTAATGTTCTATTTTTACTTATGATTTCCAGAATCGGAAAGTCAAAAATTAAAAAAAAATTAAAATAAAAATTTCTAAAAACGGCAATCCGGCCTTACTATTATAGTTTATAAAGATTATGAAGAAAGGCGAGGGTTATAATTTATTTGGCTATAATTTATAAATGGTAGGGGCTTCTATAAGGACAAAAAATATTTAATTGACCAACTATATCTATAATTAATATAATCGATCATAAAGAGAAAAGTGAATTGTCCATAAAATCATCCCATAATAAATAAAAAAATTAGCGAAAGACAACAAGATGTTCGCAGATGAGTTATCTTCATCAAATGATGATCATTCGGAGTTTGGTGCTTTATTGGGCATTTGTAAATATGTTTTGATAACAAAGCATTTCCGGGTTGTTTATGTTCGTATGAAGCCAATTTTGTGGCTCACGCAGTTGCTAGAGCTTTTAGGAATTCTTATATTTGTAATATTTGGTTTATATCCCTAATTTTGTAGGTGGTCCTTCCTATTTATTTTTATTCTTACTCTTATAAATAAAATCCTTATTTACCTTTAAAAAAAATTCATAGTGGATCATTATTATTTTAATTTTTCAGCCCAAACTTATTTGTTCGTATGGCCCAATTCAACTCAAATTTGAAGAGTCGAAGACTAATGAAGCCGCTGTGTTGTTCTTTTGTTCGCTCTCCTCTCTCTCTGCCCGGTTATATACGTTTATAAATTAAAAGAGGGTGACTGATAGACATGAATGAAATTTAGTGGGAATGGAATGACCCCTGTAATGGAATGAAAGTAGGAAAGGAATAAATCAGGGAGTAATATTCTTATGGCTGGTATACATCAGGAATGAAATGGTCATTCCTTAACTGATTTTATTCTTACGATTGATAATAAAACCCGTGATGCAATTCTTGATGCCAATTTTGGTGGACGGAGGGAGTACTTATTATAATTGATTTATTATTAATAATTTTAATATTAATACTAATACTAATAATATATATTATTTTAGTCTTATTATTTTTATTATGCTTATTATAATTAGCTTAATAATAATAAGAATAATTATTTATTATTGTTTTAATAATAATTATTTTTAATTTAATTATTGTAATTAGCTTAATAATATTATTATTAATACTAATAATTATAATATTAATACTATTAATAATTATTAAGCTTAATAACAATAGTAATAATAAAAATATTATTATTATGAATACTAATAATAATAATGATTAATTATTATTATTTAAATATTATTATTTTAATATAAATTATTATAATAATATTAATAGTAATTATTATTGTGATTATTATAATTATTATAATAATATTGAAACTAATAATAATAATAATAATAATAATAATAATAATAATAATAATAATAATAATAATAATAATAATAATAATAATAATAAAGTACATTACTGAAGACGAGGATTAGCTAATACCAGGGGGGAGTGAAGGAATGGTTAAACCCATACTCATGGGATTAGTCATTCCTTAAGGAATGTGCATTCCTAATGAAAAAATTACATCAATCGTGGGATTAAAAATGGAGACAACAATGACCATTCCATTCCAGCATACCAGCCATCCGGCTCATCCCTAAAGACATTGCAACTAAAATACAAGGTTTGAGGTTTCTTCTTTTATTTTGAAAATATTTATAAATTATCATGACTTAAAAATGTTTCCCCTAAAAATATTATTTTAGTGTGAATTTATAGTTGGTAAAATTCACACTAATGCAGTAATGCATCATGTTCGAACATCCATAATTTCCCTTTTATTTACTTTAAAGTTTTGAGGTTTTGTTTGTCACTTGAAAGCTCGGTAATAATTTTGATTAAAATATTAATTTCTGTATATTAATCTAGTCAGTATAATAAACAAAAATGAAAAAAAGTTTCAATTCAGACAGATTCCCAAACTATCGCAGCTTATAATGAGAATGCTCTTTTCTGTAAAAGATCTAATTATTAGAAAATCTAACTACATTTGATAATGAGTATTATTTATGTATATCCAGTATGATGATAGTGTGTACCCCCATAACCAGTTTTGAGTGCATGTATAACACATAACCACTTTGACTTTTGACTTTCCTAATTATATCTATTGTGACACTTTCTAAAAATGTGTCTTATTTGTGTAGAAATGAGGAAAAATTGACTAGTTAATCAAAATCATATAAAATCATGTATTTACCCTCCCATTTTAGCTATCCAAAAGATAGTTACGTATTTCTTTATTACATATTTTGCTAATCGATCCTACGCTTTCCAAAATGGTATCAGAGCCTTAGGTTTATCTGGGAATTATATTTTATTTATTGCTTTAAGTATTATCCTAACGGAGGAGATATCAAGAAAAACATGGATCCGGACAATTGTCCGAGATGCGAAGGTTATAGGAATTATCTCCATGATTTGGAGGTACAGAAAATAAGAACCCAGACTGCACTAGCAATCTGGAAAAGAGAATTCCACTCTGCAGCACTAAGAGTGGATTGTGAATCTATTATCTCTTGCCACCAAGAGATGAGAAGAAGAGAGAACTTCATCGAGGAGTTGAAGTATCTCCATCTTAGGACGGAGTACGTGATGAAAGAAAACCATCAGAACCATACTGACTGATGGACCTAGAAGGATGTCCAAGGTGTGGACATTTCCAGGAACGTCTCCAAATCTTGGAGAAAAGAAGGACAAGATACCAGATTGTGCTAACACACTGGAGGAGGCAGTTGGATATCCTAATCCAACAAAACCATGAGAAAGAATTAATTGATTCCTGTCTCCAAGGAATCATAAGAAAAGAAGATCTTCTACATGGTTGTATCCTCCTTGAATGGGAGATAGAGCATGCCATGAGAAGAGACCATTGGGTCCATTTGGGGATACATTGGACTTAGCTTTGTATCGCTCTGATGGAACAAAAGAAAGATAAAGGAGTATCATCTACTCTTTTGTATCAAGAGATTTCTCCAGATTCCTCCAAAATATCGGCGGATCTAAGAGAAATACAGAAGACAGTACAACATTATGGCGATAGCCTGTATGGTGTACCACGCGATCTTTACAAGATTGCTATGAAACATGATGAAATCTATAATATCCTGAAGGAGATCCAATCACGGATCGAAAAACTGGAGCAACAACCTCGTTCCAGTCAAAAGAGAAATCCTTTTGGTAATGAACCCACTTATCCATTACCAGTGGGAGAAACCAAAAAGGATCCCAACATGGAGACCTTGAAAAGAATGATTCGTGAAAGGAAAAAATGAGTAATCCTGAACGAATCAAGCTTGACGATCTCCAGGAGTTAGCGGAATCTTTTGCTAACATGACCATGGTGGATTTAAAAATGAACCAGAATGTGGTCCAAAACCCACAGCCGGTGAATCAACTTCCACCAGGAGCCATCATTGGAAATCAACAAGATTTTCAAAATGCACCAGGAGCCATTAATGCAAATCCGGGATTTTCGCATGGAGCAAGGTATGATCAACATACCCCAAATGATGCATACATGGCAGCAAGAAGGACAAGGGCAAGAAGGCCGCATCCAAAGGTACAAGACACACCTTATGGAAAGGCAACCCTGGATCCTATTCATCCATACGGAGTAATGCTCGACCTCGATGAAGTAAACTTCAGAGATCGAGAATCCGTTATTGACGAGTGGACGTCAGCCCTGAGAATTGCAGCAGCAACTCTCGATTTGAACAAGGAAGGTTTCGTAAGAATTCTCGAAATGAGTCTTGCGGGAATCGTCAAAATTGCATGGGAATTCTTTCCTGTGGATATCAAGAATTCATGTTTTGAGAGTGAAAACTATACAGAACATGTCCAGAATATGGCAGTACTATTTAAAAACCATTTTCTGGGAGAAGGATATTTCGAGGGATTTGATCAAGAGAAAAGAAAGAAATACTTGATGGCATTGTATAATCCGAGGCGGCATCTTGGATCAACAATCGCTTAACAAGTTTCTACAACTCTTTGCTCTTTATCAACATCAATCAAAAGTTGATGATAGAGTAGCGCTGGAAATTTTCTTTCTGAAATTTCCAAGCCCATGGAAAGAGATGCTGATTCGGGATTACGAACCAGGTGATCCTGAAAACGTCGCAAGAAGGATGTCGTATGTACATCGAAAGCTCTCAGAGTGGTGTCAACAAGCAACTGCTCTGAAGAACATGAAGAAACTGAGGAGGATTAACAAATTTGCTCATCTAAACTGTGAGGACAATGATCTACCAACGATCATTGGGGGAGAATCACCGAGGCTGAAGAAATACAAGAAAAATAGGTTTCAGCCCTATCATAAAGGTGGAGATCCAAAAAGAAATTCTTGGAAACCAAGAACCAGATGGTCGAGACAGAAGGCTAGATCTTACAAATCCGGCCAAAGAAGTGGACCATCAAGGAATAGGTATCCTTTTCAAGGAGATAATAAATCTCAAGGAATGACACATGCCAAGAAAACTTTCAGGAGAACTCACACCATAGTTAATGAAAGTTTCAAGGATTGCAACTGCTGGACGTGCGGTGCAAAAGGGCATATTTCCACAAATTGCCCTGACAACGAGAGAAGAGGTATCAACAAATTCGAATCTACTCCGGATATCGAAGATGCCGTCTACTACCAGGAACTGGTACAAGTATATCAGTTCGAAGATATACCCTCAGATGAGAGTATATATGAACAAGAAGAAGTCTTCAGCGAAGAAGATTCAGAATGGTCTGATGGAACTAGATCGGAGTCAGACTGATCCAGAGATTGTTCATCAGGAGAAAGAGGACAGGACGAGATTCTTCAGTCACACAACTCTCTCTCAAAGTCTGATTGACAAAATCATGAAGAAGAGTCTGAATATACAAAAGTATCAAGGCTTTTCAGCAAACAACATAGATCAAGTTCTAAGGAACTTTAATCTAAGGAGCAGGAAACAACAAATCGTCTATGGAATTTCTAGACGAGAAATGTCGCTTCCTATAGAGCTTACAGGGAATCAAGTGGAGATGCAGCTGATTCCAGCTAGTGACATCAAGGAAGATCTATCAAAGATGAAGCCTGAAGTCGCTGAAAAGATGAACTGGATCCATATTGGAGCAATCCAGCTGATGTTAAAATCGGCCCTCTTTACCGGAGTGCACACGCCGATCGATATCGCTATATGCGATAAAAGGGTTAGAAATCTGAAAGATTCCGTATTGGGAACAATTGCGGGAGATCTTTGTGCAGGACAAGTAGTGGGAATCATCTATCCAAAGATTGATTACAATCTTAATGATACCCATTTCAGCAAAGCCCTGACGCTTTATCAGGACTTTAAACGCAAGATTTATTGGAGGAAGGAAATAGGCCTTACTCTATTACTTATCAGGTATCATATGCTCTTTCCAACTCACATCACACTGAGTTATTTCTGGGAAAGAAGTTTATTGAGATACCAGATATCTTCAACAAGGTGACAACAGCGGTTTGTCCCGATAGAGTTGAAATTGCTCGGTTAAGAAATGTTGATATTCAAATTCGAGAAAGAGAAGTCATGAGGCACGATCAAAGTCTCAGGATAACTTCAGGAAGATTATCCTTCCAAGGAGACAGAATTATGTCTTTACCATATGGAAGGAGTCGGAGTCTCATTCGAGAGGCGGCACATCCTCAAACATCTCAGAGTAACAAAGTTCCAGTGAATCTGAAATGTCCAGAGGGATGGAGAGAAGTGATAGTAAAATTTGACACTACAAGGTGGGAAACAAACTTCCCTTGTAATGTTCTTTACTATTTGCAGCAGCCAGAGATCAATCATTACAAATGCACCCTGGAAATTGGGGGACAGGTGATGGAGATCAAAGGCAGAGCCGGAAGGAAAGCAGTTTTGCTTTTGGGTTTGGATTTCCTTGAAGATCACAAACCTTGGGGAAATAAAGAAGAAGGAATGGAAATCACGATTAATGGAAGAAAACTATTGATCGAATGACAAGTCCATTCTCCATATACATCTCTATAGGGATGTTATATGAAAAATATAAAGCAGAATATTTTGCTACTTATATTGATTCAGGTGCAGGAATTTGTACTGCAAAATGAGGAGTCTTCCCAGCAGAGATAGAAGATGATCTACCCCGAATTGCAGGAAGAGATTTCTCAAAGAAAATTTTGCTCCTTGCTAAAGGAGTAAAAGAGACGGAAATTCTGATTGGCGGAGCCAGAGGTACACTTTGGTACAAGGTTAAAACTCCACCGATTTATTTCCATGATACCGGTGCAGATATTCTGTTGGGAAATAATTTCCTACAGATGTTCAAAAGATATATGCAGGATAATGAAATAAGGCAATTGGTATTCACAACCATTTGCGATCACAAGATCATTGTCCAGAGGCTCAAAGGGGCTTTTAATCGCCAGATACCATTGAGTTTTCGCAGCAAGCGTGGTGATGAAGGAAAACTTCGCTTCCCAAAGATGAAGGATCAAAGGAGATTCAGCGAAGCAGTGCTAAGCTGTATCAGGGATGAGGATCTCAAAGATGAAGAAGTTCAGATCCTCAAAGCATCTTTAATATCTCATCAAGATATTAAAGAAGAAATGCAGGTGTCCCTAGAAGATGTCAAAAGAAAGATTAAAAGGAATTACAATGAGAATCCTTTGGCATGGTAGGACAGAAACAAGCTCAAAGCTACCTTGAAGGTGAAACCAGAAAAGGAGTATGAGTTTGTTAGATACAAACCAATCATGATGAACCTCAAAGATCAACAGGATATGAAGGAGATAATCAAGGAACACCTTGATTTAAAGTTGATCGAACCAGGGAACTCGCCCTACAGCAGTCCTGGATTTCTGGTAATGAATCATGGTGAGATCAAACGAGGTAAACCCAGATTAGTTATTAATTACAAAGGAATTAATGATATTTTGGAGTTTGATGGATATTTTATCCCTAGTAGGGAACACCTTATTAACTGCATTAGAAATGCTAGGGTATTCTCTAAGTTTGATTGTAAGTCAGGTTTCTACCAGATTCGCATGGAGGAAGGGAGTAAGAAGTTTACAGCTTTCTCTACTCCACAAGGGCATTATGTTTGGAAAGTAATGCCAATGGGGTTAGCTAATGCGCCTCAAATATTTCAGAGAAAGATGGATAATCTGTTTAAAGATTATTTTTCTTCTATGTTCGTCTATATTGATGATATTTTAATAGCATCAAAAAATATGGAAGAACATATCAAACATCTTGAGATCTTTGCAGATGTTTGTTATAAAGAAGGCTTAGTACTGTCTGAAAAGAAGGCAGTCGTGGCAACTCGGAAAATGGAATTTCTGGGTATCGAGATTGATGAAGCACGAATTATTCTGCAGGACCATATTGTTCAGAAGGTCCAGAATTTTCCTGAAGATCTAAAGGAAAAGAAACAACTTCAGAGTTTCTTGGGAGTTGTTAATTTCGCGGGACCATTTATCAAAGATCTCGCGAAACATAGAAAAGTTTTCAGTACATTACTGAAGAAGGATGTTCCGTTCATCGGGACAGAAGAACATCGAAAGGGTATGAGGGAGTTAAAAGAGGTTTGCAGAAATCTCCCAAAACTATCGATACCACAGGACGAAGATGACTTGGTTCTGTACACAGATGCAAGTGACTATTGGTGGGCAGCAGTCTTAACCAGGATCACTCCTAATGGAGAAGAACCCTGCAGATATTGTAGTGGTTTATTCTCAGATGATGAGGCCGTGAGATGGCACATCAACGAAAAAGAATTCTTTGCAGTTCGAAAGGCTTTTAAAAAATGGCCTTTATTTTTATTAGCAAAGAAATTTACTTTGAAAGTCGATAACACACAGGTTAAGGCTTTCTTAAAAAACAAGATTGAATCTAAGCCTGAAAAGGCTAGATTAATTAGATGGCAAGCTGAATGCCAATATTATATTTATGATATTGTCGTTTTGAAATCTCACGAAAATGTTCTTGCAGATTTCCTAACAAGAGATTGAGCAAACTGATGTGAACTCCATTCTACTGGCCCATAGACATCTCAGAGAAAATCTGGAGATGTTAACGGGAGAGTGGGACGAGTGCATTCTGAATGCTGAGCAAGCAGGAAGATTGCAGACTCTCGATAAGACGAAAGTCACCGAGAGAATACGAGCTTGCATACGGTCTCAGGGTCAACTCTGGGCTGCATGTCAAACACCAATCCTTCGGGTGGCCAAAGATCCTTTGGTAAAAGAAGAGTTTCGAGTACAGGGCTCTAAACCTGTAGCAGAGGATTCAAATACCTCTTGCCCAAGTTCTAAGGTGGTGGTATCTTCGGAACCATTGCCCCAAGAAAAAGATGATATTCAGGGGTCACACTCTGAACCATCATGTCAACCCAGCACCTCTGGGGAAAAAGAGGGAGAGATTAATCTTAGGCCAATGACTGGCACATCTAAGATTAATACTGATAAAATTGAAGTTTCTTCTTCGTGGCAGGTTTATCAAGCCAATTGGGAGAAGCTCAACACAAGGACTGGAATCAACCCAGAAAAAATAAGGGTTGATGTCTCGGGGAAATATCCTCGGGTGTGGATGATGCCAAATTCAGATCCACACGAAGTCAAAAGATGGTATGAATTTGGAGCACTTGCTTCAGTTTATACTACATCTCCATCATTCGCCGAAATCAAGAATCTATCCAAATGGATTCAAGAAGCGGTGTATGATACCTGGGCTAACAATCCACAACTTAGCCGAGGTGACATTTTGGAGCTGTATTTCATCAGTGCAGCCCCAGAACCTGCAGGGAAAGGAAACCATGAAGCCTTCCACTATATTAGGCTTCGAAGACCAGATGCACGCGCCCTCGAGAAGATCAAGGCGCCTACAGAAAAATAGACTACTTTAGTCTCTACATTACCGGAAGACCTCATCTCTACCAGAAGAGCATGGGGATTATGGGTCTGTCTCACTGAGATGGACAAAGTCAAGTTCCCGTTCAAATTCTTTCAGAATTCAGTGAACGGATCATTCCTGTTAAACACTATGACAGGAAAATCGACGAGATTCGCAGAGGAAGCTTTCGAAAGAAAGAGTACCTTGCTCTGGGAGAACAAGATTGCGATGAGTAAAGACACTCATCGCAAATACTGCAACATGGCTCACTTTGGAAACTGGTCTGAGCGCGTTTGTTCGGATTGCCAGAACCAGAAGGAACCAGAGTTCGGGAAGGGGTTCATGCCCAGAAAGGGAAAAGAGAAGGCTCGGTCAAACGAGCATCTTGAACAGAAGGCGCTGCCAAAGGCAAGGACACCCAGGGCCCCGGGAAAAAAGTAGATTCCCGACACAGGTTGGTGGAGTCATGTGACTCTGAGCTGGAGCACCCACTAAAGAGAAAACGACAATAGTGGGTGGAGGGACAAGTAATTACCCACTAAATAACAAATGGGTAAAAGAACAGAAAAAACATTATTGAACAAAGATAATGCGGTATGATGAAGAAGGTAGCACCGAAAGTTAGGCGTCCTTATTCAATAATGGACGACAGCAGTGGTCCTACGCTGAGTCATAAACAGGCTGGCCAAGGATAAGAGCATCCAAGGCAATAATGCAGGAGAGAGGCCTTTCAGACCTCTATATAAACCAGGATTGAGGAGAGCAGAAGAGCATCGAAAATCCATTAGAAATCCTCTACACCATCCTCTCTGCTCTCTCCAAAATAAAATTATAGTATAGTTCCTATCTTAGTATAGTATAGTTTATGTATTTCAATTCCGCTACCATAGGTAGCTAAACAAGTCTGTCTCCTCCCTAAAGGAGATATACTTATGTTGTAATAAATAATATATAATTCCTAAATAAAAGTTTGGGCTTTTGTTCATCCCTTCCAGTATATTATTTTCTTTGTGTACCGACCGAAAACTCTACGCCCCGAGTAGGAAACGAACGAGGGCTGTGCTGTGTGCTGCTGAAGGAGTCTGCGTCTGGAAACCATCGGTTGCGATCGTGTGGTTGGACGAGGTCCCTAAAACTTCCGGCGGAAATACCCGGCAGCATTCCGGTCAAAAAGGTATGAAGTTGGTATACTTTGATTTTAGTTATACGGAAGTGTGATGGGCCTGATAGTATTGCATGATTTATCTCCAAATTGAAAAGTGAATTGATAAATCAGAGTATGTAATGAAGAAATTCAGTAGAAAGGTAAAAGAATTTACGCATATTGTATGATTATAAGGTTGACTAGAATATATCAATATTTTCCCTTATTTTAAACAATATTTTATACACAAAAAATGGATATAATAATCTTATTGGTGGGTCAGTGGGTACTGCTTATACACACTAACAAAAGTGGTCGCAGGAGATACACACTATCTCTATACTGGTTAGAATGAATTTCTTCTCTTTGATAATTATATTCAAATTGTAATATAAAAATAAAAAATCCAACCGGGTTACACATAATTTCCAGTTATCAATTCATACGAATCTATATTTGTTTAGGAAAGACGAATCTAATTAAATCGGTATTTCTTGAAACAAGCTGATGAGGCATAGTTTAAGTGGCTAGCTGAGGTACCATAAGTTTCTTCTTAGTGAGAGGTCTTGGGGGGTCAATCATGCCTGCGTGCGGTATAATATTTTTTCCACTTTATTTGGGTGGTGTAGTGGTTCCGCACTTGTTTGAATGGTGTAGTAGTCCCACCTTTGTGTGGTGTAGAGGTCACACCTAGTATTTTCCCACTTTGTTTGGATGGTGTAGTGCTTGCGGTGTAGTAGTCCCACCTTTGTGTGATGTAGTATTTTTCCACTTTGTTTGAGTGGTATAATGGTCCTGCACTTGTTTGAGTGGTGTAGTAGACCCGCTTGCGTGCAATGTAGTAGTTCCACCTTTATGTGGTATAAAGGTTCCAACAATATCATGTTATATTACTTTATTCATCATTATATATATATACACTTTGGCCAAAATGCATACAAATTCCTAACATTTTCTTAAATTCTGGTTTAATTCCAAACCTTTTAATTTTTGCAAAATAAATCTCCACCTTTCAATTTTGTTTAATGTTCTCCCGACGATGAATTTGGGTGAAATTCAAAGTGACGTGACGTTCAAAACGATGTCATTTTAATTTTAAGAATTAAAAAATAAAACAAATTAAATTACATATCAACAATTAATGCCACATCATCATCTTCTTCCCCTTTGTCTGTCTCATCTCTCTCCCTGCCGACTCTCAAACTCTCTCTTTTCCGGCGGCGGCGAAATACTTCCATGGTTGCTGCTGAAGAGGAGATCCGCCCGGTGGCGCGAGCAGCGCGTGTCCGGCGACGGCAACCAAGGACGAAGGAGGGCAGTGGCTCTTCGTTGTCGCGTTTCCGGCGACGCACGGTGCAGCACCGAATCTGCTGCGGTGGCGAGCGAATGGAGGCGCCAGAGCTCTGGTTCGATGAGCTACAGCAGCAGTTCGGGATGGCTGATTGGCTGCGTTTTCCGGCGACTTGAGCGGGTATGAGATGCAGCGGCTTTAGCGCAATCGATGACGGGGGCGACGGGAACCGAGGTCGGAGAGAGCAGCGCGTTTTCAGACGCGCGGCGGGGCTGCCCAGTCGCATTTCCGGCGACCCTTGGTGATGGGATTCCGGCAGAAGCCGTTTTCGGGAGATTAGAGAGAGAGAAAGGTGTTAGAGATGATGAGGTGACAATAATTATAGATGTGTCACAAAACGACGTCGTTTTGAAAGCCACGTCACTTTGAATTTCACCCACTTTCGTCGTCGTGAGAACATTAAGCAAAATTGAAAGGTAGAGATTTATTTTACAAAAATTAAAAGGTTTGGAATTAAATCAGAATTTGAGAAAATATCAGGAATTTGTATGCATTTTGATATATATATTTATTGAAACAACATTTATTCGGAACTTGGATGAATGAATGTGGAAGACAATGTTTGGTTCCAAAGGATATGGAAGGGTGTGGAATTGGTATATATTTTCCGTGCTAATCCTCGTTTACCAAACACGGCCTTATCATCTTAAACAAAAAAAAAAAAGAGAGGAAAAACTGAACTACTTTATACGTATATTTTTGAAACCCAGGCCTCCTGCCAAAAAGCTGACATGACAAAACTCTTACAATTACTACCACTACTGCATCATCTCTCTCTCTCTCTCTCTCTCTCTCTCACACGCACACGCACACGCACACGCGCACAAGGACACTATGGGCAGCAGAAGGGGTGGTGTCTGCATGCGCGTAATGGTTGTCTCTCTTCTTTGTATTCTTAGTTCTAGGCGGTTCCAATTTGGCTTTTCTCTTTTTTTTTTTCTATTCAATGCCACATATACATCCATCACGCATGATATGATACATCCACCTCTCCCCCCCCCCCCCTTTTCTTCTGGCAGGCTCATGTTTATTTATACGTATATATGCGATTGTGTGTGTGTGTATTGAGACGCAGGAACATCGTGTGTTGTTTGTTCAGTGTTGCTTTACACCTGTTCCCTACAGTTGAGGTTTCAGAGAAATCAGAGCTCCCACTGTTGGAATTGACCTGCTTCTGCTCCTTGCTTCCTTCTCTAAAATCTTTGCCTTTTTCCTTTTCTTGGAATTCCCGGAAATGTAAATTTAATTTATTGCCAATGTATTGTCAACCACTCACTGCTATTGCAATTGCTACACCTTCTCCAGGTTCGCCCTCTCTCTCTCTCTCTCTCTCTCTCCACACACACACACACACACACACACATTCATTGAAAATGTTGATGGGTTTGGATATATGAAGGTGAAAGTGGTGGTGGATTGGTGGAAACTGAGAAAAAGATAAATCTTGATCTTGAAATTGGGAGGTGTGCATGTGCAAGTGGAAGTGAGAGAGGGTTGAAGAGAGAGAAAAGAGTGTGTATTTTCACAGGTGCGCAGTTTGAAGAGCTGTGCAACCAAATTTATATCTGTAATTCCATAGCCTATGGTTTTCCGGTGGGTTTTCAGCTCCTCTATCCCATATGGATCAGTGTTTTTAAATCTTTAGGCCCTGCCATCTCCAACACTTTCCCCACCTGTGAGTTCCTTCTTTTGGTATTAATTGTTTAATTGTGCGGATGGGTTCTTGTGACTTCAATTTTTTGGTGAATTTTTGGCAGTTTATTTTGTATCTGTGAAAAACTGGTCTCTGTTTTTCATTCTGTTTGATGGCTTTTTCATCGCCCTTTGATTCTTAATTGTGAAACTCTACAGCTAAAATTTATCTCTACTTTTTCTATAAATTAGGCATGCTAATTTATACCATAGAATCCAATTCAAGAATTCCAAATTCTACAACAAGTACCCTCATTAGTTTTACATTGGCCAACTTTGATATATATAATCATTATCATAATATTTTAACAACTCGGAATTTCTACATTGAAATCTAGATTTACTTGCTTCTGTCATTCAATGCAGTGGTTATACTCTTGTCTATTCTTGAATTTTAACAAACATTAATTTTTTTGATATTCGCTGCAAGTCTATCTTTACTACTGTCTTCTGAAATGAGCTCTATTTTAATGATTTTGTTTCTTCATTAATCTTGTCTTAAATTGTTTTCAGTAAGCGGTTTCAGCGGTGAGAAGTGTGGTCATAGCAGTGTGATGGATTCTGAACCAGGAAGATGTAGGAGAACTGATGGTAGAAAGTGGAGGTGCAGCAAGAATGTGCTTCCACTCCAGAAATACTGCCAACGCCACATGCACAGGGGGCGTCAGTGTTCAAGAAAGCATGTGGAACCTATCGAAAGACTATCAACAACTGATAATCGAGCCTCCGATGATACTAGGATGCCGGTAATGTCTCTGGTTGCATCTGATGCTGATGTAGATAGTAGAGTCTCTGTTGCCATCCGGAGTGATATCAGTCCCAGCCAAACGCATTCTAGCTACTATAGCAATGGTTTTCCAGCAATCTTGAAATGCAGGAACGATGAGTGTCGTGATGCTACATTAGCCAACAATAGCATCAATGACGACTATGCTAGAAGCACGTGTGCTAGTTCAAGGACTAATTGCTTGATTAGTGGAGGTGATGGTGTTGATGGCAATCCTATTAGTTTGAGTAGCAGGAAACCGAATGTTGTCGGGAACAACTACGTGGGCTTCAATTCTTCGAGATATGGTTTGTCTCCCAAGAGTGTTCTTAATGCTGCAGGTCTGTTTGTATATTTGATTGATATATGATGCCTTGACATGCATAAACCCTCTTGCTTTACCTTGAATTTTCTTCTTGAACATTGAGGTTAGGCGATCTAGGGTTGTTGTCTCGAGTTAATTCTTGGGTTGTTTGGTTCTTCAATTTAGGTGTTTGACCTTACTTTTAGATAGATTTTAGATCATTGATTTAAGTAGCATGAGGATAATTCTCTCTCTCTACTTTAATAACAAGTAGATGGTTATATATATATGTGGATTTGAAACCTTGGATACCAATTTCATTCATAATTTGATAAAATGGAGTGGAAAAGTGTTACTCTGCTTGATCTAGTTTGCTGGAGAGAGATTTTAACTAAAGTTGCTTCTTGCAATTCCAAAAGAAGGCGAAGATCCTTCACTAATTTTAGGGCCTATTTATGATTTCTTTCATTTTTTAACCTTGCTAGGAAAAATCGGGCTGGGCTCGGGCTGTACGTCCACCATGGAAGCCGAACAACCACAGAGATGCCGAAGAACAGATGGCAAGAAATGGCAATGCAGGCGAGACGCTCTCCACAATCAGAAGTACTGCGACGCACACATGCACAGAGGGGCAAAAAGACTCGTGGTGAGGCCAGAATATTCGAGGCGTTTTCAAGCTACTCCCACCACCATTACTAGAAATCTCGACAGCGGCATCAACCTGAACACCGTACCAGCAAGCCCTCGTCGGGATGGCACAAGCCGCGATTCTAGTAGCAGCACCAGTGACGCCACAACCATCACTGATGAAAACATTAGTTTTTTGTCTTACCAACTCTCTCCGATCCACCATGGTTAAGAGATTTATGGAGCTTGCTGTAACAAGTCGTTTTGTCGACCTTAGTTTGAGAACTGCTGACTTAGATTGAAGTGAGGTTTTGGTGTATGTATTTTGGTATGTGGCGTGTCGAGTCTGTCTACGCTGTCCCGTTGTCGGGATTAAAGGTCGCGACTGGAGAGAACTTATACCTGACTTGTTGGTTGTTTGTGTTACTTTGTGAATAAGTCGAAACGCACTGTGGTTATATATTTCAATTCCAAAAGAAACTGTAGAGAGAGAGAGAGAGAGAGAGAGACTAGTGCATTCTATACATAAAATGAAGTGAAACTGAATCCAGACTTACAAATAGCACATTTGACGCTTTTACAGGAGATCATAGGAGCAGCTACACAATAGATAATATAAAGAAGATTGAAGATTGTAATATCCTCTCTTCAATTATATGAATTCGAAGATGATGATTTAAAAATCATTCATCGGACTTAGAAATGGGAGTTAATTTTAGTAAAAAAAAAAAAAGAAAGAAAGAAAGAAAGAAAGCATAATGCTATTTGGGGCAGATTCCCATGGGGTCGGCATTCTTAACTATCCAAGGATGTTGCTCGATCTTCTCAAGAGAGAGCCTCTTTGATGAATCCTTTACAAGAAGCTGCACAAAAAGGCCATTGAATCAAGAAACGAAGAAAAAGTTAGAATTTTGTATTTGGAAACTATCGTCGTATGTTGAAATGAGAACGAATATACCTTGCTGATGAGATCTCTAGCTTCTGCTGAAATATGAGGGGTGGAAGGAAAACTTAAATCAACTCTCACAATCCTACAGAGGTCAACATAGATCATTACAAAATACGAAGTTGTGAATGAAATCGAGTGAGGATAAAAAAGCAAGAAATTATTATTCACCTTTTAAATGTATCCCTCTGGCTTTCAGCCTCAAATGGAGGGACACCATATAAAAACTCATAGCAGAGAACACCCAATGTCCAGTTATCTACTGCATAGTCGTGCGCCTTGTTCTCCACCATTTCTGGTGCTAAATAGTCCATAGTTCCACAGATTGTGTGTCTTTTGCTTCTGGACTGGACAGACCAACCGAAGTCTGCTATTTTCAGCCGACCCTACAAGTGATACAGAATTTGGTATAATTTTGAAGACATAATTCAATTTGCATTCGGACTTTTTCTTAATCTCGTTCCCCAAGTTGATTACTTTTTCACACAAAACATATCATGCAACTCCTCACTTTCCAATTTCCATCACCACATCCACATGGAATAGAGAGAAGGGAGCAGTTCAAAGAACTCAAAATTCTGCTTGGTTGAAAAAATAAAATAAAAAATGAAATGTTTTGTCACAGCCTTCTTGCACTGTACAAGGCCAAATCTATTATCCTCGTATACGTAAATACAACTTTCAGAAGATCACGATTCATAGTAAGCTAAATTGTATATTTTAGACTTTTTTGCATGGCATCCATGAGAAAAGATTTAGCAGCAGCTGGAGAAATGACTAAACCAGAAAATTGATTTTCATTATAACTAATCAATTGCACTTGAAGACATAAGGTTATTACGACCAGTTCGTTTAAAAACTAAGCAAGGTACGGTCCGAACAGGAATGAAGTGGAAAAATATCAAAGTAAACAAACTTACAGTGTATAGATAAACTAACATAATCTTGGCTTAGTAATTGGACCTCTAACAAAAAAATAAAATAAAAAATACAGTAGAAGAGGTCAGACTTTTTAGAGCAAGCCATACCTCATGATCAAGCAACAAATTTTCCGGCTTGATGTCTCTGTGAATCACATTCTTCTCATGACAATATGCCAGAGCTTGCGCGAGACTCCCTACATACTATTTCAAAAGAAATAGAACATCAAGAAACAAAATACAGATTAGTCGAAAATGCAAACGCGAAAAAGACAGTCCAACAAAGCACAACGGAATATGAACATTGAGTTAAAATGCAGATGAGCACAGAAAGAATAGAAAAGAGAGCAATAGTTTTACAGTGGCAGCCTGTTTCTCGGAGAAGTGTCCCGATTTGCGGAGCGCCCTGTAGAGCTCGCCGCCGTGAGCGTACTCCAAAATCAAGAAAATCCGCTCGTCGTCGTGAAACCACCCGTAAAGCCTCAGCACATTGGGGTGGCGGAGGGCGGCCTGGATCTCCATTTCCCTCCGCAACTGGTGATGAATTCTGTACTTCTCGATTTGCTCCTTGAATATCACCTTCAACGCCACTATAAACTTACTCTAACCCAAAAAAAAAACGCAGAAGCTAAATTCTCACGCATATCAATGTGATGGCCACGATTTAGGGTCAAAATTGAGATATAAAAATTCACCTTGATTTCGCGAGCGAGATACACTCTGCCGAATTGGCCTTTGCCGAGGGGTTTGCCGACTTCGAAATCGGAGAGAGAGTATAACTTTTGGGAGGTTTGTTGGGGTTGTTTTGGGGGTTTGAGCGCTTGGCCGGTCATCGGAAATTGGGGGTTTAGAATTGGAGGGAACTAATGACATTTTGAATTTGTGACGATGGATTGGATACTCAACTCAAACCGGGTCCGGATCCGGTTCCGGGTCAGGGCCCAGATTATGCCAAAGCTTCAAAACGGTCAACCCAATAGCTACTCCATAAGTCCACGACTGACAAAAGTGTAGTTGTTATAAATTAGAGAGAAAAGAGAATAAAAGTAGAGAGAATAATAATTCTGTGTATTCAATATGAAGACCAAATGCCTCTATTTATAATGGTACAGAGAGCTAGGGTTTTAGGGGTTTACTTGATCAACACTCCTATCATATATATCTAAAAGATATATTTACAACACTCCCCCTTGATTGACCAATCTCTAAAACAAATGTTGCCTCATTAAAACCTTGCTAGAAAAATCCAATGGGACAAAACCTAGTCGAAGGAAAAATAGTACAACTGCTCCCCCTGAACTTGAGATCATTGTAGATCTTTGAGTCGGCGCATGCCGATCTTGTGAACCAACTTTCTGAATGTTGATGTTGGTAATGCCTTCATGAATAAGTCCGCCAAATTGTCACTTGAGCGAATCTGTTGAATGTTGATATCGTCATTCTTTTGGAGATCGTGTGCGTAGAAAAACTTGGGAGAGATATGCTTCGTCCTATCACCTTTGATGTATCCTTCCTTGAGTTGCGCGATGCAAGCAGCATTGTCTTCATATAAAACAGTTGGATTGACCTTTGATGAAGCTAATCCGCACGACTCTTGGATATGACTTGTCATATTTCTCAACCATACACACTCTCGACTTGCTTCATGGATTGCAATAATTTCAGAATGATTTGAAGATGTTGCAGTCAAGGTTTGCTTCACAGACCTCCAAGATATAGCAGTTCCACCACATGTGAAAATGTAGCCAGTTTGGAACTTGGCTTTATGTGGATCGGATAAATATCCTGCATCCGCATATCTCACTAGAAAATTATTAGAATTCTCTGGATAATATAACCCAAGGTCAACAGTACCTTTTAGATAACGTAGAATGTGCTTAACACCATTCCAATGTCTCAAAGTGGGAGCAGAGCTATATCTTGCGAGAAGATTTACAGAAAAAACTATATCTGGTCTAGTGTTATTAGCCAAATAAGTCAATGCTCCAATTGCACTTAGATATGGTACTTCAGGACCAAGTATCGTTTCACCATCTTCAATAGGTCGAAATGGATCTTTATTTGTATCAAGAGATCTAACGACCATTGGTGATGCTAATGGATGTACATTATCCATGTAAAAGCATTTTAACACTTTTTTCTGTATATGTCGATTGATGAATAAACGTTCCTTCACGGACACATTCAATTTGCAAACCAAGACAAAATTTTGTCTTTCCCAAATCTTTCATCTCAAATTCTTTCTTCAAATATTCAGCAGTTTTATTGAGCTCTTCAGGAGTCCCAATTAAATTCAAATCATCAACATAAACTGCTATGATTGCAAATCCATTTTCGATTTTCTTTATGAAAACACACGGGCAGATATCATCATTCTTGTATCCTTCTTTCAATAGATACTCGCTCAGTCTTTTATACCACATACGTCCAGACTGTTTTAGTCCATACAACGACTTTTGCAGTTTAATCGAAAACATGCTTTTGGGTTTTGACTTAAATGCTTCAGGCATTTTAAATCCTTCGGGAATTTTCATATATATGTCACTATCTAATGACCCATATAGATAGGCAGTTACTACATCCATAAGGCGCATTTCAAGCCTTTGTGACACAGCAAGACTAATCAAAAATCTGAAAGTAATTGCGTCCATTACTGGAGAGTATGTTTCCTCATAATCAATTCCTGGTCTTTGAGAGAAACCTTGAGCTACCAGTCTTGCTCTATATCTCGTAACTTCATTTTTCTCATTTCTCTTTCTAACAAAGACCCATCTGTATCTTACAGGAATATCAGTTTCCAGAGTTTGAACTATATGTCCAAAAACTTTCCGATTTTCTAAGCAATTTAATTCCCTTTGTATAGCACCATTCCACATTGGCCAATCATCTCTCTGTTTACATTCTGTAACAGAGCATGGTTCAGGATCCTCATTTAAAATTTGATGTGCTATATTAAAGGCGAATATATCATCCACAATGATATTTTCTCTCTCAAGTATCTGATTAGAAGATAAATAATTTATTGAAATCTCATGATTTTCAGACACTTGTAATTCTTCAGGAATTACATCACTTTCATTTGATTGATGAATCATTTTCGTCATTGTTTGGTTTCCATCTTGCCTCTTTCTTTTCCTAGGCACAGAATCTTTGGAACCAATTGGTCGACCACGTTTTTGACGTACTTTAGATTCATTTGCTGCCAAAGCTATTTGTCCCTCAGAGATATCAATTTTAGCTGGAGTATTTGCAGCATGTATATAAGATTGTGTCACTTTTCTTGTATCTACAAAAGCATCAGGAAGTTGATTTGCAATCTTTTGCAAGTGAATTATCTTTTCAACTTCTTGTTCACATTGATTAGTTCGGGAATCAAAATGTGACAAACTTTTTTCATTCCAAGAAATTTCCCTGTGCTTTCCTGGATGTAGATTTGTTCCATTTCATCAAAATGACAATCTACAAAACGTGCAGTAAATAAATCACCCGTTAAAGGTTCAAGATACCGTATAATCGACGGTGAATCAAATTCAACATATATCCCAAGCCTTCGTTGGGGACCCATTTTTGTTCATTGTGGGGGTGCAATTGGAACTTGAACCGCGCAACCAAAAGTTCATAAGTGAGAAACATCAGGTTCTCGACCAAAAATAATTTGCATTGGGGAGTATTGATGGTTGGTTGTTGGCCTAATACGAACTAATGTTGCTGCATGTAATATGGCATGACCCCAAACAGTAGTTGGGAGTTTTGACTTCATAAGTAATGATCTAGCAATAAGTTGAAGACTTTTAATAAACAATTCTGCTAAACCATTTTGAGTATGGACATGAGTAACTGAATGTTCAATCTCAATTCCAATAGCCATACAATAATTTTCAAATGCTTGAGATGTAAACTCACTAGCATTATCAAGACGAATTCTTTTGATCGAATTATCTGGGAATTGAGCTCTTAATTTTATAATTTGAGCAAGCAGTCTAGCAAATGCTGCATTTCTAGTAGAAAGCAAGCACACATGTGACCATCTAGAAGAAGCATCAATCAATACCATAAAGTATCGAAAAGGTCCACATGGTGGATGTATAAGTCCACATATATCTCCTTGAATTCTTTCTAAGAAAGATGGAGATTCAATATCAACCTTCGTATATGAAGATCTAATGACTAACTTGCCTTGCGCACAAGCATCACATGGGAATTCATTTGTTAAAAGAATCTTCTGGTTCTTTATATTGTGCCCATATGAATTATTAATTATTCGGCGCATCATAGTTGCCACAGGATGTCCAAACCTATCATGCCAAAGCATAAAGCTTTTTGTGTCATTGAACTTCGGGTTCATGACATGATTTGTCTTAATTGCCTTTATGAATGTGTAATACATTCCAGAAGGTAGTGTTGATAATTTTTCTTTTGTTAGCTTATGGCCAGATACAAAAGAATTTATGCAAAGATATTCATTAGTACCTTCTGCTATTGTCTCGATGTGGTATCCATTATAGCGGATACCCTTGAAACTTAGTAAGTTTCTTCTAGACTTACTGGAGTACAAGGCATTTTCAATAATTAATATAGTATCATTTGGCAAAATGATACAAGCTCTTCCGGAGCCTTCAATGATATTTGATGCACCTGATATCGTGTTAACATTATCCTCAGCTAATGTTAACTTAAGAAAATATTTCTTATTTTGGAGAATGGTGTGTGTAGTGGCACTATCGGCAAGACAAATATCACAAAATTCCATTTGAATTTCTGATAAATTTTTAAAAGAAGATCAATTACTGAATAAACATTTAAAAGAAAAATAAACAATTGTTTTGAACTGAAAAACAACGATTTGAAAATAAACAACGAAAATAAGCAATGTCTTTTAAATAACTAGAAATAAGGATAAAAAGGACTAAACAATGCCCATATTATTGTCTTCAAGCACACCACCACCAATCAACTGATCAATATTGTCGCCTTTTGGGTCATCAAAGAAATCGGAGACATCTAAGTGAGTAGTATCAATTGGACCGTCAAAGTCAACGACATTGGTTTCCTTCTTGTCTTTTCCCTTGATGAAATCTTGATATAAATCCGTAAGGTGCTTTGCCGTTCGGCAAGTACGTGCCCAATGTCCTGTCATACCGCATCTATGACATACAGTTTCCTTTCTGAATGAATTGTGGTCATTGGATGCTTTATGCCTTTTGTTACTTGAGGTTGCATCATTTGGTTTACCGCGTCCACGACCGCGACCATATCCACGTCCACAACCACGCCCACGTCCACGTTGGTTTCCACGACCACGTCCATTTTCATGGTTGAAAGTTGCATTGGCTTCAGGCAATGCAGTAGAACCGGTAGGTCGGAGTTCGTGATTTTTCATGAGCAATTCATTATTTTGCTCGGCAACCAATAAACAAGATATTAGTTCAGAGTACTTTGTGAAACCACGCTCCCTATATTGTTGCTGTAAGAGCACATTTGAAGCATGAAAAGTGAAGAAGGTTTTCTCATGCATATCAACATCAGTGATATTCTCTCCACAAAGTTTCAATTTAGAAATAATTCTAAATAATTCAGAATTATAAGCACTCACAGACTTAAAGTCTTGCAATCTAAGATGCATCCACTCGTAACGAGCTTTAGGAAGTACAATGGTCCTTTGATGATCAAACCTTTCTTTCAGGTTTGTCTACAATTCACTTGGATCTTTGACAGTCAGATACTCAATCTTTAGATCATCATTAAGATGATGACGAAGGAAAATTAATGCCTTAGCGCGATTCTGTTCGGATGCGTTATTTCCTTCTTTTATTGTCTCCCATAGACCCCTTGAGATCAGGTGAACATCAACATCAAGAGTCCATGACATATAGTTCTTGCCAGAGATGTCAAGAGCAATGAACTCAAGTTTGGCTATATTTGCCATTTGTGCAATTCTGCACAAAAAGAAATCAAGGATAAATATATTATCCAAATATTTAATTTATTTGCTCTTCGGAGCATGTAATATTCTTCAGGAATATTACTTGTGCTACTTTAATTAGCATCAATAGATAATCTTTTCAGATTATTCGAAGTTCGTGTTTCTTTATAAACAACGATAATTGTAACATAATGAACATAATAAATAAATATATCAAAGGCAGTATAATATATTTTTCATTGTTGCAATTTAAAATCGAAGCACATAATAAGATATAAGGGCACAAAGTTCCGATAGCAACAAATTTTATAAAAATAAGAACTATTGTTTGATTTGATTAATTACTACGAAAACGATTCCACGGTAGGATTAAAACAATTCAAATTTCTTAATATAGACAAATTAATATTATATTTTAATCCTTCAAAGTATTTGATTAAAGGAAAGTAAATCAAGTTTCGAGAATCAATCATATAGTGCAACTGACATCACAAGAATTAATATTATATTTTAATCAATCAAAATAATATAGTATTTTTCTTTAACAAACACTGACATCACAAAAATTAATATATTGACGGCAATATGATTTTGACGAAAAAAATTTAAAAAAATGTACCTTGCAGAATCGAAGGAGAAGATCGAAAAAGAGGTAGAACAATCGTTCTGATAACGTGTTATAAACTAGAGAGAAGAGAGAATAAAGTAGAGAGAATAATAATTCTGTGTATTCAATATGAGAACCAAATGCCTCTATTTATAATGGTACAGAGAGCTAGGGTTTTAGGGGTTTACTTGGTCAACACTCCTATCATATATATCTAGAAGATATATTTACAACAGTAGTTAGAATAATTTTATTTGAAATTTTCTTCAATGTTTATGTATCGTGCACGGTGCACCTATATCAACTGGTTATGGAGTTTATCTTCTTTTGGTAATAATTAATTGAACGTATCTGAGATTTATTATTGTTCAATCTCCCTTGTCATTTTGATTTTTTTTCGAAAAAGGAGTATAAAATATCTACTATTTGTTTAGTTAATCAAAATATTAATTAATCGAATTGAGTTAAACAAAGTATCCAATCATTTTTGAAATTTAAAATAGGCGAAGTTTATTTAGTAAAATTAAATTAAACGAAGCATACATACTAGCAACGCCCTATAGTAATTTTAAGTTTGTATTTCATTTTAGTTTGTGCTCGGTTATATCAATTTACTGATGTTGTGTCCTTTTGCCTTCTGTCTAGCTACATAATCAAACTGGGCCTAACCGAATCCCGCCATTTTCAAGCTTAATTCATTTATTATTGAGTCGAGCTCGAATTTTATAACCGGATAACTCGGTCACAAGCTTATTCAAACATAATGAAACCTAAACGAACTTTTTAAATTTATATTTACACATTCAAAATATTAATTATTTTATTTTAAATATAAAACATTTTATCCACAATTATTATGAGAAGAACACCAAAAATACACTATCAATATAGTAATAGGTAATATATAGACTAGATTTTAAAAGTAGATGTTTGGTACACTTTTTTGGCTAAAAAGACACAATTACCCTTACTAATTACCCCACCTTTTAAATATTAAATTAACTTATTTTCTAACAAAAAATAAAATCAAATAAAATCTAAAAATAACATTATTATCTCTATCTTCTCTCACGCTAATGAGTGACTGCGTCTCAACTCTCTCACAACTTCTCTCTTCTCTCTCCATCTCTCTCTCTCTTTCTCTGTCTCTCTAACTTTCATTTAACCACAACAACATTAAATTTTGTGCAGAAATGATTGTTATACATTGAATATTATGATTTAAAGCCATCAAAATGCATATATCAACAAATCATTCAAACAAACGCTAGAAAAAATTCAAAGAAAAACTCATGAAATTATTGAAATATCTGTAACAAGTTCGATTCTCAAAGAAGTTCGTTTCTAAATAGTTGTTATCAAATGTATTTATCATTCTTAAGGTATTGTTCGTGCTAGATTTAATTTACTGCATTTGATTAAATGCATTAATTTAATGTTTTTATGTACACAGTCGAAGCCACAGTTGTGTTTATACAATACATTGTTAAAAAATATTGAGTTTAAGATGCTAATTTTTAAATGATATGCTAGACGGTTAAAAAATACTAGTTAAATTACAAAGAATGATAGACACAATTGTGTTTGTATAGTACACGTTATAATACTTTTAAATTGTTCTTAAGTGCACAGTCGAGACTAGTATTGAGTTTATAAGCGCACAATTGAAGAATATTTGAAGTAGCATGCTCATTCTTAGACGAAAGGTTAAAGGTATAAGTTACTACATGTTATTTTTAGTATTTGATAAACATTATTATATAATGATCAGTACACAGTCACAGTTTATAAGTACACAGTTGAGAGGCCGTCTACAACCCGTAAACTATCATGTCACAATATACATTCTTGTACGATACATATACCAACCAAAGGATCAGATGGATAATCATCAATACCAAAGACTCGATCGAAGAAGAAATGCAGTCTTTGTCAAGACCCAAATCATACGAAAAGAAGATGTCCGAAGTTGAATGAGGAATAGAAAACACGCAACCTCTTGTAAAATGTTTATAAATGTTGGACGATTAGTTATTTTGTTAGACTTTATGACATGTATTGACTTTGATTAGAGTTTAATCATATGTTCTTTCAGGAAAATTGAACTATTATATGTACTATTTTTGCTACAGTGTAAAAACAACATTATATTACTTTAACACCTTATATGTACACAGTTGATCGACTCTGTACCTATTTATCAATTGTGTACATTTAACTGTGTACCCATATGTAGTAGTGGCCGCGGTTCGGTTCGGTTCCGGAATCGGAACCCAACCGGCGGTTCTCGGTTCCGCCCCAAGGGAACCGGAACCGAACCGCCGAACACTTCGGTTTCGGTTCCAAACCGGAACCGCAAGTTTCGGTTCCAAACCGGAATCGTAAGTTTCGGTTCGGTTCCGCGGTTCCAAACCGAAACCGCAAGTTTTGGGATTAAAAAATTATGTTTTTTTTTTCTTTTCGTTTTTTGCTATGTTTTTTTGTTTAATTGTAATTTTATGCATTCTAATGTAACATTTAGGTGAAATTAATATGAATTGTAACATAAATATAGGTAAAAACATAAAAATTAAAAAAACGAAGGAACCGGCGATTTGGAATCGAAACCGAACCGAAACCGGCGGTTCTCGGTTCCGCAACTTTGGAACAGGAACCGAACCGCCGTCGATGCGGTTCTCGGTTCCGAACCGAAACCGACGGTTCGGTTTCAGTTCCGGAACCGCCGGTTTCGGTTCGGTTCCGACGGTTCCGGTTCTTGTGGGCACCTCTACCCATGTCTACAATGTACATAAGACCAAGTGATTAAATCATATTTTGGAGCATTTATGTATTCAAAACGGCTCTATTCGCGCATGATAACATTAGTTATTACTCGTTGCATTTGAAATAGTTGGTAACTTTGACTATGTACCCTACACGATATAGATATACAGCTAAACAAGAACTATAATTTTTTTTCAATAATCGAGGTATTTATGCATTTGGAACGTGTTGTTTAGTGTCTAATAATTCATAATAATTTTTAGTTCTTGAATGAGTCTTATATTGCATAAAATAAGTAAGTGAGTGATCGATGCTCAATTACATAGACTTCAATGACTCTTAGGATGTTTACAAGTTTGTTACTAGTACTCAACCTTAGATGTTACTTGAACCAAGTCATTTATTGATATATTTTAAATACTTAAGAAAACTATATAAATCAATGTATTTAGCTAAACTACGTTCTAATGCATTAGTATGTATTCTAAAAGGCATAAACACCTTGATTATTGAAAAAAATCTATAGTTCTTATGTACACAGTACAAGTATATCTATATTGTGTAGGGTACACAGTCGAGATTACCAACTATTTCAAATACATGGAGTAATAACTAATGTTATTATGCATGAATATTCCTATATATAGATGTTCCAAAATATGATTTAATCACATGTTCTTATATACATTGTCATATGGGTACACAGTTCAAGGGTGCACTATTGATAAATATGTAATTGAGCATCGATCACTCATTTACTTATTTTCTTAGATATATGACTCATATAAGAACTAAAAAATTATTATGAATGTTCTTAGACACTAAAAAAATCCGTTCCCAAAGGCATAAAAACACCTCGATTATTGAAATTTTTTTATAGTTTTTGCGTACACAGTAGCCGTATATCTATATTGTGTATGGTACACAGTCGAAATTACCAACTATTTCAAATATAATGAGTAATAACTAATATTATTATGCATGAATATAGTCGTTTTCAATATATAAATGTTTCGAAATATGATTTAATCACATGTTCTTATGTACATTGTAGACACATGAGTACACAGTTAAAGTTACATTGTTGATAAATATGTACACTATTGCAATGATCAACTGTGTTCTACGTTCTAATTCATGAGCATATGTATTTTCATAGTTCCAGAGTATATATTTGAGAAAATAATACACAATTGAGATTATCATTGTGTCATGACATGTTTGTGTTCAATTTTTCCAGAAAAGTTCATTTCGAAAATCATATAAACACATGCTCATTGACTAAGAATCGCGTAAATAAAATAAAAATAGAAAATTAAATTCAAATATTCACCACCAAATTAAATCCAAATATAAATCTCATAATGTATAACAAAATACTTCACATTCAATATCCACAAAAAATTAAAATAATGATAAGGAAAATATATTCGTTCCGAAAGACATTCTATAGCGCTTCGAGTACTCCTTTAGTACACTATTTCGCACGCGGAGGTTGATGGCATCTTTCCATCCCGACGTTGTTTCTCTCATTCATGTAAAAGAAATTCGCAGTAATGAGGAATTTAAGTCAATTGTGTCTTGAATATTGCAATTATGAAAAAGTAACGACACTATATACTATCTATTGTGTATCAGGCAACAGTGCATTCATTACTCAACTTTGTGTACTCTCTACTATGCACAGAAAAATTATACCAACTAAAGTCAATCGTATCTTCAGGTGTGCTATAATCGAAATCACATATTGATATACTATCTAGTCAATTCAAATCAACATTAATTGAATCAAATCCATGTATATATCACAATCGAAATTTCATCAAATTGACATTAATTGAATTAAATCAAAATCAATTTACTCAAATGAGAATGATATACTAACTGAATCAGAAACTTTTTCTCCCCTCGTCGCCGTCATAAATTTCACCAGCAGGGACACCATATTGGATCGATGCTAAATTGTGTTTCGTTGGATATCTACTCTCTCGACTCTCTCTAGCGCGAGTCTCGTCTGACCATCTGAGTGTATGAGAGTTGGGTGGAACGCCGTCGTCTTCGTTGCTTCTCGTCGCTGCCACAGTATTCGCCGGCGGAGGTAGAGTCTGTCGTCGTTGTTGATTATCTTCGCCGGTGGAGGATGTCCGATGGCTTGCTTGCGATGGTGTGCGCGATTATGTACTTCGCAAAGGTGTGCGTGAGATGGAAAAGTTGTCGACATCATAGTCGGCACCGACAATATTTGGGTCAGTCATTTCGCCGGCGGGAGCTAAGGTTTGGATTGAGAATTGGAGGAAGAAAGGAGAGACGGGTGGGGCAGGATTTGAAAATAAAATTATTTACTTTTAACTTGTTTTTTCATCTTTCCATTTAGCATTACTTAATCATTTTTAACTATAAGGGTAATGTTGTATTTTCTAAGCAAAAAGTGTATGAAACATACATAACTATATGTTGGTTTATATATCATATACCACTATTTCTTTAGTGGTATTTTTGAAACTCACTCATTATAAAATATAATACTCCATCCGTCCATGAAAAAGAGTCATACTTACCAAATTTTATTTGTCCACTAAAAAGAGTCTCACTCCACTTTTATACTATCACACCCTCCATTCTCTCCTATATTTACCTATTTTTGTCACTCCACTTTTTGTACTTTATTCCACTTACCCTACAAATTGTATTTTTATTCTTACAAATTGTACTTTTATTCTACTTTACACTATCCCTACAAATTATACCTTTATTCCACTTAACAGTTTTATTAAAATGCGTGCCCAGCACACAATGACTATTTTTCATAGACGGAGGGAGTATATACTAAAAAAATCATTATTTTCTTAAAACAAATAATTTTTTTTTGGAAATTAAATATAAATAAAATTAGTTATATACTTAATACAACTATTACTAATCAAAATATAGAAATGTAAATAACACAGCTAATGATTTTATATTTTCAAGATAAATCACTTAACGAGCTACAAAATAGAGTATGGTTGGAGATTGTTCCCTACTTCATTTTAGAGCGCGGTCGGAGATGCTCTAAATCTCATACTAACATTAAATACCCAAATTAATAGAAATTTCTACAAAACGAAATTTTAGTTGCAACTTGAAACCCCAGGAGGAAATGCTACGCTACACAACTTATTTCTTGCACCAACTGATCAACAGATCTCTACACTTACATATATAAATTATAGTAATAAACTTTTATATTAACTTAAATGTAATCAAATACTGAATCTTCTCACACCATATATGTACCTGAAATCACTGTTTTCAATGAAGGAAAAACTCGATACATGCCAGACTGTAGAGAGAGAATATTGAACTAGCTGGAGCCAAACTCTCGATTCCACCTTTCGAGTTCACCCCACTTGCTTCTCTGTAAGCTAGGCCTGATAACAGTCATTGCCTTCTCAAAATCTCCATATCTTAATTTCCTAACCTGCACATTAGAATATAAAGTTGTTTTAATGATGCGCGGTCATAGTGCAACTGTTTCCTCTAACATAGACGAGAGAGCCTGAATGCCTCCAAACACGAGATGAGGGAGAAAGGAGCACGAATAATATAGCAGATTAGACTAGTAACATCAAATTGGTTCTTGTTCTGGATTTTTGGGTTCCCGAGGATTAGAAGATAAAATAGTAGAAGATTATATAATAACTGGCCAACCTGATTTGCCTGGACTGTAAGAATGTTTGAACCTAGCTCTCTGATTGGCATCATTGCAGCTTCCTCGCACAAAGCCTGTAGGTCGCTTCCAGAATACCCTACAAACATAACATCACCACGGTATCATATCATACTCTCAAACAATACTCATACAAATTTCTCTTTTATTATGAAGGAATGACAAGTTCTTGACTAAAACATTAAATTTAGACGATAGTTGTAGCTCATGATTTCATGGAATAGGAAACCGAGAGGACATTTTGTCCCCTTGATTTAATTCTGCTTGTTCCGCCCACCTTAGTAATAAAAACATCGTTTTATATACATTAAAGTAGCCATTTACAGGAAAATTGTCTACTTAAAAGTACCATGTAAAACCTAGGCCCTAGAGCTTCTTTTTTTTCTCCCAATGATAAAAGGAAAACTCTATCATCTGCCAGAAGGTCCATCATCTAGACATCTACTTTTGTCGGAGAGAGCCTAGCCTATTTATCCTGGTGTCCTTGGATAAATAGAAGTTGAAATCAGTCGGCTAGTTTCTTCTCACATTTTTTGTGATCTTGTTCAATTTCCCCTCTACTTGTTTCAAAAATAGTTTTTCTTTATTGAGTTCAAACAAAAGTAAATAAATGACTGTATCCAAGAAGAAACAAAAATATAACCGCTACTTCTGTCTTACCATCAGTTTGAGCCACAAGTCTCTCTACATCCCTCTCTGTTTTACAAGAACAAACCATGTTAAATATCAGTATATTTATCCAACGATGATTTGAGATCAATTCATGCTTTTACCTGGCAAAGAAAATGCATGACCCTTGAGTTTATGCTTCAGAAGAACTCTCCTAGCATTTGCATCTGGCAAAGGTATGTAGATTCTCTTTACCTGTGCGGACATTCAAATACAAAAAGAGGAGAAAGAGAATGAAGTTATTAGCTCACAAGAAGGTTCTTGAATGTATTTCTCAGAACACTCTCCAGACATTTTTCCTTTCCAGCATCAAATTTCCTTTCCCTGATGTGTAATTAATCAAGAACTTCCCAGATTATTAATAGACCCTAAGACATATAGAATTCATCTACCAAGAAACAGAACTGATGCCGTATGAAGTTAAACTGTTCTCTACAAATATTACACTTGGCCAACCCAATTTGTTCCAATAGAATGCAAAGACAATTGGCTTCTGAAACATCTACATATTGGCCTGTTTGGATGAAAAAGAAGAAAGATATTGGTCCTAGAATTTTTTTTCTATGAAATATATCCTAAATCATAAAAGATAGTAACAGTTATAAGGAAAATTCCAGAATTCAGTTAATAAATATGCCATAAAGAGTAGTTTGGTGAACTCTTGCTAACCAGTCTTCTAAGAACTGCATCATCCAACTCTTGGGGTTTATTGGTTGCGCCTGCAATAGCATAAGAATTGTGAGAATAAGAACATAGTATGATTATTGATTAATCATAAACCAAACAATGTGTTCCCATTCAGAAGATCGAGGTTATGCAGTTCCTCAGACATGAAGGTTAGGAGCAAGATATAGAAAAAAGAACCACAATTACACCAACAATCAGATCTCTCATAAGTATCTGTAACAAGATTGAAACCTTAAGCCACAACATCGATAAACAGGATAAAGCATTTGGATGGTAAAACTTACCAATGACAGTAACTAAATCACCAGAATCTGACGCTACCCCATCAAACTGAACTAGAAACTCCGATTTCAACCTTCTACTTGCTTCATTCTCATTCTCCGTTCTTGTTGACATAATACTATCAATCTGTAACCAAACATACCAAAACCACTACTAGATCAACTTGCAGAAAGTGAAACATAGGTATGACACAAGAGGTGTGCTACACAACAGATAACCGCTGATCGCAAAAATCTAACAAATGAAAGTAGGATAATGGAACTCTATTCTTAAAGGTGAAATAGTTTTCTTAATTGATAGAGCCACTTATGTCAGTTGTAGTGATGGGCGGGAAGTTTGTAATTAGAACCCAGCAATAAACATCAAGACTGTCAATACCTCATCAATGAAAATAACTGATGGCTGCCTGGAAATGGCAACCTGAAAAAGAGTACGAACAAGCTTTTCGCCCTCTCCCACCTACCACACGAACATAATATATGAGGACTTTAGATATTACATGTAAACAGCAAGGGCTTAGATCCACCTAACATAACATGTAAGGAAGGAGAAAGAGAGACAAGACACACCCACTTTGATGTCAGCGAAGAAGCAGAAACATTAAAAAAGGTAGCTTCGGATTCTGAAGCAACTGCTTTAGCGAGCAGAGTCTTCCCAGTGCCAGGTGGTCCAAAGAGCAGTAAACCTGCAAAAAATATTTAGTCCCTAAACCTTTGTCAAGAAATGTGGTTCAGGCTGCTTCTTTTTTTTTTTTTTTCCCTCTCTCTCTCTCTCTCTCTATAATATTACCTTTGGCTGGTTTTCGAAGTCCAGTAAAAAGGTCTCTTCTTTTTGTTGGTAGAATAACCATTTCCGTCAATGCTTGTTTTGCCATCTCAAGACCAGCTACAAGGGCAAAATCACACTGAGACACTAAATAAGGCTGTTGAAAAAGAAAGAATTCTAATGAAAAAATCACAGCCACTAACCAATGTCTTCCCATTTAACTGAAGGGCTACGATCAACAATCACAGAGTTTATCATCTCTACCAGTTTAGCATCATGACCACCAGCAGACCCCTGAGCAGGTTTTTGCAATGTTGGAGCATTATTACCTTGAGTAGGACCAGCTCTGCTATGGCCAGAATACTTTTGTGCTGCCACTTTTCTTGGAAGTAATGCTGTAGATGAAACTGCCGCAGTTTGCAACTTTGGCAATGTGCTCTAACAAAATATATAGAAGGGGAAAAATAGGTCAAACTGGTGGTTGACTCTGCATAATATCCCGTAGACATTTTGAGTGAAAATGTGAAAAAATATCACTTCTTCCCTCCCAATTTAAGGAACAGATCATCATGACAGGTTCTCCAATTTCAAGCTTTAAGCACTAACGAGTACAAAATACTTCTGTAAAACCACCATAACAGGTGACACTATCAGGAGCTCATATATAATTGTCTCACGGGAAGAACATATTTAAAAATCAAGGACACAAAATCCAGAGACTAAAACTTACATGTCAGTTAGAGCTATCCCTACCTTGATTTCTGATGATCCACCTGAGATAGGAGAGAAGGCACAGAGGAGCACATCAGAAACTTCTGGCCATCAACAGTGCTTGTTTTAAAATATTGAAAAGTAGTGCAAATGATGGAAAGTATTAACAACCTGTTCTTCGAGTTAAAGTTTGCAGTCTCTCTGCTACTTGGACCTGCCATTGTGATATCTTTTGCCGGTAAGATTTCACCTTCTCCATTTCACTGTGGGAAATTTTACAAAATGAAAACAGAGATGCACCGAGAAGTTAGTTAAATATACCATGATATTAGAGGATCAACAAGTAAAACTGACAATTCACTCAATGCAGAGTCCAGAACATTATCTTCTTACAGTAATAAACCAATAGAGAAGTTATAGAAGATAAAAAATGCTGCAAGCAATTTATGTAAGAAGACAAACTCCTATTATCGCATAGAAATCTAAAATCTTAATAAAAGTCTATAGCTGACAATGCCAATTAAACATTTAGTATAATCAACCTATTACGAACGTCCAAATTCTATTTTCCATAAATTAATAAAACCTGAATCATGCTGCATATCCTCCATTCCATTAATCAATATGCATAACCACACAAAAGCACATGAAATCATAATTCTCGATTAAATTTATAAATTGCCACCATGGATACCTAGAGGTGATGTAGGAAGGAACTGGAGTGGAAACTGCTTCACTCAGTATCCTCTGCGCATTCTGGTAATTAAAAATGGCGTCGTCAGGTAACCCCCACTCTTCGGCGCGAACAGCCTTAGCGATCTCCTCTTTGGCCAAATCAAAGTAACCTTTCAGCTTATGCGCAGTCCGCTCATTCCCCGTCGAAACACCGCCCTCCCCGTCCATCGCTCGGCCGCTGGGGGTGCTAGGGTTCTTCTCAGTCTGTACCGAATCGGAGAAGATCGAGCTAAAATTCTCGATGATATCTTTCAGAAAGCTCATTCTTTGAAAACATTCATCCGTAAGATTGGCCGATTCGTAGATTTTCTGCAGATAATTTGAAGAAACTGCAGAATATTTTAGCAATTTTTAGGAGAACTTGTTGCACTCGGTGTCTTGAAAATTACTGCTCCGAAGTTGGAAACTCAACGCAACTCGCTCGCACAATTGACTTCTTGCAATTCTACAATCCAATTAACAACAGACTCCGTTTGTTTTTCCTTTAAGCTCTAGCATTAAAATTAAAATAAATTATATAAATAATACCCCTTTTTGGGCAATTTCCTTAATATGTACTGTAACAAATACTATATATTTCCCTGAAAATGCATGCCATGGTATTTGAACTCGTACTTTTCAGTTATTTATACTATAGGCACTTATTTATTTTTAAAGGAAATTTCATTTGTACATCTAATGCTATTTGGGCTCGTTTGGTAGGGGTGATTAGAGTGTATAATATGTCTATGACACCCTAATATCTTGTTTGGTACGAAGTATACGGCCCTTTATAAAGTTCGGACCCGTATGAATAATACTTAATTTTGTTGTTATGTATACTACTTATGAAGTGGTATAAATAATACTGCAACTATTTATTACAATAAATTACTATAATTACTATGTGTTGCAGAGAATTTAATACATCATACCAAATGGAATATTAATTCTTTATATTTATAAGACATCTCAGTCAAACATATCAAGTCTTATCTCATACTTCGTACTTAACGTATTTTCATAAATAAAAAACTTAAAAATTACTTAAAACAAATTTTAAATCTCTCCCTTATGAGTATCCCTCTTTTTTATATTACCACCACCCCAACATCTATAACGTTCTATCTATGTCACGTTAATAATAAGAACTACAGTGCAACACGATACTCGTTTTAGAAAAGGAAAAAAAAAAAAAAAACTGAGTTAACTAGTTGTTGCACTTGAGGATTCGGGCAGTTCGAAGGTCTTGTCACAACAATTATAATAATTTTGGATGAATGGTAATGTTACCAAAAACTAATGAAATAAACTTTACAATACTCTTGTTAATAATTGTCCATTTAAATAATCGCCCGTTCCCTACTAAAAGAAACGTTATCTTTACCATAATTGAGAAAACATCATTAAAATGAAGTCATCAAAATATGTAATTAATCCAATAAGCCACCACATGAAGTCAGCATCATTTTAAATCAGAAGAAAACATTTTCAAAATGAAAGAAACAAATTTCTTAAGCTGGCAGCACAAATAGTTTACGGTACTCTAGTTTGTCTCTGCTTCCACAATCACAACCTAATACTCATATATAATCATCTTATTTTCTCCCAAGATCAATTATCTGTTCACATATTCTTCAACTGTTTTTTTTACATAGATAGAATCAGTTGGGAAAAAAATATGCAAAAGGCTTGGCTTTATGAAGAGCATGGCCCTAAGGAAGTTCTGAAGCTAAGAGACATTCCCATCCCATCTCCACAGCCTTATGAACTGCTAATCCAAGTCCATGCTGCAGCACTCAATCCTGTCGATTTCAAGTTGCGCCAGAATCCATTAGGCCCTCTTGATCTTCCAGTAAGACACGTCTCCGTCTCCGTCTCCATATACATAAATACATATATTGAGATCATCATTTGATGCATTCTACATTTTGATGGTGCTGGTGCAGGTTGTTCCCGGCTGTGACATGGCAGGTGTCGTGGTGGCAAAAGGAGACGGGGCGCTTAAATTTGAAGTTGGTGACGAGGTTTATGGCAACATTCAAGATTTTAGGACAGGAGGGAAGCTGAAGCAGTTAGGCTCCCTAGCTCAGTTCATTGTTGTGGAGGAAAGTTTAGTTGCTGTGAAGCCTAAGAACTTGTCGTTTGAGGAGGCGGCCAGCTTGCCCATTGCTGTCCAAACTGCGGTTGAGGGGTTCAAAACTGCAGGATTTGAAGAAGGGCAGACGGCTTTCATAGTAGGCGGCGCAGGAGGTGTAGGAACTCTAGCTGTGCAGCTGGCCAAGCAGCTGTACAAGGCTTCTTTAGTCACTGCAACAACTAGTACTAAAAAAGTTGAGTTTGTGAAGAGATTGGGTTGTGATAAGGTGGTGGATTACACCAAGACAGCATATGAACAAGTTGAGGAAAAATATGATCTTGTCTATGACACAATTGGTAAGAAAAAGAATGATGTTGTGTTCTTTTGATTCTTGCAGTCAATGTCAAGTTTTTTTTGCAGGTGACTCGAGGAAGTCATATGTGGTGGCGAAGGAAGGAGCTCCGGTTATAGATATAACATGGCCTCCATCGAATCCAAAAGCTCGATTTTCAAGCTTGACAGTTTCTGGTGAGTTTTTGGAGATGCTTAGGCCTTATTTGGAGAGTGGGAAGCTCAAGGCAGTGGTTGATCCTATTGGTCCCTTCCATTTCAGTGATGCTATTAGTGCTTTCGGATATATTGAAACGGGACGAGCCTGGGGGAAGGTCGTCGTCTCTCCCTTCTCGTCCCCTTCATATCTTGCAGATGCAAGATATGATTCAGATTCAGATTTAGATTAAAGAGTGAGATTCAGATTCTGTGTAAATATACTTGAAATGTGACTTAGAATGCAGTATTATTTATCTTGGAACTTAGGGCAGACTATATGGATTTTTAAATAATTTGCTTTCTTGGAGATAGAGATAGAGATAAATCAAACAAGTAGTATTCTTACAAAGTATCACACTAGTTCTAAGCAGAATTTTGTGTTTTGATATGATTTAAGTTTCCTTGTTCTGCTCAAGTATTGCAAACTTGATATCAGGTGATGTGATCTTCCAATTTCAATGGTTGTGATCAAAGCAATGTATTTGCTGACTTGATAAGAATAAATAATAAATCTATTAAACTAAATAACATATTATATGACTTCTGTTACTTATGATCCAATATCATGACATGGGTTTGCGATATTATTAAAGATGAAAATTGTATCATAACATCATGAAATTGACAGAATTAATTCCTTGCTTCTCAAAGATCAGCCTTGAAATTATCGCCCCACAAGACTCCGTTTTGATCAAAGAACTAATGCAAAAACTTGGGGGTAATTAAGAGGGATCAGGGGTAATTAAGGAGATTAGAGATAATTAGAGGGTAATTAGGATTTATTAATCAAATTAAAACTTATTAATCTTTATTAGAGTTTATTAAGCTCTAAAGAAAATTAATTAAAATTCAATTAAGATTAATTAAATAATAATCAATTAAAAATAAAAAAAATAAAAAACAAAAAAAAACACACACACACATATATATATACATATATAATATAAAACATTCTTAGTGTTAGGAAATGACAAACAATTTGGACCACTAATCTTAATTTAATGGATGGTCAAGATTGATTTTTGCAATAAATAATGCACTTTATGTAATACTATAATGCTCATCATGATAATACATTTTATGGGGTTTTTGTTTTTTTTGAAAGAATTACAAAGGGTACATATATAATGTCAAATAAAACACCATATCACCATTAGGTGGGATCTCTACACCGCAGGTATTTCTACACAGGAGGGATTGAACCCAAGACCTCTCACTAAAGAGAGACTTGTGGTATCTCAGCTAGCCACTTGAGCTATGCTACATTTTATGGGTTACTATAATGCATTCTATTTCTATGTATAAACTATAATGCATTAGACAACCGTATATTATACAAGGATCAATGATTCAGATTGCTTCTCATTTCTCACATAAAGTAAACTTTTTATATGATGATTTCTCCCCTATATATTACAAAAAACATGGCGGACCACAGCCATCGCACGGTGAGTTCTACGGCACAGGAGTACTTCTCAAGAAATAATATAAAACATCAAAATCATAGTTTATTATCCTCATACATGGATGTCAATTCACAGAAAACTTCCAATTCTTGAGTAATTTAAAGAAGTCTTCTTCTCCCTATTGATGGAACATGGTTTATCTACTTCCTTTTGTAATTTCTGCAGATTCGTTTTCATCGATGTATACTACTATTTTGTCTGAACTTTTCCATTTCTTAAAAGACTAATCTCTTAACACAGGTTACCTACACAGGTTTGGACAAAAATCACCATAGGTTCAAACCTTAATCCTAGGTTGCAAGAGCAACTTCTGCAGAGATGGATTTCCTTAATGCCATCTTTTACACAATAGCAACAGCAACTTTCCTTGTTCTTGCACTAGTTTCATCTCTCCTACTCAGAATTTTTGTAGGAAAATCGATCAAGAATCCAGACTACCCTCCTGTGGTTGGAATTGTTTTTGATCAGCTCTTCTACTTGAGCAGACTCTATGACTACCAAACAGAAATGGCGAAGAAACGTAAAAGTTGGAGACTTCTAGCTCCGGATCAGAGTGAGATATACACGACTGATCCGAGAAACATAGAACATATTCTCAAGTCCAACTTCCACAACTACTGCAAGGGTCAGTACAATCAAGACATTATGGGAGACTTGTTTGGTCAGGGGATCTTCGTGGTGGATGGCGACAAGTGGCGCCAGCAAAAGAAGCTCGCGAGCTTTGAGTTCTCGACTAGAGTGCTCAGAGACTTCAGCTGCTCTGTGTTCAGACAGAAAGCAGCCAAATTGGTGAAGACAATCCATGAATTCTCCAAACACAGCCTAGTCTTTGATGTGCAGGTACTCTACATCTCTCTCTCTCTCTCTCTCTCTCTCTCTCTCTCTCTCTCTCATAAGTAGCATATTTCAGGCTTTGCTGATGAGATGCACCCTTGATTCAATATTTACGGTTGGTTTTGGAGTAGACTTAAATTGCCTAGAGGAGTCTAATGCAGAAGGGAATGAGTTTATTAAAGCCTTTGATGACTCTAATGAATTGGTATACTGGCGTTACGTCGATCCTATATGGAAGGTAAAGAGATATCTCAACATATGTGGAGAGGCAACCTTGAAGAAGAATATCAGATTCATCCACAACTTCGTGGACAGATTGATCAGAATCAAGAGAGAACAAATGGACAAGGAACAAAATGAGGTGAGTTCCTAACTTTGTATTTTCTTTTAGTAGTATTGATATAACTGATTTAAGTTTCATGATTAAAGAATGTTAAAAAGGACTTACTGTCAAGATTTCTGGTGGAGAGCAAGAAGGATCCAGAGACGATGAACGATCAATACTTGAGAGATATCATCCTCAGCTTCATGGTTGCTGGGAAAGACACCACAGCCAACACTCTTTCTTGGTTTATTTACATCCTCTGCAAGAATCCATTGATCCAAGAAAAAATTGCAGAACAAGTGAAAAAGGTGTGCTCCAGAAATGAAACTACTGCAAGTGAATTTGTTGAGAATATTACAGATGAAGCTCTTGAAGAAATGCATTACCTTCATGCAACCATTACCGAAACCTTGAGGCTGTATCCTGCAGTACCAGTGGTAAATTAAGACAAAACCTTGTCCACATATCGATTTTTTTTATGCACGATTTTTGATACCTTAAGAAAACAAAACTCAAAACATATATAAGTGGAAAGATTACTTACATTGTTGTTTAGGATGGGAGGTGTGCTGAAACAGACGACGTTCTTCCTGATGGCTACAGACTGAGAAAGGGAGACGGCGTATACTACATGGCTTATGCAATGGGGCGGATGGACTACATTTGGGGAGACGACGCACAAGAGTTCAAGCCAGAGAGATGGCTCAAGAATGGGGTGTTTCAACCTGAATCACCTTTCAAATTTGTGGCATTCAATGTAAGTAAAGCTCGTTTATGACTATGAATACATACGAGGTTGGTGATTGCTACAACTCGTGCTTGCTCGATTTTTTCAGGCTGGCCCTCGGACTTGTCTGGGCAAGGATTTTGCTTATCGACAAATGAAGATTGTATCAGCAGCGCTGCTTCGCTTCTTCAGGTTCAGATTGAGTGATGATACCAAGAATGTGACGTACAGAACCATGCTCACACTTCATATCAGTGGGAGCCTCAATGTTCATGCAGAAGCAAGAACAGCCAAGTTGGAGATCTAAGATGTGAGAGAATATGTTCAAGAGAGAGAAAATCATACTCAAGATGGTTTGGAACACATTTATTGCTATGAATAATATTCCCAGTTTGATAGTAATTTATGCATGCTTGATATAAAAAAAGAAAAAGAAAAATAGAAAGCAAAAAGAATATATAGTTGCTATAACCAAAGAAGGAATCCTCAGAAATTTACATTGCCCTAAATAGCAAATTACAATATCCAGATTTGTGTATACATATTCAGTGGCAAGAGCGGCCTCAACAGAACACAAAATTCTTTACACAACAATATCATAATATTGGGAAAAAAAAATGAAAAATAAAAATACACGACTCTTTGTCCACAATATCAGGCCTTTCATGCAACAAAACTTGGAGGTGTTACAAGTACAAGTATTCAGTAAACATCGAACAACTTCACGTGGAATCGAGGTCCCTTGTTGCTCATTTCATGTTCCGTTGGGGGGGGGGGGGGGGGGGGAGGGGGATCAGCCACCTAATACAAGCAAAAGAAAGAGGGCTCTATCTCTGAAGCATACGTAACACATCAAAAAGTTGCAACATCATCCTATTGATGGCATATGAAGTCCTTCCCAGAGGTGATATCGATCATCTTAGAAGTTCTACTTCATAAGGGGAGATAATCCGTCACCTTCCCAACCCAGTCTGAGCATCTGATCGACAACTTTTAAGCTCAACTGCAAGGAAAATGCACGAGTTATGCAATGCACTAAATTCCCTATGGAAAAACCGAAAACACCAAGCTATAGAGACGGGGGGGGGGGGGGGAGGGGAGCAGGCAAGAGATTGATAACAAGTGCAACTTACAGAAGGATCTGTGAATATTATCAGCTGTGTATCTGCTGTAGAAACCAACAGATTCGTATTATCCTGGTTCAGAGCAATAGAGATAATATCTTGTCCCTCTGCAAGTTTTAATATATGAAAGATCTGCAGGGAAAAAAAATCCCTAAGAATTAATAATAGATAATGATATGGATATGAACTCAAAATTTAACGAATGGGAATAAATTAAGTGCTACAAGAATTTATAAGTTCCCGCGAGATTAAAAGGTAATTAATTACCAGATATACCTTTTATTTTTATTTTAATCATACCTTTAAAGTATAGAGATCAAAGAAGCAAATAGAAGGTAAAGGTAACTCCTGTCTATTTCCTTCGATTGATTCGTGATCTGCATTCAAATGCTGACTGTACTCAGAGCCTCCATCATTTTCGAAAGAAGGGTTTAGTCCAACCAAAGCACTACAACCATCAATAGAGACCTCTATGCAACTAACTTTTGATGAAGGCGGAAGTTGTTCCTTAGCAACCAGAACTCCATTAAGAGTATAAGTGCTTATATTACATAGATACTTATTCCAGGTTATTATGATTCCATCAGATGACAGGCACATAGAATGAGCTTCCATGCCAATAAGCCTTCTAAGCAGCCGACCTTGCCTTATCGAATGAATCAAGATATCAGAAGAATTGGAGCAGGAAGCAACAATCCCAAGGTCTGAACTGACAGCACAGCATGCTATTTCACCTAGGTGACCTCGAAGGACATGAATGGGGCCCTCTATTCGGTGCCTCATAGACTTGTCAGCCAAGTTGCTTCTCCTTGCAGCATTGCTTGGTGATCTCGGTGTGCTAGGATTACCTGAAAGCTCTTGCAAGCTTCCAGAGCGTGACATTGATAACCGATGTATTCTCCACAGTAGAACCGTTGCATCCCGAGATCCGGTCACAAGATAGTTGCTATCATGAGACATTGCCAAGCATGATACCGGGGCATAATGTCCTCTGGCAATTTCCAATGTTCTTGCTCCATCAGCTGAAATCAGCCTTATGCTGTTATCCACATGCCCTCCTAAAACAGAGAATTAAGCCCTTAATACAAGTTTATGGACAAGCCACGGTCATATTACTGTAAAGAGATTCATGGCTGGATATGTTCGAAGAGATAGCTTTCTGAAATTTTTATAATATTTCATTACTCACATATACTCGGAAGGAATTATTCATACCAAATTACTCTCAGAAAACATGCTCACCAGTGATAATTTCTCTGTCACAAGTAATTGAAACTATTCTTGTGCTTTCGATTCCAGAACTTGGAAATGCTTGCGCCTGAGGAAAATTCCATTCTTCTGACTCAGAGGGAGTTGGGGTTATGAACATTCGCATAAAAGTTCCACCAGAAGCACCTGTACCAGGTTTTCCATGCTGAAAAAGGAAAGGTGTTCCCTGGCCATCAGGTGTGTTTGGTTGCCACTTATGTTGTGCTACATGTGCTGCTGGAGCATTGATATCAACAATTATGAGAGAGTCGGAAGATGCATGAATGGCAGACGCAGGCAGATTGCAGCGTTCAGGAAAGGGAACCGTATAAGGCTTAACCTCTGAGGGATTCCTGAAAATGGTCTACTCACGAGAAATATAATCAGTAAACAGGAATCACCTCTCCTAGCGCTATCATAAATAAATCTGGTTAAGCATGCTAGCTGAGAAACAGATAAAATATAGGTTATTATACATTGTCGGCAGAATATAAGTTCCATTATACAAACAACAGATATTCCCAGCTAAAAACTCATTAATTTGGAGAGCAAGCAGCCCTGTGATACTACAACTCATGCACAAAATCTTGCTAATATTTGGAAAATGGAAATGTTGTAAAAAACTAGAAAGCTTGTACATTCTGTCATAGATTGAGCGTTCTCTTGTTTCAACATCAAGTATTTATGCTAGAATTTGCATATGTTAAAGCCCAGCCAAGCTAAACTTTTTCGTCAATTCTTTTTTCAGTCTGATTTGATCACTATGGGTGATAGCTCAAATAAATTTGATTTAATGATGTAGTTGATGGCGCCTATAGGTCTACAGAATTTCTTATCCCCAAATCACATGCTCTGTCGATACCTCTAATATTGAACTCCAACTCCAAGCAATTCCTCGTTCTCTCACCCCCATAGATTTGGGGGTGCAAGGCTAATGCATACATCTTCTACGACAAGATTCAATTTTTCAATTGTATCATGACTGACACAATTGCTATTTTTGTGGTTATTTTTCTACAGGGAGAACAATGAAGCATATATTTATCTACACGTGGAAGGGTAAAGCACGTAGAATTTGGGCATTTAGAGAGTACCTGCATCTGAAGGACATCTGCCAGCCGCATCCGTTTCATGTGAGGCACTGTCAGAAGTTGTGAAGGGGTTTGGCCAAAGTAAGCAATCTGATCTTGGGTAGCACGTTGTTGTACCTTATATATATATTTAAACATTTAAGTGATTGCAGACCAAAATGTGGGAGTATTCTTGAGAAAAAGAATTGGAAATTAAACTATAAAGCAAACTTACTGGGTCCGATATCTTATCAATATCTACAGTTCCTTCATATGTTATATAAAAGAAAACATTATTCGCCTGTATAGCTTCTTTTCCACGTTGCTTGCACCTGAACATGTTGAGATTATGGGAATCAGACTAAAAAATTATCATCAATAAACATGTGTGTATGTGTGTGCGTGTGCGAGAGAGAAGGGAGAGAGCAGGATTTAAAAAAGAGAAAGAAAAACACCCAAATTTGAAATGTCAGCTTCAAGAGTTAAAAAAGAAAAAGAAAAGTACCCAAAAATTAGATCAATCCATTCATGCAAATGTTCTGAGACATGCTCACTCTCGAGTGCCATTCGATGCTTATGGACAAAGTCAACTGGATTTTTGGCCCAAGGGGGGAGCCGGACTTGGCCTATAATGTGAAGAAATAGTATGAAAATAACAGAAAGCTATGCAGGAAATATTTGTCTTTCTTCGAGTCTAATACGAATCTAAATTCTAATGGAAGCAGACAACTGAAATGCATACCAAGCTTTTCACCAAGTTGTGTTGTACCAAAGTCAATTGAGTTTTCATTGGTTAAAACCTCAGGAACATAAAATAGCTCCGGAACCTAACATTCAGGAACAAAAAGGAATGGCAATATAATATTAGTAGAATCAAGGTTTAAATATCCTAAATGTCTAGCAGCCACCATGCCCAATCAAATTAATAATTAACAAGCAAAACTGTAACAAAAAGGATAATAACCCAGTGGTAGAATTGATATACTTACCAGTTCCTTTACATCACTCATGTCCTCAAGAACTCCACTCCAAGTTGCAGCAATGTCTGAAAACATTCTGTCAGCATGATCAAACTTGCCGCCTTGAAGTTGAATGGATAGGGTTGTAAAAGGTTCTATTCTAGTGAGGTAATACAACACCTGCCACATAAGATGGAAAGAAAAGGGAATTATAGTCGGCAATAGTCTCAAACCAAAGGTAAAGTGATCTGACATTAAAGGGATATGAAAGAAGATACTCCCGCGGGTAAACAACTTCACGCGCTTGTTTTTGTAGAAGGTTCAAGAAAGTCAAACTAGGACACAATCTTATTATCTTAATGCATAACCTGTAGCTATTGATTTGCATGCTGCTTGATTTGATGCTCTAGGCTCTTAGTTAGCTTAACGAGTAAGTGAATCTAAAAGATTTCATACCCATTCATCATTATCTCATTCAACACCCACTAGTGATGAGCTACCAGAATGGAAAATCTGACGTGGATGATGACATCCAGTCTCCAACGAACTTACAACACTAGATAATTTTCTACACAATTTTTCGCCAGATCTCACAAAGAAATTCTAATATATTAAATGTAGAGATGGTTCTTAAAGTCATTACTCATGACTTCCTCGTAAAAGAAAATTGCTCAAATGCTATCTAGCTAGTTTGCAGCTTTGTGACCATGTTGCTTGTAAGAATTTTAAAAGATGTCAGTGAGCTTGAAGAATGGAAGTTTTTGTATAAAGGATGAATAATAAGAGGACCCACTGTTCCAGCTGTTGAATAATGTGAGCCATAATGGAATCTGGGGATGACTGGATCTTCAAAGCTGGAGTATCTCTCTTGGAATTTACGTAATCTCTCAGAATTCAGGGCACCAATTGGCTGCAATAAATTTTTTATGTAAAATTAAAGCATATAATAATTTAAAATTACAATTAAAAAGAAAAGATGTAAGCCACCTTTGAGAGGTCTCGGAAAGAAGAAGGATTTGAAAGATCTAAGTTCTGTGAGCTGTAATCAGAAAGAACCCACGGGAATACAGGATACTGCACATAAAAATGTAGACAAGCATTAAAATATCATCTTTTCTATCATGAGTTGAGTATGCAATGTTAGAAAAATCCCACCTGTGTAATATCGTTATAGCTGCGTCCAGCCAATGTATTGAGCTGCATCAGATATTCAAAATTGCTGATCTGCAAGAATTTATTTATTGGTTTATTATCAGAAACTTATGAGTTCAAACAAAATAAAGGGATGTTTGCTCTTCAGGTTGATTCTCAAAAGTACCTCCCACCTAGCCCAACGTTCCATAAGTTGAGTTCTCTTTAGAAGCTGTTCAGGTCTCTTGGAAATAAAAAACAATAATATATTTAGAAGACTGCATAATGAGATCAATTTGAAAGCTCAAAACATCACGATCCAAGTATGCACTTCAATCCTCAGATTTACAAGTGGAGTCTGTTTCTTTGCAAGGAAAATCATGCATTTAATCTCATTCACGAAAGACAGATTCGTTTGCTTGGCTTTTTTTAATGATGAATTTGCTTAAGTTAATATAAGAGGGAGTAGCAAGATTATCAAAAGATCAATACCTGAGTAGCTAGGTAGATATTGTTCAAATGAGGAGGACGGGCTTGTACAATAGCCCGATACGCATTTCTTCGTCCCTCTGTGCTCTGCAGGACAAAGACGGAGATGTTTGGAGGAGGGGGGAGGGGGGATATTAATTACCTGAAAAAGGTGAAATGACATTCTTCTGGAATTAAAGATTGAATTGGAGAAGCATACCCCAAAATCAAAAAAGTAATTTGACCTGTCAACCATGAACAGCTCAAGTGCACTTCTTCTCAACAGATATCTGCAAGAGCAATTAGCCAATAATTCACATTCCAAATGATCCATCACAGCATTCTAAATAACAGGGAAACCATATCAGAGATTCGTGAATATAAAAGCAGAAATAAAAGTAACAGTAGGGAAAATATGTTTTATGGGAAATCACATATTCAAGAACATACTGCCTTATAGTGAGCTTATAGCCTTGCGCTCAATGAGGGATAAAGAGCCTTCAAGAAAAATAAATTAAATTATACCTTCTCGTATAATAATGAACAGTTTAACCCCCCTGTGTGAAAGGGACACCCAAGCAATAAATCTCTGCTGTGTAAAAGGGAGAGGTCTGAAGAATAAGAATGATGTGTAAAATGAACAGCTATTACATCCTATTAAGGTCTTTGCACTTTTATACTGTTCATTTAACGACAAGAACATGAAACATTGAACAAGTAATCTTACAAGCATAGATAAGAGGTTTCTAGGAACTGAGTAAAATTATAAACTGATGAATAAAATCATGAGGATAATTTAATCCTTGAAAAATGAAGAAGATAATCGTTTTCTTCAGCATTTAAAGGGTTCGGTCTCTCAGGGTAAATCAAATCCATTAAATGAAAAAGAAACAAAAGATTTGAAAGAATAAACCATATCATTAAAAAAAAGAGAGAGATAAAGCAATGAAAAGAACTCAACATATCCAGGTCATTTCGAGGCAGAGAAAAATAGGCAGATGTAGCACAATAGATAAGTAATATGACAAACAAGAAGAAAAGTTAGAAGCAGTATGGTCATGTGAATGAACCAGCATCTAAAATAACCTTCTGCTGTATACTTGGTGAAGCGATGATATTAACCAGCTTCGATCCTTTTCTTGAACTTCATAACCTTTGCCCTCCACATCTCTTATAGCACTATCATCCATGCGATCAATAATAAAATTGACTCTCCTAGTTGTTATCTGACAAAAGACATCATTTAACACATTTGAAAATATCATATTAACAAGTGAAATTGCAGGTAAATTTAACTTCAGCATGAGCATCATATGGAACGGAGCTTCCGTAAAGTGCTCAGTAAGAGAAGGACAATGTCCTATTCCATATAGATGTACCCGTCTAATACAGCCAACTAAAAACCATAGTTAGTCCTTTTTTTGTCTCCAAGCCACAAAGTTACTTCTTAACTACTATTAGACGAAGGGGGGATAGGCAAAAGACGAGTGAATCTGTATCAGTATCACCTGTTTTTTTCTGTCCCCTAATAGGTTTAATGGTTTCAATATCATCAGATGTGGAAAGTTTCCATAGGAGCACCAGTAGGAAAAACATCAGTTCTGAGTCTTTTGGCAGCAGAAAGTAAGACCATAGTTTTGCATCAGGATAATGGGCTAGGAGAATACAAAGTGACAATAAAGTATATCTTGATTAATGTATGCAGAACTTACTTGAAAAGTTCCTCTTAGGACCTTTAATGGACGGACCATTGATGATGGAAGCTCAAGAACAATCCTTTCGTTATGCTCGAAAGGGACATAACCAGGGGCAACCAATGCTGGAATAGGTTCCGAGTCTAGGCTATCAGTAACTGGTGGATCCAAAGACTCCCCTGACTTTAGTGAATGCTCACCGCGTCCAGAAGATATTCTCTGAATATCACCAGGCTGTTCACCATTTGCGCTAACATCCAAAAAGGCTACATCCTGCTCATCTTCCTCATTTCCCACATCAGATGAAATTGCTTCTGCAGCTACGATAGAGGTATTAGATGGACTTGCAGCTTTATGATTTTCCTGCTTCTGCTCCATATGGTCTTCATAATTTGCGGCAGCACCATGGTGATCTGAGCCTTGATAGTTCCTTCGCAAAATTCTTCTCATTCTAGAAGAAGTTTCCATAAAATCTAGCTTCCAGAAAACCTAAAATCATCAAAGTTCACAGTGATAGATTAGTGACTCACAAACCTTCAGATAAATCTGACGAGTCCAGTTTGTAAACATACATGCTTAGGTTTGCATAAATCATCACTAAATGGACCAAAGAGACATCTCATTTCTATCAAGCAGTGTATAAGCTTGCGCCATTCACGTATTCCAGTGAATAATCGGTGCTGAGATATTATATCAGCCTGTGACCTTCTGTCAACCTGAAATCACAGACAGAAAGTTCAGGTAATTGTAGGTTGTGATATTAGAGATAGTCGGAACCTTCAATACAAGAATGTGAAACCTCAGATCGCTGCATGTTTCTAGCCAAAGCTAAACTTCCAACGAGAACAGCAATATACTTATAGGAAAGAGCATTCAAGTCCTTCCCATATACAGATTTTGAATCCACTGATTGTAAGCATTCCATCCAGGCAGTTCCCATGGCTTCAGAAACATTCCATCTCTTTACTCGTTCAGAATCACTTTTACTCCGACGCTGTGCTGATGTAGCCATTGCCACAGCACTGAGACCTCTTCCTGATCCAATTTTTGAATTCCGCTCAAGGTCTCTGGCAGCAGCCAATGCAGCTGCTTTCGCAGCGGCCTTGTCCTTTGGAATGGCCTGAGATTTGCTAAGTGCCTCCAGAGGTTTCTGGAAACTTGAAAACGTATGAAGTTTAGTTGTTTTCCGCTCAAGCAATGATGAGTCACGCCGAAGATGTGAGACAGCTGGAGGAGCAGCGGTTTCTCCACCAGCAGCACCGGCAGCAATCATTGATAATGCCATAGCAGCGGGAGGTGAGGCAAAAGAAGCAGCCCAGCTAGGAGACAGCATAGCAAGAGCAGCCTAAAGGTATAAGTAAAAAAATCTCAGTTATGCTATGGTCTGAGGGATGCAGAATTAGCTAGAATGAGAGCGGATAATAAATTCAAAAGAGACAGGGAAATCTCGCCCTATCATGCTGAGCAACTTTTTTTTTTGGACGGTATATAAATTGATCCAAGAATTATATGAAGGAAATTTGGGCATACACTAATCTACACAATGTTTACATGTGACTAGTTTAACATATGTGCAATGGTAATTCGCTCTATATCATACTATAAGAGGCATCAAAAGCTGGGGCTGTCCTATTTTGAGTGACTCAAAGAGAATTCCAAACTTCAGGCCAACTGTCATGTTCCAAAATAGAACTGGATAACCACCTCAATAGGTAAAGCATCTGCTGCCAGGGCACGATCCTCAAGAACAAGGGGATTAACACCATCTGCAGTAGAAAGTTCATGAATTCCTGCCAAAAGAGGCCGCCACCTTCTTAATACAGCAACAAAAGGAGGTAGGATTGCTTCCAAATATTGTTTACGTAGAGGGTTTCGGTCCTTTCCTATTGCATGCCACACCTGAAACATGAAAAAGTACTAGGGTAATAGCATAATATTTTGAATAACCACGTATAAATCATGCTAGTTATGGACATATATAATGCAGAAGCAGCAGAATAGAACACCTTTCACAGAAGGGTACAAGACTATACAAACACGAGCACAACAACAATATACAAGACTGACCTCTGAATATAGGACACAAGATGTAACCAGAACTCGCTGCCTCTTCATCTCAGATATTGGCATGTTCAAGATTGGAGACAACACGCTGCACAAAATGAAAGGTCAGCTAGTCTCATTTTTTAAAGTATACATTGACGAACATAATGGTACTCCCCAGTAGGAAAAACTTTAACATGCATGTGGCATTTAACAACAACCAAAAAACACGGCATTTCCTTGTCAGGCTGAAAATCTAACTCTTGACAGCTTTTAAATCAGGAAAAATGGGAATTTCATGTTCAAGGGTATGTAAAGCTGCTATAAACTCTTTTGTTCAAGCCCAAAGGTGAGATCATAGGTGGATTGGTAGACTATGTACCACCATTAGATTTAGTGTTATCAAGTTGAGGTTATTGTGTTACAGTACGAACACAAGTTTGACTAAAGCTGATAAGTAGTATTACCCTTGCAAACAGAAACTTAACAGCAGATTTTGGCATTTGAAAAAATTATAAGCCACCACTGGAAAAAATCAATGCAGAAGAATGAGAAATTCATGTCAATTACATAGATGTGTACCTCCAAAGCAATGCTGATCGTGGTTTCCTACTTGGCATTCTGGTGTTTGTCTCATACGCCACAGCTGTGGTAGTTTTTCGGAGGAAGCCCTCCATTGACCTATCTTCATTACTGACATGTCTCATTAGCATGTGGTCTTCACCATCATCATCTTCCCTTAATGAAGCAAGCACCATACGAAGCATACAAAAGAATGGTTGGTCACTATCCAATAACTGGTAAAGAGCTGCCATGCCTCCCATTCCAGTACCTGATCCTCCACCAATACCCAGACCACCACCAAGTCCAGACTCATCTAATAGCAAAGATTGAAGCATCGCAACTGACTTCTTTATTAGTGGAAGTTCGATCCAGTTTCCATTAGCATCCTTCTCCAACGCTGTTTTCCAAGACTCCCAACCACTGCCACCTCCACCAAATTCAGATGTTGTCGGAGGAAGTCCAACACCATACCACAACCGACTTCTGTATTTCCATCCTTCTGCCAAATCTAGGACACAGCTCCCATATGACACAAAAGCATAGGAAACTGAATTATAAGGTTCAGCTGCCACTGCAGCAGTCAGTCGTTCCATTACAGCTGTTGAAATTTGCCCATTACCATCAGCCATAGGAGCAAGGACCTACCAAGATCAAGTAGATTTAGTTTTTACTAGTTGTGACAATTAAATGCAGGAAATATGAAAGAGAGCCCGTGCAATGTCATGTTCATGCAAAGGCCAAAGCTCCAATTTATGTCTCAACGCACAAAGATAAAAGTAGCGTTCTGAGACTGACTGGCAGGCCTTTTGCAATGGTGCATAGGATATGGCATTATGACAAGAAGTAAGAATGGGTCTGATGGTACCCACCCAACAGGTGTAAATACTTGGTATTGGAGCCTTCTCAATTTTGACATACAGTGGTTGACAAGATAATGATGTTTGAAATCATGCCAAGTAAAAACTAAGGTGTAAATACTTGATATTGGAGCCTTCTCAATTTTGACATACAGCAGTTGACAAGAAAATGATATTTCAATTCATGCTAAGTAAAACGAAAGTAAAAACAAGAAGAAGTTAAAAAAGTTACAACACACAAATATCAAAATATTGGTGCAGGTTAAAAAAGCTCATGTTGTCATATAATCTAGTACATACATACATTGAGAGAGGGTCGTCCAGAATCACTAGTTGATGAATTTCGAGATGCCATAAGATCTGAAGTTTCTCCACGCGTTGCACTTGAAGAGCGGCCGCCCATAGGCAATACACTCGAAAATGGAGACACAGAAGTAGACAAAGATGAAGTACTGTAAAGTTTGCTTTGCAGCCGTAAATGGTCCTCAACAAGCATTAAGATCACAATTGCATTCTCAACCAAAGCAACAGAAAGCTGAGCAGCATTCTCTGCTCCGATCTTTGCATCCTTAGGTGCCAATCCTCCCGCTGCCACACCAGCAGCTGCTGCAGCAATAACTTGAGTCTGAAGCACAGAAAAGCTAAAACGCTGACATTGTTGTAGCATTGCAAGAATAGCAATAATCATTAGAACATTTACCAACATGTCAAGGTTTAGGGTAATCTTTTAAAGAAAATATGTAAATGTACCTCATGAAGTAACTGAAAAGGGATAAATTTAAAAAATTATTAACAACATTGAACATTTATCAGAAATAGTTGAAAGGCAATGTTTGAGACTTGCATAAGATACATACACTGTAGTTAATGCCAACATAGGGCAGGAGAATAATACAGGCTACCAAAAGCAAAATATTGTTATGAAAGCAGCACATAACATAGAGAAAGAAGGTTTTCACAAATAAACAGAGTCAACGGCAAATGAAAAGAATTCAACAAGAACCCTATAAGGCCAACCAGAAACGGGAATTGCTGTAGCAAACAAAAAGATTACCTGATTTTGTAATTCTCTGGCAGCAAAGTCCAACAAACTACCCAAAAGCCTTCTTTTGAAGATGGGCAATGATTCTTCCCGTCTGTAAAACACAGTAACAGCCTCTTAAAATTCTAGAACTCAGTTCACAGAATATTAAATTCCTATAACAGACACTAGGTCCCAAAATTGCTCATATTGGCACAATTTTGGTTTTAGGCTGATAATTGATCCTCAGACCCAAATTCGGAGAGCATAACTGACAATTTTAAACCTTATTTATTAATGTACGTAAGGGGGAATAAACTAAACAATACAATACTAAGATTAAGAAAATCCATGGTGAACTCTCTTCATTATAAACCAGAATGCTCATGCTATAAAATGTAATTTTCATATGCAATACCTGATCCTTAGATCTCCAGTGCTAGAACCACCCACCATACACAGCCATTCTGCACAATGAATTGTAGCTTCAATATCCTGTCACAGTAATGACCAGATACACCAATGAAACTCAGGACTTAACGAAGTTGAGAAGAAACAATGAGATTAGCCTAAACAAGAATTATAAAAAAAAAATAGAATAAAATGTTACAGACAGTGAAAGGCAGAGACTTTCCATCAGCACCAAAATATTTTAGATAGTATACATTCTACTACTCGTGCACAAGGTGGCATGAAACTAAATGAAGGCTGATCCACATTAAGAGAAAAGAGAAACTAAAATGTGAAAGCCATAGGATTTGTGATATCTTCTTCAAGGCACTCCCCCCACCCTCCACCCCCAAACCCCAACACCAAAAAAATAAAAATAATATTGATAAAAATGAAGTGCATTGTGTTTGACGAGAAAAATGTAACTTTTGTGGTATTACCATTATCTTGATAAAGATTACGGAAAATCATGACCATGGTCTTATTATTAATCATAATTTTCTTCAATATAGTGAAAAAAATTACAAGTGCTCCATAAGTAGACTGTTGTGTTGCCAGACATAATATCATTGTGGTTATCAGTCAAGTTATTGCCTTCCATCATATAGCGTGATAATTAAGGTGGTCCCTCTACCTGATGTCACTACTGGTAATTTTTCAAACACCTCATTTGCTCAGAAGAAAATACAAGGGTGTGAATGGAAGACAACAAAAAGGAACATTAACCTTCCATCCATCCTTCTGGCGCATTGAATGTTCTAACATTATTATCAAGAAATTATGTATGAAGTCTTCTACATCTTTCAAGCTGGACAGATTCACATTTTTACTTCCACCTCTCTGCATAAAAAGCATAAAGTGTGAAAAATGGCACCACCAAAAGGTCCCAATAAATATTAATTTCAGCCATTATATGGGTAAGTGATGCTACCTCATGATTAGATATGAGAATCTCCAAGATCCACTCAGGCCATTCATCCATGCTTGTTAGGCTGCTTCTATTTTCTGGATGACCGCAAGCCAAAATCAGAAGATCCTGATAGAAATAGGAAGTGTGAGATTTCAAAGGGAAAAGACATCAGCAGCACTTTTTACCAATCATTTGAAATATTCTGTTTGAGATTGACATTATGGTATTATAGTAACTTGGATTAAAAACTTTTGACAGAATGGTTTTGTAAAATCAAGGAAAAGTTTTGTTAAAGAATCGGAAACAAAAGATGAGGAGAACAAGGGAGGACGTCCCAACAAACTCTTTTGCTATATAACACTCAAACTTAAAGTAAGACCTGAGAGATATAACACCAAGATTTGAGGCATGCCATGTGTACAAAATAATAAACTCATAGTAGGCCAATAAGTTAGAAGAAAACAAGGTAAGAACAAATATATGCCCAGAATATATTGATATCCAGTATAAGCATTCTTCACTTAGGAGACTCTACCAGACCAAAATATATACTTCTAATATCAAAGTTATGTTAGTAGTGGACTCATGTTTTCCTTGCTAAACAAATTTATCCTCCAAGAACTCTCTCCAACACTACCGCTCTAAAAACTCCTAAAATGGCATAGAGAAAAAACAAAAGGGGATAAAACAGAAGAAGGAAGTGACAGTTAAAAGAGTTTCAAACAGAAAAAGGCTGCTTTAATCTGAAATAAGAGTATGCAATCCTGGCATAGTTGAATATCACAACTCAGCACCTGAAGTGCTCGACTTTGTAATGCTGTAGACGCATACGGAAGAGAACGTAGAAGAACCAACAAGATCTGCAAGTGCTCAAAGCGGTGACCTGGATCATGGAAGTTTAGACCATCCTCTGATAAAGACACGTTTATCTGGAAAGCAAAGATCAAACCAGACAGTCAAGTTAAAACGAAGTACAATCTTTTCTCAAAAATAGGCCATAATAAAACTCATTTTTAGTATCTAATCGCATTTAATGGAGCATCAATCATTTAATATTTAAGCATCATAATGCGAACCAAAAAAGCATACATGCTGGACTTTCTAATCCAAGCAATACAAAGGAGCTCGTGATAAATTTGAAACAAATGAACTTCATGAGGAAAATATGTTAAGTGGATATCTATATTTGACTGGACTCTGTTGCTAAAGATAGTTGTGATTCCTTCTTACATTATGATCATGATATCACAAGGGAGGAAGGGTATCTTAAAACCATTTTTCAGCAAGAGTGCAAGACTCAAGATGAATTTATTCTTCGCAACAGGCATGAGAAAACATATCAGTTCCATTTCACCTCTAAAACACAAACTATTTGGTCAGCATTTGCACCAACCATTTCTTACATAGTTATTCATCCTAGCATTTTGATACTCGTCAAAGGTTGGATTCTCTCACCTAAGCTCATTAAACAAACTGATGGAAAAAGAACAGAGCTTCTCAAGGCCTATAACATTCCAAATGACACTGCAACATCAAGCAGAAAAGTCTTAAAAAATAAAGGGGAAGCAAAAAGATAAAGACATACTGAGGCAGCCAATAAAGCCTTGTACGCATTGCAAGTCATAAGTCGGTTAGGTGCAGCTTGGAAAGCCTTTTGTAGACCAAAAAGAAGAAGAGAAACCTTGTCATCAAACATGGTACCTCCTGCCTCAAGCAAACCAATAAGGTTGCTTGTCACATCCAAAGGAGCAGGTGAATCAAATTTCAAATGTCCGGATATTACCAAAGCACCCAAGAGGTTAATAATTCGTATGACTATACCGTCACTTTTATCAGCATTGTACACATTATTCCGTGCATTTTCAGCACTTATTAAGTAACTTATACCACCCAAGTTTTTAGATAATGGATTTCCAGACATGGACGATATCCTCTCAGTGTTAGATACTGTAGGACCATCAGAATTTTCGAGTTCAGAAGCATTCTCCTGTAAAGTCAAATCTTTTCTCTCCAAAGATCTCCCATCACCATGATAACTATCTTCATCTGTTTTGACCGATGATGAGCGCTTATTATGTTCAGTCAACAAGTGTGGGACATCATGGTCTCCAATTTTTGTTTCACGCTGCAACAGAACAAGAAGTGTTTCCATGCCACCACATGATATAAATGCCTCAGCAAAGCTTTGAGCCCGGGATGTGTTGGGTTGAACCACCAGCCTGTAAATCAAATGCAGCACCCTGGAAACCTGGAAGGAGAGATTGAAGCCATTGATTCCAGAAGATTTGTCAGACATGCTTAAAGAACTTCACAATGAGATGGATAAGAAGATTAGTAGATATCAAATAACTAGGAACGATGAATTATAACAGATGCCAAATTGTTGGGTGTAAAGTGAAAGTAAACATTTATAAACATTCCACGAATCAACAAGTTTGAGTTGAAATGTTTTCTTTTTACCATATAATGTCAAAAAATACGAGAGGCGAACGAGGGGCAAAAAGTCATATATATCATGCACGACCACATAAATTGAGTCATTAGTTAAAGAAATGAACATGAACAGTGTTCAGCTTGGCTCGGCTAAGCTTATTACCAGCTTTGTGTAATCGGCAATCCCCTAAAGTGAAATTGCTAAGAAATGTCTCCTTACTTCAATAAAATTTCAACATCAACCCTGATAGATTTGTTGTCATTTAGAGGGGTTTATTACCGAACAGAGAAGTTCGCAACAACATTTCTTTGCCTAAGACCTAGGCATTACATTACCAAAACTTTGTGGGTTAACTGAAAAGAGTTGTTTGGTGGTTATTTTAAAATTTATAACTAGACATAAGACTGAAATGCAACCAAACAAGCTCCAGATGAGGTCAACACAACTAAGCTAGTATCCATGTGTGTTCATTATAAGTCGGATAGATTTTAAAATGCAATTGTTCAGTAGCATGCTTTATTAGTTAGTACTCATGACTACATGTAACTTAGGAATTTTTATGTTTATGGAAGAACCTGAAAAGAAACTAAGAGAAAATGACTGTACGAGGTTTCAACTACTGTTTTATTTACGACAAAAAAATATATAAACATAAGTGTGCATGCACCTGATTTGATTGGGGACAGTCAACCATGAAACCCAACAAACAACGGATATCATCTGCAGCCGAGGACGGCAGAGCTGCCAAAACTAATAGCTCAATAACCACTAAAAGTTCATCTACTAAAGCATTTACTTCGCCAACAAGACGGACGCCCTCACTCGTAGAAAATGTATTAATAGAGTCGGTTTCACGGACAGTCCAATAGCATCGTCTGCAACCATCTAGAAGCATCTGGATAGCATTAGCATCTCGCATTACTGACGACTCAGTGAAAACCATGTCTGCAAGTGATGACAATAGTTTTTTTTGCAGACCATAAGTGCATAATCTCCAAATTTTCAGATCAAGTAGCAGTGTACTAAAGAGCTGCACTTTTAGTACATGATTGAACTTCTGGGACTGGCATAAGGAGACAATAGCAGCTACGAGTTCCTCATCACCATCACGCTTTGCACATTTAAGTGAAGATAAAGTTTGGAGGAGATAATTTAAAATTCGAGATAATATTTCAGGGCCTCTTCGTCGGCAAAACTCTTCATTGTTTCCAGGGTGCCTAATAGCCAAAGATATAATTCTGAATATGGGAGCTGCAAGTGCAGTTGTGGCCAAGGACAAAGAAAGGTCACTTTTCCGTGGCTGAAGGCTATGCTCATGTACACTGCCAACTACCAAAGGCAGCAAGAAGATGGGGCCTCCATGAGCTAAGGCCCACAAGGCTTCTGTTGGCCGCATTCTTGTAGCAACATGCACTTGACCAAGAACCTCTGCCGGCCTTCGGAGGGTGCCTGAAATGCATGAGAGCATTACTCACTGAGGAGGAGTAGCATGTCAAGTAGTTTGAGCCATGTAAAAAGAGAAGCAAGACAATAATTTATAAAAATTGGATTCAGTAAGGTGATTTGGGTGTAAATATGTAGATCAATTTCCTTTACGTTAGCATAAAGCAGGCTCCACCAACAATGCTACAATTAAGCAGCAGTTAAAATGTCTGGGAAACAAAACCATCATCCAGGCAAGAAATTTAGACTCAAGAACAGGGAATACAGTCTAATGCGATTTTTTCAAGCTGTATCCCAATCAGTTTCAGGTGCCCCACACCCAAGACAAGAAATAAGAACCACCATATGATATGATATCACACTAAGTAAAACATAATCCTATATAAACATAATTATCAGCCAACTCTAACTTAAAGAAACAGGGCGAATGCCAATTATGAACTAGTTTATATTGTATAATCAACTCAGTGAACCTTTTATTTTATATTGAATTTCGCAAAAGAGTTATCTTGATACCTGCAGCACCAGAAGGAGAAGCATCTGGACAGTAACGGCCACTGAGCAAATTAGGATGGTATAACAGATGAAGGCATCCAGCAATTTCAGCATCAAGAAGTGCACTGTCCCGTGCCATATTATGGACATGGTTATTTGTTGCCAGCCATGGGGTTCCAGCAGCAGTTCCAAATGAAGGTAGCACATCCCCTCCTCTATAAGCCAAAAGTGCCATCCTTTCTGGACCAATTGGTTCCTTAAATATATATACAGGCCCCATCTCAGCAAACAAAGGACATTGGCGGCGGCGGCGTTGTAATCCAGCCATAGTTGGAGGAGGATTTGTGCCAATGCAGCAAAATGCAAGAGGCTTCGAAATTCTTGGCAAATCAAAAGGACGACTTTCATACAAGGAACCATCAATGTACAGTCTCAGCTCACTTTCTGACTTTCCGAGGAGACCCTGTTTGACATTATGTTCAAGGCCAATAAAATACCAGCACTGTGGCTTGAAAGCATGAGTAAAATGCAGAGATGATTTCCTTCCCTTCCCACTTCCACATTCAACAACCAGAAATTGAGCATGAAAATATGCTTCCATCCCTTGATTGTCAGCAGATAGGAAACTGAACAGCCGAGGCATGTGTGCTGTGCCTTCACCAGCCAAAGCACTAGCAGCTGCAGCAGCTGACATGGGAGATGACTTCCCTGATGTGGCAGCAGCAGCCATTGCAATTGCAGCTGCAGTAGTTGCTGTACTTATGTTGTCAGCAAATGATTCAATGTAGATCCAAGTTGCGAATGCATATCCATTGGTAAAAGGCCACCTGCTTTCACCTGGGCCCAGCAGACCCGAACTCTCACCATCAAACTCGAAAGTACTCGCTGGACCCCTGACCTCTTTTTCAGCCATCGCTTTCTCCAGCGAGTGCATTAACCGAGATGCCCAAACTGTCCTGAGAATTCTGTTAATTACTTGAAGCCAATAGTGCAAATCGCGTGGACTAAGAGAATGCCCAGCTAAGTACTGAATACAGTAGCAGAGAGGTGTTCCATCCCATTTCATTTTCTCAGTTGAACAGATATCCTGAACAAACATCCTCTCGGCAGACCGAAGTAGTACCCCCAACAAACCAGCCACGGTGCACATTGCTCTATTCCTAGTGCAAGCACGCAAGATAGCTAGCAATCCTCTTGCCATCTTAGTCCTAGGAGACATGAAACCATCAAAATCTCCCATGTCAGGAAGCCAGGGAATGAGCTCACCAGCCACTATTGCAGCCCTAGAATTCAGCATCACACTGGGTGGATTATTATCCTGATTCTCTTCAAAAGACTCAACTCCTCCCATGGTGGCAAGAAGCGAATCAACTACTAAGTAAGCCATAGCAACTGCATCATTATCTCCTCCAAACCTCTCAACACCACTAACAACATTCTTCAGCTTATCCAAACTTTCTGGCTTTCCCATTATAGCTGAATCTACTAAATGCAAAAGCTCTGGAGACCCAGTCGGCGCAACCTGTTTGGACTTTGGCTTTTGAGGTGAATCAGCAGAGTATCTAAAATCTCCATATGACTGCAAAGCTTCAAAACTAGATGAAGACAAGGACTCGTTGATGTCATAATTGGAGTCATTCTCTGCCCCAAAGCTTGAGCGTAGACCATAATCCAGTCCTACATCCGGCGAAAAATCAATACCAGATGATGGAACATTCGGGAAGGAAAACTCAAATGTTTCCTCACTTCCAGTAGATGAATGTCTGACGTCATCAGGACCCAAAAACTGACTTGTTTCGGTGCCACTTTTTCCCTTATCTTTCAGCGGAACATGCTCAAAAAGATCATCATCTAAAATAGGAGAAGCTGGATTAACTCCCTCTAAATCTCTACCACCACCCACATTATCTGCATGACTTAGATCTGTTTCCATATCTGCAGCTTTAGGTATTACTATATTATCATCTAGACTGGTTCCTTCCTTCATTGATTCATGGTCTTCACCAGAAATTTCGTTATGATTTTTTGTTTCCTCTTCTTCCATTTTCTAACAATATATATTTTTTCTTTCTATTGTAGACTCCTCATATGAATTGCTTATGGTTGATCTGAAAATATAACTGGAAGCAGTCAATCACATAGAATCAACAAGCAAACTGAAGTTTCAACTCCACAATGAGCAAGGAATAGAGAGACAGAGAAAGAGAGAGAGAGAGAGAGTAATGGAGAACAAAACTAAAACTGGTGAGATTCCACACAATTTAGATTTTATGAATTTTTCTTACATGACAGTACAGTTTAATGATTTCGAAATTCAACTAAAACTCGAATATCATCGACCCAGGATAAACGTCGGAGCTAATGCCGACTTAAGATTTAAACAATTTAGGCAACTAAAACAAAATGCAGCCTACATCAATCGACCACTCGAACAATATCCTCCTTCCTCACCACACGCACACGAATTCAACAACGAGCACAAGTCAAAAGTGAAGTTAAAGACACTTAATCAACAGATCCCAGCAACGCATTGTGAATTCCACAACTAGGAAACGAAATGCGGATCACGTCTCGGCATCCAAGGATCACAAATTCATGCAAACATACGTGCGATTGCGAATTCCTGAGAATTACCGCGAATGCAGAGTGTTAATTGTTGTTTCTTACCTTAAAATGAAAGATTCGCAACAGAATCCGGCGATTTGATTGAATCAACCTTGATACATATGTGAGAAACTGCGGTGATCGGATGAAGATTTTTTTGGAAAAATGAATGAGAAAGAGAGGAATCGAAGCGAACGGAGCGCGAAGGAAGAATGCCACCCAAATAAATACCTCTGCTGCAAATTATGAACTGTGATTGTGCCGTTTTGCCCAATTATTTGTTGTTGATCCCTAATTGGGCCCGAACCAGTTCATGAAAAGCCCAATTGCAGTAAACTTGGGGGATGTTTCTTTTTCTTTATAGGAAAGGGTATATTTTTTTTTAAGTCTTTTGAATTGGTTCCCTCTATATTCTAATAAAATTTTGAACTTTCATTTATAACAACTTAATCTATGTACTTCCATTTACGTTATGCGAATTATAAAAAAAAAAATTGAGTAATTACAAAAATCCAAACCGAAAAGGGGGAAAATTATATTGTACTAATACCTATTGACATTTCATAATTATATTCATATCTAAAGAAAATATAAAGTAAATTCACGAACTATCTATTTTTTTATGTCATGGATCTCAATTTTCTGAGGTAGAGAACACGCACGGCATACCGGAAGTTGAAGTAGATCGAATTTCAACAAAAAGAATTTAAAAATGAATCGGCATCAAAACAATGTCCTTCTCATGCTGAAAATAAAAGTAATAATCAATATAACCTCAAAATAAAAACATTATATTATCGTTTTTATGCTAGTTCATTTTTAAATCGTTTTGGCGTCACATGTGCATTTTTCATTGCCGAAAATTGAGATATCCGGTAAAAGCTTGATAGTTGTATTTCATTGTTCTTTTCTTTTGATTGGAACGTAATGAAAAGGTAAAAAATAGTAGACGCAAAAATGTTTAAGGAATTTGTGGGGAGGGACTTTTGGTTAGTTTTTTTTTTTTTGGAATTATAACGAGGTATAATATTTAATCAAATAAACCACTACACCACCATACAGGATGGGACCACTACACCGTCAAATAAGGTGAAAAATAAACTACACCGCACGCAGGTGGAATTGAACTCAAGACCTCTCACTAAAGCGATACTTTTGGTTAGGTTAATATTGAGCGTTTTCTTCATAATTGGTGTTTAAATCGCAATGCAGAGTATTTTACGTCAATGATACTTATAAAAGGAAATAAAATAGAGTGAAATATTATAATAGCCACTTAAGTTAATAAAAATAAAATAGTAGCCACTAACTTAAAAATATATAAATACTAGCCACTCTTACAAAAATACCCTTTTTCGATTCACACCATTCACACCATCACCGTCCTAACCTTTCCATTCGCACCATTCGCTCCACTCGCTCCGTTCGCACCGTTCGCTCCACTCGCTCCGTTCGCACCACCTCCATTCGTTCCACTCGCTCCGTTCGCACCACCTCCATTCGCTCCACTCGCACCACCTCCATTGGCACCGTTCACTCCACTCGCTCCGTTCGCACCACCTCAACTCGCACCATTCGCACCACTCGCTCCACGACATGTACTAGAAAACGGAAGGCGCGAATGGAGCGAGTAGATCTTATTCGCGTCATTCGCGCCTTTCATGATGGTACGAACAACGCATGAAGATACGCTTGCTCCATGTTCGCATTGTGGGTAAACTTAAAGGATAAACTAATCTTTTCACACAAATAGTGGCTATAATTTATATAATATTAACTTAGTGGCTACTATTTTGTTTTTATTAACTTAAGTGGTTATTTTACATAATTTTTGTTGGATATAATGGTTTGAAAATCATTATTTATGGTGGTTAATTATTTAATTTATTGAGAATTAAATAATGGATGATTATTTTACTTGTTAAGTAAATAATCGGAATATATTCATGTTCTCAAAACCATTATTTGGTGAGTGAGAAATGGTATATTTGAATTATGTGTTGGAGATGAATTTGTTGTAGGCAAGTTCGTATAACGAGCTCAGGTTTGAACCGGGAGCTTTGGTTTTGAATTGGGCTTGAATTAATTGTTCTAGAATTAATTCTTGGATTAACCTTTATTTGTAATTGGGCTCGACCAATTGACCATAGGCAATTAATTAACCATAGGCAATGTTTAATTAATTAGAAGTTGTCGGCCCAATTTGACAAGTTGGAATTGGCCCACTCAATTGATCAACACATAATATATTAAACATCAAAATTGTTTAAATCGTTTGGTATAGAAAGTTGGTCATGACGTTTCTATAACATGAAACCACCAAATTGAATGTTTTAATTGTGTAACAGTCATTTTGATGACTCTTGACCATAAAGATGCGAAACAGCCATTTGGCTTATGAATGCTTTTGATGGTGCTTCAATTCCCATATGTTTTGAGTAGCTATATAATGAGGTTTTCTCATTGCTTTTTTACACGAAAGTTTTTCTACTTTTATTTAAATACAAAAACTAGCTTAGTTCATTGAGTAATAGCTCAGTTCTCGTCCTTATTCAGTTCGTCGGAGCTCGTAGGTTTGTGGTGCTGCTACTGTCGAGACGTGAAGTCGTTTACCTTTGGAGACGAGCCGTCAATCCGTGAGCACTACCGGGGCGTTTATCGTCTTGCGGGCAGAAGGATTTCTTCGGGCGACTTCAGATTTGAGTTTGTTATTTTATATTGTAATTTCTATTTAGTTCATTTTGTAATCTCATTCTCCTACATTTCTTGTTTCATTTTGTAATCAAGAAAGGACGTGTACACCGGTTTTAACAATTTTTCAATAAAGTATATAGTAGCAAACGCTTCTAATCATACGTGAACTGAGTCGAAAGAAAAGTTTGACCAAATTTTCCACAATTTGAATGAGAACGTAGGATAAGTTACTGCCTTTGTTATTAGTAGTACAATTTATAACCACTGCTTTTCCCATGCACGAATCTAAATTTCATTCTATTAAATTATGATATTAATTTTTTCGAATTATGTTGTGTTCTTATTTTTTAATTGTTTTAATTAGATAGATTTTACATAGTTAATACGTACAAAAATAAAACTAAGTTTTAGGAAATATTTGAAAGTTCAAAACATCATCTTCATAAACTACCAACTCCCGTTCATGGTCGTTGCTTTATCCGCTTATCTGTTCTCTCCCAACAAGCTCCCTCCCTTCCATTTCCTCAAATTTCAACTTGTTTTTGCACTACCGGCTTTGCTAGCTCTCCCGCACAATCAAAATCTTCGAGAGCGTATCTCACGTAAATTCAATTGCATTTTGGCGATAAAGGATTATGCCCCATGGTTAGTCCGCATTGATCCCTTCAAATATGCTCTCTGTTACTGTAAAAAGTTTTTACAATTCTTTATACTACATGAGTAGTGACAGTAATTGCATTAGTATTGTTTGTTTGTTCTACACTTTTTAACAATGATTCGCCGTTTGGAATATTGCATCGTGAACTTCTACCTCCACGTAACATTGCTCTGTCAGGCTTTCGCCCATTGAGGAAAATTCCCCACCGCTGCCTCCCGTAGGAGTGTGGGCCATGTCTTAGTCCCAATGTGGCTAATCATCCTCTCGGACCAACTACTGATCATCGCCTTGTTAAGCTATTGTCTCACCAACTAGCTAATCACTTTGGTTAATTGACTTATAAATTACATTAATTTTCAGGATCTATTTGTAGCTGGAACGGACACGACATCAGGAACAATAGAATGGGCAATGACATAATTAATACGCAATCCTTCAAAAATGTCAATACTTAGAAACGAAATCAAGAATTTCATCTAAGAAAATGGGCAAGTTGAAGAATCAGACATCCAACGGCTACCTTACCTACAAGCAGTGGTCAAGGAAACATTTAGGCTTCATCCGGCCGCCCCTTTCCTAGTACCTCACAAAGCTATTTCCGATGTAGAAATCAACGGCTACATCGTACCCAAAAACACACAAATTCTTATCAACGTGTGGGCAAGTGGTAGGGATCATAGTGTATGGGAAAATGCAGATGAGTTTGTGCCTGAGAGATTCTTGAACGAGAATAATGATCGTATAGATTTTAGGGGCCAAGATTTCGAGCTGATTCCATTTGGCGCGGGAAGGAGAATTTGTCCCGGATTGCCGTTGGCAGATCGGATGGTGCACCAAATGTTGGTCACATTTGTGGGGAGTTTTGAGTGGAAACTTGAAGCCATCAAACAAGAAGAAATGGACATGAATGAGAAATTTGGACTTACTCTACAGAAGGCCGTACCTCTCAAAGCAATTCCGACCAAACTGTGAGTCACAGTCACATCACCACAATTATAGTATAATTTGGAATTAATGGATCGAAAGTCGGAACTACCACTTTAATTAGGGTTTGTTGAAGTTTGTACGACTTCAGATATATCTGAGATGAGACGTGCATGTACGTATTAATTTAATACGGTGTAATGAAATATATATATAAAATATTAATTGTAATATGAAAATAAGACGAAATATTTTAAGATCGAATAAGCTTCAACTGGATTCAGCTACCTGTGTTCCTATGTGTTTTGATCTTTTTAATTTCTTAATTTTATGATCGATCTTTCAATATATATATTTTAATATCTCTGTTCTTTACTTAACTGGTTTGCACCCCTGCGTTGCACAGTAGAATATATTATAAAAATATGTAATATATAAATTATCAAATCACAAGAATAAGGTGAAAAATGTATTAATTAATTATACAATTGACAATAAAGGAGAATAATAATAATATTTATATATTAAATTTTCAGTACACAATTGTTAAACATTGGATTTTTACCTATTTTTGGGATTATTTTGTTAACATTTTGTGGAGGTGAATCCGATTTTTAAGCAAGTTTGAGTATACATTTTGATAATTTGAAGAATTTGATACTTGCTTGTATGTTGGGTAATTTTGTAGGAATTTGACGGTGAAAGGAAGAGAATTGAGCAGAAGAAGCGGAGTATGATTCAATGTGAGTTCGTAGGGGGAAACAACTCAAGGAATAGTTTAAAAATGAAGGAGAACGAGTCGAGCGAAGCTAGGCATGCAACTAGCATGCGAGCGCATATGGGGATCACATTATTGAGAGACCATGCGGTTTGGCATGCGACAACGAGAGTTGCCCGGTGATATGCAGGTGAAGTATGCGACCGCATGCTTGGTCGCATGTGTCGCCGAGTTGCCATGCGGTCTGGCATGCGACCGTATGGTAAGATTGACTTCCGCGGATTATTTCCTACTTAGCCTATAACTCTTTCATTAACCCTATTTTCCTAGGGATTCGAGTACATTATGTCTTCTAAGTTTAAATACATAATGGGGGCTATATTTTAGACACTTTTTTTTGTTACTTGGAAGAACATTGGAGAACTTTGGAAGAGACAAGAGACGAAGATTCAAATCTTAGAATTTCATCACGGTTTTTATTATTAATTTTATATTTAGAACTGAATCTTTGATTTATCTTGCCATGACTATGTGTGGTTAGATTTATTTTATCCTAGGGTTAGAGAGTAGACGAATGTTTAAACCTTAAATTCTATTTAGTTAATTGATTACGACCTTTTCTCCTTCTCTTTGTTCTCGATCTTTTTCTATGTTTAATTGTCTGATCACCAATTGTGCATATGCGTTGTGTTAATTTGATATCGAAAGAAGATAATTAGCACTAGAACTTAGAACCAAAGAGCATGCAATTCAATAAAGTCGACAGATCTTGAGAGTTGTATGAAGGTGAATAATCTAAGGAACAATTAGGAGTTGCATGTTAGTAGTTGATTGGACACAATAAATTCTTGCATGTAATCTACGGTTTATTCGCTGTGACGGCAGGCTTAAGCTAATTAAGTGATTTCCTTAGAGAGAGTTGAGTCTTCTAAGTAATCATTTAGTTGAAGTGAATTAAGTTTGAACGTTCGTTGAAATCAATGCCTTGGGATAATCTCTTTTACATTTGAATTTCCAATTGTTATTTCTTGCATTTAAATTGAGTATTTTAGAAGTTAATATAAAATCATTTTTTCTAAGAGTCTAAATAGTGGATGTTTATTGAGAGTTGTCTTGCACTAAACTAATGATCCAGACATAATTGTTCCCAAAAGTTATTGTGAGAATAATAAGAAAAGGCAAACACTTGGGTGAGACCGGTCTCTAATAAGAGACCAAATCTCATCCAAGTCGCAATATATAAAATGTATAGTGAGTAATTTATAAAAGATTCACTAGTCTGGTGGTCAGTTGTTCCGCTCTATTTGGGATGTTGCGGGTTTGAGTTCCCTAAAGAAGTAAGACATAGTGCGTTTGCTTTTTTTTTGTGCATTGTGAAATCTATTGAGACACTTTGAAGTGTCCTAATAACTTTGTGATATGACATTTTTAAGTGTCCTACTATCTGTTTTGTTTATTTTCACTTTTTTTTTGTTTTTCTTTTAAAATTATTTATTCCAATAATATTTGTTAATCTCCAATTAGAGTTTATTGATCAACAAATGTTACTTTTCTTTTTGTGAATTATTATTTTTTATTCCCGACAAATATTACTTTTGTTTACGTCAATTATTAAATTGAAAAAATAATACCTTTCTTCTTGTGAATTATTACTTTTGATCCCGAAAAATATTACTTTGAAAAATATTATTTTTGTTTACGATAATTGTTACATTGAAAAAATATTACTTTTCTTCTCGTGAATTATTACTTTTTATCCCGACAAATATTACTTTGAAAAATATTACTATTATTTACGATAATTGTTACATTGAAAAAATATTACTTTTATTCGTGAATTATTACTTTTATCCCGACATATATTAATTTAAAAAATATTGCTTTATTTTACGATGATTGTTTTGTCGTGCTAAAAAGTAATAATTTACGAGACGAAAGGTAATATTTTATCAAATATTACATTTTACCCTGTCAAATATTACTTTGTGTACAATAATTGTTACATTGAATTATTTACGATCATTGCTATTTTTTATTTTGACAAATGTTACTTTTGAAAAATATTACTTTTATTTACGACAATTGCTACGTTGAAAATATATTACTTTCATGTCAATCTGTTTTATTTATTTTCAATTTATTTCAATTTTTTTGTTTTTTAAAAAATTATTTATTCCAATAATATTTGTTAATCTCCAATTAGAATTTATTAATCCCCAAATATTACTTTTCTTCTTGTTAATTATTACCTTTCGTCTCGTGAATTATTACTTTTTATCACGACAAATATTAAATTTAAAAAATATTACTTTTGTTTACGATAATTATTACATTAATAAAATATTACTTTTAATCTTGTGAATTATTACTTTTTATCCCGACAAATATTACTTTGAAAAATAGTACCTTTGTTTACTATAATTGTTGCATTGAAAAAATATTATTTTTCTTTTCTTTAATTATTACTTTTTATTCCGATAAATATTACTTTTGTTTACGATAATTGTTACTTTGAAAAAATGTTACTTTTCTTCTTGTAAATTATTACTTTTTATCCCAGTAATGTTACTTTGATAAATATTATTTTTGTTTACGACAATTGTTACATAGAAAAAATATTACTTTCCTTCTCGTGAATTATTACTTTTTATATGAAAAATATTACTTTTTAAAAAGTATTATTTTTGTTTATGATAATTGTTACATTGAAAAAAAGATTATTTTTCTTCTCGTAAATTATTACTTTTTATCCCGACAAATATTACTTTTGAAAAATATTACTTTTGTTTATGAAAATTGTTACATTGAAAAAATATTACTTTTCTTCTTGTGAATTATTACTTTTTATCCCGATAAATATTACCTTGGAAAAATATTACTTTTGTTTACGACAATTATTACATTGAAAAAATATTACTTTTCTTCCCATGAATTATTACTTTTTATCTCGATAAATATTACTTTTCTTTTCTTCTCGTGAATTATTATTTTTTATCCCGACAAATATTACTTTTGAAAAATATTAGTATATTACTTTTGTTTATGAAAATTGTTGCATTGAAAAAAAAATTACTTTTCTTCTTGTGAATTATTACTTTTTAGTGAAAGAAAGGTTATATTTAGATGAATTATATTTTAAGATTTTTTTTTTTAAAAAGTGAAAACTACAAAAAAGAAATAAAAGTAAAGGAAAGGGAAGATGATTTATATATTAATATTTCTAAAAAAAGTGTAAACTAAAAAGAAATAGTGAAAGAAAGGGGAAAAAAATTACTTTTTAGCTATGTTGCATAGGTGCGGGGGTGCGGGGCGGGGGCGATACGATACGGGTACGGGGATACGGATTTTTAAAAATTATAGGGTGCGATTCGTCAAGGATACGTCTAATTGTTAAAATTTTATTATATATAATGCTTATAAAATATACAGAATTTAAATTTTCTTAAATTAAATGTATAATATTTACATTTTCTTTCACCGAAAGATTAAACATTTTCAATTATATAAGTTAATTAAACAATAATATAACAATTCAAATATTATTCGTCCAATATATATAAGTCATAACTCAAATAAAATTATCAAAATCAACCTTTTGTAGACCCTTCGTGCATGAGATACGTGAATCTCACCTATGGGATTCGCGAATCCGGTTTCTTTTTATATATTATTTTAAAGGATACGCCACGTGGCGAATCGGATTCGAGAATCGCACCCTAAAAGAATCCGATTCGCCGTACATGATAATTTTTGAAGAATCCGTGCATCATAGCTTTTTAGTGAAAGAAAGGTTATATTTAGATGAATTATATTTTAAGATTTTTTTAAAATAAAAAAAGTGAAAACTACTAAAAAGGAATAAAAGTAAAAGAAAGGGAAGATGATTTATATTTTAATATTTCTAAAAAAAAGTGTAAACTAAAAAGAAATAGTGAAAAAAAGAGGAAAAATAAATAAAACATGTGCCCTTCGTAGGTTTCAGTCCCAGGCAAACGAGAGGGAAGGAGTGGCAGATGCCTTAGCCAACCACTAGGCTAGCAATATGTTTGTTCAACTTTGCGGTATTCTATATATATAATCTGTCTTAAACGGATCGACCCGGATCCGGTCTCTCATTAAAGACTGGTCTCACGGGAGACCAACCGGTCCAACCCTAAGAAAATATTTTGTGTAGGAAAGTTGATTAAAATTCTATTTTTAGCAAGTAACTTTGTATTAAATAAATAAATAAATAGAGTAGAGATCAAGTTCAATTTTCCTTGTACAAAACGACATTCGGATTCCGTACGATGACCGGCATCTAAAAGGATAAGAATTAGAACCAAAATTTGGATTCGGTTAATCTTATTTTCCGATTCAATAATATATGACAATTAAAAATACACTCCCTCCATCCACAATATCTGTAACATAATTTTCTTTTGCGTGCGTCGGCGATAAGTATAGCACTTTCTATAGGGCTGTCAAAATCCCGGGCCGGCCCGGCCCGGTCCGAGCCCGCAAGGCTTTTTGGAATAATCTGGCCTGGCCGGGCCAAAAGATTTTGTAGGAAAAATTGGGCTGGCCCGGAAATTTTTCGGGCCTGAAAATGTGCGGCCCAGCTCTGCCAGAAAATAATTTTGTAGTGTAATATGTCCGGGCCGGGTCGGGCCGACCCGGACCCACAGGGCTTTTACCCATTTCGGGCGGGGTTGGCCCGAAAAATTTTCGGCCCTAGCAATGTGATGCCCGGGCCGGCCCGAAAATGCTTCGGGCCTGAAAATGTGCAGCCCAACCCGGTTTCGGGCCCGACCATTTTTGACACCCCTAACTTTCTATTTTGGAAAATAACCTCATCCACTACATTTATTTTAGACCTCACAACAATTCATTTCTCCACTCAAAATCAATCTACCAATCATTTCTTAGAAGTTGTGCCAAACACCAAAATGTTACACTTATTGCGGAGAGAGTAACAATTATTCTGAAGAAAGTAACAACTTTATTTTATATAATAATACATAGTAAAAAATACAAAAGTGATAAGTATATCATGAAAAAAATGACAATTTGGATTCAATCGAAGGGTAAACGTTACCTCACACGAGTCCACGTCCTTCATTAGATATAACCAGCATGTAAGTCGATTAATATTCGGGTGAGAGATTCATGTATAAATCTCAATCCCTCATCACCCAACTCAAAATAGAGATAGTTTAGATAAATAAAAATAACATAGGCTAAAACATCGCATATTTTGATGAATTGAACAAATTTTAAGAAATACGAAATTTTCAATTTCCAGAAGATCGAAATTTCAAATCTTATAGAGAAATGAAAAGATCCCCATCATCAACTAGATATTTGATCTATTGTTAGGGTTGTATACGAGCTGGGCTGAGCCGAGCCGAATACTAGCAAGCTCGAGCTCGGCTCGTTAAAAAAATTTAAGGCTCGAGCTCGATTCGAACTTTATATTTCGAGCTCAAGCTCGGTTCGACGGGTAACAACCAAGCTCGAGCTCGGTTCGAGCTTGGCTCGCCTAATATTCGTTTAAACCGAGCTCAAGCTTGGCTCGATAAATAAATATCATAATTAAAAAATATTAATTATTTAGTAATTATTTTTTGTTTATTATGAACATTAAAAGTAAAAAATATCATAATTAAAAAATATCAATTTATAGATAAACTAAATGTTGGTATTAAAAAGTATTAAAAATAAAAAATTTTATTAATTAAAAGTATTAAAAAAATCTATGAACATGTTCGTGAGCTTGTTCGCGAACATGTTCGTTTAAAAGATTCACGAACATGTTCGTGAGCTAGCTCGTTCAGTATCGAACTCGAACGTGTTCGCGAGCCTCTCGAGCCGAATATAAGTAAGCTCGAGCTCGACTCAAAAAAATTGTCAAGCTCGGTTTGAGGCTCGACCTCGGCTCGTTTAGCAAACGAACAAACTTCGAATGAACTTTTTTCGAATCGAACTCCAAATAGGTCGCGAATAGTTTGGCTCTTGTACAACCCTATCTATTAAATATATGATAGCTTTGAATTTGCATATATAAAAATCCAACTAAGATGTAGTCAATCAATCTACCGACTGAAGCATGCATGTCTTATATAGAATTTAATGGCGAGCATTCACCTTTATTGAAAATGACAAAACTAGAAAGAAAATTTAAATTATATATCTAAAAAAATAAACATAAAAAGCCGTGTGAAATGGTCCTTACTATCTAGAAGTTTAATTTGAATGGCTAATCAATTTTGGTTTCTTATTCCTGATTTCACTCTCAATGGATGCAAACAATATATATTCAACTACTGAATACGAAATTTGGTTCTGGTATTTGACCTGTTTCACGCACGAGACTTCTCTATAAATGATTGCAACCAAAGAAAAAAGTCTTATCAATTTAATCTTGTTACATATGAACCTAATATCAACCTTCCATTTCGTGCCGCCAATGCGGCCTACCCCAATGCGGCACCACAAGACTTTCCTTAGTACGTGAGAGGTTTTTCGTTCAATCCCGCCTGCGTACGGTGTATTATATTTCCCATCTTGTTTGATGGTGTAGTTGTCCCACCCTGCATGGTAGTGTAGTGATCCCACCTTTGTGCGGTGTAGTTGTCTCATCCTGCTTGGTGGTGTAGAGGTCCCGCCTATATAATAGTATAGTAGTTGATTTAATTATATATATATATACCTTGTAATTATCTAAAAAAAAACTTTCGTTTCGTGCCGTACTCCTTGACTTTAATCAATCCGAATTGCATGGTTATAACTCATTGAATATTGGACCCATTTTTTAATCTATATCAAGTAATATTTACATCTTACAAATATCAAAATAAACCGTCAGTATATTCCAAATTCATATATATCGACAACTTATTGATTGTATTCCTGCCCAAACTCGTACGCAATCCTGATATATATATATATATATATATATATATATATATATATATTACAACAGTATTCGGAAATAAAACTCAAACTATCTATCTATCTCACACACACACACACATATATATATATATGTATTCGGCCAAATAATTACATTTAATTTCCATTGAAATTAAGAAGAGTTTCAATCTTTCCATGGATTTTCCAACATCTTTTATGGTTGCAATATCCATCGTGTGGACATGCATTCTAATTCTAAGGGCCCGAAAACCATCCAAGCTCCCTCCAGGCCCGTACGCGCCCCCGATCATCGGCAACATCCTCCGTCTGGGATCCAAACCTCACCGCTCTCTCACTAAACTAGCCCGAAAATACGGGCCCGTGATGTCACTCAAGCTAGGGAGCATCACAACCATCGTTATCTCCTCGCCGGAAGCAGCGAAAATCGTGCTCCATAAGCACGATGTATCCTTCTCAAGTCGAGCTATCCCTAGCGCAGCCGAATCCCACCAACACGACGAGTTCTCCATGGCGTGGCTGCCCGTCGGGAAGCAGTGGAGGAAGCTGCGGAAGATATGCAAAGAGCAGATGTTCTCGCTCCCCAGGCTCGACGCGAGCCAGGGTCTGAGGAGAGAGAAGCTGCAGAAGCTGCATGACTATGTCAGAGAGCGCTGCCAGACGGGCCGGGCCGTGGACATCGGAGAGGCGGCGTTTACGACGTCATTGAATCTGATGTCAGCGTCGCTCTTCTCGAGGGAGTTTGCGCAGTTCGATTCGGATTCGTCGCAGGAGATGAAGGATGTGGTTTGGGGAGTGATGGAATCCGTCGGCAGTCCTAATATGGCGGATTATTTTCCTGTGCTGAGATCTGCTGATCCGCAGGGGATTTTGAAACGGGCGAGATTTTATTTTGGGAAGCTGTTGGCGATATTTGACGAGATAATAGACGAGAAGTTGAAATTGAGGAAAGAGAATGAGAAACATGATTTGGTGGAAACCCTAATTGATATACACCAAAGAGATGAAGGTGAACTTAGCAGAAATGACATCAAACATCTCCTTATCGTAAGTGTTTACGCCTCATCATTTTTATTTATTTCAGTTTAATTATTACTGCAAAATTGTGGTTTATTACTGTTCTAAAATAACTATTTGGTGTAAATCGTCACCATTTCTATTTATTTCAAATGTGATAGATTTCCTCTTCTTTGGCTGTCTTATCATTGAAAAGTAAGAGATAAGAAAAGATTGAGAAAATTAATTTTATCACATAATAGTTATCCACATTTTTTATCCATGTTCTTTAAGGTGGAAATTAAAATTTTATCATATGGTCCTCCCTTTAATCCCTTGTATCACATGGATAAATATTGTCAGACACCTCCTCTCATGATAATATTATTCCAATTAGATTGAAAAAGAAAGAAAAATGGGATGTCCGACGAAAATATTCGCTTCAAAACATGTAAAAAGAGTGAGAAAATAGTGAAAATATTTGTATTAGAACACACCCTTTGTTGTAAATATTGACTTATGTTAATTCTTGACCTTAATTACAATGATCAGGATCTATTTGTAGCGGGGACCGACACGACGTCGGGAACAGTGGAATGGGCAATGACAGAATTAATACGCAATCCTTCAAAAATGTCAATACTTAGAAACGAAATCAAGAATTTCATCCAAGAAAATGGGCAAGTTGAAGAATCAGACATCCAACGGCTACCTTACCTGCAAGCAGTGGTCAAGGAAACATTTAGGCTTCATCCGGCCGCCCCTTTCCTAGTACCTCACAAAGCTATTTCCGATGTAGAAATCAACGGCTACATCGTACCCAAAAACACACAAATTCTTATCAACGTGTGGGCAAGTGGTAGGGATCATAGTGTATGGGAAAATGCAGATGAGTTTGTGCCTGAGAGATTCTTGAACGAGAATAATGATCGTATAGATTTTAGGGGCCAAGATTTCGAGCTGATTCCATTTGGCGCGGGAAGGAGAATTTGTCCTGGATTGCCGTTGGCAGATCGGATGGTGCACCAAATGTTGGTCACATTTGTGGGGAGTTTTGAGTGGAAACTTGAAGCCATCAAAGGAGAAGAAATGGACATGAATGAGAAATTTGGACTTACTCTACAGAAGGCCGTACCTCTCAAAGCATTTCCGACTAAACTGTGAGTCACCACAGTTTAGCAACTCTATAAGGTTTGTACAACTTCAGATATATCTTGGACGTGTATTAATACAGTGAAATATATATAATGTACTATGATAGAGGATAATCCCATAATATCCGCATAATTTGTTATTTTTTCTTATTTTCCAAGTTTACTATAACTCTTTCCTTATTTCTTTCATTGTATTTCCTCTAAAGAATAAATGTTTTTAGATCGAATAAGCTTTAATTGGATTCAGGTACATGTGTGATCCTATGTGTTTTGATATTTTTCTTTATGATCTTTCACTATATTTTAATAGGCAGAATGCAGCATCGGGTCCATGTACTTTGGCTTTTTGTTTCATTAGGTCTCGTACAATATTCTCATTTTACTAAGTTCTTCTATTGACTTTTAAAACTTTTTGACAAGTTTAAAACAGAGTGCGTGAGCTCAGTTATGAATCCAGCTGAGGAAGGTCAGCTGGGCTAATAACTCAGCTGGCGGTGCAGAAAGTGGTGATTTAAAAACTTAGCTCGTTTGCTTAGAAAAACTCAGCTTGAAAATATTATCTTTACGTTTCCAACTTAATCAAGTTGTGCAATTTTCAGAAAGACACAACTGTCTTTGAAGAGCAGCTGAGTGTGCAGATTCGATAAAAATACAATGTGTCAATGGAGTTAGTTCAATATTTGAAAATAACGAGAAAGAAAATAACACGAGATTTTACGTGGTTCGGAGTAACACCTCCTACGTTCACGACCAGATTCACTGGTAATTCACTACCACTTGGTTTCCAAGTACCAAGCAACTTCACAACTCTAACCCGAGCTGTGTTCCAACAGTTTACGGGCACTGTCAAGCCTAACCTTTCAGTTTGCGGGTACTGAAAAAACCTTACAACCACTTGAATTTCGCGCTTCAAGCAAGCGTAACCTTGACCTAACCTTTCTGGGTAAAGAGGGATTTGGTTTGGGATTCCAACTATGAACAAGTTCTTACAATGAAGAACTTAGAGTTAGATGAACTCGTTCAAAATCTAGGCTTAAGATATACAATGATTTCTGCCTCGGAATCAGACGAAAAATTGAGCAGTTTCTGAACTAGAAATACTTTAAGATAAAGTGTTCTTTGAACTATTTAGAACTGCTTAAGAGCTTTTGAAGGCTTGATGAATTCAGAAAGTGAAAGCTTGTAGAGAGTTTTTCGTTCTTGATCCTGAGGTTGAAGACGGGTATATATATAGGTAGAGATTCAAGACTAGTCGTTGGAGGAGCCGTTTGAATCTTACCAACTCTTCCTAAATTCACAATCTGTCGTTGAGCGTTTATGCACCTGTCTTCATCAGTGTCACATCCTAGGTTCTGAAGTCTAGGATGCTGATTTGGCAATCCCTCATTGGTCGAGGTATATTGACTTCCTCTGACACCGGGATCTCTGCCTTTGGAGCTGATTTTTGAATTTAGAGCTGGATTAGGTAAACTGACTTGAAGTGACGACTTCAGAGTTAGTTCCATTTGTTCTGTACAGCTGGACCAGCTGTGTCTTGAACTCAGTTTGATCATGCTCTGTTTTGAACTCAGCTTAGCTGGAGAACTCAACTGATAGTTGACTCCTGCTGTGAACACAGCTGGATCTTCTGCTGTCTTGAGCTTCTGCTGTCTTCCGCTTGCTGAACCTGTAAACTTAGAAAATCTATAGCTCAAACAGGCGAGCTGGAAAACACTACTTAGATTTATGCGATCATCTACTCGGTTGGAGTCAGTTGGGTTTTGGTATTAAATCAAAACTTTATAATTTTCTCAACATCCTTCTACTTTTATTTTCTCTTCATAGGTCCTTATTTGACGGAATGTTAACTTTTCCGTTAGGTATTTTACACATCAACATCTATTATTTAATTATATTCCACACGTATATTTTTCTTTTCCTAAAATCCTACATTTAAATATTACTATATAATTATTAACGTAAAAAGGATTGAAGGAAGAAAGACCGCCGTAATTTCCAGAAGGAAAAAGGCCGACGGGATTTCAGAGATGTACGTGACACCAGAAAATTAGAGGGTGTGAGGGAAGAAGAATCGAAAGATGACTTGAATGATATTTGTTGTTTCCCTACCTTCTCTTGTTTTAGGAGTAAGACTCACTCGAAGCAGTCCCTATCTTTAAATTTCCTATCAATTTGGTGCTTTCATTGCTGTCATGGCTGAAGCTGATCTCTTCTCGCCATCAAGGCTCTGGAAAGTCAGCTTTCGACCACCCAAGACCAGATCACGACCACCAATGGCCAGTTGGCAGCTACCAACTCCACTCTCCATAAGTTCATGTCTTCTGTGGAGGTCAGGTTCTCTCATCAACCTAGTTCTTCGTTTTCTCAGGGTTCCACGCTGCCACCTCTAGATCCAACCGCTCCTCCACCATTTCGTACCATGAAGATGGAGGTACCCTGTTTCGATGGATCTGATCCCTCGGGGTGGATTTTTAGGGTAGAGGAATTCTTTGACTTCCATAACACACCGGAGGCTCAACGTCTTCACATTGTTTCGTTCTATATGGAAGGACGCGCGGCCTCATGGTTTCAGTGGATGAAATCGAACCATCTTCTCTCCACTTGGTCGGTGTTCCTTCATAGCCTTCGACATCGCTTTGGTGATTCTCTCTATGACGATCCGCAGGGCTCTCTCTCAAAATTGACGCAGAAGTCTTCGGTGCACTACTAAAAAACACGCTCATACATAACGGAGATTTTGCATTATCTATGTATCCAAAACTGCGATATATATAGTGGTGTTATGTATGAGTGCGCTCATACATAACGGAGACTTACCGTTATCTATAGAACTTAAACATAACGGTTAGACCAACATAGATAACGCTCTTTCTCTGTCATATATAATCATTATACATAACATTTTTAACCGTTATGAAATATATTTAATTGTTATCTATAGTCACTCTAGATAACGTCTTTTAATGCCTTAGATATCGATCTTTGTAACCGTTATATTTTCTCATCATGATTTCAACCTATTTTTTTGCTTTTATTTATTATTAATTTTTCAATTAACCTATTTATAAATTCGAAAAATCAATAAATAATATTACTTCAAATCATAAAATAATAAAGTTATCATCATCAAAACATATTTTACATATATTATCATCCAATACATTTTACAAAAAGTTTTATCTATGCTTATAAGTGTTCACGGGCCGGTTCCGATTCGAGAATATTGGAACGGAACCGGCCCGCCATAGCCCACGGTTCTGGGTCTGAACCGGCCCGTATTGGACGGTTCCGGTTCCGAGTCCAAACCGCCTAATTTTTATTTTTTTTATCTTTGAAAATACAAATTATATTATAATTCAAACTCATAAATCATCAATGTAATGTATAAAATCGATATAGAACAAAATATATCTTCATTCATAATAATATGTGATCAATTACAAATAAAAATATATAATTCTTCAAACACGGTTCCACGGTTCCGAACCGGAACCGCCAGTTCATGTTCGAACCTTATTATTATTATCATTATTTTTGGCTTTTTTCATTCAATTTACCATTGTAATTGTCATTTTTTATCCTTAAGGGATATAATTAACATGAATTAACGCAAAATATAATTTAAAACTAAAAAAATAAAAAATTGACGGAACCGCCGGTTCACGGTTCCGAATCATTGGAACCGGAACCGGCCCGTCTACCCCACGGTTCCGATTCGGAATTGGCCCATTGACCACGGTTTCGGTTCCGGGCCGGAACCGCCGGTTCCAGTTCCGTTGAACACCTCTATCTATGCTATCATCAAACATCAAACATCAAACATCAAACAAAACTAAACTTTGCTAGTTTCAAACATGGATCATTCACTCCTTCACTGACTCCACGTTCCCCATTTTCAGTTGGAGCTCATGCCTAGCAACTAAGCTTCTTAGGATAATTCTCCACCTTCAACTCAATCATAATCCTGCTTATACAGAGCAACGAGAAATCAATACTAGAAATACACACATAATGAAATAAAACAATATACGTAGCTGGAGAACTTCTCCCATTTACTTCCAGATATAAAATATACAGATTCAAAGGATAACATCAAATCTCCGTTTATAAGGATATATAACAACTTAATTGATACTGCCTGCAACTATACAAAGGATACATAAATTTAAAACCAATAGTAACAATTAAAATGCTGAATTTCAGCACTATTAAAAATAGAAACCCTAAGAAAATAACCTACTTAAGAGAGATTATTACCTATGTTAGAGATAATTATAATCCACTTAGGACCCGTTTGGTAGGCATGTTAGGATATGATAAGATAGTTTAAAGTAAGATATGTATCGTAGATAAAGTAAGATTGATATCGTATCTTTGTGTTTGGTAGATAAAATATGTAATGTAAATATGATAGATTGATTGTTTGGTAGCCTAGTTTAAATTCAAGATTAAACGAGAAATGACTATTCTACCCCTAATTATATAATTATTTTTTCTCTACACACTCATATCTCTCTCTCCTCTCGTCAACACCACAGCATCTCTCTCTCTCCACCACCTGCTTTCTTCTTCTCCTTTCTTCTCTCTCCCCTCATCTCTTTCTCTCTTCTCTCTCCTCTCGTCTTCCAATGCCGCCTGCTTCTTCCGCCTCCGCCGCCTCCTTCTTCTTTCTCACTCTTTCTCTCTCTCTCTCTACCACAGCCGTTGCCTCCTCCTTCTGCCGCCGCCTCTTCCTTCGGCCGCCTTCTTCTTCCGCCGCCGCCGCTTCCTTCTTCTTTCTCACTCTTTCTCTCTCTCTCTACCACAGCCGCTGCCTTCTCCTTCCGCCGCCTCCGCCTTCCGCCGCCTCCTCCTTAACAAAAAAAATTCATTCTCTTTCTGCAAAATCTCCTTTACACCGCTCTTTCTCCGACCCCGAAAATTCTCCGCCTTCCGACTTAAACACATACAACTGATTTATCCCCAAATTTCGAAATCTATGTTCCATCAATTTCTCCAATGAAACCTTCGAAATTTCTATAGATACGAGAAAGATTCTTAGGTTTGGCATCAAGGTTGAATCACTGAAAATAAATTAGAAAGATTCTTGATTTCTCTGCTTGATTTCTCTGTTGGGATTTCGAGAATAACGAAATACAACCATCAACTTTTTTTCATCTCTCTTAATTTTTTTTCAATCTTCCGAAGTGGGCGGTGTCAATAATCGAGAAATAGGTTGAGTTTCTGGGTTTAGACAGGGGAGAGAAATAGAGGGAGAAGAGAGAAGATAAAGAACAGGCAATAGGGAGGGTAATTTTGTCTTCCCTCCCATTAATCTGTTGCACTGTTGAAGAAGGAGAAGCTATCTGAGGGTAAGGGAGAGTTTGTTTTGCTGAAGAGGAACAATAATTTAAGAGAGGGCTTTAGTTAATAACGGGCTTGGGAGATTAAGTATCTACTCTACCAAACACCTAGATAAAGGAAGATGTGTATCCAATATGGGCTTATCTTGACTACCAAACATAGCCTTAGCTTCTTCACTCGGATAATTCCCCTTCTTCAACCAACCAATTAACCATAATCCAGGCTACACAAAATGATGAGAAATAATTCGAATATCAAGTGAACTTAGAAACAAAATCTACGACATACATCATAATTCAACATACAAATCAGCAATTTATCAGAGCAATGACGAGGTATGAATCAGTTAGAGCACACGAATCTCAACAGCCCACATTTATGAAATACATTTATGAAGTTGAATTGAGGGTAAAGAAATCAGCAATGACAAAATGACGAGCAACAACTAAATCTATTGTCAAATAATCTACATAATTATAACTATCCATATGTGCCCAAATCGGCAAGAATTAGCAAAGTAATTCTGTTTAGTAAGGAATTAATTTTGTGCCCAAAGCCTACACAGTATACACACAACCCCTCCACAATTCATATGTTTAGAACGTCGTGCATTTTGATGATTAGCATACACATTGCAGCAACATTTTCAAGAAACAACTGCATAAAACTATGCTAAAGTAATTATGTAAAGAAATAGGCCTTAGTATTTATATCAGCTTTCAATCTTTTAAGAGGGCTGAATATGTCTAGTGCGATTTGATGTGATTTACTCATATAGAAGATTACCTGCTGCTGCAAGAGCACACGGCCATATTGTTTGCTCGATATCAGATGCATCGATGTGCTCACCCCACGTGCACACCTCACCACCAAGGACTAAGGCACGCTGCTTAGGATCTGTGATATTTGTAAGTGGCTCATTTGAGTAGAAACCTTGCCAAAGTGCATATATCTAAACGATCCAAATACCACTCGTCTTGGTTGCTCACAATGCAACGAAGTCCAGTTTTAACGACGTTCTAAGCAACACCACTGCTAAGCCTGCAGAGCATCAACACAAGCACGAAGGATTACCATGAAAGCCCGTGATGACTGATGAGACCTTCGTTTATCAGCAAAAAAGAATTGGAATATGTTGGGAAAATTATAAGGTTTCGATTTGATACCAAAACCCAACTGATTCTCCAACCGAATAGATGATCACGCCAACCTAAATAGTGTTTTCCAGCTCGCCTGTTTGAGCCTTAGATATTCTAAGTTTACAGGTTAAGGAAGCGGAAGACAGCAGACGACCCAACCAGTGTGTCTACAGAGTGAGTCACAGCGGAAGACAAGAGCCGACCCAAATTCGTGTTCACAAATTTCCGGAGTCAGCCGAGCAAAAGACAAAGAAGGCCGGGCCAACCTTCACTGAGTGATCCAAATAGAGCTTTCGATCAAGCCGTGAAGATAATTCGAAATGAATTCAAAACACTGGTCAATTGCCAGACATGTAACAAAGGAACTATCTCCGAAGACTCCACGTCGAGACGATCCGGCTCGAATTCAAAAGCCGGCTCCAAAGGCGAAGATCCGGAATCGGAGGAAGTCAACCTACCTCGACCAATGAGGGAGCCGGATCGGCATCCTAGACTTCGGGAACCTAGGATGTGACACAAATGAAGACGAGTGCGGATACGCCCGACGGCGGATCTTGTATTTAAGAAGAGTAGGTAAGATTCAAACGGCTCCTCCAACGGCTAGTCTTGAATCTCTACCTATATAAACCCGTCTTCAACCTCAGGATCAGATACGAAAAACTCTCTACAAGCTTTCACTTTCGAATTCATTATTCTTTCAAAAGCTCCCAAGCGGATTCTACATAGATAAAAGAACACTTTATCTTAAAGTGTTTCTAGTTAAGAAATCGCATAGTTTTTCGTACATTCACTAGGCCAAACTCATTGTATATCTAAAGCCTAGAATTCGAACGAGTTCATCTCTCTCTGAAGTTCTTATTTGTAAGAACTCGTTCACAGTTGGAACCCCATACCCAAACCCAAACCCAGAAAGGTTAGGTAAAGGTACGCTTGCTCGAAGCGCGTAATTCGAGTGGATAGGTTCTTCGGTACCCGCATGGCCCGAAGGTGTATAGGCTTGACGATTGCCCATATGTTGGAACACGGCTCGGGTTAGAGTTGTGAAGTTGCTTGGTACTTGGAAACCAAGTGGTAGTGGATTACGGTGAACACTTGGTCGTGGACGTAGGAGGTGTTACTCCGAACCACGTAAAAACTCGCGTGTTTCTCTCTCTCTCTTTACGTTAGCTTTATATTCAAGTTGTGTACTAACGCCTTCATATCATTGCATACTTGCTCAAAAGCACACACAGTGATCTCCAAAGGCAATTTGTGTCTCTCGAAAAGTTGCATAACCCGACTAAGTGAAAACTATAAGTTAATATTTTCAACCGAGTTTTTCTAAGTAATCGAGCTAAAGTTTTCAAACCACCACTTTCCGCACCGCCGGTGAGTTGTTTACCCCGACCCTCACATTGGATCAATAACCGAGCTCTCACTCAACTCCGTTTTAACTTGACAAAAGTTTAGAAAAATCTACTTGGTGTATTCACACCCCCCTCTACACCAAGTACCCACTCGGGGACCGTCAATTGGTATCGGAAGCGGTGGTTCAAAAGACCACCGTTTCGTATCAAGAGATCTCTCTTGACACTGCGTCGGTGGTCAATCGAACGGATCCGTTTTCGGAAAACTCACTCTAGTGCATTACGTACATCTCTTCATGGATTCCTATCTTAACGGGAACCTTCCCAACTTCTCGGATTGATGATTATGCAATCTGGAAATTCGGATTGAAAAGCTTCGTGTGCGCATCACGATATGATGTGGGACGTCATTTCGTACGGACCCATCCTCATTTATAAACACGGAAATGAACTTGTACACCGCTCAAGAAGGACAACTTAATACCGGCCAACTCTCGAAGCCAAAGAAGGAATATTCTTCCGAAGAGCGAAAGCAAGGCGGGTACGGATGCTTCGCAGGGAACACCATCTCTTCAACGGTCTCAAACGCCTACACGAGCAAAATCATCAATTGCGAGACAGCAAAAGATGTAGGAGGGAAGCTAAACTACCGCCAAGCTATGTGAAGGATCGAAGAGATCAAAGAAAACAAATTCACAATAGCGTGCCAAAAATTTGACAACTTCAAGCGGTAGCCAACGAGTCCATCGAAGCGATGGAGCTAAGATTCTCAAACATAGTCATTGAGATAGAGACAATCGAAGCTGGGAAGTATACCCGGCGGAAAAGAATCTAAAGGTTCTTTCCTCTTTCACTGAATGGAACACTTACAAGGTAGTTCGCCAAAGTCGAAGTGACTTGGGTGATCTATCTACGTAAAGATTGTTCTCACTCCTTAAAGCCAACGAGTACAACTTGAAGATCACTCGAAGAATCTTCAAGCGCACAAAATGACGGAGAACTCACCCTACGGACTCCAAAAGAAATAGCTTTCGTAGCCAACTACGAAAAGTCACTCATGCCAAGACGGTGAGTCCTCCAAGATGAAGAAGGACAAAAAGGATATGAGCAAAGAGGAGCTACTCGAAGAAATTGCCATGATGGTGAAAAGTTATAACGGACTCACCACCAAGGGCAAATACAAGAAGTTCTTCGGGAATTACGAGAGATAAGTACGCGAGTGATGAGAAGTCGGTGACAAACGAACGAAGTGTTGCTTCATCAGAAAGGAACTGTGACACTACCGACAAGATTGTCCAAAGTTGTCCAAGAAAGATAAAGACCAATTAAAGGCTAAGGCGGTGACCGCAGTAAGAGCTTATATTGTCGATGAAGAATCGGAGTGCAATAAAATGGATGATATGCCATTTTCGGACTCGGAGGAAGAAGCCACGATGGCCAATCATGAACCCGATTGGGATACTTGCTTCGTGGGACAAACAGACGGCATCGATGAAGATGAGGTAACATCTCGAACTCTAAATCTATCTAACACCTCACCATCACACGAACACTCTACACAGACTCGAATCCGAGTACTGATTGGAGTTTGATAGAGAAAGTAATGAACGATTCCAAGGAGCTTCAAGAGATCCTTGACGTCATTATGTGTGAGAATGCCGAGTCAAGATAGAGCTGGAAAAGACAAAAGTATCGACACAAATGATACAACTCAGCTCAGCAGAAGTCGTTTCACTAAAAGACGTACTAGTGAAACAAGATCAATGATGAAGAAAGTCAACACCGAGAAGACACGGTGATAGAAGATATGGAAAGGGTCACACCGAATCGGAAAGGAAGTCACTGAGATCATTGTTGAAAAGCAGAAGAGGTACTATCTAAAAAGATAGTAGCTCTCATCAAAGCCACGTCAACAATGGACGAGATCATTAGTGCTCGGCGTCCGGCGGCGCAAAGAGCGGGGACCGTGATACAACGAATCAAAAGATGCTTCAAACATTGCCTCCACAAGTGGAACAAAGGTCATGTTTGTACGAGCAAATGAACCTTCAACCTCAGCAGCTCAGCATCAACAATCGAGGACACAAAGAAAGGCGTCGGGAAGAACGGCGTGAAAAATTCTCAAGCTCCGTTGAGGACACGGCAGACGTCAAATGTAACAAATTTCGCGAAACAAGCTTCGAAACTCCGTCGAGAACACACAGACAACAACAAGGTCACCAAGGCAACCTCTAAGCTCAATGGGACAAAGAACGTGCTCAACCTCAATGAAAGACCCACAAGTTTGGATTTTACAGATACTAAATGACAAAGACTTCAAAGACGTTGATCGATATCAACCAAGATATCAGAGATACCCGGTGGATACCACTCTTACGAGTATCGATTTGGATAATCATTTCCAAACGCGGCATCGAGACGGCAGAGACAAAGGAACGTCTCAACTAGGCACAACTGGAAATCAAACAAGATACGAACAAAGAAACAAGAAGACACGAAGATCAAGACCTCGCCAAAGAACAAAAGAAGAACACAATGAATGTGTATATCGACTCGGTGGAGAATTATCGAATCTAATGACCCAATTCGAGTCATCAAGCGGATCCGGGTCGTTAAAGGATCTATGTCTAACCCACAAGGACCCAATTAAAAGCTGGGTACACGAATTTTAACTTTTTGTTTAGGTTGCAAGAATCGACGCATATCCGAGGAGTCGATGAGAACGCTTTGGTACTTGGACGGTGGATGTTCCAAGCATATGACGCACCTAAAGCATCTACTCCGTGAGTATATCGAGCGTACAGTCCACAAGTAACATTTGGTGACAACTCCAAAGGCCTAACCAAAGGTTATGGTACATTTAAAACTAGAAATGTTATAATCCCAAATGTTTCTTATGTACAAGGATTGCAACATAACTTGCTTTCCATTAGCCAATTCTGCGACAACGGTTTTTCCGTCAAGTTTGATGCACAGGATGCACAGTGAAGACGCGGAAACCAAGCAGATACTCCTAGAGGAAAGAGAAGGAAATATGTACTTGGCGGCGGAACGGCCCCTCCGGAGACTTGTCTTGTATCAAAAAGCGAAGAATGAAGTCACTAGGCGTGGCACGACGGTGAATCATCTCAACTTCAAGACAATCAACAACCGGCTAGGAATCCGGCTCGCTAATGGAATTCCAGATCAAGTATATGACAAAAGTCATATGTGCGGCGCGTGTCAACAAGGAAAACAAACAAGAATTTCATTCTCTCTCAAGCCGACTCGATCAGCGATCGAGTTCTTCAACTTCTTCACATGGATCTTTTTGGTCCAATTACTCCAAAGAAGCTTCAATGGCGGAAAATATACTGTCGTTGTGGATGATTTCTCAAGATTCACTTGGGTATCTTTCCGTACTGCAAGAGCGAAACGAGAACTAAGCCGCCTATCCTGCTGGAAAGATTATCAACACGAAGGAGTGCAAGATAATGGCAATAAGATCGTATCGTGGAACGGAGTTTCTAAATGAAACTATTTATGACTTTTGCGAGAAGAACGGAGTTCAACACCAAACATCTGCCCCGTTTCGTGACACCTCAATAGAATGGTGTAGAACGAAGAAACAGAACTATCAAGGAAGCAATTACCTCAATGCTAGCTAGCTCTCGCCTATTCCAAAGAAGTTCGGGGTCAAGCAATCAACACAAAACTTGCTTCACTCGAATCGTTCCCTACTCACATCAAGACAAGCGAAAGACACCGTATGAGCTATGGAACAACAGAATACCATATATTGGATATTTCAAGGTATTCGGATCCAAATGTCACATTCTCAATAATGGGAAGACACACCAAGACGTTCGACGAAAAGACAGACCGAGGAGTATTCCTTGGTTACTCCGCCGTGAGTAAAGATACGCAGTCTTCAACGTAAGAACTCAAACGGTCGAAGTAACTCCACATGTTACCTTTGACGAATCCTCCTTCGAATATGAGAGATTCTATCAAACGAAGAAGCGAAGGAGAATCTTCAAGATTGATTCAAACAAGGGCTCAAGAGAATAGAATCGTGAATCCGCCGAACCATTAATTTGGGACAATGAGCTGAGGAGGAATTCAAATCAACCAAGAAGCTCCACTACCTGAAATCAAGAAGAAGCTTCAACGCCAAATCGAGGAACATCATCACTGGAAATCCAAACACAAACTCGAGTCCCCAAACTCCATCTCCACCGAGCCTCTACGTACATCTCAAAATCCAAATCAAAGAGAGCCAAACTCTCAAGATTTAACTCCGTAACAACTCCAAGACAGACGAAATTTAGCCACTTCAAGCATCAATCAACCGGAAGAAGAAATTCGTAAGAGGAGAAGATGGATTGAAGATCATCCATCATCGGCAATCATTGGAGAACCTTCCGACCAAGTCAAAACCAAGCTCGCTGCTCAAACTTCATCGGATCATCAAGATAAGAATGACACAAATTAACTCTCGCAGAGCTAGGGAATCGACGGTCTATAACGAAGACATAGCTCTAATGGCGTGTTACGTAGCTCAAGTGCCGCAGCCTCAATCAATTCTCGAAGCTTTGAAAAGCCAGGCCTTCGGAGGACAAATGCCATGCAAGAAGAGCCGAACGAATTCCTCGAAATCGTGTCCGGGAATTAGTCGACGTACCTCAAGAAGTCAAAGTCATAAGACTCAAATGGATATTCAAGAACAAGTTGGATACCCCGGGAGTCGTCATCGTAAACAAAGCTCGACTCGTTGCCAAGGGCTACACTCAAATATGGGGAATTGACTTCGAAGAATCTTTGCTCCAAAGAGCACGATTGGAAGCAATCGTACTATTTCTCGCCTTTGCAAAGACATCACAAATTCAAAGTCTATCAAATGGATGTGAAGTGTGCATTCCTAAATGGAGAAATCAAAGAAAATGTCTACGTTGAACAACCTCCGTGATTCGAAGCATGAGATAAAGTCTACAAACTAAAGAAGGCTCTTTATGGATTAAAGCAAGCACCTCGAGCTTGGTATGACACTGTCAAATTTTCTCTTATCCAAAGGATTCAAAAAGGGCTCGCAGATTTAACTCTCTTCACCATCAAGTCGTGAGAAGATATCCCGGTTGTTCAAATCTACGTAGACGACATCATCTTTGGATCAAGATCAAGCTTCTTATGCCAAAGATTTGGAGAGATGATGTCGAGAAGTTCCAAATGTCCATGATGGGAGAAATGAGTTTCTTCCTAGGACTTCAAGTCAAGCAATCTTCGAAGGGATCTTTATAAATCAATCCAAATACGTGAAAGATTTGATCGCCAAGTATGGAGTTCAATCAAGCGTAACCGTAAAGATTCCAATGAACACCAACTGGAAGATTGAACTCTGAATCGAAGGAAGTCGCTGATTCCAAAGAAATACAGAGGGATAATAGGATCCCCGTCGTATCTAACAAAGAAGTCGTCCGTACATCTCTTTCGCAAGGCGTGTGTGCCGATTTCAAGTTGATCCAAAGGAAGCACACATGCAAGTACCAAGAACATTCTCAAATACCTCAAAGCGAACTCGAATGTTGGGGCAGTAGTACAGACCGAAGACACCCTACCGATCGGTTACTCGCATTCAGACTTCACGAGATCGATTGGACGTAAAATCAACTTCGTGAACTTGTCGCTTAGGAAGTAAGTTGATCTCATGGTTTTCAAAGAAACAAACGTGCGTCGCAACTTCCACGACAAGGTAATATATGGCACTTGGAAGTCGCCGCCGCAAATTCTTCCGTCGAAACATCACTCGGATGACTATGAAGTAAAAACCGGACAGTTCCAATTTTCGTGATAGGCTCAAGTGCGATTGCCATATCGTAGAATCCAAGATTTCACACAAGATGCAAGCATGTAGACGTACGACATCATTTCATCGAGATCACGTAGAAAAGCATGATGTGATTGTTGAGAAAATTCACGTACATACAACAATGGGATATTCTCACAAACCGCCGATAGAAGCAAGATTCAAAATGCCGTGCGGATTACTTGACTTCAACTCAGACGATGCTTCACTCCACCGAATTCAAGAGACCTAAATGAATTCAAGAGACCAATTTAATGGAAGAGACCACTGACTCGGAAGAGACTCCAAATTGAATTCAAGGAAGGATCAAATTCGAACTGGAGACTCAAATGACGGTTAGACTCACTGACTGGAAGAGACCCCAATCTAACCAGACTGAAGGAAAAGATTATTCAACTGAGGAATCCACTGAACCACGATGACCCAAAGACACTCACTCAACCGAGGTATCACTCGACTACAATGATCACCGAGAGGTTTGAAATAACTTTAATTACAACTACTCAATCTGTTTTCTGTCAATTCACATCTTGTCATTTCTAATCAATATTAATTAAAAAGTCTGCAAAGAATTAAATAGTGGGAGTTTCGAGGCAAAAGTCAAAGCGCCTCAACCGTTCTCTCTCGCTCATTAAATTGACATGACGCGAGAATCACTCCCGCCGTAGATCTTCTTATCACCGTACAAATCTTGATCGTCCATTCTTTCAAGAAATCTCTTTAAATATGCTAGAAGATATACGCATCAAACGTAGAATGTTTTTGTTTTGCATTCTTTCTTATTTCCATCAATTGGTATTACTTGTTTCTACTAACAAAAGATGCAGTAAAAAGTACATGGAATCCGTAAAGATGTCTCCCAAAGCCAATCAAACCCGAAGAATCCGTCAAAGCTTCAAGATAAAGAGTTGCTTAACTCTCGAAACCTCAAAGAAGACGAAGTCCAGGTGAAGCCCATCGACGTACCAAAGCCAAGAAGAGAGAGATCGCAAAGCTCAAGAACGTCATCCACTGCGGAAGGTGCAGAAAAACTTTCTCCGAATGACAAAGGAAAAAGACCTCCTCAACCCCAATCGTTTCTCTCAACATAAAAGAGAGAACGGGACACACAACTCCCCGGGATGCAAAAATCAACGTCAATGTACCCGACTGGGATGTTGACGAAACCGGAGTATTAAGGAGCAAGCCTTGTCAAAGCTCTTGCTCCGCCACAGGAGGCACAGAAAAAGATGCAGGAAACAAATCAAGATGCATCTAACTCCGTCCCAACTCGGGAATCGAAACTACTTGAGGAGACAAAATATATCAAGCACTGTCTTCAAACCGAAGACTCAAGTCAAAGGTGCGCCGCCTCACAGAGAAGCTCACCGACATTATGAGAGAATTCGTAATCACTCTCCGAGGAAAGCAGTGTGGCGTCCACAAGCGGTCGTTTCTTTCTGGAAGAGAAGTTCACGCCCTCGCTTGAACATAATCATCCCCAACACCGCAACGGAGTATTCCAAATTCGATCAACCAAGCTTAAACCCCATGACGTATGGGATACTTCAACCGCCTTCTCCTCGCTTCTTCAGCCCACAGGACACTGCCTTCAAGATCTTCCGATGAAAGATGCTCAAGTCCCCGCACCAAGCTCAAATGAGAAACTTCACCTACCTAACTATCACCCGCAATTGGACGATGATGATACGAGCCGAAGACAACTCCCTCAAGTGCCGTATCGACTTTCTCATTCAATCTAAGAAGTCCGAAGAAGCAAAAGTTGCGGAACGAAGATTGTGCCCGACTCGAAGATGATATCTCCCGTGCCAACTCATCCCTCCAAGCACTCACCGGACCGCCCCAAATCAGACCAAAGGCGGACGCCGTGTCCGCAATCACAACCGAGGCTAACGCAATTGAAGAAGAGCGCCAATACAACAACTCGAGCCACTAAGACTCTAAACCTCGCCGCCGTAGCCGAAAACCAAGCTTCGCCAAACTAAAACATCGCAACAACTCGATGGTGAATATCTCCCACCCCGTTTTGATCATGCCAAAAGCAAGTAAGGAGAAGAGAGACAAGTCAATAAAGCGCAAACTGTTGAGCTAGAGGAACCACTTATCGAATCACCAAGAAACGAGTCAAAAGAAAGAAGCAACGGATGCAAGAGAAGACCCAGCTATCGAAAGGACTAAAGACTGAAGATTTTTTTTTTCTTTCTTTTTCCTGTGTTATAATGTATTTTCTTACATTAATAAAACACAAATTTCTTTGCATCATAAGTTGTCTCGCTAGGTTTTGGCATCATCAAAAAGGGGAAATTGTTGGGAAAATTATAAGGTTTCGATTTGATACCAAAACCCAACCGATTCTCCAACCGAATAGATGATCACGCCAACCTAAATAAGTGTTTTCCAAATTGCTTCGAGCCTTAGATATTCTAAGTTTACAAAGTTAAGGAAATGCGAAGACAACAGAGAGACCTACCCAAGTGTTCTACAAAGAAAGAGTCACTAGCGGAAGACAAGAGCCGACCTACCGTGTTCACAATGGAGTCACGAGCAAAAGACAAGAAAGGCGTCAACCTTCACTGAGTGATCCAAACAGAGCTCGATCAAGCCGAAGATAATTCGAGCCGAGTTCAAAACACAACTGTCCAAATTACAGAACAAAGGAACTATCTCCGAAGACTCCACGTCGAGATACCCGTACTTCCGAATTCAAAAGTTCACTCCAAAGGCGTAAGATCCCGGACCGAGAGGAAGTCAACCTACCTCGACCAACGAGGATCACAGACGCATCCCTAGACTTCTAACCTGTGACGCGACACACAAATGAAGACAGTGCGTATACGCCCAACTACAGATCTTGTATTTAAGAAGAGTAGGTAAGATTCAAACGGCTCCTCCAACGGCTAGTCTTCGAATCTCTACCTATATAAACCCGTCTTCAACCTCGTGATCGATACGAAAAACTCTCTACAAGCTTTCACTTTCTCGAATTCATTATTTTTTCAAAAGCCTCCTGCCAGTTCTACATAGATAAAAGAACACTTTATCTTAAAGTGTTTCTAGTTAAGAAACTGCATAGTTTTTCGTCTGTTCCCTAGGCCAAACTCATTGTATATCTAAAGCCTAGAATTCGAACGAGTTCATCTCTCTCTGAAGTTCTTATTTGTAAGAACTCGTTCACAAATGGAACCCCATACCCAAACCCAAACCTGCAAAGGTTAGGTAAAGGTACGCTTGCTCGGCGCGTAATTCGAGTGGATAGGTTCTTCGCACCCGCAAACCGAAGGTGTATAGGCTTGACAAGGCTGCCCGCAACCGTGGAACACGCCGGTTAGAGTTGTGAAGTTGCTTGGTACTTGGAAACCAAGTGGTAGTGGATTACCGTGAACCCGGTCGTGGACGTAGGAGGTGTTACTCCGAACCACGTAAAAACTCGCGTGTTTCTCTCTCTCTTTACGTTAGCTTTATATTCAAACTCGTGTACTAACGCCTTCATATCATTGCATACTTGCTCAAAATCGCACACACAAATGATCTCCAAAGACATTTCGTGTCTCTCGAAAAGTTGCATAACTCGACTAAAGCCGAAAACTATAAGTTAATATTTTCAAACTGAGTTTTTCTAAGTAACTGAGCTAAAGTTTTCAAACCACCACTTTCCGCACCGCCAGCTGAGTTGTTTACCCAGCTGACCCTCCCCAGCTGGATCAATAACTGAGCTCTCACTCAACTCCGTTTTAACTTGACAAAAGTTTAGAAAAATCTACTTGGTGTATTCACCCCCCCCTCTACACCAAGTACCCAGCTCAGGGACCATCAGAATATATAATTAAATGACAAAGCAACTACAGAGAAAAGCTTTTCAGTATGATGCAATTCATTCTTTATCATCTAAGAATACTGATGATTTATCTCTCATTGCTTTAGATTAACTCCTCGTCTTGATAAATGCACTAATCAAAACCACTCCCTATCAGCCTTAAGCAAATTAAACCACATCCATTCACTAACTTATAGTATGAATATGCACTCTTTCTCAAATATTCCCTAATTTTAAATGAAGCAGCTATAATAGTATTCAACTAAAGACAAATCCCAAAATTAAAAAAATGAAGAAGAAACATGACAAAAGCTCTTAGAATCATTCTAAAAAAATTCGAAATCCAAGTGAGCAATACTTGCTAACAAACGCAATACACAAACTCAAAAACAGAAAAGAAAGCGGAAAATAGGAGATCCAAAACAAATCCAAGACGAAACTCTCAGATTTTGAAACAAAAAAAAAACAGCGATATAAGCAAACAAAAATCATAGAATAGAAAGAAAAAGTGATAAACCTGAAGAAGTATGGTGGCGTAGAGAGGAGGCCTTGAGTAACAGAAGACAAAGAGAGACTGATAAAACGAGAGACATCGAGAGAGCGGATGAGAAATGAAGAGATAATGACTGGCGACGCGAGGTACGTCTGCGATGCAGTGGCTGTTGACGGGTGGCGGCGGAGGTCCGCGGTAACTCGGCAGAGGCTAGGGGAGAGAGATAGTAAGAGAGGGACTGAGAAAATGAGAGAAAGAGCGAGAGAGAGGGAAACACTCACGGGCAGCAGGCACGGCGTGGAGGAGGAGCACGATGATAGGAAGGAGAATCAGAGCGGAGCGGTGCTGCGAGGCGGAGGCGATTCGAAGGTTGTGAGAGTTAGGGCACGCAGAGTCGCAGAGGAGTGGGGAAGTGAGAGAAAGAAATAGAATGTAAAAATTATATTTATTTATTTAATAATTATGTATCTTCAATTTTACTTTCAAAATAATGAAAAAAGTACAAAATAAAATAGAAAATGCTCATACATAACGTATGGTTTAACGGTTAAACATATAGTTATATACCTGACTAATACATAACACTAAAACATAACGAAATATTTGTATCCGTTATGTTTATCAATACATAACACTACATACGTAACGGATATTAACACTACATACGTAACAGATATTTAAAAACGCGTTATCTTTACAAAAAATGCGCTCATACGTAACGGTTTTTTAAAATCTCCTTTACGTATGAACTTTTTTCTAGTAGTGGTGGCAGAATTCCAAGCGGAGTTTCGAGCAACTCATGAACAAAGTACATGGGATTTCCAAACCGTTACTGGTCAGTTTTTTCATCACCGGATTAAAGACTGACATCCATCGCGAGCTCGCCTTCTCTAAGCCCTCCACCCCCATGGAGTCTTTTGCTTTAGCCCGAGCTTACGAGGCGAAGTTGGAAAAATCTCGCGCTGACCAACGTTGGCAGTCTAGGGCGCCGATCCGAGCTACTCCGATTTCATCTTTTTTCCCGACGATGTTGCCACTATCCGTATCTGCTACCAGCTCCACCGGTAGTTCCTCTCCGCCTAAACCAGTCACTCCACCCCTGCTTATGAGTCCGACCTTACTGGTCCGCCGTTTTACACTACAGGAACTACGAGAGAAACGAGAGAAAGACATTTGCTACAATTGTGATCAAAAGTGGTCACCCTCCCACCGTTGTCGGAGCCGTTTTTACACCCTTCTTAGTACCGATGATGACGACGAGCCAGAATCCCCGTTCTCCGCTGCAGAATCTCCGCTTGATACACAGCCGGATGCGGCGATATGTGGTGATATTTCCAGTTTGAACACCTTGTCCGGTTTGGGTCACCCGAGTTCCCTCCATCTTTCAGAGGTGATTGCACAGCAAGCTGTTCGGATTCTGGTGGACAATGGGAGTACACACAACTTCATCCAGCCATCGGTAGCGCAGATGCTTAAGTTGGACACCATTTCCGTACCTCCTTTCCGCGTTTATGTAGGTAATGGCGATTTTATTATTTGTACTCACCTCTGCCCGGCGGTGCAACTTGATGTTCAAGGACATACTATTACGACAGATCTCCATGTTCTCAAGATTGCGGGTCCGACTGTAGTTCTGGGCATCCAATGGTTGCGCACCCTTGGTCCGGTCACGCATGACTATGACGCGCAAACTATGGAGTTTTCCGTTGCTGGAGTGACCACTACTCTCGTTGGCGATCCCTCCATCGATTTACAGCCCATTTCATTTTCACAGATCCAAGTGCTGGCCCAATGGGGCGAAAATGATATGATTTATGCTGTCTACATTAGGCCAAGCCCAAGTCCTGATGGACCGGGGTCCACTCCTGTTTTCTCTATACCAGAGTCTACACCGTCTGCTCTGCATCAGCTGTTCTTGAACTACCAACATTTATTCTCCCCACCGAAGGGCTTACCGCCGCACCGCAACATCGACCACCGTATCCACCTCCAACCTAATTCTGCTCCCGTTAATGTCCGACCCTATCGCTATCCACAGTTCCAGAAACAGGAGATGGCCAAGTTAGTCGCCGAAATGCTAGAGAATGGCACTATCCGTCCGAGTCATTCCCCTTTTTCTTTCCCAGTGTTGTTGGTTCGTAAGAAAGACGACACGTTCCATTTTTGCGTGGATTATCGAGCCTTGAATGCAGTGACTGTCAAGGATAGTTTCCCAATTCCCACGATAGATGAGCTTTTAGACAATTTGGGACAGGCTCGAGTTTTCACAAAGCTCGATCTCCATGCCGGATATCATCAAATTCGAGTTCACCATTGCGACATTGCGAAGACTACTTTTCGAACTACGGATGGGCACTTCGATTTCCTTATCATACCGTTCGATTTGTGCAACGCACCCTCAACTTTTCAAGCCACCATGAATCAAATATTTGTGCCCTACTTACATCAATTTGTAGTCGTGTTCTTTGATGATATCTTAGTTTACAGTGCTTCTATGGATGACCATGTTACTCATTTGTAGCAGGTGTTTGATTGCCTACATCAAAATGAGTTCGTTCTTAAGGCATCAAAGTGTGTATTTGGACAGAGTACCGTGGCCTACCTTGGCCACATCGTGACTGTATGGCAGGTTCAAGCCGACCCCAAGAAGATAGACGCCATGCGATCCTGGCCATGCCCTCACACGGTGAAGCAACTACGTGGTTTTTTGGGCTTAATGGGGTATTATAGCAGATTTGTGCGCCATTATGCGAGCATAGCGGCTCCGCTGACCGACTTATTGAGAAATGGAGCTTTTCAATGGACTCCGGAGGTGACAGAAGCCTTCGAAAAGCTGAAAGAGGCGTTAACTACAACTCTGGTGCTGCGATTACCAGATTTGGCCCTCACCTTTGTGGTGGAGACTAATGCATCTGATACTGAGATCGGAGCGGTGCTCATGCAACAGGAATGACCAGTAGCTTATTTTAGTAAAAAGATCGGCCCTCGCTTGCAATCTGCGTCCACATACACCAAGGAGTTGCACGCCATCGTCGAATCTGTACACAAATGGCGGTAATATCTCTTAGGGCGGTTTTTTGTGGTCCGCACCGATCAAAAGAGCATCCGAGAACTCTTACAACAAACAATTCAAACCCCGGAGCAGCAGAAATATATCAGGAAGCTGTTAGGATTTCACTTCCGCATAGATTATCGTTCGGGATCCTCGAATTTAGCTGTCGATGCCTTGTCACGCCGTCCCGATAAGTAACTTATGGGGGCAGAAGAGGGGTCAGATTCAAGTCAGTCTCTTGCACTCACAACTGCCATATTTCAGAGTTGCTAGTGTCGTTGCGTCAAGAGAATGAAGAGTGCTCTGATCTACAGGAGTTGCACCAAAAATTGCGAGCTGGCCTGTTGAGCTCCGAGTATTCTCTCGCCGAGGGTATACTCCAGTTTTGGCACCATTATTACATTAGTAAATTCTCCAAGCTTATTTCTCAGTTGCTGCACGAGGCTCACTCCACTCCAGTGGCAGGACATGCAGGAGTGAAGAGAACCCTCGTTCGCATTGTTTCTCATTTTATTGGCCCTTAATGCAAGCAGCCGTAAAAGAATTTGTTGCAACCTGCTTAGTTTGCCAACAAACTAAGTATTCTACGCAGCCACTGTTGGGAAAATTATAAAGTTTTGATTTAATACCAAAACCCAACTGTTCTCCAACCGAGTAGATGATCGCATCAACCTAAGTAGTGTTTTCCAGCTCGCCTGTTTGAGCTCTAGATTTTCTAAGTTTACAGGTTCAGGAAGCGGAAGACAGCAGAAGATCCAGCTGTGTTTACAGCATGAGTCAACTATCAGCTGAGTTTTCCAGCTGAGCTGAATTCAAAACAGAGCAGGATCAAGCTGAAGATAAATCGAGCTGAGTTCAAGACACAGCTGGTCCAGCTGTACAGAACAAAGGGAACTAACTCTGAAGACGTCACCTCAAGTCAGTTTACCCAATCCAGCTCTAAATTAAAAAACCAGCTCCAAAGGCAAAGATCCCGGTGTCAGAGGAAGTCAATATACCTCGACCAATGAGGGATTGCCAAATCAGCATCCTAGACTTCAGAACCTAGGATGTGACACTAATGAAGACAGGTGCAGAAACGCCCAACGGCAAATTTCGAATTTAAGAAGAGTAGGTAAGATTCAAAAGGCTCCTCCAACGGCTAGTCTTGAATCTCTCCCTATATAAACCCGTCTTCAACCTCAGGATCAGACACGAAAAACTCTCTACAAGCTTTCATTCTCTGAAATTATCAAGCCTTCAAAAGCTTACAAGCAGTTCTAAATTTCAAAGAACACTTTATCTTAAAGTGTTTCTAGGCAGAAATCATTGTATATCTTAAGCCTAGATTTCGAACGAGTTCATCTAACTCTAAAGTTCTTCATTGTAAGAACTCGTTCATAGTTGGAACCCCAAACCAAACCCCTATTTACCCAGAAAGGTTAGGTCAAGGTTACGCTTGCTTGAAGCGCGAAATTCAAGTGGTTGTAAGATTTTTTTAGTACCCGTAAACTGAAAGGTTAGGCTTGACAGTACCCGTAAACTGTTGGAACACAACTCGGGTTAGAGTTGTGAAGTTGATTGGTACTTGGAAACCAAGTGGTAGTGAATTACCAGTGAATCTGGTCGTGGACATAGGAGGTGTTACTCCGAACCACGTAAAATCTCGTGTTATTTACTTTCTCGTTATTTTCAGATATTGTTCTAATTCCTTTTGTATATTGCATCTTTATCAAATCTGCATACTCAGCTGCTCTCCAAAGACAGCTGTGTTTTGTTTTATAAACTTGCACAACTTGACTAAGTCAAAATCGTAAAGAATATTTTCAAGCTGAGTTTTTCTAAGCAATCGAGCTAAGTTTTAAAACCACCACTTTCCGCACTGCCAGCTAAGTTATTAGCCCAGCTGACCTTCCTCAGCTGGATTCATAACTGAGCTCACAAACTCTGTTTTAAACTTGAAAAAGTTTTTAGAAATCTATCTTTGGTGTATTCACCCCCCCTCTCCAACAAAGACCCAACTTATGGACCATCAATTGGTATCAGAGCAGTGGTTCAAAAGACCGCTGTTTCTGAATCAAGAGATTTCTTGACAATCTGTCAGTGGTCAACTGAACAGATCCTCTTCTGGAAAAACTCATATTATTTCATACTATGCATATCTCCATGGATTCTTATCTTAACAGGAACCTTCATCTTCTCGGTCGACGATTATGCAATCTGGAAGTTCAGATTAAAAAGCTTTCTTTGTGCGCATCATGACATGATATGGGACGTCATCACAGACGGACCCATCATCATTTACAAACAAGAAAACGAGTTTGTTCCAGCTCATTCTCAAGCCAAAGAATGAACATACCTCAGAAGAAAAAAAGCAAGCTAGATTAGACAGCTTCGCGAGAAACACTATCTCGTCAATAGTCTCCAACGCCTACCTCAGCAAGATCATCAACTGCAACACCGCAAAGGAGATGTGGGAAACCCTAGCCAAGCTATGCGAATGGTCGGAGGAGATAAAAGAAAATAAATTCACAATCGCCTGCCAGAAGTTTGATAACTTCAAGCAGCTTGTCAACGAGTCCATCGAAGGGATGGAACTCAGATTCTCAAATATCGTGGTAGAAATTGAAACCATCAGAACTGGGAAATACACCCAGCGTGAAAAGAACCTAAAAGTCCTTTCAGCGCTCACAGCTGAATGAAACACATACAAGGTGGTACGCCAAAGTCGAAGTGACTTGGGTGATCTTTCAACTGAAACATTATTCTCCCTGCTCAAAGCCAACGAATGCAACTTGAAGATTACCATGAAAGAATCTTCAAGCAATCAGAATGATGGAGAACTGACACCTGCGCCAAAGGAGATTGCGTTCAGAGCTAACTCTGAAAAATCCACATACATGCAGTCAGCTGAGTCATCAAAGAAGGACATGAGCAAGGAAGAGCTACTTGAAGAGATAGCCATGCTGGTCAAAAACTACAATAGACTCAACACCAGCAAGGGCAAGTACAATCGCAAGAACTTACAGAGACAAGTATGCAGCAGCTGATGAGAAGTCAGTTGACAAACGAACAGACGAAGGATGCTTCAACTGCAAGGAACCGGGACACTACAGGCTAGACTGTCCTATGCTATCCAAGAAAGATAAAGACCAACTGAAAGCTAAGACAGCTGACAGAAGGAGAGCCTACATCGCCGATGAGAAGTCGGAGTGCAACAAAATAGAGGATAACATGCCATTTTCAGACTCAGAAGAAGAAACACTGATGGCTCAAGATGAACCTGAATGGGATACATGCTTCATGGGACAGACAGACGGAATCGATAAAGATGAGGTAATGTCAAGAACTCAAAATCTATCTAACCTCTCACCATCACACGAACACTCTACACAGGTTTCAGAATCATGGCTACCTGATTGGAGTTTAGTAAAGAAGGTTATGAACGATTTCAAGGAGCTTCAAGAGATCCTTGACATCATAATGTGTGAGAATGAAGGTGGAACTGGAAAAGAAAAAGGTATCAGAAGCAGCTGATACAACACAGCTCCAAGAGGAAGTTATTTCACTAAAAGACAAAATAGTGAAACAAGATCAGCTGATGAAAGACTTCTACTACGAAAAGAAACAGCTGATGGAAGAATTGGAAAAGGCCACAGCTGAATCAGAAAATAAGTCAGCTGAGATTATAGAGCTGAAAAGTTCCGAAGAGATACTATCTAAGAAGATGGTAGCTCTCATCAAAGCTACAACAACAATGGACGAAATCATAAGTGCACAACGTCCAGCAGCGCTCAAAGCAGGACTGGGTTACAATGAATCGAATGATGCTACAAACATTGCTTCTACTAGTGGAACAAAGGTAATGTTTGTAAGAGCAAAAGAAAACCCAATTCCAGCAACTCAGCAACGACCGTTGAGGACACATCAGGCATAAAAAAGGCCAGCTGTGAGACAACCTCAAGCACAGATCAGAGAGCAACATGCTCAAACTCAACAAAGACAGCAGACTGGACAGTTCAGATACCAGCAATATCAACAACACATCGAAAGATATCAACCGAGATATCAAAGGAGATACCCAGCTGGATATCACTCATATGATCACCAGCTGGAGCACCAATTCCAGTCGAGATATCACAAGAGACAGCAGAGACAAAGGAACGTCTCAGCTGGATACTCAGTCGGATACCGAAAAAGACCAAGACATCAAGCTAGGAAGATACTGAAATCAAGACCCCACCAGCAACAACCGAAGAACACAAAGAATGTGTATATCGACTCAGCTGGAAGGATCATCAGATCAAATGACCCAATTCGAGTCATCAAGCAGATCTGGGTCGTAAAAGGATCTCTGTCTTACCCACAAGGACCCAATTAAAACTGGGTACCTAAATTTTTTTATCTTTTTTATAGGTTGCAAGGGAACGACGCATCATTGAGGAGTCGATGAGAACGCTATGATACTTGGACAGTGGATGTTCCAAGCACATGACGCACTTAAAGCATCTACTTCAGAAGTATATCGAGCGTCCAGGCCCACAAGTAACATTTGGTGACAACTCCAAAGGTCTAACCAAAGGTTATGGTACATTTAAAACTAAAAATGTTATAATCCCCAATGTTTCTTATGTACAAGGACTGCAACATAACTTGTTTTCCATTAGTCAATTCTGCGACAACGGTTTTTCTGTCAAGTTTGATGCACAGGGATACACAGTGAAGCACATGGAAACCAAGCAGATACTACTAAGAGGGAAAAGAGAAGGAAATATGTATTTCGCCGACTAGAACAGCAGCCCTCCTGAGACTTATCTTGTATTGAAAAGCAGCAATGAAGTCAGCTGGTTGTGGCACAGACGGCTGAATCATCTCAACTTCAAGACAATCAACAAACTGGCTAGAAACCAGCTCGCTAATAGAATTCCAGATCAAGTTTATGACAATATTCATATTTGCAGCGCTTGTCAACAAGGAAAACAAACAAGAATTTCATTCTCTCTCAAGCCAGTTCAGTCAACTGATCGAGTTCTTCAACTCCTTCACATGGATCTTTTTGGTCCAGTAACACCAGCGAGTTTCAACGGCAGGAAATACACTCTGGTCGTAGTGGATGACTTATCCAGATTCACATGGATTTCATTCATGTACCAGAAAAGCGAAACAAGGACTAAGCTGCCAATCCTGCTGGAAAGGTTGTCAACTCAGAAGGAGTGCAAGATAATGTCAATCAGATCAGATCGAGGAACTGAGTTTCTGAATGAAACTATTTATGAATACTGCGAGAAAAACAAAGTTCAACATCAAACCTCAGCAGCACGCACACCTCAGCAGAATGGTGTAGCAGAGAGAAGAAACAGAACACTCAAAGAAGCGGCTACCTCAATGCTAGCCAGCTCTGCCATTCCAAAGAAGTTCTGGGCCGAGGCAATCAACACAGCTTGCTTCACTCAGAATCGCTCTCTACTCACAACAAGGCAAGGAAAGACGCCATATGAGCTATGGAATAACAGAATACCATACATTGGATATTTCAAGGTCTTCAGATCCAAATGTCATATCCTAAACAATGGAAAAACACAGCTCAAGACGTTCGACGCAAAGACTGACCGAGGAGTATTCCTTGGTTACTCTGCTATGAGTAAAGTATACAGAGTCTTCAACAGAAGAACTCAAACAGTCGAAGTAACTCCACATGTTACCTTTGATGAATCATCATTCGAATATAGAGATTCTATCAAACGAAGAAATGAAGAAGAATCTTCAAGGCAGATTCAGAAAAGAGCTCAAGAGAATCGAATCAAGAATCTGGCCGAACCATTAATATGAGATGATGAGCTAGAGGAGGAACCTCAAATAAATCGGGAAGTTCCACCAGCTGGAAATCAAGAGGAACCTCCAACGCCAAATCAAGGAGGAATGCCATCAGCTGGAAATCCAGACACATCTGAATCCCCATCACTATCTCCAGCAGAGCTTCTACAGAAGTCACCTCAAAACTCAATCCGAGGAGAGTCTCTTTCTCAAGACTTAACTCCAGAGCAACTCAAAGCCAGACGAAATCTAGCCACTTCTAGCATCAATCAACTGGAAGAAGAAATTCGTAAAAGAAGAAGATGGATTGAAGATCATCCATCATCAGCAATCATTGGAGAACCATCTGACCAAGTCAAAACCAGAAGCTCAGCTGCTCAAGCTACATCGGATCATCAAGAAGCAGCTGACACAGCTCAACTCTCAATAGAGCTAGAACTGACTGTCTATGATGAAGACACAGCTCTAATGGCGTGCTATGTAGCTCAAGTTCCAGAGCCTCAAATAATTTTAGAAGCCTTAAAAAGTGTACCCTGGACAAACGCCATGCAGGAAGAGCTAAATGAATTCCTCAGAAATTGTGTCTGGGAATTGGTCGACAGACCTGAAAGAGTCAAAGTCATAGGACTCAAATGGACCTTCAAGAACAAATTGGATACCCTTGGAGTCATCATCAGAAACAAAACTCGACTAGTTGCCAAGGGCTACACACAGCAAGAAGGAATTGATTTCGAAGAATCATTTGCTCCAGTAGCACGATTGGAAGCAATCAGACTTTTTCTCGCTTATGCAGCACATCACAAATTCAAGGTTTATCAAATGGATGTAAAGTGTGCATTTTTAAATGGAAAAATCAAAGAAGATGTCTATGTTGAACAACCTCCAGGATTTGAAGTAGAAGGAAATAAAGTCTACAAGCTAAAGAATGCGCTTTATGGATTGAAACAAGCACCTCGAGCTTGGTATGATACTCTATCAAATTTCCTTGTATCCAAAGGATTCAAGAAGGGCTCAGTAGACATAACACTCTTCACCATCAAGTTGGGAGAAGACATCCTGGTTGTTCAAATCTATGTAGAAGACATCATCTTCGGATCAAGATCAACATTCTTATGCCAAAGATTTGGAGAGATAATGTCAAAACAGTTCCAAATGTCTATGATGGGAGAAATGAGCTTCTTCCTAGGACTTCAAGTCAAGCAATCAGCAGAAGGGATTTTTATAAATCAATCCAAGTACGTGAAAGACTTGATCGCCAAGTATGGAGTTCAATCCAGCAGAACAGTAAAGATTCCGATGAACACTAACTGGAAGATTGAACCTGGAATGAAGGAAAGTCAGTCGATTCCAGTAAATACAGAGGGATAATAAGTTCTCTGCTGTATCTAACAGCTAGTCGTCCAGACATCTCTTTTGCAGTCGGAGTGTGTGCCAGATTTCAAGTTGATCCAAAGGAAGCACACATGCAAGCAGCCAAGAACATTCTCAAATATCTCAAATGAACTCAGAATGTTGGGCTGTGGTATCCAGCTGAAGACAATCTACAGCTGACTGGATATTCAGACTCAGACTTCGCTGGAGATCGGTTGGATAGAAAATCAACTTCAGGAACATGTCAGTTCCTAGAAAGCAAGTTGATCTCGTGGTTTTCAAAGAAGCAAATGTGTGTCGCAACCTCTACAATGTATAGACATATGGCAAATGGAAGCCGCCGTCACAAATTCTCTGGCTGAAACATCAGCTGGATGACTACGAAGTGAAAACTGGACAAGTTCCAATTTTCTGTGATAGCTCAAGTGCGATTGCCATATCAGAAAATCCAGTACATCACACAAGATGCAAACATGTGGACGTACGCCATCACTTCATCAGAGATCACGTGGAAAAGAAGGATGTGATTGTTGAGAAAATTCACACAGACATACAGCGGGCTGATATACTCACAAAGCCGCTGATAGAAGCAAGATTCAAGATGCTGTGCGGATTACTTGGATTACTCAATCCAGACGAAGCTACATCTAGCTGAATGGAAGCAGACCCCAGCTGGAATTCAGAACCAACCTCAAAGAACCTAGCTGAGAAAGAATCAAGCTCAGCCAGACACCTAAGTTGAAGGATTATTTAGCTGAGGGGGAACCAGCTGGAAAAACGATCACTCAACACAGCTATTCATAACCGAGGTATCAGCTGACTACGATGATCAGCTGAGAGGTTGCTTAACTCTCAGGAACCACAAGAAGACGGAGTTCCAGGAGAAAATGAAGCTCATCGATAGATCCGGTCTAACGCAGTGGGTGACTGCAAAGCTCAAGAACATCATTCACCAGAAAGTTGCAGAATTCTTCCTAGGAATGTCAAAGGAAAAAGACCTCCTCCACCCCACTGTTTCTCTCAAAATAAAAGAAAGAACGGGACACACAACTCCCTAGGATGCGGAAATCAACGTCAACAAGATTCTGACAAAGGAATTCAACCTGAGAGGAAGCCAAGTTAGAACTGGACGAGATGTTGATAAAGCCAGAGTCACAGGAGGCACAGAAAAAAATGCAGGAGACAAAGCAGTATGCATCTACTTCCTTCCCAGCTGGGAAGAGGAAACAACTTGAGGAGACAAAACAAGCTGAAGCACCGTCTTCAAAGAGAAGACTCAAGTTAAAGGTGCTCAGTCAGTTAGCCGAGAAGCCAGCTGACATTGAGAGAGAATTCATAACTACTCTCCAAGGAGCAGAAGGTCCACAAGCGGTGGTTTCTTACGGTGGAGAAGAAGTTCATGTGCCAGCATGAACATCGTCATCATCAACACCACAACGACGTATTCCAGCTGATCAACTAAGCTTAGACCCCAATCAACTAAGCTTAAACCTCACAGCAGATGGAATACTTCAACCGCCTTCTCCTCAATTTCCTTCAGCTCAACAGGGACACCAGCTTCAAAATCAACTTATGGAAGTTGGAGCTCAAGCCCCTGCACCAAGCTCAAGTGGAAAGCATCATCCAGTCGATGATCACTTGCAGCTGGATGATGAAAACATGAGCTGAACCCCATAACAACCACTTCAGAAGTGGAAAGAAAATACTTAAGTCCCTCAAGAGTTGCACGTAACGCCTCCATCTCAAGGTTTGAAGACCTCATGCTTAAAGGAGTCACAAGCGCAACTGAAGTGCTGAATCAGACTTTCTCATTCAATCTAATGAAGTCTGAATAAGCCAAATTGCAAGGAATGAAATTGTGCCCTACTCAGAAGATGTCATCTCCAGTGCCAACTCATACCTCCAAGCACTCAGCTGGACAAATTTGAAAAAGCCAAAGGAAGTTGTGTTCGCAATCACAAAAGGCTAATGCTATTGAAGAAGAGCTACCAATGCAACAATACCGAGCCACCAAGACTCTGCACCTCGCCGTCGTAGCCGACAATCGCAGCATAGCCAAACTAAACATCGCAACAGCTGATAATACAGCGAAGATCGCTGACGCAATTCAGGAAATTGCATAGCTCAATAAGACGATGGTGTGTCTCTCCTGCCTTGTTGATCATGCCAAAAAGATGGAAGATAATGAGACAAAGAAGAGGCAAACTGCTGAGCAAGAAGAACCAGCTGAATTAGCTTAAGGAGAAACGAGTCAAAAGAAAGAAGCAGCGGATGAAGAAGAGAAGACCCCGCCAGCTGGGATTGAAAATTGAAGATTGAAGATTGAAGAATTGAAGTTTTTTTTTTCCTTTCTTTCTTTTTCTCTCTTTATGCTGTAATTTCTTACATTAATAAAACTCAATTTTATTTGCTTCATAAGTTGTCTCAGTTAGGTTTTGGCATCATCAAAAAGGGAAAATTGTTGGGAAAATTATAAAGTTTTGATTTAATACCAAAACCTAACTGTTCTCCAACCGAGTAGATGATCGCATCAACCTAAGTAGTGTTTTCCAGTTCGCCTGTTTGAGCTCTAGATTTTCTAAGTTTACAGGTTCAGTAAGCGGAAGACAGCAGAAGATCCAGCTGTGTTTACAGCAGGAGTCAACTATTAGCTGAGCTGAGTTCAAAACGGAGCAGGATCAAGCTGAAGATAAATCGAGCTGAGTTTAAGACACAACTAGTCCAGCTGTACAGAACAAAGGGAACTAACTCTGAAGACGTCACCTCAAGTCAGTTTACCCAATCCAGCTCTAAATTCAAAAACCAGCTCCAAAGGCAAAGATCCCGGTGTCAGAGTAGGTCAATATACCTCGACCAATGAGAGATTGCCAAATCATCATCCTAGACTTCAGAACCTAGGATGTGACACTAATGAAGACATGTGCAGAAACGCCCAATGACAGATTTCAAATTTAAGAAGAGTAGGTAAGATTCAAACGGCTCCTTCAACGGCTAGTCTTGAATCTCTACCTATATAAACCCGTCTTCAACCTCAGGATCAGACACGAAAAACTCTCTACAAGCTTTCATTCTCTAAAATTATCAAGCTTTCAAAAGCTTACAAGCAGTTCTAAATAGTTCAAAGAACACTTTATCTTAAAGTGTTTCTAGTCCAGAAACTGCCCAAGTTTTCGTCTGATTCCTAGGCAGAAATCATTGTATATCTTAAGCCTAGATTTCGAACGAGTTCATATAACTCTAAAGTTCTTCATTGTAAGAACTCGTTCATAGTTGGAACCCCAAACCAAACCCCTCTTTACCCAGAAAGGTTAGGTCAAGGTTACGCTTGCTTGAAGCGCGAAATTCAAGTGGTTGTAAGGTTTTTTCAGTACCCGTAAACTGAAAGGTTAGGCTTGACAGTGTCCGTAAACTGTTGGAACACAGCTCGGGTTAGAGTTATGAAGTTGCTTGGTACTTGGAAACCAAGTGGTAGTGAATTACCAGTGAATCTGGTCGTGGACGTAGGAGGTGTTACTCCGAACCACGTAAAATCTCGTGTTATTTACTTTCTCGTTATTTTCAGATATTGTTCTAATTCCTTTTGCATATTGGATCTTTATCAAATCTGCATACTCAGCTGCTCTCCAAAGATAGCTGTGTTTTGTTTTATAAACTTGCACAACTTGACTAAGTCGAAATCGTAAAGAATATTTTCAAGCTGAGTTTTTCTAAGCAATCGAGCTAAGTTTTAAAACCACCACTTTCCGCACCGCCAGCTGAGTTATTAGCCCAGCTGACCTTCCTCAGCTGGATTCATAACTGAGCTCACAAACTCTGTTTTAAACTTGAAAAAGTTTTTAGAAATCTATCTTTGGTGTATTCACCCCCCCTCTACAACAAAAACCCAGCTCAGGGACCATCAGCCACCAGCAGGGTTATTACAACCACTCCCTATCCCTAATCAAGTGTGGAAGGAGGTCTCGATGGATTTCATTATCGGGCTCCCTCTGAGCCGTGGCTTTACGGTGATCCTGGTGGTGGTAGATCGCCTCACAAAGTATGCTCACTTCGGAGCACTTCTGACCTCCTTCACAGCTGCATCTACTGCCACTCTGTTTGTCGACATGGTGGTACGACATCACGAATTTCCAACCACTATTACCTCTGATCGCGATCCCGTTTTTCTTAGCGCATTTTGGCAACAATTTTTCAAGCTTAGTGGCACCACCCTCCGTCATAGCACAGCTTTCCATCCCCAGACGGACGGCCAGACTGAGGTGACCAATCACATTGTTGAACAATATCTTCGAGCCTTCACACATGCCAGACCCGCGACGTGGACATCTTATTTAAGTTGGGCTGAGTTTTCTCTCAATTCTTCCTATTGCAGTAGCATCCGAAGGACTCCATTTGAAGCACTCTACGGCCGTCTTCCCCAAATGATCCCTCAATACACCACTGGTGCCACAAAGATCCAAGCGTTGGATGAGCTTCTGCAAGAGCGTGATATCCGTCTACAGCAACTGAATGACGCCCTTAAAAAGGCCCAATTCCGAATGCGCCAACAGCAAATCATCACCGTCGGGACCTGGAATTCCAGGTCGGCGATAAGGTGCTTGTTCGACTACAGCCGTACCGGCAAACTTCAGCGCGAGGCCGACGCCCTCCTAAACTAGCACAGAGATATTATGGCCCTTTTACAGTGACTGAAAGGATAGGCAAGGTGGCCTATCGCGTGGAACTCCCTCCTTCCAGCCGCATCCATCCCGTATTCCACGTCTCCAAACTTCGTCCCTTTCAAGGCTCCGACTCGATTCCAGTATGCAATCTGCCAGATGACTCAGTAGACTCCCATCCCGCCCCACAACCGGTGGCTATTTGTGGCGGTCATAGCATCTTGACGTCGTCGGGAATCTAGAAGCAAGTACTGGTGCAATGGGTCGGGGAGCCACCGGAGAGTTCGACGTGGGAGGCAGAAGATAGCATTCGGCACCTTTATCCCAATTTAAACCTTGAGGACAAGGTTTTGACTGAAGGAGAAGGGAATGATACGATAGATGGACCTATTTTGGTTGGGCCATTAGCAGAAGAAACAAAAGGCCCAGAAGCAGACGGAAGCAATATTAGAGGAAGCCCAATTCGTGTGGAGAAGCCCAGTCGCACCAGATGCCTTCCCAGCCGTTTCAAGGATTTTGTTATGTAATAGGATTACGGACACGTGTTTCCCTAGGATCGTGGTCCCTTTTCTTTATTGTATCTTTTCTGTTAGCAATATCAGGATATCTCAGAGAAAACGGCCTTGACGGCCCTGGCTATTAAATAGCAAGGTACCTTGTATCAGAGAGGATGACTTGAATGATATTTGTTGTTTCCCTTCCTTCTCTTGTTTTAGGAGTAAGACTCACTCAAAGCAGTCCCTATCTTTAAATTTTCTATGAGACGTGGTGGTCAATAATCTCTTTTCTATCAACACGTGTTTGCCCAAACTTTTTAATTATTCTACATCCCGCAAATCATCATTTGTTTTTCTGAATTCAGACTCTTGGATCAGTCAGATTGCTTGTACTTTTCATTTTCATTCTATTTTTCATTTTCTACATTATATAATATTTACGTATTGGATTTTGAAAAAGAAAAGAATAATACATGTGGAAAATAATTAAATAATAAAACGATGACTTGTAAAATAGATAATGGAAAAGTTAACTTTCTGTTAAATAAAGACCTATTAAAATCGAAAATAAAAGTAGAGGCACTTAATAAAACAAAATTATTGTGCAAGGATCTAATGAAACAAAAAATCAAAGTACAGAGATCCAATGATGCATTCTGCCTATTTTAATATCTCTGTTCTTTATTTGAGGTTGACTAAGAAAGCCTAATTTCTTTTCTTCCCTAAGAATGAAAATATATCAAACCTGTTATAAACTAAATTAAATTAAAGACTATTTTCAAATTAATTGTATATCTAATCTCTAAAACTTAGAGGTGCGAGCTTATATCAAGCCAACTAGCTCACAAACTTACGAAACGAGTATTGTGTAGATTAATATCAACTAATTAAAAAGAATATACACCCCCTTAAGTAGCATAAAATTTTCGTGTAATAGAACTCATAAAATTAAATTTATAGAGTTAATTAGTATTCTTGATATAATAATTAATTTAGGTAAAAAATTGATCAACCTAGCTATAGATATTGGAAGAATCAAGTAAAAATTGATCAATCTAAATGTCTACGGACATGAATCTTGATAATTAAGTGCAAGTTACACATTAGTTTCATCCATAAATACTTTCATACTTCAAGTAGAATTCCTCACCAATTACATTGAAAGGGAAAAAAAAAATCTCAAAACAGATGATGAATTTCCAAAGACTTTTACTCGTTATCTTTCGCATTGTGTGGATATGTTGGTTCATTCTAACATCAAATTCCAGGACCCGAAGATCATTCAAGCTCCCTCTGTCCATGAAAAATATATTACATTTTTTATAGCACGGATTTTAAAAATTGTTTGATATATAGATATTTGTTGAGTGGAGACATGATCCACCATTTTTTAATTGTTGTAAGATATAAAATATAAGAAAGTGAGTGGGGTCATGGCAAAAAACGGATGTGATACAATTTTTGTGGACGGATGGAAATGACCTTAATGATAGTTTTTGTGGACGGAGAGAGTATATATTATATTAAAATACACCAATGGAGCACAAAAAATATTGAGATATAGAATATTCGAAGCTGTCTTTGATCTTTTTCTTAATGAGTTGATTTTGGATTTCTTTTTTTAATTTCGATGTTGACTTTGATTCTTGATCACTTTAATTACAATTATCAGGATCTATTTATAACTGGGACAGTTACAACTTCAAAAACAGTGGAGTGGACCATGACAGAATTAATATGCAATCCCATAAAAATGTCAATACTAACCAACGGAATCAAGAATTTCATCCAAGAAAACGAAAATAAGTTCATACATGTTTTAAGATTAATGAATAAACCTCTTCCCTATGTGTTTAGATCTTTTTATTTTATATATGATCTTTCACGGCTTTTTAATCAAAGTATTATTAATAGATAAATTTTGTCTTATCATCCATTTAATCCATCAAATACTCAATCATATATATAGTCAATACTAAAAAGAGTATACGGTGCCCCATCTAGCATAACATTTTTGTGTAATAGAACTCATAAAATTAAATTTATAGAGTTCAACATTCCTGATATAATAATTAATTTAGGTAAAAAAAATTGATTACTAGCTATAGATATTGGACGAATGAAGTAAAAATTGACCCATCACAATCTTGATAATAAAGTGCAAATTAACACAATAGTTTCATCTATAAATACTTTCATACTTCAAGTAGAATTCTTCACCAATTACATAACAAGGAAAAAAAAATATCTCAAAACAAATGATGAATTTCCCAACACTTTTACTCGTTATCTTTTCCATTGTGTGGATATGTTGGTTCATTCTAACATCAAATTCCAGGCCCGAAGATCATCGAAGCCTGGCGATCATCGAGAATATTCTCGATCTCAGATTCCAATCCCACCGCTCCCTTGCTAAACTATCAAGAAAATACGGGCCCGTGATGTCGCTTAAGCTAGGCAGCATAACAACAATCGTCGTCTCGTCCCCCGAAGCCGCTAAAATCGTGCTTCAGAAACACGACTCCACCTTCTCGAGCAGAACCGTACCAAGTGCAGCAACAACTCTCAAACACAATGAATTCTCCTCGGTGTGGCTCCCTGCCGGAAATCAATGGAAAAGGCTAAGAAAGCTATGCAGAGAGAAAATCTTTTCGGTTTCGAAGCTCGAGGCCCGCGAGGGTTTGAGGAGGGAGATTCTTCAGAAGCTGTGCGACTACGTGAAAGAATGCAGCGAAACGGGCCGGGCAGTGGATGTCGGAGATGCTGCGTTTACGACGTCGTTGAACATGATATCGGGCTCACTTTTGTCGGTGGAGTTTGCAAAGTTCGATTCTGATACGTCGCAGGAGATGAAGGATTTGGTTCGGGCCGTGTTGAAACTTTTCGGCAGCCCGAATATAATCTAGCCGATTATTTTCCTGTGTTGAAATCTGCTGATCCTCAAGAGATACTGAAGCAGTCAAAGATTTGTTTGGAGAAGCTATTTGCAATATTTGATGGGATAATAGATGAAAGATTGAAATCAAGGAGAGAGAAAGAGAAAGATGATTTGGTTGAATTCATGATTGATCTAAACCTGCAGGAGATGAAGCTGAATTCAACAGAAAACAAATGAATCATGTGCTTCTGGTAATTAAGTGTTTATATATGTTCGTCGAAAAAGAATTACAGTAGCTTTTACTTTAGACGATAAATTAGATTAATAATGCAACTAATTAATTGATATTTTGAAGGATTAAATGATTAAACAAGCTAAAACTTGTTCAATCCATCAAAATACATGGTGGATTAATTAGTTTATATTATTTTTATCTAACTAAGCTAGCTATCGCGCGATCACCCAAACTAATTAAACACATACTAACGATTTATAATAAATTATTTGGAGTATTTAAATTTATTTTTGATTAATAATTTATTATTAAGGCAGATTGTTTTATAATTAGGGTACATAATTAATATCATTAAGATGAAAATTATATATTTTTTTTTAGAGAACATTAAGATGATAAATTTGATAGTGTACATGTGACGCAACCAAGAATGAAGTTAGGCAACAGATTAAATTGGAAATTTTGAATTGCCAAGTTGCCACATGTGAATTCATATATATATATATATATATAGAAAATGTATCACATAAAGAATACATCTTAACTTTAGAAATAGGAATAGATCTCCACCATAGATCTACAAGGGATGGAGGGTAAGATCTGACCCGGGTCAAATCGGGTCGGATCCGGGTCAACGGGTCGGACCAGGTCAACCCGTTGACTTTTCAATGTTTTTTTTTCAATTTTTTTTTCTAAGGGTCAGATGATATGCACCATCACGTGTAATGAGATGCACCACACTGTGTAATGAGATGCACCACTAAGTGTATTGAGATGCACCATTTTTTAATTTTTTTAATATTCTTTTTCACTATTTTTATTTTTTTCCAAGAGTCGAGCGAGGGGAGCCGAAGGCCTCGGAGCGAGCTAAAAAATATTTAATATTGCCACAATCATTATCCATAAATTAAAATCGGAGCCGAAGGCGGAGACAAAAAAAAATTGAAATTCGTAAAAAGTCAATGAGACGCACACATAGTGTATGAGATAAACCTCCATGTATTATGAGATGCACCACAATGCATTTTGAGATGCACCTCTATGTGTAATGAGATGCACCACCATGTATAATGAGATGCACCACCATGTATAATGAGATGCATCACAATTTGTAATGAGATGCACCACAACATGAAATGAGATGCACCACACAGTGTATTGAGATGCACCACACTTTATTGAAAAAAACGAAAAAAAATTCGACAAAAAAAAATTATTGAAAAGTCAACGGGTTGACCCGGGTCCCACCCGTTTGACCCGGATCCGCCCCTGTTCAGATCTGGCCATCCATCTATTGTGGATGAAGGGTTGAGATCTATTCTTATTTCTTACTTTAAGGGGTATTTTCACTAGAAGCTAGCTATCCATATACATATATATAAATATATATACATATATTTTTATATATATATAGGGAAAGCATCATATAAGAATGGATCTTAACTTAAAAAATAGGAATAGATCTCCACCATAGATCTACAATGGATAGAGGGTCAGATTTTACCCAGGTCAAACCGGGTCGGATCCGGGTCAACGGGGTCGGACCCGGTCAACCCGTTGACTTTTCAATATTTTTTTTCGATTTTTTTTTATTTTCGAATTTTTTTAAGAGTCAGATGATATGCACCACACTGTGCAATGAGATGCACCACTAAGTGTATTGGGATGCACCATTTTTAATTTTTTAATATTCTTTTTCACTATTTTTTTTATTTTTTATTTTTGATTTTTTTTCAAGAGTCGAGCGAGGGTAGCCGAATCCCTCGGAGCGAGCTAAAAAAACATATAATATTGCCATAATCATTATCTATAAATTAAAATCGGAGCCAAAGGCGGAGACAAAAAAAAAATCCCAAACACTTGCTTAGTGATATGATATGAATACAATGATTTGAAAAGTAGTTTGATTTCATCATACCAGATCACCCCAAGATTTTCCCTTGTTTTGATATAGTTATACACACACACATAGTGTATGAGATAAATCTCCGTGTATTATGAGATGCACCACAATGCATTTTGAGATGCAACACTAAGTGTAATGAGATGCACCACCATATATAATGAGATGCATCACAATGTGTAGATGCAACACACTATGTAATGAGATGCACCACAACATGAAATGAGATGCACCACATAGTGTATTGAGATGCACCACACTTTATTAAAAAAAAACGGAAAAAAAAATTCGAAAAAAAAAATTCGAAACATAAAAAAATATAAAAATTGAAAAGTCAACGGGTTGACCCGGGTCCGACCCGATTTGACGCGGATCCGACCCGCTTCAGATCTAACCATCAATCTATTGTGGATCAAGGGTTGAGATTTATTCCTATTTCTTAAGTTAATATCTCTTTTCACTAGAACCACTCCCTACATATATATATATATATATATATATATATATATATGGAAAGGATCAAATAAAAACCTTTTCTCATGAGTTAACTAGGAACCGTTCTTGATCATTTATTTTATTTGATCTATGGCTCTTGATTAATTTCAAACTTTCAGCCGTTTTTATCACCTCTTAATTAGACAGGGTTGGTTTTGTAATTGAAAAATGATTTGTAACTAATTTAATCCCTAAATTGACGCCACGGGATGTATTGCATATAATAAACGCCACGGGTTTGACATGCAATCATTATATTCTGGTTCATTTGTAACAATAATTATTTTATTTCATGTTCATTTAGTTTATGTCTGTAAATTTATATTTTTTTTATTCTTTTTTAGAAAATATTTTTATTAACTTTTACGCCTGTGTTATAACATGCATATAAACATCATGCATAAGTACGTTATAATTACTGCTTATTTATTATATAAATATTGCATAAATATTATTTAAATATAAGCAATGCATAATTAGTGCTTAATAATTACTATAAATACAGCTGAGTTATCATAAACATATGCAGTTCAAAATAATATGAAATAATGTATTAGTAACGCTTAAATAGTGTATTAGTAATGCTTAAATAGTGTATTAGTAATGCTTATTTACTCTATAAATATTGCATCACATTATATAAATATAAGTAATGCATAATTAGTGCTTAATTACTATATAAATACTGCTTAATTATCATAAGCATATGTAATTCGCAATAGTATGAAATAATGTATTAGTAATGCTTATTTACTCTATAAATATTGCATACGCATTATATACATATAAGTAACGCATAATTAGTGATTAATTACTGTACACATAATGCTTAATTATTGTATGCATAATGCTTAATTGATATAGGTAGTGCTTAATTTAAATAGTGATTAACTTATATGTAAGTATCACATTTTCCAGCTTATTTAATACATCACGTTAGTTTGCCTTGTACAGAAATTGATTTAATAATGGATTTGAATATTTTATAGTTTGTTGATTTTTTTCACAAGTTATCCGCCGAGAAATCCGAAGTTAAGGAAGCTGGGCCAATTTGATTTACCATGATACCCTTCAACGTGTTTTAACCATGCAATTCCCACAAGTTTGCAATTCTAGTGACAAAATTAAGATTAAATCAAGACAGTAGAAATAGATATAATCAATTGTCTTAAATGGTTCTTAATTAATTCATAGGGATTGGTTTCCATATGAATCACTCTATATATATATATATATATGAGATGGGTTAGTATGAAAACTAGCTAGTTCTGTGGAAACTAGGAATCCATCCTAACCATCCATCTAATATAAATTAGTGGTTGAGATTAAATCCACATCTTCAAATTAATTATCGATTTTTTTATTTTAATATCACTATGGGCATTTGTGGAAGCATCAAATTTATTGAACCCCACTATATCTTCATTTTTCCGAAAGTCACGCCACAATCCAACACATATTGAGGATCAGTTTTTGGAAGATTAAATGAAATTTATATAATTTTTTATACTTTTGCCAAAAATTCAACTCTCGTCTATAATATATATATAAAAGATTCATCCGAATTTTTTTTTTCTACTAGTCAAAACATCACAAAAATATTTCAATTAAATTATAACGATTCAATACTTAAATAAAGATATAAATATGCTTATCATATAACAATTCAATGCTTAAATACGTATATAAATATGTTTATCATATAGTGATTCAATGCTTAAATAAGTATAAATATGGTTATCATATAACGATTTCATGCTTAAATATGTATATAAATATGCTTATCATATAGCGATTCTATGCTTAAATACATAAATAAATATGTTTATCATATAATGATTTCATGCTTAAATACGTATATAAATATGCTTATCATATAACGATTCAATTATTAAATAGGCATAATGAAGAAAATAAGAGAGATATGACGATAGAACTAAACAAAAATTAGAAATCAAAAGCCGAAACATATATATCATGTTGACAACTAAATAAAATTTCTTTTTTGGTAATAACTAAATAAATTATTTTAATTTATGAGATGTAATTAAAATATTCAAAAACATTTATCTTTATGAAGAAACCATCCAAAACTTGAAGAAATGTTGACAAGTAGAGGTGGCGGTTCGGTTCGGTTTCGGAACCGGAACCGAACCAGCGGTTCCACTTCAAGGGAACCGGAACCGAACCGCCGACCACTTCGGTTTCGGTTCCAAACCGGAACTGTTCGGTTCGGTTCTGTGGTTCCAAATTGGAAACGCATATTTTGGAATTTAATTTTTGTATTTTTTTTTGTTTTTTACTACTTTTTCTTGTTTAATTGTAATTTTATGCATTCTTACGTAACATTTAGGTGAAATAAATATAAATCGTAACATAAATATAGATAAAAACATAAAAAAAATAAATAAATAGGAGGAACCGGCGGTTCGGAACCGGAGGTTTTGGTTCCGCAACTTTGGAACCGAAACCGAACCACCGTCGATACGGTTCTTGGTTCCAAACCGGAACCGGCGGTTCGGTTCCGGAACCGCCGATTTCGGTTCGATTCCGGCGGTTTCGGTTTTTTTGGCCACCTCTATTGACAAGCTGTAATACCCCGGGTTTTATTATCTCGTCATAATAAATTTTTTATTAATTATTAAAGTTTTGCATTTCTTAATTGCTAATTTTCAATTATAAGATTTATGGCGCGATCCGTTTCTGAAAATTAATTTCAGAAATCGAGTAACCGGATACAGGATTATGGTTTCGGCGCCCGATTAATTTTTCGTTCGAGACCTCGGAATTTAGCAGCGTCTGCATTTCCATTCACTTATTTCTCGATACGAATCTTTTTCCAAAAAGTTAGTTTTTATCATTTTCGGATATTTTTATCGACCCGTCGAGTCTCGACTTTTTCTTATTTTCGAAAAACGAACCGACATTCTCGACTAATTAAAATATTTCGGATTCAATGGTCTCGACTATTTTCGTCAAAAATATTGTCGTCTAAGAATCTCGTTGCTCGTTTTAATTTACGGTTTAAAACTTAATTATCTAGATATTAAAGTTACTTTCACCCATATATTAAATATAAGCATCTTTCTCTCTCCTCTTCACTCTAAAAAAAAAACGCATCTCTCTTTCTTCACTCTCAAGACCGCAGCCACCATTGAAGAAGAAGGAAGAGTTTCTTCAAGCTTTCAAGTCTCGATTTCTCTTTCGTCTACCGTTCGATTTCCGATCCGAGTTCGTTTTTGACAAGGTAGGAGCAAGGACTTCAATTCTAGCCAAGCAAAATCTCTCTTTCTCATCTCTTGTAAAAATCGAAAATTTAGATTTTTGGGGAGATTGATGTTCTAAATTCATTGTATTGATCCTTGATGCTTGTAAGTGATAATTCAAGGTTTAATTCAAGTTTAGAGCATGTTTATGCTCATTTTTTCAATTTTCGAAATATATATATATTTTAGGGGTTTTTGATTGAGTTTGAATTTTTATGTTTGGTTTGTGAATTATGCCTCTATAAATTCATATATGATTGCTTGATTAAATTTAGATTTTTCTAAAAATAATTATATTTTTGTTGGAGACAAAGATGTTGATTTTGATTGAGTTATATAGATGATATGGATGTTGTGTATACATATTTGAGTAGTACATAGCATGAGGGTGAACATATATTTAATTTAAATTTTTCTAAAAATAAAATAAAAACCGTTGGAGACGAACATTCGATATAAATCGAATGAATAAAAATAGTTTGGAAGTTATGTTTGCATAATTGGTCACTAGTAAGCATGATGATTATTGAGTAAATTAATTAGAATTTTCTAAGAATGTTTTATTTTTCGTTGGAGACGAAAAATCGAGAATAAATTAAAAGTTGTTTATGATATGATCGTACGGATTTCATATTAGTTAATCTAGTAGCTTGATGATCATAATGTATAAGTTAGAGAATTTTCTAAGAATATTTCTCGTTTGATAAGAGACGGATAATCGAGCAAAATTATCGACTAAGATTTTGTTTGAGAAAAGTAATTGGATATTAGTAGTTATCTAAGTTAAGAGCTCATTGTGTATTTGTTTGAGATTTAACGGAACAACTTTGATTAAAAGTATATTAAAGACTGAAATTGTTGAGTAATAGATTAAGTGTTTGATTTGGTGAGTTAAGCATGTTAATATGTTTATGTTAATGTGATAAGATAATGGAAATAGAAAGAAAATGAAAAGGAATTATAGAACTTGGTTTTATAATAAAAGTAAGTAGACGAATTGTTGGATAAGCGAAGAATTGAGCCGTAAAACGAATAATTGGATAAAATGATTTGCATATAAATAATGTTTATATATGGTTATAATGATTTTATTAGAATTAATAAAAATATTTTGGAAAATTGACTACGCTCGTCGTTGCTCGATAAAAGTTGTATACATGTTTTGTTTAGAACTTTGATTGTAGATTTGAGTATGTTGTTGTTTGATGATCAAATGATTAGTTGGTGATTATGTCATTAGAGGATTTATTAAGGAATTAATTGTGAAATTAAGTATATTGTGTTTTGTTTGCAAAATGTGTTAAGTATAGAATGCCGAATTTGGAAATCGAGAAGCATGTTGTTTTGTATGATGGGAAATTAGGGTTTGCATGGCTAGGGTTTGAGTGAAATTAGGTATTGCATGACAATTCCCGAGCCTTGGGAAACGTGCACCGAGAATTAGGGTTCTTGGATTTTCGGCAGTTCTGCCACCTTTTACTCCGGAGGCCATAACTCCCTGCTCGTTTAAAGAAATTCAGATCCGTAAATTGGGTTAGAAACTAGACATCCGTGGCTTTCTAATGATACCCTGCCCATCCTTTGTTTCAAAATATTCTGTTCTGAATTACAGTTTCAATATGCAGCTGTGCAGATTTGTTTCTAAAAAGCTTGTTTCTTTCAAGTTTAATCAATTTATTTTGATTTCTTGGAACCTCCTGAGTCAATTTTTATCGTTGACTTCCATTGTAATCTATCCAAGCCTCGAGTAAGAGTCAAGTTGGAAACCAACTTGAAATCTCTTAAGATCCGTTTTATTAATAATCTATTAATTTAATGCCAAAGCCTTAAAAGATTAATCAAGTTATCAAGTCTGTTATCGTATTGTTTCCCTCTTGATCTTTTTCTAAGATTTGATTATTTACGATTAAAGGAGGATATCGTACATAGAAGAAAGGACGGAAGACTGAAGCTTGGTTTCCATTCTGTAAACCGTTAAGGTGGGCTTTTCTATTATACAAATAAAATGTGGCTATTCTATTTACTGAATAACTCGAGCTTTGCCCTATTTTTCTTATCGCTTTAAAAAGCATATTTTAAAGTGATTATCTTGGCATAAAAGAATTTTTTTTGTGAGTTCTATTATGCCTATCTGAGTTGGTTCGCCAACTAGAAATCGATCGGATTCTGAGTTAGCCAAGAGGGTGCTTTCCAGAATTAGTGTACACGGTAGCCGGTGTGTGTGGTACTCTGTTGAGGGGTAGCCAGCCACGGTGAGGAGCGACCGCGGAAGAGTGCATTCTTCCCCGGCGTTATTCAGATTTGGTCATATTGAATTAAAAGTAAGAAAATGCTTGCAAGCGATTATGAAAAGAAATTTTAGTAAGCACGGGCCTTTAATGAAAAACCCCGTTGTGTTACTGTTGAAATGTCTGATAAATCCATTAAATCTATTATATGTTTTTGGCATGTGTTCACTAAGTACTTTGTACTTAGCCCTGTATATGTTTTTAAATATGCAGGTTGAGTGACGGGTGACGGCGGGAGTTGAGTACGTGGTTGTAAATCCTTAATAAAGCTAGTCGAGCCTCGACTTCACATCTTCATATGTGGAGTCAATCTACGTTCTTTTTCCGCTGCAAACACTCTAATATGTTATAACACTTTTTGTTTAGTATTTTGTACTTGAAACTTGAAACGACTTGTTACTTCAATATCGAGAAATCCTTCGAGATTGTCTCGCATTATATAATCAAAGTTCACTTCTACGTATTTCCTTGATGATTCAAGATTTATTCTTCATTTATTTATTAATCCCCTTTCTTCCCCGCTTCTTAATTCCAACCCCTAGTCGCACCCCGGCTTAGCCGTCCTTCGGGATTTGGGGCTGTGACACAAGCCTTTTTATTTACTTTGAACTTACGTCCAAAATTAATATATGATGTACATATTAAAATCTCTTAATTAAAGGAATATAAATATTGAGATCAAAATTTGCCATCATTACCCCCTAAACTACTTACGTAACCGCAAATCTCATATTTTATCCTTATTTTTGACAATCAACTCCAACCATTGATCTATAAATTTGGATGAATAGGATTGGTTCCTAGTTCCCACATGGGAACTAGTTTTTATTTGAACCAATCCCTATATATATATATATATATATATATATAGGGATTGGTTCAAATAAAAACTAGTTCCCATGTGGGAACTAGGAACCAATCCTATTCATCCAAATTTATAGATCAATGGTTGGAGTTGATTGTCAAAAATAAGGATAAAATATGAGATTTGCGGTTACGTAAGTAGTATATATATATATAGGGAATGGATCAAATAGAAACCATTCCTTATGTACAAACTAGAAACCAATATGGACCTTAGATTTACTTTTATCTATGGATATAATTAATTTGATATATTGAAGCTGATTTTATTCATATAAAGTATGCGAGGGATAGTTTGGTAAGTTTATTTTTAACCGGAGTATCCTTAATTATAGGAAATATGAACCATTATTTATGGTATTCATTGTGTAAATCTATATCGTGGTTTTTGTTTTAATTTTTGGAATAATTATTTTCGTACTTCATTCCCATATTGCTAATTTCTTTTTTTATTGAATTGTATTCTCCAAATTTTCAGAGTTTATATTTAATTGGTTTGCTTTAATTATTGGATATTTTATTTATCATTATATTTTTTATTATTATGTTTACTTATTATTTCCAATCCATTTAATTTTAATCATACCCTTATGCAGTTCCTTAATTATTGAGAAATGATTCATTATTTTTGTAACCTTCTTGTAGTCAATATTGTGATGTATTTTCGTTATATATTTGTAAATTGAAAGTGTTAAATTTAAATAATTATTACATAAACATTATAGTTATTGTTTTTAGACATTAGAGAATACATTTTTAAGTTATAATGCTTTTAGTTGAATGATATTAATTATTGTAAATTCTAATTATTTTATTGTACTATATAATATTTTAAACTGTTAAACAAAATGTTTTAGTTGTCGTACAATAATGATTGATGCATCTTGCTATTTAGCTTATTCCTTTCGAATCAAATAAGCATTTCGAATAACTTTTTGTGCTTTACAACATAATGCTTTTTAACGTCAAACATAATGTTTTAGTTGTCATACAATAATGCTTGATACATCTTGCTATTAAGCTTATTTCTTTCAAGACAAATAAGCATTTTGAGTTACATTTTTGCTTTACAATATAATGCTTTTTAGCGTCAAACATAATGTTTTAGTGGTCATACAATAATACTTGATACATCTTGTGATTAAGCTTATACCTTTCAAGACAAATAAACATTTCGATTAACTTTTTGCTTTACAACATAATGTTTTTTAGCGTCAAACATAATGTTGGTATTGTCAAAATATAATGCTTTGATGCATATTCAATGTATTGATCATAAAATGCAATTTTACTTTTTCCATATGCAATTTGTGTTCTTATTAGATTAATCAAAATAATAAAAAAAAAGATTACGTTCATCATCAAAGACAATTTTTTTCTCGATATCGGAGCCATCGATTTATTCAAATTTTAATGTTTCTTTCTATAAATTAACCAAAAATGATTAATTTAATGGTTCTTCGATCTTGAATTTGCAGGGTTGGTTGCAAAATGAGGACGAAGGGCGTTATGAATTTTCTGGATTTTGTTTACCTTTTTGCAGCACAAAATTAGGAAGTGGTGGAAAATGGCCGTAATAATTGGAGAAGAGATGAGAGAGGAGAGAGATTGAGGATAAAAAAATTACATACTCACCCTTTTCGTATATTAGATATTAATTAAAAAGGAAGGAAAGCCCAATTCATGTACTTTTAATCTTGGCCATTAAGTAGAACATTATCTATGGTCAATATTAGTTTTTAGTTTTTACATAGGGTATGATTTTCACCTAATCCTATCCCTATATATATATATAGAGCGCGGATCAAATAAGAACACTTTCTTAGGTGAGAAAAAAGAACAAATATGGACCCTTGATCCTTGTTGATCTACGCTCCAGATTTAACCGTACATTTAATTACTCTAATTTATGCATTTAAATGCTAATGCATTAAGTTATTGTAGTTTATGCATTAAAATATTTATGCATTTAGTTTCTGCATTTTATGCATCTCCGATATAATAAAAATGTATTGTTCTTACGTTCTCATATAAGATGTGTTCTTACCAGATCCACTCCCTATATATATATATATATATATATATATATATATTTGATCTTCTCCTTATAGATGATTTTGGGTCCAAGAAAATTTAATGGCCTAATATAATCTATAAATTAATCCGAAAATATCATATATGTTGGTATATATTGACTTGGGTTCTTGATTTATTTAAAATTAATTATCAGGATCTATTTGTAGTTGTGACCGACACGACTTCAGTAACAGTGGAATGGGCGATGTCAGAACTAATACGCAATCCTTCAAAAATGTGGATACTTAGAAGCGAAATCAGGAATTTCATCCAAGAATTTGGGAAATTAGTTGAAGAATCAGACATCCAACGGCAACCTTACCTGCAAGCAGTTGTCAAGGAAACATTCAGGCTTCATCCTGCCCTCCCTTTCCTAGTACCTCACAAAGCCAACTCCGACGCAGAAATAAATAGCTACATCATACCTAAAAACGCTAAGATTCTTATCAACGTGTGGGCTAGTGGCAGAGATCCTAGCATCTGGATGAATGCAGATGAGTTTGTGCCTGAGAGATTCTTGAACGAGAATAATGATTGGATAGATTTTAGGGGCCAAGATTTCGAGCTGATTCCATTTGCGCGGGAAGGAGAATTTGTCCCGGATTGCCGTTGGCAGATCGGATGGTGCACCAAATGTTGGTCACATTTGTGGGGAGCTTTGAGTGGAAACTTGAAGCCATCAAAGGAGAAGAAATGGACATGAATGAGAAATTTGGACTTGCTCTACACAAGGCCGTATCTCTCAAAGTAATTCAGACGAAGCTGAAGAATTGGAACCACTTATTTAGGGTTTGTTAAAGTTTGTATATATTGGTGAAGTAAATGGAACTGCTAAATAGAATTGAAATGCATTTGATCCTTATAAAATCTGAAAGCAAAGGTAGCAGGAAAATGAAAAAGAAAATCCAAATTTATTTCAAGCAGAAGTCGCCGTCTGTTGTCTGTGTGTTGGTCCCAAGACGGATACATTGGTGTAGAGGGGGGTGAATACACCAAGGTTTGAAAACTTTTCCAATTTAAAATTCTTTTAAGTGAGCCTGCTGTGTTCGATCCAGCTGAAAGACAGCTTGATCGACTCAGCCGGCTGCGTGTGTATGCGGAAGTTGGAAGGTTTGGAAAGTCCGTCTGTTGCTTCAAATATGTTGCAATACTCTGTCTCTTTTCTCTTAGTCAGTTTTATGCAGCTTGAAAGAATGCTTATGAAGAGTTAGTTGAATGCATAAATAAAGCAGTAAAGAACAAAACAATTTTAACGTGGTTCGGAGTAACACCTCATACGTCCACGACCAGAAAACCATATGGTAATCCACTAAGGATACCACTGACTTTACGCGCAATCAGCAAGCGTTGCAGCTCAGTTCCTCGAGTTGGATACAGGTTTCCACGTACTGTATCAAAACGTAACCAACTGTTTACAGACACAACTGAAGCCTCTTCAGTTTACGAGTACTGAAGAACCTGACTTACAGTTTTCGGGTACTGTAAAAACCTAACCACTCGAATTACACGCTTCGAGCAGACGTACCTTAACCTAACCTTTTCTGGGTTTGGCTTTGGGTTTTTCAACTATGAACGAGTTCTTACAATGAAGAACAAGAAGTGTGATGAACTCGTTCAAACTAGGCTTAAGGTATTTCTATTCTGATCTAATCTGCCTATGACTGAATATGTGAACAACTAAGAACACAACTGACTGGCTGGGTGTTCTTGAAAGATTTGGCTTTGAAGATTGTTGTTCATTTTTCTGTTTGCTCTTTTATTTCTTCAATCGTCTCACCCGCCTTCTTCTTTCAATGGTGGAGGAGATATATATAGGTGAAGATTCAAACTAGCCGTTGGAAGAGAGCCGTTTGAATCTTACCTACTCTCATTGACTTCTGGCCTTTCACCTACGAAGTAGGTCTGCATCTGCAGAAGCTATTTCTTCTCTGATTTGACTGCATTAGATGAGATCTTCTGAGATCTTGTCTTGGAAAATGTCTTCGTCTTCGAGCTGTTAAGCGTCTCTGCTATGTCTTCAGCGTCATGGACTCTGCTGCGTCTCGACTCTGAGCTGTATCCTTAACCTGAGCTGTGTCTTCAACCTGAGTTGTGTCACTAACTTGAGCTGTGTCTTACTGACCTGAGCTGTGTCATCGACACTAAGCTGGGTCTTTTACACTGAGCTAGGTCTTCGACACTGAGCTGGGTCTTGATACTACTGGGTCTTTGACTCTGTTTGGTTTGCTCTGCTGAGTCCGATTTGCTGAATTCCTCAGTTGTCTGCTTAGCTGTGTCTTCTGCTATGTCTTCTGCTGTCTTCAGCGACTCTACCTGTAAACTTAGAAACTCTATAAGCTCAAACAGACGAGCTGGAAAACACTTGGGCTTGCTCAATCATTTACTCGGTTGGGGTCAGCTGGGTTTTGGTATCAAATCAAAACTCTATTAATTTTCCCAACACTGTGGAAAAGATAATAACCTAAAAAATTACAACTCTCTAATTTAAATAGCTAATGAGCGCCTGCTCAACATAAGCGAGCGCGGAATAAAACTGCGCATAATCTGACAACTAATATATTAAAAGTGAGCGACCGCTCATAAATGAGCGACCGCTGACTCAAAATATGGGGAAATGAGCGATGAGGGAATGAGAGGCTGCTCAAAGAAATGAGAGACCTCTTAAGCGGCGGCTGACTTGTTGTTCAACTATTTTCTCTTTGTTTCTTGCCCTTTTCTCACCACTTCTATTATTCTCCCCAATCTCCTGCAAAACTACTTCCACAATCATAAAAAGCTCACAAATAAGGCCAACAAATGCATCAACTATATCACAAATATTACTCAAATAGGAACAGATAAACACAAAACAACTTCCCCGCACTTAGTCTTTTGCTTGACCTCAAGCAAAATTATATGAATCCATTAAAAGATCAATTCAACAAGTGCTCAATTCCAACCAATCATTCAACCAACCAGATCAAGCTCTCCAAATACACATATCTCTCAAGGATGTATAGCATTCAAAATTTAAGAAGTAATATAGTCATAAAGCACAATGATTCGATCAGACCCAATTCTCCACTAGAGGTGAATTTCCTAATGTGACTGCCTTTATAGACCTTAACTCCAATTTCCAAGCTATTTCATCCAATTCTCTTCTTCAATATATATATATATATATATATATATATATATTTAATAATATAGATGAGTCGATTTTCGTGGGATCGAAACTTTTGGAGGTATTCTAAAATATTCCCACGCGGTTTCCAGTACTCATAGTAGATAACTAAAGGAGTAGAAACTCAGAGCTATAAAATTTTTAAATAACAACCCACTTCCCATTATATATCAAAATAAGATCATAGGCAATGACAATGGCAACACTCCCTCTAGTATCTACCGGACAAATCACGATTCAAATGCTTAACAACAAGTTACAACTAAAATTTCAAATAATTCCACCCAACAAGAAACATGCATAAATGACAGAACAAGAAATAACCACCAACTATACAACCCGAATATCACACTTTGAACCACATCTTCACAAGATCCATACAAAGAATTTTGAGTTCAAACATCAACAACGTGCAAGGGAATCATTTGACCAAAAGAGCACACAAATAAAATTTTCCCAACCATATAAATTAACCAGCTGCCCCCCTACACAAAGAGTTGGCCTTGTCCTCAGGGCGATAGATAAAGAAGATACATAACAAAAAGCAAACGGACTACCAAGATAAACATACAAAGATAAAGCCAAAAGATAGAAATTATATACAAACAAACCGTCGTGATCAGTCACGCATTAGCCGACGGGTCCTATGGTGGTGGGTACTGAGGTGGTGGAGCATTGAATGTCCAAGCATCCCACTGTGCTTGCAAAGCAAGAACATGGGCGTCAGTGTCTCTTATCTGAGTGTGGAGAGAATCCATGTGTCCATCCCAAGAGGAAGTATACTTTCTCAAATCATCAACTGGAATTGAGCGGTGGCGTGAAGGAACGAGTGACGGTGTGAGAGAGTAGACGATGGCGGCGCGGAATGATGGATTGAATGGAAAGAGCGGCGGTGAGGAATGAAATGGAGTGGCGGCGAAATTGAAGGAAAATAAGGAATGAAATGTAAGCGGCGGCTATAGTAGGGTTACTTTTTTTTAATGCCAGCATATGAAGACCGCTGGTATATGAGCGAGCGCTCACTTCTTCTGCTGCAAACTCCAACAATAAATAAGCGATCGCTAAGAGATTAGCGATCGCGTTCTCCATCTGCGACTTCCTCTGTATTTTTCAAATCAAATACTCCATATACTGCATTTACACACCTTGCACCAATAAGAAAAATTATATTAGTTCGATAATAATAGGGAAGAAACACCAATTAACTACAAAAGATAAGCAACAATAAAATAAAGAAATTAAAAATGGAAAAGAAAAAGAAATATGGGTTGCCTCCCAATAAGCGCTCTAGTTAAGGTCAAGAGCTTGACACAAGAAGACTCTTAAGAAGTCGGATCGTGGAGTGCTTGAGACTCCACTACAACAGGCGCAGAGCTTTGTTCCAAATAGGGCCATTCACAGTAAAACTTTCATCGGACTTTTCCTTGCCCAACACCACTGCTCCATGATTCAACACTTCTTTGAGAATAAAAGGACCACTCCATCGAGATTTTAGCTTTCCCGGGAATAACTTCAACCTAGAGTTGAATAAAAGAACTTTCATCCCTGGATGAAGCTCTTTATGAGAAATACGGCGATCATGGAGCCGTTTCACCTTATCCTTGTATATTCGGGTATTTTCATACGCCTCATTGCGTAACTCATCCAATTCTTCCATCTACAGCGTACGTTGTTTCACTGCGGTGTCGAGATCGCAATTTATGGTTTTAATGGCCCAATATGCTCTATGCTCGATCTCCACAGGCAATTGACACGCCTTTCCATAAATAAGACGATATGGACTCATCCCGAGCACTCTTTTGAAGGCAGTTCTATATGCCCACAATGCATCATTAAGCTTCAAAGACCAATCCTTACGCGACGGCTGAACCGTTTTCTCCAAAATGCCTTTAATTTGCCGATTGCTCGTCTCAGCTTGGCCAGAAGTCTGTGGGTGATAAGGTGTGGCCACCTTATGTGTGATACCATTCTTTTTCATAAGTTTCGCAATCAGCTTGTTATAGAAATGTTTGCCACCATCACTAATAATAGCCTTTGGAAATCCAAACCTGCAAAGAATGTTTTCCTGCACAAACTTCAACACCACATTAGCATCACTTGTCCGTGTGGGAATTACCTCTACCCACTTGGACACATATTCAACAGTAAGCAAAATATACTCATATCCATGAGAGACATGAAATAGACCCATAAAATCTATGCCCCACACATCAAAAATTTCCACAACTAGAATATTAGTGAGAGACATCTCGTTCTTACGTCCAATCGTTCCTACTCTTTGACATCTATTACATGCAAGGTAAAAAATGTGTGCATCTTTAAACAGAGATGGCCAGAATAAACCAGATTGGAGAACTTTATGAGCCGTTTTCTGTCCACCAAAATGTCCATCACAATGGGCCGCATGGCACAAGCTCAGGACTTGTTGTTGTTCCTCCGCTGGTACACATCTTCTAATTACCTCATCTTTTCCCAGCTTGAAAAGATATGTATCTTCCTAATAATAGTGCCTGCACATAGCAAGAAATCTTTTCCTCTCCTGGGACGTTAGGTTTGGTCTTAACTCTCCACATGCCAGATAGTTCACAATATCAGCAAACCAAGGCACATAAGTAAGTTCATATGCATGCTCAAAAGGAAAAGAATCGGGAATAACATTGTGACTAGATTCAACCACATTATGTTCCAATCTAGACAAATGATCAACCACAGAATTTTCACTCCCTTTTCTATCCTTAATTTCCACATCAAATTCTTGCAGCAACAAAATCCAACGAATAAGACGTGGTTTAGCTTGTGCTTTAGTCAACAAATATCTCAAAGCAGCATGATCACTATGCACAATTACTTTAGACCCAATAATGTAAGCACGGAATTTATCCAAAGCAAATACCACAGCAAGCAATTCTTTTTCAGTTGTGGTGTAATTTATTTGAGCATTGTTCAACGTCAAACTAGCATAATAAATTACACGCAACATTTTATCCATACGTTGGCCAAGCACTGCTCCTACAGCAGAATTAGAAGCATCACACATTATTTCAAACGGCATAGACCAATCAGGAGCAACCACAACAGGGGCAATACTCAATTTCAACTTTAACAATTCAAAAGCATGCATACAAGAGTCATCAAAATGAAATGGAACATCTTGAGCAAGCAATCTACACAGAGGTTGGCTAATCTTTGAGAAATCTTTAATGAAACACCGGTAAAAACCGGCATGACATAAGAAACTCCTAACACCCTTCACGTCAATGGGAGGGAGTAATTTTTCAATAACCCCAACTTTAGCCCTATCAACCTCTATGCCATTTTTAGACACTACATGACCAAGCACAATTCCACTCGTCACCATAAAGTGACTCTTTTCCCAACTTAACGTCAAATCACTCTCAATGCATCTTTTTAAAACTAAATCAATCTTTCCTAAACAATCATCGAAAGACTGATCAAACACGGAGAAATCATCCATAAAAATTACCTATCATCTCCGAAAAAATCGCCATCATGCACCATTGGAAGGTCCCTGGCGCATTGCACAACCCAAATGGCATTCTCTTGCAGCCAAACGTGCCAAATGGAGTGGTGAAAGCCGTCTTGTCTTGATCTTCCGATGCAATTGCAATCTGGTAATAACCTGACAAACCATCAAGAAAACAATAAAATTCATGCCCTGCTAATCTATCTAACATTTGATCAATAAAAGGGAGAGGAAAATGAACATTTTTTGTGGCAGCATTCAATTTCCTAAAGTCAATGCACATGCGTCAACCCATAACAGGACGAGTTGGCACCAACTCATTTCGGTCATTGAGTATCACTGTAATTCCACCTTTTTTTGGAACAACATGCACCGGGCTCACCCACTCACTATCAGTAATAGGAAAAATAATTCCCTCTGCTAGTAGCTTAAGGAGTTCTTTGCGCACCACCTCCATGAAAACAGGGTTTAATCTCCTTTGGCCATCTCTCTTGGGTCTCGCACCCTCCTCCAAGTGGATCCCTATGCATGCACGTAGCTGGACTTATTCCTCGAATGTCGGCTAGGCTCCATCCAAAAGCCAACTTGTTCCTCCTCAAAACTACCATCAAAGCTGACTCTTGCTCATATGTGAGCTCGCTAGATATGATCACTGGTTTCCCCTCATCATCTTCCAAAAACACATACTTAAGGTTTTTGGAGAGCTCCTTAAGTTTCAGCTTTGGATTTTCATTCTTCATGGTATCCTCAGGTACCATGGGCTCATCAATGGAGAACTTAGTTATGAATCCCCTTTCTCCATCCTCAAGTTCCCGGGCAAATTCTTTCATATCCGCTGACCCTGCAAAAACCTCAACAAATTCTTGTTCCTGCACACAAACCATCTCGACCAAGCTATCAATAACATCTATGTAAGAACATTAATTAGTAAGAGTAGATGATGGCATGGCGCGATTATGATGCACAGAAAAATACACAGACTCTCCTAATACGGTCATTTTTATTGTTCCATTTTTCACATCAATCAACGTATTAGTAGTAGCCATAAATGGTCTTTCTAGCAATAAGGTATGCTCTTTCCCATTCTCATGTACTTCACCTATTTCCAACACGACAAAATCAACTGGGACAATTAATCTCCCCACCTTAACCAAGATATCCTCAACTACCCACGAGGATACCTAACAGACCTATCTGTAAGTTGTAAACACATGCGAGTGGATTTCAAATTACCTAACTGTAATTGCTTAAAAATAGAGTAAGGCATCAAATTAATCCCAGCCCCAAATCTAGCATACCCGAAACTTCTTTACCATTTCCCAAAGCAATATTAATTAATAACAAAACTACCTGGATCACGTTGCTTGGGCGGTAGGGGCTGTTGCATGATAGAGTTTGCAACCTCGGACACAAGGATCTTCTCATTATCCTCAAACTTCCTCTTCTTGGAAGTCAGCTCCTTGAAAAACTTCACGTAGGCCGGAACATTCCGAATTACATCTAGCAGGGGCAAGTTCACTTTAACCTTTGCCAACATGTTATAGAAATCGGTGAACTGCTGATCTTGTTTCTCGTTCATCAACCGACTAGGATATGGAACTGGTGGCCTGTATGGCTTGGTAGCCTTGTGGAGCTTCACCTCAGACTCCTTATCTTGCAGTTTCTCTTACTTTCTTAGTGTAAGCTTCTCCTTGGCTTGCTCCTCCAAGCTAATATCCTTAGGTTGCTCCTCAACAGGCATTTCTACTTTGTTATCAACCATCCTTTCACTGCGGAGGACGGTAACAGCTTGAGCTTGGTGAGGCTGCAACCCTTGTCCATAAAGCTTCCATGGTTGTTGCTGCTGTTGAATCTGGTTCAACGTACCAGAAAGTTTCCCAACAGTGGTCTCAAGGCGCTTAATGGTAGCTGCCTGAGACTCCATATTCTGCTTGCTCATCTCCATAAAAGATTGCATCGTCTCTTTCAATAATGGTTTCTGAGGAGCTTGCTTCGGATACTGTTGGGGTCCATTCTGATACTGCTGCTGCTGCTGAAAATTCCATTGTTGCATGAGAATCTGCTGGTACTGCTGAAATTGCTGTGGATTCTGCTGAAACTGCTGAGGATAATTCTGCTGCTGTGGAAATGGGAATTGCTGCTGAGGCGGATAGAATTGCTGCTGATTCGGATAACCCATTTGCTGTGGAGGTCGGTGAAACTGATTACCTTGACTCGATCCCGTCTCTTGACTAGGGACCTGATTCCTCCATCCTGAGCTTTGCTGACCCCTCCAACCAAAATTCGGGCCTTGGTTGTACATGGGTCGCTGCTCGAACTGGGGTCTTCCTGGGTATCCCTGAGCAGCATAAACTTTTGCTTCTCCCTCAGGTGTGTACTCTCTCATTGGCTCCATGACTATAGTCTTCACAAATACCACAAGTCTCGGAATTTGGTTCACAAGACGGAGGAGTTGGGGTTTCCACCTGGCTCATCTTAAGTTGTTGCAGCTCTCTCATCATACCTGCTACCTGCTTCTGAAGCTCATAGTTGGGTGTCACTGCACTCGCTTCAACCCTTTTTCTACAGGTCAACTTTTGTTGGGAGCTCTCAGCTAACGTCTGAAAAATATGATTGATCTTTGTGGCAGTCTTCTTTGCAATATTGTCCCCTGCAGTGCTGTCCACCATAAACTGAGTTGTTTGAAGCAACCCATCATAGAAGAACTGGTTAACCATGATCGGAGCCAGCTGATGTTGTGGGCACTGCCGAAGGAACTCTTGAAATCTCTCCCATGCCTCGTGGAAAAGCTCGTCGGTACCTTGCATAAAATTCATAATCTGTGTTCGAATCTCTTGAGTCTTGTGATTAAGGTAGAATTTCAGCATAAACTTCTCACAAACGTCCGTCCAAGTATTTATGGAGTTTGACGGCAACGATAGGAGCCATGTCCGGGCCCGGTCTTTCAAAGTGTATGGAAAACACTTGAGCTTTAATTGATCCTCTGTGAGTTCCAACAGAGGAAAAGATTGCACCACGGAGCAAAATTCACGCACAAATTTGAGTGCATCTTCATTGGGCATGCCGTAAAAAGATGGAAGCATGCTGGAGTAATTATGCTTTAACTCGTAATTTCGAACGACAGTTGGAAGAACAATTGCCGAAGATGTGGCCTCAATAATGGGCCGGGAATAGTCTCCCATAAGCTGCGCTTCCTCTGCAGCCATATGTTCTCGATCGTGGTTTGAATGAACTTCTTCTTCACGATCACTTCCGTTCACCAATGATTCGTTGGAATCAACAGAATTATCTTCTTCAAAAACCTCCAGATTTGAGTTGGAAGTTGTTCTCTCTGGTAGCTCAAATCCCACAAAAACAGATGAATTGGACTCGGACCCTTCCTCCAATCTAGACAAGACCTCACGAGGTCGGTTGATGTTGTCGAAGTAAGGTGCTAGCTTAATCTTCAAGCTTCGACGACCTTGCATACACAACACTAACAAACAAATCAAACGCACCGGAGGGAGAAAAATATCCAAGCCAAAAGAAAGAAATAAAATAAACACAGAAAACAAATAGAATTGAAATGCATGTGATCCTTACAAAATCTGAAAGCAAAGGTAGCAGGAAAATGAAAAAGAAAATCCAAAATTATTCCAAGCAGAAGTCGCCGTCTGTTGTCTGTGGAAAAGATAATAACCTAAAAAATTACAACTCTCTAATTTAAATAGCTAATATTGAGCGCCCGCTCAACATAAGCGAGCGCGGAATAAAACTGCGCATAATCTGACAACTAATATATTAAAAGTGAGCGACCGCTGACTCAAAATACGGAGAAATGAGCGATGAGGGAATGAGAGGCCGCTCAAAGAAATGAGAGACCTCTTAAGCGGTGGCTGACTTGTTGTTCGACTATTTTCTCTTTGTTTCTTGCCCTTTTCTCACCAATCTATTATTCTCCCCAATCTCCTGCAAAACTACTTCCACAATCATAAAAAGCTCACAAATAAGGCCAACAAATGCATCAACTATATCACAAAGATTACTCAAATAGGAACAGATAAACACAAAACAACTCCCCCGCACTTAGTCTTTTGCTTGTCCTCAAGCAAAATTATATGAATCCATTAAAAGATCAATTCAACAAGTGCTCAATTCCAACCAATCATTCAACCAACCAGATCTCTTGCTATTCATCTTCCTGATCGGTCGGCTCGGTTATAAATCGAATCGAATTGAAAAAATCGTAAACCAAATTTTTAAATTTGAAAGAACCGATCCAAATTGAATTGAGGGCATAACCAACCGATCCAAAACCTAAATACCTTGATTTTACAGGTTTGGTTTTTGGTTAACTGAACTGAAATTTATAGTTCTAATCAGAGGACGGATAGAGAAATTAGAGGTTATGAATTTGTCTATCATTAATTTAAGGAGATTGTACTGTATTGTAAGCACAAACACAGATTGGGGGCCACATTCTTTTAACAGCATCGAAAAGTCCGTTAAAATTTTGTTGTGCAATTCTAATTGCGTGAACGATTAACCAAGTACGTACTATGTAAGGCGTGTTTACTTTGGTTGTAAATTTATCATTGGAAAATGAGGGAAAAGAAAACGTAGGAAAGTATTATCATTTGCATACTTTTTTATCACATGTTTACTAGAGTGGAAAAGAAAATTATATCACATGGTCCCCCACCCCCTTCCCATTTTTATGCCTTTTGTTCCATGGGAAAATATTATCACATTCCTCCCCCCATGTTAATATATATTTTCCACAATTTAAGTGAAAAAGATGGAAAAGGAGCTGGCCGAGAAAATTATCAATCATGTCCGGAGAAAATTAACAAATATAGTAAACATGTGAAAAGAATGAAAAAAATGTGAAAATATTATCACTTTCATTTTTTTCATCAAAGTAAACACACCCATAATGGAGTATTATATTGAACACAAATCAATCGGATAATAAAATGTGGATGGGGCGCGTTAGCCGGCCGCCGCCTGTCTTAGCCCCACTATTAAATAGGGTAAATAAGTATACTACTTAATTTTTCTTAGAACAATAAATATAGTGCTTGAACGATTAATAATTCAACTTAATTTAATTTTTTTTTTTTGTAACTATGGAAAACGTACAACTATTATATCCAAAGTGTTTATTGAGTAAATTATGTCCATGTTAAATAGTCTTCAAATTATGTAAGAGATATAAAGTGCACTAAGAAAATTTGGTGTGACCGACACCACATGTAAAATTTTTGATGAAATTGCGAACTAGGGACAACTTGGATTGGATTTAAAGCAACCGTGTGGGTGACGAAATTGAACATTTATATTCTTAACAAAGAGTTGTACAAATAAATAAGTATTAAAAAAAAAGAGTTGTACAAAAATATATAAACATAAAAAATGAATCATATATACATTATATATATGGACTGGACGCCCCTTTTTGGCGCATAATTAAAAGATAAGCAAATTGGTCCCACATCAACTCTTAAGTATTTGAGTAGTATTTATTATATATACGTATATATCAAATTAATTAAGAGCCAAAATTTTAACTCGACTTGTTGAGTGGGTTGGTAATTTAGCAAAGTATTATCCAACAAGTTTGAGACGAATACGTATAGTAAAGTCTATTTTTTAATCTAATTTGAGATGTGTATGAGTAAAGAAATTCTTATTCGAGTTGACAAATATTTAATGGATAGATACTCAATCCATTATCATTTCCAATCGATTCCAATAAGTCTCATTTGCGTGCGGTGTAGTATATTTTCCACATTTTTTGATGGTATAGTGGTCCTACCTTTGAATGATGTAGATCTTGCTTATATGATGTTGTAATGCTTTATTTGATATTCCTAATATACGTATATATACCTTGCAATTCTCTCTAAAAGAAATCAATTAAGGGCCTACTGTCACAAATATCTTTACCATTTTTTTATAATGAAATAATTATTGACGTTATTTATGGGTGCAATCTGGATAATTCTGCTTCTATATATATGATTACCCAGAAATAATGCTGACCAAACTATAAAAGAAGTTAAATATTAATTATTTATGAAAAATGGCCATGCTGCGCGCATAATTTTTCTTTCGCAAAATCTCGCCTACTATCTGCCGTACGTGCGATCGAACCCATGCATGTGCCTATGTCGCATGCATCTCATGCACATATCCAACAGCCGAGATGGGCGTGTGTCACACACGCCCAACAAAAGGCACGTACCTTTGTCCCAGTGGGGATGGCCTAGTGGTGGAGTGGTTGCCTGTTGATCAATAGGTCAGAGGTTCGAGTACTCTCGGTCACAAAAAAATCCTAGGTGGAGTGTGTGAGTTTAATATTTGTAATGATATTCAAAAAAAAAAAAAAAGAGGCACGTACCTGCCCTTTGATTTTGCAGACCCTAATAGGACACTCCTTAATATCTTTTCTGATATTTTTTTTTTATATTTTTTAGTTTTTTCGATTTCCCAGTTTTTAAATTAATTATTTTCGTTTATTCAAATTTAATTTCAGAGACCACCTCCTTTTCTTCATCTATAAATATCTGAAAACATAAAAAGGAAACCGCTAAAAATTCCCCCATTCCAAAGGAAAGAAACGTCATGAATTTCCAATTACTCGTTATACTTTCCAATTTCCATTGTGTGGATATGTTGTATCATTCTAATATCAAATTCCAGGGCCCGAAGATCGTCCAAGCTCCATCCGGGCCCATTCCAATACCCGATCATTGGAAACATCTTTGATCTCGGGTCCAAACCTCACCAGTTCCTTGCAAAACTATAAAGAAAATACGGGCCCGTGATGTCGCTCAAGCTAGGCACCATAACAACCGTAGTCATCTCGTCTCACGACGCCGCTAAAATCGTGTTTTAGAACCACGACTTAGCCCTCTCCAGCCGAACATCTCTCAAACACGACGAAAGCTGAGAAAGATATGCAAAGAACAAGTCTTATCCGTTCCCAGGCTCGATGCCAGCCAGGGTTTGAGGAGAGAGAAGCTTGTGGACTACGTGAGCGAAGCGGGCCGGGCCGTGGGCATCGGAGAGCCCGCGTTTACGACGTCGTTGAACCTGATGTCGGCCACACTTTTCTCGGTGGAGTTTGCGAGGTTTGATTCGGATTCGGTGCAGGAGATTAAGGATGTGATGTGGGGAGTGATGAAATTGGTTGGAAAACCGAATTTCGCAGATTATTTTCCTATTCTGAAAGCTGCTGATCCTCTGGGGCAGGCGGGGATTTATTTCAAGAAGGTATCTGCGATTCTTGATGAGATCGTAAGTGAACGGTTGAGATCAAGAGATGAAAGTCATGAAAAGAAGAACGACATGGTGGAAAGAGATGAAGCTCAACTCAGCTTAAATGACATCAATCATCTCGTATTGGTAATTAACTAGTTTTTGTCTTATTTAATTACGAAACCGTGTCATCTTCCGTGCGGTCGATCGCGCGTACGTACGTTGAGGGCATTCTCTAATGAGTTTTGTTGAACTCCAACTAGCTAGGATTAGGAATATATACCTTAATTATGACTAATTAAAACTTTGATTAAAATCCTATAATCCCTAATTAGTCCTAATTAAGGGCACTCAAGTTTTTGTGTTGTAATAATTAAAGTTTTGAAATAACGACTGATCTGGTGTGTTTAATTAGCTAGGATCTAATTGTAGCCGGCACGGAAACAACGTCGAGCATAGTAGAGTGGGCGATGACAGAACTAGTGAGAGACGAGATGAAGACAATAATCGGAGAAAAAAAAGGGCGGCTAATTCAAGAATCAGACATATCGTGGCTGCCGTACATGCAAGCAGTGGTGAAGGAAACATTCAGGCTCCATCCTCCTGCTGCCTCGCAAGGCGGAATCTGATGTTCTAGAGTATGGCCGGACGCACAAGATTTCTTGCCGGAGCGAGTACTCTTGAATGAAGGCTGCATGCTGATTCCGTTGGGGCTGCCGCTGGCGCATAGAATGGTGCATCTTATGGTGGCGGCATTGGTGGGAAATTTAGGGTGGAAACTTGAAGCAGGTGAAACCGACATGGAAGAGAAGGTTGGACTTAGTCTGCACAAGGCCACGCCTATTAGGGCCATTCCCACTGGGCATGTCAATGGGCGGATTTTATCCGGCCCAGAACCGTTATTTATGTTTTGGGTCTGGTTCCAGAACCGAACCGTAAATTAAAAATAGAAAATGGGTGGGATCGGTTCTTTACCCATGGGTATCACCGGGTAATGGGCATTTGACTGAATTTCAATAATAAACCAAGCAATTTCACAAAATAAGAATGACGGGATGAACGAGAACTGCAACAAACCTTCTTCCCCAAACCCAAATCTCAACCACAGCTGCTCGCCGTCGCCGGTCGCTGCCGCCCCTCACCGCTGCCGCTGAATCTCCATTGCAATTTGCAAGCCATCGCTCTACTCTCCATTGCTTTGGATTTTCTGTTGTTGGGTTTCATTTCATGTTCGACATTGTTTTTTTTGGAGATGGATGCAGAGATTTGTTTGTTTTCCTAGATTTGGTGTTGTGTAATTGCAAGATTATATTGACGGTGTGATCAGATGTGTTGTGTGTGTTTGATGTGGGAATTTCTGTTGGAATGTTGTTGTACTGTATAGGTGGAGGGGAAGGAGGGCGCCTACTGTGTACTGAGAGAGAGAGAGACTTATTGCGTTATCTTTCGTATAATTTATTTGTTTGGAGAAATTCTAAAATGCAAGGAATGATGGAATGTATATAGGAGTTTGGAAGATCAAACTGAAAATGAAAAATAGAATTAACGATCCAATTGGGTTCTGTTATGATTGTTAAATTTTCAAAAAAAATATTAGTATTGATTTAGTATTGGATTTCTTCCCCCCAAAAATCTATTTCAGTATGGCCTGTATTATAGTTTTCAAGACAAAATTAAATAAGAATTGCTTTAGCATTTAGTTCAATTGAATTTGTTTTGTAATCGAGACGACTCAAATTATTAAAAAAAAAAGGGTCGGATCGGAACCGGGACAAGCGGGTCGGTCCGGGTCTAGAGTGGTGCGGTTCCGGGTTTGAGCGGGTTTGGAACCAGAACCGGAACCATAACTTTATAAGGCAATGGATTATGAACGGTTCCGGATCGGTCCGGACATTATCCATCCATTGACATGCCTAATTCCCACCACCTAGACAATGGCGGCGGCGGACGATGCTACCTCGCCCTCTGTCGTTCCTAGTTATTTATTCTCCCTATCATATTAGAGGACTATCTAATTAATATATATATATATATATATATATATATATATATATAGGGGAAGGTTCAAATGAGAACTATCTCCCTAGGTAGTAACTATAGGAACCAATCCAATCCGTACATTCATTTTGATCAACGTATATAATTAGTTCTTTCTAAGGGCAGTTTTTTCAAAAATTTTAATGTTAAAGGTCATAATTGTATTTTTTTATAGATTTGTAATTAATCCGTAATTCATGGGATATAGTGTATTTAATGTAATCACATTTATTTTAAGAAACATGTTTTGTAACGGCTTTACTTTAGTTTTCGAAGAAAGTGTGAACTCAATTTGTTATATTATATGTGTGTTATTTTCTAAATTGGGTGCGTACATTAAAAAAATCACGATATTAATATTACTGTATTTTAAACTCAATATATTGATAAGCAAAGTTAAATCATATTTTAAGTAAAAAAAATAAATTTAATAAGCATTTATAATATTACGTCTAATATAAAAACAAAGCTAATTATTATAACTAGTAAATAGACTAAATTTAAAAAATAAATAGATTATCTCATGTCATCTAGTCTAGTTATATAAAAAGCAAATCTAATTAGTGGTTTAAGCAAATAAATTTAATTTAAAAAAGCATATAAATTATCACGATTAATAAAAAGCAAATCTGATTATTATGTCAATCAAATATAGACTAAATCTTAAAAACATACAAAATGTCACTTCTAATATAAAAGAAAATCTAATTAGTAATTTAAGCAAATAAACTTAATTTAAAAAGCATACAAAATATAACATTATATAATATAAAAGCAAATCTAATTAGTAAATTTAAGCAAATAAACTTAACCCAAAAGGCATACTAAATATCACATATATAATATAAAAGCAAATATAATTAGTAATTTAAGCAAATAAACTTAATTTAAAAAGCATACTGAATATCACATATAATATAAAAGCAAATATAATTAGTATTTTAAGCAATAAACTTAATTTAAAAAGCTTATAAAATATCACATTTAATATAAAAATAAATTTTATTTAATTAATAAAAAGCATACAAAATACCATCCAATATAAAAGCAAATCTAATTAGTAATTTAAGCAAATAAAATTGATTTACATCTAATATAAAAGCAAATCTAATTAGTAATTTAAGCAAATAGATTTAATTTAAAAATTATACAAAATATAATAGCAAAGTTAATTATTTTATGTTTTAAGCAAATACAGCGCATTTAAGAAGCATAGAATTAATATCACATCTAATATAAGAAAAAGTCAATTAAAATTTAAGCAAAGCAAATGAGTATGTCAAGCAAATATATTATTTTTTTCAAAATATACTGAATAGCACATCTAATATACAAACAAAGCTAACTAGTATTTATGAAATTAGTGGAAAGTTGATATACATATCGTCCAATGCCTAGATTAATTTAATAATTTTAAATCTCAAATTTGTGTGCTATGTGATTTTGGGTTAATTCCATAAATCTCGCCAATATTTTGTTAATATACGTTTCATATTTTCTCAATTTTACTCGTTTACCCTTAATAGTTTATTTTAAGTAAATTTTTGCTACAAATTACAATATTTCCTTTTATATTAAGATTGCATCTAGGCCATCCATCCACACCTAATCTATGGTTTAAATTAGTTCCTAGTTAACACCTAGGGGTTGGTTCCTATTTGATCCAACCCCTATATATATTATGGGAGATAATATTCTAGAGGAGTTACTAATTAATTAAAATTATGAATGTTACAATTTTATTCTAAAAAAAAAAGACTGAATATTAGTATAATTTTATGTTTGTGGTTTAAAAAAATTCATTATCCAAGATGACTACTTTTACAAATTGTTAACAAATAATCCCGATATCAGCAATGAAATTACTAGTATAGTTGAATACTTAAAAAAACATTGAGAATTTGAGATGATAGTAGCTTCCAAACAAACCAATAAAGGGACATCAAATTAAAACTATATTAATCCTTACATACCAAGAGAAACATCCAAATATTAGTACAATCATAGAGTTTTGTACACAATATCACTACAACAACCCGAAAAATTAACCAATAATTCTATTGCAAAGTTGGGGTGGAAATCATTGATTTAACGTAGTGTTGAAGAAGAGGAAGATGATGATTTTGGTCGTAGGTATACATAGTCGGAACCATACGCGCTGAATTTAGACAAGCCAATCTGAAAGATGCAGAGAAAGAATTACTAGTCGAAGAAGAAAAGCCATGCTTGTTGATGTTTTCCCATGTTTCTGAAACCATGCCTATCACGTGCTCTCGTGCACCTTCCAATGAATCCACTTCCCTTCTTTCATGTAGCATTCTAAGTACGATCCATCGTACCCTTCTTGTTCCTCGTCCTACACATACATATATATACAACAAATGGGACGTGTCAAGATTCGTCAGATACTATTCATATATATCTAGATTAGACGTGTAAAAATTAGTCATGAATATAAATTAGAATTTAATAAGTCCAAAAGAATTTGGGCCCAGCCATCTAAAAAGTTTTCATTCGGCATGGGCCTGCAATTGGGCCCAAAAAGCTCGCCCATTGAGCGGGCCAATATCCTTTAAGATCGGCCTGAAATATATTTTATGATTATGTTTACTATCTAAACTATCTAATTTCAAATACAAATTGAAGACTCATTGATATGAGCATAAATTATTTAACTTCAAATCCAAATTGAAGGCTCCTTGATATGAGCATAAATTATCTAAATCTTAATTTTAAATTCAAAAACTCCTTGAAACGAGTATAAACTTTCTAATAAATTTCAATTCAAGAACTCTTGAATATGAGAATAAACTATTCATGTTGAAGTTCAAGAACTCCTTGATATGAGTATAAACTATCTAATAAGTTCAGATTTATCTAATAGTTTATGTTTTGATTTGAGTTTAGATAGTTTATGCTCGTATCAAGGTTTGAATTTGTAAACTTTTTATACTCATGTTTAGGAGTCTTTGAATTTGAATTCATAGACCTTTTATACTCGTGTCAATGAGTCTTCACTTGATTTGGATTTGTAGATCTTTTATACTCGTGTCAATGAGTCTTTGACTTGGACGATTCTTCAAAGAATTCGATTGGATAGTTTTTGCTCATGTCTAGGAGCTTTATTGATAGTTTAGACTCTTACTCAGGAGTGATGTAGACAATTTAGACTCTTATCAAGGAGCATTTGAAGTTCTTTGTTTGAAGAGTTTAGATGGTTTTTACTCGCATCTGGGAGCGTTTTAGATAGTTTATGCTCTTATCAAGGAGCAATGTAGACAGTTTAGGTTGTTATCAAGGAGCACTTGAAGTTCTTAATTTGTTTGAAGAGTTTAGATGGTTTTTACTCGCATCTGGGAGCGTTTTAGATAGTTTATGCTCTTATCAAGGAGCAATGTAGACAGTTTAGGCTCTTATCAATAAGCACTATAGACAGTTTAAGGAGTGCTTGACTTCATAAATTTCGACATATATATGAAGATTGACTTGTGACTATATTTGAAGTCTCTTCTTCATCTTCACTTAGAGTTTCTTCAAGATATTTGCCCCCATGATTTGTTTCTTGATTTTCTTCAAAGTTGTGGGGCTCAAGCATTGTCATATCTTTAATTCCATTTGCAATCATGCTTAACTCCATGTCATGAGCTCTAGTTGTCAATTCTTCGAAGGTCTTTGGTTGAATTCCTTTTAGAATGTAACGAAGACTCCAATGCATGCCTTTGAGTACTATAAAAGTGATTAAGAAATTCTTTCTCCAATTGCCCCAAACTATCAATTGAATATGGCTGCAAGTCAGCATACCAATCAAAAGCATTGTCTTTCAAGGAACGCACGAATTGCTTCACCATGTGATCTCCATATGTGCCAGCATCGTTGCAAGTCTCCACAAAGTGAGCCATATATTGCTTTGAATTTCCTTTGCCATCAAATTGTTGAAACTTTGGAGGTTGATAGCCAACCGACATCTTCAAGCTTTCAATCCTTGGAATATATGGCTTGCTATAAGTCCATGGGGATTTAGAGGTCCCTTCGAACTTGTCCTTGACTGTTCCCATGATGAACTCTTTAAGTTGATCGACATGTATCGATCTATTAGAAAAGATTTCAAGCTCTTTAGTCGGAGATTTACGACCGTCTTTTGATTGCTCCCTAGTTGGAGATTTACCACCGTCTTTTGATTGCTCCTTAGTCGGAGATTTATCACCGCCTTTTGACTTCATAAAAAGCTCGGTTTCATGATCTTCCTTCGCTTGTTTGCTCCTTGTATCAACAGACATCATTTTTTCTAAGTTTGTAATTTCAACATCTCGTTCTTCCAAGCGTTTAGCGAGCCCTTCAACAAGCTTCGTCAAGTTCGCGATTTGCTATTCAAGAGTTGTAGACATCTTCGCTTGATGGATTTGGCGAAAGAAAGAGATGAAAGACAGAGGCAGAGATTGTCCCACCGGGCGTACCAAAATCTGTAAACACAAAATATTGTATTTAATTGAATAAACACAAAATTGCATACAAATATAAGAATTTTGAATATATGCGGGTTCAATTTCTATTTCATCCTCTGATTTTTCTCTTCAAGTTGACCCTCGAACAATCTTTAAGTAGCCTTTGAGATTTGTTGGATTTAGTGTCTCCTTGATCTCTTTGGACTTGGTCTTCAAGCTTTATAACGTTGACGCAGAGGACTTTCTCCTTGTTTCCGAAGTAAACATTGAGCTTTGGGCTTTGAGCTTTATAATGCCGATGCGGAGGACTTTCGCCTTATTTCCGAATCAAACGCTACTTTGAAGCAATTCCGATGAAGAGCGTGTTGCTTCCACAAAGAACGCCTTGAATCTCGTCGGGACACCTTGAATATTGAGAGAGAATTCTTAGAGAATTTCTCCTCAATTCTTGAGCTCTTGAAGATGATTTTCTGGTGTGATTTTGAAGTGGTATGAAGACCCTTATTTATAGTTGTAGGGAGAGAGGATTGAGTGGGCTTTTGGGCTCCATCATGGGCTTTGATGGTGAGGTGGCATGATTTCATTGGCTCTAAGAAATTGATATATATCATTAACTTGTTGCCAAAGAAATAGATATTTATCGCCACATAAGATATCTTTATTAATTAAATAACTTATTTAATATAGATTTCATAAGATTCCATAATCAAATAAATATATAAAATTAATAAAATTTAAATATCTACAGTCTACGATGTAGACAAGAGATATTGGCTTAGTTAGCAGAATTCTCTATGTTTGGACCAAGTGGGATTAGTGAGGATCGCCATGGACCACATGTGCCATTTCACCGGCTTATTTCTCGATGATTTTAGCTCCTTACTTAGGCGCACCTCTTTCCACCACCTACAACATTAATTAATTATTTCACTATAAACATTAATTTCATATAAAAAATATGACCACGATATGGTCCTCGTCATAGTAACATGTGTTAATACTTCAAAATACTCCATTTTTTCAATGAAAGATGAAAAGTATCAACTTTTTCTCAATGAAAATCAAAGTATCTCCATACTTAATTTTACTTAAAAGACAAAATTGATACAGAGTTAATTTTTTAACCATATAAATATTATGGTTAACGAAGCCGGCGTCAAGGACACCGTCGTCGGCGAGGGAGAGCAGTGAGGGTAACGGCGATCCTAGAATATTACCCACGGCAATCAAGAATCTGCAATGCCAAGAATTGACTAAACATCATATGGGTTATTCCTTCGTCTAAATTGATTGTGTTTTCGGATGTGTTAGCACCAATAGAAGTTTGAAAGCTTATTGAAGTTTGATGAGCACCAACTGTTTGCTAAAATTCCAAAGTGCAGGTTTTTGAATATTTATTCCTCTCAAGAGCATATAACATTTGGAATTGTTTTCTCTCGTTGAGAGCCTTTGATTTTTCTCTCCTTTGTTGAGAGCCCTTGGTTTTGTCTTATTTTTGTTAGTTTGGTTTCAGTTTGTTGGGATCAATGAATGTTTTAAGCTGGAATTGTAGGGGGTTGGGCCAACCTCTTGCAATTCCCACTATTAGTGAGCTCGTTCGCGTTCATAGGCCAGGTGTCATTTTCTTATTCGAGACTCTTGCTCATAAATCTAGAGTGGAAGAAATCCGTACTCGTATCGGTTTTCATGGATGTTTTGCTATTGACTGCGTTGGTCGAAGTGGTGGAATTTGTGCTTTATGGAAGGATACATCTAGTTGTACCTTAACTGGATACTCGAATAATCATATTGATCTCAATATTCGTGATTCTAATGGAGGTTGGCGTCTTACGGGTTTTTATGGTTATCCAGAGCGAAATCGAAGACGAAGTTCATGGAACTTACTTCGAAGTTTGAGTAGGCTAAGTCAACTTCCTTGGGTTATTCTAGGAGATTTTAATGATCTCTTAAACATCAACGATAAGAGAGGAGATGTTGAGCATCCTAATTGGCTTTTTTCAGGATTCAGAAGTGCGGTAGCTGATTGTGGATTGATTGATCTTCCGTTGCAAGGGTATCAGTATACTTGGTGGCGCAGCAGAGGACGACCGAACTCGGTAGAAGAGCGTTTGGATAGGGGGATGGTGAACGCCACTTGGAATATCCTATTTCCTGATGCTCTGTTGATAAATGGAAATGCTCCTATTTCAGACCACTCTCCTCTGATATTGAAGACTGCAGCAGCCGGGGCTGTTCAAAGGCGGCGGCGGTTCAGATTTGAGAACAAGTGGTTGCAGGAGCCGGAGTTGCCTAACATAATACGCAGTTGTTGGACCAATTTGAAGGGTATTGATATTGTGGAGCGATTGACTGCTACTTCTGAGTCGTTGCAAGTTTGGTCTAGTTTTTTGAATATTGAAGCTCGAAAAGAGAAGGAAGCATGTGAGAAAACTATACTTCGACTGGAGAATCATTCTGATATAGGTTCGGTGGAGTGTTTGTTAGCAGCAAAAAGAAAGCTCAGCTCTATCTTGCTAAAAGAAGAAGTTTATTGGAAGCAGAGGGCAAAGCAATTTTGGATTAAAGAAGGTGACAAGAATACAAGGTTTTTCCATAATATGGCAACATCAAGGAAGAAAATTAATTCTATAAAGAGATTGCAAATGGGAAGATGGAAGTTGGATAGAGAATAGTGGTGATAATCATGTGATTATTAAGGATTATTTCTTACAAATATTTGCTGCTGATGAGGGAGAACCAGAGTTTGAGCAGGTTTTGCAAAGAGTCCAACCGATGGTGAGTGCTGGAATGAATGATGCCCTCACAAGGACTTTTACAATGGAGGAATTTAGGGTTGCTTTGTTTCAAATGCACCCAGATAAATCTCCTGGACCCGACGGTTTCAATCCAGCTTTCTATCAAAAATTTTGGGAGATTATCAAATTCGATGTGTTCAAGAGTTGTGTTTTTTGGCTCAACAATGTTGTTTTTCCTCAAGAGTTGAATAAGACAAACATTGTAATGATCCCAAAAGTTGATAACCCAACACTTATGAAAGATTGGCGCCCAATAGCTCTCAGTAATGTATTGTACAAAATCATTGCTAAGGTGCTATGTAATAGGCTTAAATGCGCACTTCCTCAACTTGTTGATAAAGCTCAGTCAGCATTTGTGGAAGGACGGACTATTCAGGATAATGTGCTTATTGCTTTTGAAGCTATTCATAGTATGAAAAGAAAGACCAGGGGACGTTTTGGTCATATGGCGCTGAAGATTGACATCAGTAAAGCTTATGATAGAGTTAATTGGTTTTATTTGCTTGATATATTGAGACGTTTGGGATTCTGTGAAAAATGGGTCTCTTGGATCAAGTTGTGTGTGTGCACTGTGAGCTATAATGTGGTGGCGGAGCAAGAGCTAATAGGTCCTATCGTGCCAAAGCGTGGATTGAGGCAAGAAGATCCTTTGTCCCCTTATTTATTCATTCTTTGTGCACAGGGTTTGTCTGCTATGTTAAATCATGCTTTAGCAAGCGGAAATTTGCATGGTATTCGGATGGGAAGGAGATGACCAATGATATCACATCTTATGTTCGCTGATGATAGTATGCTTTTTTGTCGTGCAACAACAAATGAATGTACTAAATTGAAAGAAATTCTTCTTGAGTATGAAATTACTTCCGGACAGGCTATCAATTTTACCAAGTCTGGTATTTTTTTCAGTCGGAATGTTGCAGAGGAGGTTCAGACTGCTGTGTCAGATTTGCTTGGTGTACATGAACCTTTAAACACTGGGCGTTATCTTGGATTACCGTCATTAATTGGGAGGAGTAAGAAAGCTATTTTCAGTTTTCTTCGAGATAGAATGTGGCGAAGAATTCAGGCTTGGCAAGGATAGAAGCTTTCTAAATCTGGTAAAGAGGTGCTTATCAAGTTGGTAGCGCAAGCAATTCCAGCATATTGCATGACCTCTTTTCTATTGCCGGTTTGTTTAACGGATGAACTAGAAAAGATGATGAATTCCTTCTGGTGGGGGAATAATGCTGATAGCACTAAAGGGATAAGATGGTTGAGATGGGAAAGACTTTGTACTAGGAAGGATGTGGGAGGAATGAGGTTTCGCAATTTCCAGCTTTTCAACATCGCGATGCTTGGGAAGATAGGTTGGCGTCTTATTGCTGACCCAGATGCTCTTGTGAGTAAAGTTCTTAAGGCTAAATACTTTCCGGAAGGGGATTTTTTAAATGCCGATTTAGGGCATAATCCAAGTTACACTTGGAAGAGCATCTGCTCTTCTCAAGATCTTTTGCGGAGTGGATTACGTTGGAGAATTGGAGGGGGAGAAAATGTGAGGGTGTATCATGATCCTTGGCTTCGTCAAGATGGTGCGTTCTATATTTCTTCGTCGTATGATTCAGAGATGTCCAATCTGAGAGTAAATGATCATATGATCCCTGGTTGTAGAATGTGGGATTCTAAGCTTATTGAGGATTTGTTTGTTGACACCGATGCTAAGAACATTCTGAGTATACTACTAAGTCCAAATAGTGGTATTGATAAAATCATCTGGCATTACTGTAGAAAAGGAGTGTATACAGTTAAATCTGCTTATGGATTAGCTTGTTCTATGACTCTTGAATCAGAACTTGCTATCCATAAAGAGTGGAAAAACATGTGGAAGTGCAAAGTTCCACCTAAAGTGAAGTGTTTTCTCTGGAGAACAGCTCATAATTGTTTACCAACTAAGGAAAATCTTACGAATAGAGGAATGCAGGTTGATTGCAGTTGTGTGAGTTGCAGTACTGGGTATGGAAATGTGTGGCATATCTTTGTTGCTTGTCCGTTCGCGAAAAGGTGTTGGGAAGTAGCAGGATTGAAGGAGGTTATGAGGCGTGGGATTGAGGCTACTGATTCTTTTTCAGACCTTATTTTCAATGTTTTAAAGCAAAATGAGGGTGAGATATGTGCGAAGTGGAGTATGCTGCTATATCAAATTTGAAGAGGAAGAAACGACAAGCTTTGGAACAATAAAAATTCTACTCCAAATATTATCAGGTGCATGGCTCGTGACTCTCTAAATGAATGGATGTTTTTTCAAAATGGTTTAGTGAGAGGTCTACAACAAGGTGGAGGAAATTCAATTTGTAAAGGTTGGCATGACTTGCGGCACGGATGGTCCTATTGTGCTGTAGATGCGGCATTCTTTGCCTCCTAAAATCAAACAGGGATTGGGATGGTGTTAAGGACTGCCCGAGGAGCTTTTGTTGAGGCTAAATCTATTACGGTTCCAGGTTGTATGCGTGTAGAAGAGGGGAAAGCAATAGGTTTATATGAGGCTCTATCGTGGATTAAAAATAAAGGTTTGAACAATGTGATCTTTGCAACTGATAGCAAGATCACTCATGATGATGTATCTAGTTTTGCAAGGGATAATTCAGAGTTTGGCTCTATCATTGATAATTGTCGAATGTTACTTGGTGACGGTAGACAATTCAAGGTAAAGAAAGTGAGGCGCGAAGCTAATATGGTAGCTCATAAATTTGCTAGAATGTCTCTAGCTTTTTCTGTTACGCATGTTTGGGATGAACCTCCGAATGATGTGGAGGGTCTTCTTCATTTACCATGTGTGTGTTCGTAATAAAAAATTCCTATCTGTTTCTCAAAAAGAAAAGAAAAACCATAACAATATTATTATCAGAATTTCAAATATCAAAATACGCATTTCATCATCAAGTATATATTATCTTGTAAACAAATGTAACGTAACAATCATACAAAAATGTTGACTAAAGGGCATTTTGGTAAATAAATGTACGATTTATAAGTCTTTAATTTTTAAAGTTAGTGACTAGTGAGTATATTTCGTCTTTTATTATTATATATCCTAAGTTGATATATCATTTTGCCACTATATATATATTCTTAATTATGTTAAATATATTAATCAATAATTAATTAATGACAACAAAGCCCAATTCAGTTGGTACTTAAGACGTTTAATCTTCAACCTATAGGTTGGGGTTTGAGCCATGCGTGTGTGTGTTGTGAAATAAAAAAAAAATTAAGTAGTAATTAAAACATTTAATTGGATCTGAAACTTGCTCGACAACTCAAAGAATTTCGTGTTTGTGCAGGGACTCATTGTTGACGAATTCGAATTCTGCAAGCTCTTGCAGGAGATGATTTTCGGCGCCATTCAGAAATTGAAGATAATTTTTGGCAGTGAACATAGCCACACTCTTATGCTGGGGATAAATCAAACAATGCTTCACCATTTTCACCTCTTCCTCGTCAACGCAAATCACGGCCTTATTATTTAGATAATGAGAGCTAAATATTGCAGCTTCATGCAATATTTCTTCCCCTCCCATGTTTAAATGCGATGCTTCGTGCATTGCCATCACGGCTCTCGTTTCACCAACTAGATCACCTCTAAATCTCATCTCGCCGTCCTCGCGGCGTATAAAGTGCCCCAAAAAGTCATCTAGCACGCAGTACTAAATAAAGTCACCTTGGAGTTTTTTATTTTATAATTTTAAGTCACGTCATATGAAATACGAGATGTAATATTAATCGTACCTGCGACGACTTCGTATCCGTGTTGCCTGAGCAGACGGAAACGGAGCGACGCCTCGAAAAGGCCGTCGCAATCATTGCTCTTGCTGGTCAAATACTGGTGATGGAGAATGGCTTTAATCTCATCTTTGAAATGGTGACAGAGGCTAAGGCGTTGGATGGTATCCACGAGTTCTAGACTTTTTAATGAATCTTTCTTCACTTTCGTCAACACATACCTTACTTGCTCTATTTTTTCTGCGTGATTAAGCAACAATTTTTCCTGCACTGCACCAAGAATTTGTTACAATTGTTTCGACAGATGGTTAATTTGTTTCTTTTGTCACAGCTAAGCGAGATATTCAATTAATCAGACAGAGCGTTGCTACCTTATGGGTGTGATGGGAAACATTATCGAATGAATATTGATAGGCTTCCATTAGGAAAATACTGTATATTTTTGGAGGAGTACTGTAATAGTATAACGCAAGGCATTCGAGACTATATTAGAGCCCTTATATTTATAGATCTACAGCTACTCGAGCATCACAAAAACGTGTGTGATATCATCTTGTTTATCAAGATTCGTTTGGAGGTTATACTCAGATCTAAACTCATATCTCGTGCTATATTTATAATTTGTTTACTTTTTATTTTTAATGATTTGACATGATGGTGGACATCATATACCACCAAATAATTCTTGCAACCTGCTAAGAATCAAATTAGTATAGCAACAAGTAGGGTGAGAACGAGAAATCACTTATTTTTTCCATAAATCAGTTTTTGGTGTAGCCGCCACGCCTTAATTTGATAAATTTTAATTATAAACTAAGAAAACAATAAATTAACTAAATTAGTAAATGAGAATTTATAAATCAAAAGAAAAGTAATTCGACTTCAAATAAATCCACACTAGTCTAGGACTCTGATCATAGACGCAAAGATAAATTAATTCCCAAGAACTAACCAGTTTCATACTCCAATTCCTACGTACTTTATCGATAGCATGTAGCGACGCCAGACCTAACTATTTTTCTTATTAAAACACAACCTAGTTGGAGACGTCGGACCTAGATTTAATGCTCTAGTAGCTTTTAGATTTGAAGGAACGAATTACCCATGAATGCAAGTAATAACCCGTCTACCAATTTATTCCTACTACGAACACGGTAGTTTTATCACTAATTAGTCATATTCCAACAATTACAGATTGGGGGAGCCAATTGCCGTAATCCTATTAAATCTAAGTTGATCATGCTTAAATAAAATCGGAATTAACTTTAAACACTAGGAATAAATCGAAACCCTAGAAAATTAATTATATGAACAATTAGATCTCACAGATTATTAGACTGGTGCTTTAATATTCTCGCCGAATTAAAGAATTAGCTACGCATAATAATGAAACTAAACATAATCATATAATAAAAAGAAAGCATAAAACCGATATATTAAATTAAAAAAAGTAAGAAACAGTCACCAGAAATTGCACGATGGATCGAAAGGTCGAATCTCCAAATTAAACGAAAGAAAAAATTAAACTCAAAATCAAGGAAAAATCCACAAGTGTGCGTCTGCCCTTTCTAGGTAGCGGCCACTAAGAAAAAAGAAAATTAAAAGTATGTAATTCAACTAATCTCCTAAACCTATACTATATATGTGGCGGCTAAATCCCCAAAAATTACCAAAACATAAGAAAATAAATCCCTTCCCTAAATCAGCCGCCAAACCCACCTAATATGGGCTTAGACTCCTATTCTAGTTACTATTAAAAAATTTAATTAATTACTAAGACCTCATAATAATAAAGAAATCCTTAACAAAAAATTATATCCGAAATAACTAATATCCAAAAGAAAAATACTGCAACCCATCTCTTCTCTTCGCATCTTCAACTTCACGGTAAAACCATGCAAAATATCCCTCTTTCTCGATTTCTCTCGTCCAAATCTTCGTATTCACAATTTCTCCAAATCCTACACAAAACACACTTAGACGTGCATTATACTCGCATAAAACGATAGAAAACTCCATCTTCTGAACTACCAAAAACATACACATCAAATCTCCTCCCACTTGAATTATGCTTGCCCTCAAGCATGAAGTGAAGATAAGACTAAATCATCAAACATGGTTGTTCAGAAACATCAAATTCCCGAAGACTCAATACAACGACTCTATAAAAAGGAAAAGAAGAATGGAAGGTAAGAGATGAGACACGAACGAACTAACTAGACACATAAAACAGCCAAGTAAATACCAACATATCCGACTGCAAACTTCTTCTGCAAGCAAGAATCAAGCAACAAACAAGAGATTCTCAACCATCAAATGAACGAAATGTAATCTCAAGAATGCGTCATTATCATCAACTTAGTCAAAATCGGGCAACAATATGAATATAGCTTACAGATTTCACTCCTACACCACTCCAGGACAACCACTCATAAACTCATTTCATGCAATCGCAATATATAGTGGTCAATATGTAACTCAAGAAGGTCTTTTCTCATTTGGCGTAATGGGGCTAGGGATCATTCAAAATTTTGGAAGGATCTAATAGGATTCCTAGGCTTCAGAAAATAAGAATAAAGTATCATGCATGTCCAAACAGAAATCATCATCCATGAAATCATGAATAATAGGCATCATAAGAAGAACAAACTAACTCGTCTAGCTAAACAAACTAACAATCAAACTGTATGCTCAACTCAACTTAGGTGCAATTTTTTTTTCTCTTTCTTTTTTTTTCTATTTTTTTTTCTGCACCATCACTATTAGAACAAACATACAGTTCACAAACTTCAGATACATTTCAATGATAAGCAACACAAAACATGAGTTAGAGCTGCTCTTCCGTTTGGCTAAACAGGATCAAATCTCAACTTTTCAGAACAAAAACTTCAGCACAAAGTGTCTGGGCGGACTGAATGTATAAGAATTGCCTTTTTTCTCTTAAAATTACACATGGATGAATTTTTGAATTTGAGACATGCACAATAGGGCCAAGAGAAAGTAAAAAAAAAAAAAAAACTGGTCTTGGTTAAATATTTAGTAGCTCAAATCAAAGAAATAGTCAAGACTTCAAAGAGGCTCACTAGGGGTTAATATAAAGGTTGGGCAATGAAACTCCGACCAAAAGTGGTTCACCCTAATGCCTTCTATCATGCATTACAAAATGGCACACTCAATATTGCAACCTTGTGAATAAACTCTCTCAGAAAGAAACAAAGTAAAGAGTACTCTACTATTTTAGGCTCAAATCTTATATAAGTGTGGGTTAAAAAAAATTCAATTATTGCACTTTTTCGTCATCCCAAGTATCATTCAATAATTCTTCAAAAATTAAATCACGTCCCACCATTTAAAAGCATATTGAATCACCAAGTTAATCACAAGACTCCAACGAGCATAGTATATTCACAAACATCAACAAATCCGGCAATACTTGGCTTTACTTAACAAAAAAAACTTGATTTAATAAAAAAAATATAATAAACGAACTAACGTAAACACACAAAGACAACCTCATCACACTTAAGCTTTGTTTGCCCTCAAGCAAATAAAGAAAAAGCATAAACAAGGAGAATAAACACATAGACGAAAACACAAAATTAAAAGAAAGATATAAAATAAAAACAAAGAAAAAAATAAAATTAAAAAAATAAAAATAAAAATAAAGAAAGGGAAATAAATCACCCAGGCTGTCTTCTTCTAAATTTAGGCGGCTTAAGCTCCAACTTGGATAGTTTTACATCCAATGGGAGTGATCTGTCGCAGGGATCATGTTTAGGCAAACTGGACCTATTTCTAGAATCTTGAGCATCAAAATCAGTCTTCCCTTTCATCGAAGTTAGATCTATTTTTTCTTGCATTAATTCAGTCTCAAGATATTCTTGGATAGAAGAGTCAATCACATCAATGGCATATGCATTTTTAACAACAAGAGGACTATTCATGGTATCATCAATATTGAAAGTGAATTTCTCTCCATGATAATCCAAGCAGTACCATTAAAGACATCAATGACCGACTTAGCAGCCCTTAAGAAAGGACGACCTAATAGAACACTAGTGGAATCATTCGATTGCATATTACTCATTTTCACCACATAGGAATCAGCAGGATAAACAAAATCATGAACTTTCACAAGAACATTCTTCAACAAACCTTCAGGATAAACACATGATCCATTAGCCAACTTCATCACAACTTTAGTATCTACCAACTCCACACCAGTTAAACTATTATAAATAGATAATGGCATGACGTTAATAGATGCTCCTAAATCACACATAGCATGCTTAAGCTTTGTACCTTCAATGTAGCAAGGCAAAGAAAACATACCTGGGTCCTTGCATTTGGATGGCAATTTCTTTTGCATCACAGCTGATACGTTCCCACTAGTCAAAATCTTGCCAGCATCCTTTGACTTTCCAGCAATAAAATCCTTCATGACTTTGCTCAACGGAGGAAGCTTGATCATTTGAAGGAATGGAAGGTTAATTTCTAGCCTTCCGAATATCGACATAAAGTCCTTAGGATCTACCTCCGACTTCTTCTTCGCTAATCTTCGAGGAAAAGGTGTTGAAATCACAATGTTAGGATCTTATAAGTTCAAAGGTTTATGTACCTTAGTCGGCTCCTCCGATGCAAATTCATTTTCCGTTTCCTTTCTCTTCAGCACAACTGCCGGATCAGTGTTCTGGTTAGGCAAACAGAATGTATTTTCAGCTTCATCTTCTGCTGGAACCTGAGAATAGTCCCGTTTGGCCAAACTGATTACCTCAGCAGATCCGTTTTTCGGACTTTTTTTCGACTTCTCGATTGATGGCTCACCCAACTCCTTGCCACTTCTCAATGTGATAAAGTTCACATGTGCTCGAGAGTTCACTTGAACTTGTGATGGTAATCGGCCTTGATTCCTCTTGAGTTCATTCATGAAAGCCGAGAGTTGGGAAATTTGACGAGCTAATCCATCCATAAACACCTTTTGCTCTTCATGGAATTGTTGAAGTTGTTGCACATTGTTTTGCAAAAACTGTTGAGAGCTAATCAACTCTCCCATCATCTCTTCAAGAGATTTTTCTTTATTTTCTTGAGAAGGGGGTGATGGTTGCTGAAATCCTTTTTGATGAGGTGGTCGGTAGTTCTGTTGCTGTTGCACTTGTTGAGGTTGTTGTTGCACTTGATTGCTTTGATCGCTCCAACGAAAATTAGGATAGTCTCTCCAACCTTGATTATAAGCATTCGAGAAATGATCTTTCTTTGGTGGTGGATGATCATACCAACTTTCAAATGAATTTGCTTGAGTAACGAGATTCTTTTCGTTTAATTTGCACTGCACCGTTAAGTGGCCCAAATTATCACACATACCACATGGTTTCTCCGTCGGTTCAACACTTGCAACTTTCTCAACCACAGTATTCAACATTCTTTCCATCTTTCCCATTCTTTCTTCGAACTTCTCTTCAGAATTGGAAGAACTTGTTTGTGTAGCTCTCTTAAGCAAACGAGAGCTAGGATCATCGTATTCTCTTGTCGCTTCTACCAAGTATTGAACAACTTCTTAGCTTCACTCACTCTGATATGCAAAAATCCTCCTCCACTAGATGAGTTGACAATATTCTTTGTGTTGATGGACATTTCTTGGTAGAAATACTGCAACAAGTCACCCTCAGAGTACTTATGGTTCAGGCAACTATCCACCAGCTTCTTAAATCTCATCCAGTAAGAGCACAATCATTCATCATATTCTTGCGTCACTCCGCTAATCTCCTTCTTCAATGCATTAGTCTTAGTCGGAGGAAAGAAGTGCTCCAAAGATAGTTTCTTCATTTCAGCCCATGTAGATATGGAGTTTGGATGGAGACTTGTAAACCAGGCATTCGCCTCTGCCGTCCGAGTGAAAGGAAATACGGCTAACTTGAATTGTTTCTCAGTAACTCCAGCTGGTCGTTTCTGCACCTTGCATATCTTTACGAACTCACTCAGAAAGTTGTATGGATCCTCTCATTTTTTACAGTAAAACATAGGTAAAACGTTCAGCAATCTCAACTTGATCTCGATCGATGCCTCCAAATCTGGTATCTGTATCGGTGTTATAGGATCATCTTCCAGATGGCTCGAAAGTTCACTCAATCTCGGATCTTCATCTACCATGTTGCCTTCTGTGATCGCGACGAAAGTGGACTCAACTTCTTCACTAGTATCTGTTTCTACTTCAAAAATGTCTTCCGTTTCGACAAACGAAACACATTCAGTTTCTGGAACACTACTGTCAGACTCGTAAATAGATTCCGTCTTGGCAAACGGATTACTTTGCGATTCCAACAGATTCTGCTGCTTCTTCAGCTTGGTCTCTTTTCTCAACCGTTTCGCGATCTTCTCAATTTCAGGATGATATAGAAGATCCGGTTTAGAGGCTGCTCATAAACAACAGAAAGGTAATAAAAGACCAATAAGAAAAAATAAATTAATAAACACCGTTCCCCGGCAACGGCGCCAATTTGGTGGACGTCGTATACCACCAAATAATTCCTGCAATCTGCTAAGAATCAAATTAGTATAGTAACAAATATGGTCGAACCACAGAGAACGGAAAATCACTTATTTTTCCCATAAATCAGTTTTGGTGTAGCCACCATTCCTTAATTTGAGAAATTTTAATTATAAACTAAGAAAACAATAAATTAACTAAAATAGTAAATGAGAATTTAATCAAAAGAAAAGTAATCCGGCTTTGAATAAATCCACACTAGTCTAAGACTCTGATCATAGACACAAAGATAAATTAATTCCCAAGAACCAACCAGTTATAGGGTACCGTAAATGCAGCAGACATACCCTAATTCCTATGTACTTTATCGATAGATAGTTGTAGACGCCAGACTTAACTATTTTTCTTATTAAAACACAACCTAGCTGGAGACGTCGGACCTAGATTTAATGCTCTAATAGCTTTTAGATTTGAAGGAACGAATTACCCAAGAATGTAAGTAATAACCCGTCTACCAATTTATTACTACTACGAACAGGGTAGTGCTTTATCACTAATTAGCCATATTCCAACAATTACGGATTGGGGGAACCAATTGACGTAATCCAATTAAATCTAAGTTGATCAGGCTTAAATAAAATCGGAATTAACTTTAAACACTATGAATAAATCGAAACCCTAGGAAATTAATTATATGAGCAATTAGATCTCACAGATTATTAGACTAGTGCTTCAATATTCTCGCCGAATTAAAGAATTAGCTACGCATAATAATAAAACTAAACATAATCATATAATAAAAAAAAGCATAAAACCGATCTATTAAATTAAAGAAAGTAAGAAACAGTCACCAAAAATTGCATGATGGATCGAAAGGTCGAATCTCCAAATTAAACGAAAGAAAAAATTAAACTCAAAATCAAGTTAAAATCCACAAGTGTGCGTCCGCCCTCTCTAGGTAGGGGCCACTAAGAAAAAAGAAAATTAAAAGTATGTAATTCAACTAATCTCCTAAACATATACTATAAATGTGGCGGCTAAATCCCCAAAAATTACCAAAACATAAGAAAATAAATCCCTTCTCTATATCAGCCGCCAAACCAACTTAATATGGGCTTAGACTCCTATTCTAATTACTATTAAAAATTCTAATTAATTACTAAGACCTCATAATAATAAAGAAATCCTTAACAAAAAATTACATTCGAAATAACCAATATCCAAGAGAAAAATATTGCAGTCCATCTCTTCTCTTTGCATTTTCAACTACACGGTAAAACCATGCAAAATATTCATCTTTCTTGATTTCTCTCGTCCAAATCTTCGTATTCACAATTTCTCCAAATCCTGCCCAAAACACACTTAAACGTGTATTATACTCGCATAAAACGATAAAAAACCTCAATTTCTGAACAACAAAAAACATAGGCATCACATGAATATTGTGAGACGAAGCAATACTTCTGACCTGGCATATTTGCAATTTTGTTGGACCACGCTAGTACCACCTTCATCATTCATTGATTGTAGACGTCAGATTAATAATTATACTTAAAATAATTATATGTCGTCAGTTTTTGTTGGATGCTCTTTCAATATCCACAAATATTTAAGCTTAGGATATTTTCAATAAAAAATTAGTAGTATCCATTAATTAGTTCGATATTGACCTATCTTTCAGACCTTAAATTGATAAAATCATAATTTATACATTTAAAATTCGACACTCACACATTTTATCAATCGATTTCTTAGCAATACGTACCTTATAGAAATTACATTTAGGATGTATATTCTTCAGTCATTATATACCTTATAGAAATTACATTTAGTATGTATATTCTTCAATCTTCAGTCAATATATACCAAGTTCTAGCCTAAATACAAAAATATGAATGTGGGCTAGGGCCACCACATAAAATCAGACGAGGCAAAACTAGCTGGGGTTATTATAATATAAAGGGATAATTAGTGTCTAGCCCGTCGAACATCGACGGAGAATCACTTTACAACAATTCATTGTGAAAGTGTTACACGACTATATCAAATTATAATAAACAATAAATTAAGAAGGGATAACTTTTACTCTAGCGATTGTACCCGCTTTTTAATCTAAAATCATCAAATTCGTACTTGTCCCAAACTCGAATCACAATTTTTTTATTTGTACCAGTCCCAAATCTAGGAATGTCAATTAATCGGGTACTAACCCATCAAGCATTTATTAAACTTGAACCCATTTAGATTTTCTTTAACCATACCCGTCTTAAATCTGATTAAAAATTAACTTCACTGTCCAAACTCGTTGAGTAATACCCGTTATTTACCCGCTAAAAATTTGAATTCTATAAAATCAACATTAAATAGTAAAAATAACAAAATATTATAATTAAATTAAAATATCAATATAAAACTCTATTAAAATAAATCTTATAAAATAAAGACTTAGTAACGAAATATCTAACATGAGTGTTATACGGTCGATATCTCGTAAAGTGTTCAAATAAGATTACAATATTATTTATGAATCAGACTAATTCATATCAGTGGCTGACATTAATTGGAGTGTAAAATTAAAAAGTTCTCTTTCTTTGAAGAGATATGTGAATGAAAAGAGACTACAACCTTAAATATATTAATATTAAAAATTACATTATAAATTATATATACTGTTGGAAAAATTAATAGAGTTTTGATTTGATACCAAAACCCAGCTGATCCCAACCGAGTAGATGATTGCACAAGCCTAAGCGTTTTTCAGCTCACCTGTTTGAGCTTATAGAGTTTCTAAGTTTACAGATAGAGTCGCTGTAGACAGCAGAAGACATAGCAGAAGACACACCTAAGCTGACACAGCTGAGGTATTCAGCAAAGCAGACTCAGCAGAGCAGACCAAGCAGAGTCAAAGACCCAGCAGTACCAAGACCCAGCTCAGTGACGGAAACCCAGCTCAGTGTCGAAGACCCAACTCAGTGTAAAAGACCCAGCTTAGTGTCGATGACACAGCTCAGGTCTAAGACACAGCTCAGGTTAATGACACAGCTCAGGTTGAAGACACAGCTCAGGTTAATGATACAGCACAGGTCTAAGACACAGCTCAGAGTCGAGACGCAACAGAGTCCAAGACGCTAAAGACACAGCAGAGACGCTTAGCAGCTCAAAGACGAAGACCTTCTCCAAGACAAGATCCCGATGTCAGAAGATCTTGTCTGACGCGGTCAAATCAGAGAGAAATAGCTTCTGCAGATGCAGACCTACTTCATAGGCAAAAGGCTAGAAGTCAATGAGAGTAGGTAAGATTCAAACGGCTCTCTTCCAACGGCTAGTTTGAATCTCCACCTATATATATCTCCTCACCATTGAAGAAAAGAGACGGGGAAGGCTGGCGAGACGACTGAAGAAATAAAAAAGCAAACAGAAAAATGAACAACGATCTTCAAAGCCAAATCTTTCAAGAACATCCAGCCAGTCAACTGTGTTCTTAGTTGTTCACATATTCAGTCATAGGCAGAATAGATTAGAATAGAAATATCTTAAGCCTAGTTTGAACGAGTTCATCATACTCTTTGTTCTTCATTGTAAGAACTCGTTCATAGTTGGAAAACTCATACCCAAACCCAAACCCAGAAAGGTTAGGTCAAGGTACGCCTGCTCGAAGCGTGTAATTCGAATGGTCAGGTTTTATAGTACCCGGAAACTGTAAGTCAGGTTTTTTCAGTACCCGTAAATTGAAAGGTGTAGGCTTGACAGTGCCCGTAAACTGTTGGAACACAACTCAGGTTCGAGTTGTGAAGTTGCTTGGTACGTGGAAACCAAGTGGTAGTGAATTACTAGTGAATCTGGTCGTGGACGTAGAAGGTGTTACTCCGAACCACGTTAAAATTGCTTTGTTCTTTACTGCTTTGTTTTATGCATTCTGCTAACTCCTCTCACGCATACATTTCAAGCTGCATAAACTGACTACCTGAAAAGTGAAACAGAGCTTTGCAATATAATTTGAAGCAACAGACGGACTATCCAAACCCACCAACTTCCGCACACATTCCGCACACAGCCAGCTGTGTCGATCAAGCTGTCTTCCAGTTAGATCGGACACATCCAGCTCACTCAAAATAGTTTTTAATTGGAAAAGTTTTTTAAAACCTTGGTGTATTCACCCCCCTCTACACCAAGGTATCCATCTTGGGACCAACATATACATATTTATAATATCTACTTTTCAAGGAAAACTGTAGGTAGTTATCCAAATTCGTTGCATACCCGTCATGCGTATCAGTACTACTATCCAAAGTATCTAATATTTCCCAAACTCATCCTATCAGGATTTGGTAGGTCATATCCATAAAAATCCGATCCATTATCATCTCTATCTAAACATGTTTAAAAAAGAAACTTTATTGTTCATACACATCCCGTTCCAAATCTGTACAAAACTACAATATAAATATTGGTTACAAATAGTAGAAATAACAATAACATATAAATAAAAAAGAATCTTTTCTACCGCACCCGTACCCGTCCCAAATCCTTAAAAAAAGAACACTACAATGTAAAAAATAATTATAAATAATCGAAATAACAAAAGAATATAATTAAAATATAAATATCAATAGAAAATATTATTAAAATAAATATAATAACCAAATCTACCATGACGTCTTCCACCATCTAACATTAACTACTAAAATTACCAATTTGGATTAAGAATATAAAAATAAAAATAAATGTATAATAAAATCATGATTTTTCTGTCTAAGTGGAATGATAAAAAAGTAAGGCACCCTAAAATTATTAATAATCATAATTACATTATAATTTTTTTTAATCTTATAAACATATAAACGGATTTGGATAATGGAAGTCCATAGACAATCATCCATGATATCAATCCCGTCACATTTTTTTATATGTATAATTTTTAGAAGTGTTTATCTATAAATATAGAATGATTAATCTCTTTCATAGTAATCAATCTTACATTAAAAAATAATTAATCAATATTTATTGGAGATTTATATAATAAAATCTTTCATGATGTCTTCCACCATCAAATATTAACTATCAAAATCACCAATTTTGATTGAGAATATAAAAATAAAAATAAATGTATAACAAAATCACGGTTTTTACTGTCTAAGTGGAATGAAAAAAAAAACCAAGGCACACTAAAATTACTAATAATCATAAATACATTATAATTTTTTTTTATCTTATAAACATATAAACGGATTTGGATACGGAAATTCATAGACAATCATCCATGATCTCAATCCCATCAATTTTTTTATTTATTTATACTTTTTTAGAAGAGTTTATCTATTAATGTAGAATGAATAATCTCTTTCATAGTAATTAATCTTACTTTAAGAAATAATTAATCAATATTTTTTGGTGATTTATATAAAAGTAGTTTTTATTCAATTATTAATGAGTCTCATGTTTATTTCTAGGAGACTTTTTGTGACAACCCGATTTTTCATGTCTTGTAGTGGACTATTATCATATCAATTATCATGTTATATACAGAGATTAGTATTGAATGTGAATCGACAGAGATAGACTTTTTATTCTTGGAGAGCCACCGATTCATAATTCACCATGAACAACAATTAAATAATTATTTATGCTTACAATATTGATAGCTCAATATATTTCTCAACCCAACCTAACCCAACTCAACTCAAATAAATGGTGTTGCTTGATAACTCTACAAAAATTGTATCTTTAATTAACTTAATATATTATGTACGATAAGATAAATTGCAAAATCTAAAAAGAAAATTATGGGCCTCCTAAATCACATAGAGATTTAGCGGCAACACTTAAATTATTAAGAATGGACGATGAAGTAAATTACAAACATTAATATAAAAATATGTCTCATAATTAATAATATTTCTTAGTCCAAGTATTAAAAGCCATAACATCTTATAATTCAAATATATTTGTGTTTTAAGTTATGTATAATCATTTCAGAAATAAAATATTAAAAAGAATAGAAGTACTATCCACGACAGTTCATGGTAAAGTGAAAATCACAATAACAAAACCATATCCCTACTCATACAATACAACTTATAGAGAAATCAAACTGCTCATACACTAAAATATATATTTTCAAATCCATCACTTAATATTTCCATCTCCCACATCTTTAATAGTTATGGTCTATTTCAAAATGGCTATCTAAACCAAAAAAAACAAAATCCACCGTCACCGCACACGCTGCCATTGCTCGGAAGCCTCAACCAACTCAGTCTCTTGCAGCACAGCAAGTTTCTCATGTTGAAGAAACACGGCCCGCTCGTGCTCTTACACTTCAGCCGCGTATATCCTCGTCGTCTCCTCCGATAATTAAGGAGCGTAAGCTAACCACGACCTTCCTTGTGCAGATGGCCTTATATAAGCTCACAAGAAGATAATCTACAACGACAGAGGAGTAGTATATAATGTTAGAAAGTTTGTTACAGCGTGCGTAAACTCATGACATTGTAGTCGTCCTCTTCCGGATAGCAAAATGATCATCCTAATGCAACAAAACCACAAAACAATAGTATTACTCCTCATTGTTTATTGCCAAGAAACACGAAAAAAACAAAAAACCAAAAAAAAAAATGCATAAAAATTAATCACCCTAAATTCTTGCAGAGCTTGTTGATTATCATGGAGATACTTGCTTGACAGCCATCATTGGGGTTTTGGACATTGTTTCATATCCTGATTTCCGATAAGTAAAATATTGTGATTATTTGATCGATAATTTCTTTATCGTTGAGGGCATCTTTCACTCCTCGCCCCACATGAATCGTTCTAGCATATCATTATATCTTTGTGCGGAAGCCCTACTCTTCTCTTATACTTGTCTCAGAATCTTGAATATATTTGTGCTGCCTTGAACACAAAAACCTCAATCTTTACAAAAACAAAGTATATTATCAAACTCATACTTAAATATATTATAGATTGAACTCAACTCATCTTCAGCAACAATATGTATGAATCCTATCAAGAATGTCATTAGTAAGCCTTTTATATATGTCATATTGAAGTCTAAAATTCTGTATAAATAATGAAATTTTTCTCTTAATTAACTTGATTTTAACAGCAATCCTAAAAGCCCACATTCCACAACACCAAATTCGTTCAGTAATTATCCAAAAAATTAAGGTGTATAATCTGAAATGATAGGCCATAATTATGCATTTATGAATTCAAACCAAAAAATCGATGAGAGAAATTAAGTTGTACCTCAGTTGCGGAGGCCAATTAGTATGGGATGTATCTCGTTGATAATTGCTTTCACTTATCTGTTTAACTTAGTTGACATGTATCTACAATATAAAATCATCGCAAGAATCAGCCATGGGTATTTATCTACCAAGAGAACAAACGCAGGAACAAATAAATGAGAGCAATATCAATATATGTTGTATGCCTGGACATTTTACATTATAATTCATAAGTGTAAATTTTAAAAATAATTTTATATTTTATATCGACATGAAATTATTGCAACAGTTCATTGAAAAAGTGTTTCACGACTATATCAAATTATAATATACACTACAAAAAAAAGTTAAAATAACGACGGACACTAACGACGGAACGTATTCCGTCACTATTTCACGACGGTTTATTGACGGAACATGTCGAAAGGGATTAACGACGGAAATGGCGACGGATCTCCTACGGACAAGTGGCGCGAATTATTCGCGCTAATTATAACGACGGATATTGCGACGGAGAAGCCGTCGTGAAGATTAACGACAGACTTATTCCGTCGTTAGGTATTAAATATTGAATTATTTATTATAATTTACTTATTAACGATGGAAATATTCCGTCGTTAGAGTATTACGAATATTTTTAATTTAATTTATTTATTAACAACAGAAATATTCCGTCGTTAGAGTATTATGAATATTTTTTAATTTTAATTTATTACTTAACAACGGAATTATTCCGTCGTTACAATAGCACGCATATTTTAATTTTAATTTATTAATGAACGACAGAAATATTCCGTCGTTAATACTATAATATAATTCGTTAATTTTGTTTATTTGTTAACGACGGAATAGTGAAGATAGAGTTCCGTCGTTATTTTATTAATAATAATTTTAAATTTAGTTTATTTATTAATGACGAAATTATTCCGTCGTTAAGTTAATGAAGATATTTTTTATTTCATAAAATTTGAATTTATCGGTCAACTTCTGTGCTAATCTGCTATGATCTTGTTACATGGACTGAATTATTTACATAATTAACTAATTTTTCAGTTGTGCTTAGATGGTTCCTTTTACATAATTTTGAGGCGTCTAGTTGCAGTGATATGTGTTTTCTTTATAACAAGTTTTGATGTATTTATGTTTTATTCCCATTTTAATAGGAATAAATGCACCATATATAGCAAACCACTTGACAGTGATGATTTGAGTCTGCTTTATCTTTGTTTTAAATAAAAACTTTCATGACCAGAGCAACACTCCCTAGCTTGTATATATATTTGATGAGAAGAAATAAATATATTTACTATTTTATTATAGATAAAGATGTAATTCTCATTGAGGCAAACAATGTCTTCTTTCCTTGATTAGTTCAACATTAGTTCTGATGTTGGTGAATATTATGGATATACTTATGTTATCACTGATTCTTGATGCAGGTCCATGTGGGGTATGTTACATATGCAAATGCAGGTACATGTATGAAACAAAGTTATATTCTATATAAGTAAGGAATGTTGGAGTGTAGAGTGTTTTTTTGTATGTTTTGCTTGTGTTATTTATGTAGAGTGATATTTTGTATGTTGATTGCTTCAGTTTGAACATGTTTGGCCTCAATAAACAAGGAAACATTGATGCTTCAGAGAACATTAAACTTAGAAAAGAGTAAGTTTTGTGCTTCTATAAATTAGATACGGTTAAGTGTTTCCACATCAAAACTATATTTGTTATTTGTTGAAATCAAATTCTAGGTAGTTAATCTGCTGGCTTTCTTTCTTTTTCTTTTTTTGAGAGGTGTTCTTTTGGCTTTCTTATTCTACAGGAAGTTCCGGATAGAGGGAAGGAAGGAGAGTCCTGACAGTGCCAAGACTATTAGAATACTAGTTAGTAAATTTGTATGCTAGTGGAACTTAACAAGTTGAATGTTGAATTGATGACTTTATGTATTAAGTTACTAAATGTATACTACAATTCTTGTGAATATATATAATTTCTCTTTATTGTTTAATGTTTTGATATTTTGTTTTTCTTTAGTTTAGCCTAAATAAAATTTAAAAATGAGCAGGAAAAAAATAATAAAAAATAAAAAATAAATAAAAAACAAATAAAAAATAAAAAATAAAAAAATTAATTAAATTCCATCACTAGTCCGTCGCAAACGATTTAGGACTAGCGACAGATTCTCTTTCCGTCGCTAATTCCGCTGCGGACACGACGACGAACTTGACAACGTAACTTTTGTGACGGCAATTCCATCATAAATTCCGTCGTTAACTTTTAACGACGAGCTGTTTTGCGTCGCCCGAAATCCGTCGCTAGAAGCGTTTAACGACGAAAAATGATGATTTAACGACGGATGCTTCCGTCGTTAAATTGAGATTTTTTGTAGTGATAAAATAATTTAAGAAGGGATAACGTTACTCGAGTGATTGTACGCGCTTTTAATCTAAAATCACCAAATTCGTATTTGTCCCAAACTTGAATCACATTTTTTATATTTGTACCTGTCCCAAATCTAGGAATGTCAATGGGTCAGGTACTCACCCATCAAGCATTTCTTAAACTTGAAACCGTTTAGATTTTCTTTAATCATGCTCGTCTTATATCCGATTAAAAATTGACTTCGCTACCCAAACCCGTTGGGTAATACCCATTAGTTATCTGCTAAAAATTCGGATACTATAAAAATTAAACGTGTATTATACTCGCATAAAACGATAGAAAACCCCAATTTCTATAGAAATTACATTTAGGATTGATGGTCCCTGAGCTAGGTATTTGGGGTAGAGGGGGGGTGAATACACCAAATAGATTTATGAAATCTTTTTCTAGTTTAAATCACAGAGTTGGTGAACTTAGTTATTAATCCAGCTGAGGAGGGTTGGCTGGACAAATAATTCAGCTGGCGGTGCGGAATGTGTTGGTTTCAAAACTTAGCTCGGTTAATTAGAAAAACTCAGCTTGAAAAGATTAACTTTATGTTTTCAGTTTAGTCAAGTTGTGCAACTTTAAGAAAGACACATCTGTCTTTGGAGAGCAGCTGTGTATGCAGTTTTAGATCAAATATGCAATGAGATGATAAAGTTAGTACTAAAACTGAAATTAAAGAGACAATAAGGAACACGAGATTTTTACGTGGTTCGGAGTAACACCTCCTACGTCCACGACCAGGTTCACTGGTAATTCACTACCACTTGATTTCCAAGTACCAAGCAACTTCACAACTCTAACCCGAGCTGTGTTCCAACAGTTTGTGGGCACTGTCAAGCCTAACCTTTCAGTTTACGGGTACTGAAAAAACCTTACAACACTTGAATTTCCCGCTTCAAGCAAGCGTTTGTGTCATATCCTAGGTTCTGGGTAGAGATTCAAGACTAGCCGTTGGAGGAGCCGTTTGAATCTTACCTACTCTTCTTAAATTCGATATCTGTCGTTGGGCGATTCTACACCTGTCTTCATTTGTGTCACATCCTAGGTTCTGAAGTCTAGGATGCTGATTAGGCAATCCCTCATTGGTCAAGGCAAGTTAACTTCCTCTGACGCCGGGATCTTCTGCCTTTGGAGATATCTTCTGAAATCAGAGCTGGAGTCTTCAGAGTTAGTTCCTTTTGTTCTGTACAGCTGGACCGGCTGTGTTTTGAACTCAGCTCGAATTCTCTTCAGCTTGATCATGCTCTGCTGAAAGACTCAGCTGAAGATTGACTCCTGCTGTAGACGAAGCTGGATCGTCTGCTGTCTTCTGCTTCCTGCTGTAGACACAGCTGAATCGTCTGCTGTCTCCTGCTTCCTGCCGGATCGTCTGCTGTCTTCTGCTTCCTGAACCTGTAAACTTAGAAAATCTAGAGCTCAAACAGGTGAGCTGGAAGATACTACTTAGGAAGAAGCGATCATCTAATCGGTTGGAGAATCAGTTGGGTTTTGGTATTAAATCAAAACTTTATAATTTTCCCAACAAGGATGTATATTCTTCAATCTTCAGTCAATATATACCAAGTTCTAGCCTAAATACAAAAATATGAATGTGGGCCAGGGCCACCACATAAAATCAGACGAGGCAAAACTAGTTGTGGTAATTATAATATAAGGGCTCGTTTGGTACAAAGTATGGGATAAGGCCTGATATGTTTGACTGAGATGTCTTATAAATATAAAGAATTAATATTCCGTTTGGTATGATGTATTAAATTCTCTGCAACACATAGTAATTATTGTAATTTATTGTTATAATTAGTTGCAGTATTATTTATACCACCTCATAGGTAGTATACATAACAACAAAAATAAGTATTATTCATACGTGCCCGAACTTTATAAAGGGCCATATACTTCATACCAAACAAGATATTAGAGTGTCATAGACATATTATACACCCTAATCACCCCTACCAAACGAGCCCTAAAGGGATAATAAGTGTCGCAGCCTCATTCATGTGGCGGGGCACGTGACTTTACCTGTTAAAAACGTTTTTATATAAATATGTCAGACATCTATTACTAATACGAAAATAAAGTTGTCTCATCCACGGTGCTCCGTTCAGATTTTCCTTTATTGTGGTAATTTATCTAATTTTAATTCATATATATTCTAATTTTTTATTTTTATTAATTTCATATTCTTGAAATATCAAATGTTTATCTATTAATCATATCTCATAATTATCTTTCCCTCTATTTCATTAAATTCTTCTATTATCAATATTAAAATAATAACAATTTCGGAATGCATTCTTATAAACCCTTATTTTATACATTCTTAATTCATATATAATAATCTATAGAAAATTTGCATATGAAAATCTCTATGAAAGACTAAATAAATATATTTAATCAACATGTCTATATAGAATCCTTTTTATTTTTCATTCATGTTGATGGTCCCTGAGCTGGGTCTTTGGTGTAGGGGGGTGAATACACCAAAGATAGATTTCTAAAAACTTTTTTAAGTTTAAAACAGAGATTGTGAGCTTAGTTATGAATCCAACTGGGCTAATAACTCAACTGGCTGTGCGGAAAGTGGTGGTTTTAAAACTTAGCTCGATTGCTTAGAAAAACTCAGCTTGAAAATATTCTTTACGTTTTCGACTTAGTCAAGTTATGCAAGTTTATAAACAAAACACAGCTGTCTTTGGGGAGCAGCTGAGTATGCAGATTTGATAAAGATGCAATATGCAAATGGAATTAGAACAATATCTGAAAATAACGAGAAAGTAAATCACACGAGATTTTACGTGGTTCGGAGTAACACCTCCTACGTCCTCGACCAGATTCACTGGTAATTCACTACCACTTGGTTTCCAAGTACCAAGCAACTTCACAACTCTAACCCGAGCTGTGTTCCAACAGTTTACGGACACTGTCAAGCCTAACCTTTCAGTTTACGGGTACTGAAAAAACCTTACAACCCCTTGAATTTCGCGCTTCAAGCAAGCGTAACCTTGACCTAACCTTTCTGGGTAAAGAGGGGTTTGGTTTGAGGTTCTAACTATGAACGAGTTCTTACAATGAAGAACTTTAGAGTTAGATGAACTCGTTCGAAATCTAGGCTTAAGATATACAATGATTTCTGCCTAGGAATCAGACGAAAATCTGGGCAGTTTCTGGACTAGAAAGACTTTAAGATAAAGTGTTCTTTGAACTATTTAGAATTGCTTGTAAGCTTTTGAAGGCTTGATGAATTTCAGAGAATGAAAGATTGTAGAAGGTTTTTCGTATCTGATCCTAAGGTTGAAGACTGGTTTATATAGGTAGATATTCAAGACTAGCCGTTAGAGGAGCCGTTTGAATCTTACCTACTCTTCTTAAATTCGAAATCTGCCGTTGGGCGTTTCTGCACCTGTCTTCATTAGTATCACATCCTAGGTTCTGAAGTCTAGGATGCTGATTTGGTAATCCCTCATTGGTCGAGGTATATTGTCTTCCTCTGACACCGGGATCTCTGCCTTTGGAGCTGGTTTTTGAATTTAGAGCTGGATTGGGTAAACTGACTTGAAGTGACGTCTTCAGAGTTAGTTCCCTTTGTTCTGTACAGCTGGACCAGCTGTGTCTTGAACTCAGCCTGATCTTCAACTTGATCCAGCTGAGGAAGATCAGCTGGGCTAATAACTCATCTGGCGGTGCCGAAAGTGGTGGTTTTAAAACTTAGCTCGATTGCTTAGAAAAACTCAGCTTGAAAATATTCTTTACGATTTCGACTTAGTCAAGTTGTGCAAGTTTATAAAACAAAATACAGCTGTCTTTGGAGAGCAGCTGAGTATACAGATTTGATAAAGATGCAATATGCAAAAGGAATTAGAACAATATCTGAAAATAATGAGAAAGTAAATAACACGAGATTTTACGTGGTTCGTAGTAACACCTCCTACATCCACGACCAGATTCACTGGTAATTCACTACCACTTGGTTTCCAAGTACCAAGCAACTTCACAACTCTAACCCGAGTTGTGTTCCAACAGTTTATGGGCACTGTCAAGCCTAACCTTTCAGTTTACGAGTACTGAAAAAACCTTACAACCACTTGAATTTCGCGCTTCAAGCAAGCGTAACCTTGACCTAAACTTTCTGGGTAAAGAGGGGTTTGATTTGGGGTTCCAACTATGAACGAGTTCTTACAATGAAGAACTTTAGAGTTAGATGAACTCGTTCGAAATCTTGGCTTAAGATATACAATGATTTCTGCCTAGGAATCAGACGACAAACTGGGCAGTTTCTGGACTAGAAACACTTTAAGATAAAGTGTTCTTTGAACTATTTAGAACTGCTTGTAAGCTTTTGAAGGCTTGATGAATTTCAGAGAATGAAAGCTTATAGAAGGTTTTTCGTATCTGATCCTAAGGTTGAAGACGGGTTTATATAGGAAGAGATTCAAGACTAGCCGTTGGAGGAGCCGTTTGAATCTTACCTACTCTTCTTAAATTCGAAATCTGCCGTTGGGCGTTTCTGCACCTGTCTTCATTAGTGTCACATCCTAGGTTCTGAAGTCTAGGATGCTGATTTGGCAATCCCTCATTGGTCAAGGTATATTGTCTTCCTCTGACACCGGGATCTCTGCCTTTGGAGCTGGTTTTTGAATTTAGAGCTGGATTGAGTAAACTGACTTGAAGTGACGTCTTCAGAGTTAGTTCTCTTTGTTCTGTACAGCTGGACCAGCTGTGTCTTGAACTCAGCTCGATTTATCTTCAGCTTGATCCTGCTCCGTTTTGAACTCAGCTCAGCTGGAAAACTCAGCTGATAGTTGACTCCTGCTGTAAACACAGATGGATCTTCTGCTGTCTTGAGCTTCTGCTGTCTTCCGCTTCCTGAACCTGTAAACTTAGAAAATCTAGAGGTCAAACAGGCGAGCTGGAAAACACTATTTAGGTTGATGCGATCATCTACTCGGTTGGAGAACAGTTGGGTTTTGGAATCAAATCAAAACTCTATTAATTTTCTCAACAATTTCCACCTTTTTGATGATGCCGAAACCTACCTGAGACAACTTATGAAGCAAAGAAAATTGTGTTTTATTAATGTAAGAAATTACAGCATAAAGAGAGAAAAAGAAAGAAAGGAAAAAAATCTTCAATTCTTCAATCTTCAATCTTCAATCTTCAATCCCAGCTGGCTGGGTCTTCTCTTCTTCATCCGCTGCTTCTTTCTTTTGACTCGTTTCTCCTTCAGCTGGTTCCTCTTGCTCAGCAGTTTGCCTCTTCTTTGTCTCATTATCTTCCCCCTTTTTTGCATGATCAACAAGGCGGGAGAGACACACCATCGTCTTATTGAGCTGTGCAATTTCCTGAATTGCGTCAGCGATCTTCGCTGTATTATCAGCTGCTGTGATGTTTAGTTTGGCTATGCTGCGGTTGTCAGCTCTGAGCAGCGAGGTCTGGAGTCTTGTGGCTCAGCTGTTGCATTTGCTGGCTCTTCTTCAATAGCATTAGCCTCAGCTGTGATTGCAGACATAGCTTCCTTGCTTTGTTTCATGCATCAGTGAAGTGCTTGGAGGTATGAGTTGGCACTGGAGATGACATTTTCTGAGTAGAGCACAACTTCATTCCTTGCAATTTGGCTTCTTCAGACTTCATTAGATTGAATGAAAAAGTCTGATTCAGCACTTCAGTTGCGCTTGTGACTCCTTTAAGCATGAGGTCTTCAAACCTTGATATGGAGGCGTCACGTGCAACTTTTGAGGGACTTAAGTATTCCCCTTCCACTTCTGAAGTGGTTGTTATGGGGTTCAGCTCATATTTTCATCATCTAGCTACAAGTGATCATCGGCTGGATGATGCTTTCCACTTGAGCTTGGTGCAGGGGCTTGAGCTCCAACTTCCATAAGTTGATTTTGAAGCTGGTGTCCCTGTTGAGCTGAAGGAAATTGAGGAGAAGGCGGTTGAAGTATTCCATCTGCTGTGAGGTTTAAGCTTAGTTGATTGGGGTCTAAGCTTAGTTGATCGGCTGGAATATGTCGTTGTGGTGTTGATGATGACGATGTTCACGCTGGCACATGAACTTCTTTTCCACCGTAAGAAACCACCGCTTGTGGACCTTCTGCTCCTCGGAGAGTAGTTACAAATTCTCTCTCAATGTCAGCTGGCTTCTCGGCTGACTGACTGAGCACCTTTAACTTGAGTCTTCTCTTTGAAGACGGTACTTCAGCTTGTTTTGTCTCCTCAAGTTGTTTCCTCTTCCCAGCTGGGAAGAAAGTAGATGCATGTTTCTTTGTCTCCTGCATCTTTTTCTGTACCTCCGGTGGCGGAGCAAGAGCTTTGACATGTCTGCTCTTAAAGACTCCAGCTTTATCAACATCGCGTCCAGTTCTAACTGGGCTTCCTCTCAGGTTGAATTCTTTTGTCAGAATCTTGTTGACGTTGATTTCCGCATCCCAGGGAGTTGTGTGTCCCGTTCTCTCTTTTATTTTGAGAGAAACAGTGGGGCGGAGGAGGTCTTTTTCCTTTAACATTCCTAGGAAGAATTCTGCAACTTCCTGGTGAATGATGTTCTTGAGCTTTGCAGTCACCCACTGCGTTAGATCGGATCTGTCGATGAGCTTCATTTTCTCCTGAAACTCCGCCTTCTTGTAGTTCCTGAGAGTTAAGCAACTCTCATAGTGAAGCTTTGACAGACTCTTCATGTTGATCGGCTTCTGGAGATATCTTTCTAAATTCCATGTTCTTCTTCTGCAACTATTGTTAGTAGAACAAATAATACAAAGAGGAGGAAGAAGAAAGAGTACCGAAAAACTTTTTTGGGGTTAATGCAAATGTTTGCGTATCTCTTCTAGCATATTTATATCAACTTTCTTGATGAATGGACGATCAAGATTTATAGTCTGATAAGAAGATCTACGACTGGGAGTGATTCTCGCGTCATGTCCGTTTCTTATTTAGAAAATACGAGTTAATGCCCGTGAGAGGACGGTTGAGGCATTTTGACTTTTGCCTCGAAACTCCCATGATTCAGTTCTTTACAGACTTTTAATTAAATTTGATTAGATATGACAAGATATGATTTAACTGATGTCTGTCTAAAAAAGAATGAGTAGGTGTATGTAATGATGTTGCAAACCTCTCAGCTGATCATCGTAGTCAGATGATACCTCGGTTATGAATAGCTGTGTTGAGTGATCGTTTTTCCAGCTGGTTCCCCCTCAGCTGAATAATCCTTCAACTTAGGCGTTTGGCTGAGCTTGATTCTTTCTCAGCTAGGTTCTTTGAGGTTGGTTCTGAATTCCAGCTGGGTCTGCTTCCATTCAGCTGGATGTAGCTTCGTCTGGGTTGAGTAATCCAAGTAATCCGCACAGCATCTTGAATCTTGCTTCTATCAGCGGCTTTGTGAGTATATCAGCCCGCTGTATGTCTGTGTGAATTTTTTCAACAATCACATCCTTCTTTTCCACGTGATCTCTGATGGCGCACGTCCACATGTTTGCATCTTGTGTGATGTACTGGATTTTCTGATATAGCAATCGCACTTGATCTATCAGAGAAAATTGATACTTGTCCATATTTTACTTCATAGTCATCCAGCTGATGTTTCAGCCAGAGAATTTGTGAGCAGCAGCTTCCAGCTGCCATATATTCTGCTTCTGTTGTGGAGGTTGCGACGCACGTTTGCTTCTTTGAAAACCACGAGATCAACTTGCTTCATAGGAACTGACATGTTCCTGAAGTTGATTTTCTGTCCAACTGATCTCCAGCGAAGTCTGAGTTTGAATATCCAGTCAGCTGTAGATTGTCTTTAGCTGGATACCACAGCCCAACATTCTGAGTTCCTTTGAGATATTTGAGAATGTTCTTGGTTGCTTGCATGTGTGCTTCCTTTGGATCAACTTGAAATCTGGCACACACTCCGACTGCGAAAGAGATGTCTGGACGACTAGCTGTTAGATACAGCAGGGAACCTATTATCCCTCTGTATTTGCTGGAATCAAATGATTTCCCTTCAGTTCTAGGTTCAATCTTCCAGTTGGTGTTCATCGGAATCTTTACTATTCTGCTGGATTGAACTCCATACTTGGTGATCAAGTCTTTCACGTACTTGGATTGATTTATAAAAATCCCTTCTGCTGATTGCTTGACTTGAAGTTCTAGGAAGAAGCTCATTTCTCCCATTATAGACATTTGGAACTGTTTTGACATTATCTCTCCAAATATTTGGCATAAGAATGTTGATCTTGATCCGAAGATGATGTCGTCTACATAGATTTGAACAACTAGGATGTCTTCTCCCAACTTGATGGTGAAGAGTGTTCTGTCTACTGAGCCCTTCTTGAATCCTTTGGATACAAGAAAATTTGATAGAGTATCATACCAAGCTCGAGGTGCTTGTTTCAATCCATAAAGCACATTATTTAGCTTGTAGACTTTGTTTCCTTCTACTTCAAATCCTGGAGGTTGTTCAACATAGACATCTTCTTTGATTTCTCCATTTAAAAATGCACATTTTACATCCATTTGATAAACCTTGAATTGGTGATGTGCTGCATAAGCGAGAAAAAGTCTGATTGCTTCCAATGATGCTACTGGAGTAAATGATTCTTCGAAGTCAATTCCTTCTTGCTGTGTGTAGCCCTTGGCAACTAGTCGAGCTTTGTTTCTGATGATGACTCCAAAGGTATCCAGTTTGTTCTTGAAGATCCATTTGAGTCCTATGACTTTGACTCCTTCAGGTCTGTCGACTAATTCCCAGACACAATTTCTGAGGAATTCATTTAGCTCTTCCTGCATGGCGTTTGTCCAGGGTACACTTTTTAAGGCTTCTAGAATTGTTTGAGGCTCTGGAACTTGAGCTGCATAACACGCCTTTAGAGCTGTGTCTTCATCATAGACATTCAGTTCTAGCTCTATTGAGAGTTGAGCTGTGTCAGCTGCTTCTTGATGATCCGATGTAGCTTGAGCAGCTGAGCTTCTGGTTTTGACTTGGTCAGATGGTTCTCCAATGATTGCTGATGATGGATGATCTTCAATCCATCTTCTTCTTTTACGAATTTCTTCTTTCAGCTCATTGATGCTAGAAGTGGCTAGATTTCGTCTGGCTTGGAGTTGCTCTAGAGTTAAGTCTTGAGAAAGAGACTCTTCTTGGATTGAATTTTGAGGTGACTTCTGTAGAAGCTCTGCTGGGGATTCAGCTGTGTCTGGATTTCCAGCTGATGGAATTCCCCCTTGATTTGACGTTGGAGGTTCCTCTTGATTTCTAGCTGGTGGAGCTTTCCGATTGATTTGAGGTTCCTCTTCTAGCTCATCATCCCATATTAATGGTTCGGCTAGATTCCTGATTCGATTATCTTGAGCTCTTATCTGAATCTGCCTCGAAAATTCTCCCTCATTTCTCCGTTTGATAGAATCTCTATATTCGAATGATGATTCGTCTAAGGTAACATGTGGAGTTACTTCGACCGTTTGAGTTCTTCTGTTGAAGACTCTGTATGCTTTACTCACAGCACAGTAACCAAGGAATACTCCTCGGTCAGTCTTTGCGTTGAACGTCTTGAGCTGTGTTTTTCCATTGTTTAGGATATGACATTTAGATCCGAAGACCTTGAAATATCCAATATATGGTATTCTGTTATTCCATAGCTCATATGGCGTCTTTCCTTGCCTTATTGTGAGTAGAGAGCGATTCTGAGTGAAGCATGCTGTGTTGATTGCCTCGGCCCAGAACTTCTTTGGAATGGCAGAGCTGGCTAGCATTGAGGTAGCCGCTTCTTTGAGTGTTATGTTTCTTCTTTCTGCTATACCATTCTGCTGAGGTGTGCGTGCTGTTGAGGTTTGATGTTGAACTCCGTTCTTCTCGCAGTATTCATAATAGTTTCATTCAGAAACTCCGTTTCTTGATCTGATCTGATTGACATTATCTTGCACTCCTTCTGAGTTGACAACCTTTCCAGCAGGATTGGCAGCTTAGTCCTTGTTCGCTTTTCTGGTACAGGAATGAAACCCATGTGAATATGGAAAAGTCATCCACTACAACCAGAGTGTATTTCCTGCAGTTGAAACTCGCTGGTGTTACTGGACCAAAAATATCCATGTGAAGGAGTTGAAGAACTCGATCAGTTGACTGAACTGGCTTGAGAGAGAATGACATTCTTGTTTGTTTTCCTTGTTGAAAAGCGCTGCAAGTATGACTCTTGTCATAAACTTGATCTGGAATTCCATTAGCGAGCTGGTTTCTAGCCAGTTTGTTGATTGTCTTGAAGTTGAGATGATTCAGCCGTATGTGCCACAACCAGCTGACTTCATTGCTGCTTTTTGATACAAGACAAATGTCATGAGGGCTGGTGTTCCAGTCAGTGAAATACATATTTCCTTCTCTTTTCCCTCTTAGTAGTATCTGCTTGGTTTCCCTGTGCTTCACTGTGCATCCCTGTGCATCAAACTTGACAGAAAAACAGTTGTCGCAGAATTGGCTAATGGAAAGCAAGTTATGTTGCAGTCCTTGTACATAAGAAATATTGGGGATTATAACATTTTTAGTTTTAAATGTACCATAACCTTTGGTTAGACCTTTGGAGTTGTCACCAAATGTTACTTGTGGGCCTGGATGCTCGATATACTTCTGGAGTAGATGCTTTAAGTGCGTCATGTGGTTGGAACATCCACTGTCCAAGTACCATAGTGTTCTCATCGACTCCTCAATGATGCGTCGATCCCTTGCAACCTATAAAAAAGATCAAAATTTAGGTACCCAGTTTTAATTGGGTCCTTGTGGGTTAGACAAAGATACTTTTACGACCCAGATCTGCTTGATGACTCGAATTGGGTCATTTGATCTGATGATCCTTCCAGCTGAGTCGATATACACATTCTTTGTGTTCTTCGGTTGTTGCTGGTGGGGTCTTGATCTCAGTATCTTCCCAGCTTGATTTCTTTGTTGATGTCCTGGTCTTTTTCGGTATCCAGCTGAGTACCCAACTGAGACGTTCCTTTGTCTCTGTTGTCTCTTGTTATATCTCGGCTGGAATTGGTGCTCCAGCTGGTGATCATATGAGTGATATCCAGCTGGGTATCTCCTTTGATATATCGATTGATATATTTCGACGTGTTGTTGATGTTGCTGGTATCTGAACTGTCCAGCCTGCTATCTTTGTTGAGTTTGAGCACGTTGTTGTCTGATCTGTGCTTGAGGTTGTCTCACAGCTGGCCTTTTTGATGCCTGCTGTGTCCTCAACGGTCGTTCTTTGAGTTCTTTGGAATTGGGTTTTCTTTTGCTCTTACAAACATTATCTTTGTTCCACTAGTGGAAGCAATGTTTGTGGCATCCTTCGATTCATTGTAACCCAGTCCTGCTTTGAGTGCTGCTGGATATTGTGCACTTATGATTTCGTCCATTGTTGTTGTAGCTTTGATGAGAGCTACCATCTTCTTAGATAGTATCTCTTCGGAACTTTTCAGCTCTATAATCTCAGCTGACTTCTTTTCTGATTCAGTTGTGGCCTTTTCCAATTCTTCCATCAGCTGTTACTTTTCGTAGTAGAAGTCTTTCATCAGCTGATCTTGTTTCACTATTTTGTCTTTTAGTGAAATAACTTCCTCTTGGAGCTGTGTTGTATCAGCTGCTTCTGATATCTTTTTTTTTTCCAGTTCCACCTTCAGCTCGGCATTCTCACACATTATGATGTCAAGGATCTCTTGAAGCTCCTTGAAATCGTTCATAACCTTCTCTACTAAACTCCAATCAGGTAGCCCTGATTCTGAAACCTGTGTAGAGTGTTCGTGTGATGGTGAGAGGTTAGATAGATTTTGAGTTCTTGACATTACCTCATCTTCACCGATTCCGTCTGTCTGTCCCATGAAGCATGTATCCCATTCAGGTTCATCATGAGCCATCAGTGGTTCTTCTTCTGAGTCTAAAAATGGCATGTTATCCTCCATTTTGTTGCACTCCGACTCCTCGTCGGCGATGTAGGCTCTCCTTCTGTCAGTTGCCTTAGCTTTCAGTTGGTCTTTATCTTTCTTGGATAGCTTAGGACAGTCTAGCCTGTAGTGTCACGGTTCCTTGCAGTTGAAGCATCCTTTGTCTGTTAGTTTGTCAGCTGACTTCTCATCAGGTGCTGCATACTTGTCTCTGTAAGTTCTTGCGATTGTACTTGCCCTTGCTGATGTTGAGTCTGTTGTAGTTTTTGACCAGCATGACTATCTCTTCAAGTAGCTCTTCCCTGCTCATGTCCTTCTTTGATGACTCAGCTGACTACATGTATGTGGATTTTTCAGAGTTAGCTCTGAACGCAATCTCCTTTAGCGCAGGTATCAGCTCTCCATCATTCTGATTGCTTGAAGATTCTTTCATGGTAATCTTCAAGTTGTATTCGTTAGCTTTGAGCAGGGAGAATAATCTTTCAGTTGAAAGATCACCCAAGTCACTTTGACTTTGGCGTACCACCTTGTATGTGTTCCATTCAGCTGTGAGCGCTGAAAGGACTTTTAGGTTCTTTTCACGCTGGGTGTATTTTCCAGTTCTGATGGTTTCAATTTCTACCACGATATTTGAGAATCTGAGTTCCATCCCTTCGATGGACTCGTTGACAAGCTTCTTGAAGTTATCAAACTTCTGGCAGGAGATTGTGAATTTATTTTCTTTTATCTCCTCCGACCCTTCGCATAGCTTGGCTAGGGTTTCCCACATCTCTTTTGCGGTGTTGCAGTTGATGATCTTGCTGAGGTAGGCGTTAGAGACTGTTGACGAGATGGTGTTTCTTGCGAAGCTGTCTAATCCAGCTTGTTTTCTTTCTTCTGAGGTATGTTCATTCTTTGGCTTGGGAATGAGCTGATACGTTGGCTGTCCACCATCTTGAGCTGGAACAAGCTCGTTTTCTTGTTTGTAAATGATGATGGGTCTGTCTGTGATGACGTCCCACATCATGTCATGATGCGCACAAAGAAAGCTTTTTAATCTGAACTTCCAGATTGTATAATCGTCGACCGAGAAGGTGAAGGTTCCTGTTAAGATAAGAATCCATGGAGATATGCACAGTATGAAATAATATGAGTTTTTCCAGAAGAGGATCTGTTCAGTTGACCACTGACAGATTGTCAAGAAATCTCTTGATTCAGAAACAGCGGTCTTTTGAACCACTGCTCTGATACCAATTGATGGTCCCTGAGTTGGGTCTTTGTTGTAGAGGGGGGTGAATACACCAAAGATAGATTTCTAAAAACTTTTTCAAGTTTAAAACAGAGTTTGTAAGCTCAGTTATGAATCCAGCTGAGGAAGATTAGCTGGGCTAATAACTCAGCTGGCGGTGCCGAAAGTGGTGGTTTTAAAACTTAGCTCGATTGCTTAGAAAAACTCAACTTGAAAATATTCTTTACGATTTCAACTTAGTCAAGTTGTGCAAGTTTATAAAACAAAACACAGCTGTCTTTGAAGAGCAGCTGAGTATACAGATTTGATAAAGATGCAATATGCAAAAGGAATTAGAACAATATCTGAAAATATTGAGAAAGTAAATAACATGAGATTTTACGTGGTTCGTAGTAACACCTCCTACATCCACGACCAGATTCACTGGTAATTCACTACCACTTGGTTTTCAAGTACCAAGCAACTTCACAACTCTAACCCGAGTTGTGTTCCAACAGTTTATGGGCACTGTCAAGCCTAACCTTTCAGTTTACGGGTACTGAAAAAACCTTACAACCACTTGAATTTCGCGCTTCAAGCAAGCGTAACCTTGACCTAAACTTTCTGGGTAAAGAGGGGTTTGATTTGGGGTTCCAACTATGAACGAGTTCTTACAATGAAGAACTTTAGAGTTAGATGAACTCGTTCGAAATCTAGGCTTAAGATATACAATGATTTCTGCCTAGGAATCAGACGACAAACTGGGCAGTTTCTGGACTAGAAACACTTTAAGATAAAGTGTTCTTTGAATTATTTAGAACTGCTTGTAAGCTTTTGAAGGCTTGATGAATTTCAGAGAATGAAAGCTTATAGAAGGTTTTTCGTATCTGATCCTAAGGTTGAAGACGGGTTTATATAGGAAGAGATTCAAGACTAGCCGTTGGAGGAGCCGTTTGAATCTTACCTACTCTTCTTAAATTCGAAATCTGCCGTTGGGCGTTTCTGCACCTGTCTTCATTAGTGTCACATCCTAGGTTCTGAAGTCTAGGATGCTGATTTGGCAATCCCTCATTGGTCAAGGTATATTGTCTTCCTCTGACACCGGGATCTCTGCCTTTGGAGCTGGTTTTTGAATTTAGAGCTGGATTGAGTAAACTGACTTGAAGTGACTTGTTCAGAGTTAGTTCTCTTTGTTCTGTACAGCTGGACCAGCTGTGTCTTGAACTCAGCTCGATTTATCTTCAGCTTGATCCTGCTCCGTTTTGAACTCAGCTCAGCTGGAAAACTCAGCTGATAGTTGACTCCTGCTGTAAACACAGCTGGATCTTCTGCTGTCTTGAGCTTCTGCTGTCTTCCGCTTCCTGAACCTGTAAACTTAGAAAATCTAGAGCTCAAACAGGCGAGCTAGAAAACACTACTTAGGTTGATGCGATCATCTACTCGGTTGGAGAACAGTTAGGTTTTGGAATTAAATCAAAACTCTATTAATTTTCCCAACACATGTTTTTCTAAAAATTTGATTAGTGCTTTCTATAAAATATATACATTGAATCAAATGTGGGATATGTAGCTAAAGAAAAGAATAAAAAAATTTGAAGATGTAAACATATTTTTTTCGCATTTTGGCAAATATTAGAAATATCGATTTAACATGAACTAACGAGACGGTTCAAATATACTTAAAAAGAATGATTTTTACTAATTTTAATTAATATTAACTTTGTTTATATTTTTATCGAGTAATTTAGCCTAAACCAACGAGACAGTTTAAATAACATAGAAAGAATGATTTTTACTAATTTTAATTAATATTATTTTGAAGATGTAAACATTTTTTTCCGCATGTTGGCAAAGATTAGAGATATCGATTTAGCATAAACCAACGAGACGATTCAAACATACTTAAAAAGAATATTTTTTACAAATTTTAATTAATATTAACTTTGTTTAGATTTTTATCGAGTAATTTAACATAAACCAACAAGACGGTACAAATAATATAGAAAGAATAATTTTTACTAATTTTAATTCATTTTACTTGGGGTGTTCATATTTTTATCGAGTATTACTCAACGGATTTGAGACGAGTATGTACAGTTTAGTCACTATTTTAACCGAGATTAGGACAAACATGTAGAAAAATTCTTAACAAATTTAGATTTAGAAAATACATAATGATTGAGTATACCTGATCCATTATCATTTCTAATTATAATACGTGAAATAAATTAATTTTCTAAGTTTGATTAATAATTAACGCGAACAATATCACAATTTTTAAATAAGAAATAAAATTATTTTTAAAATATATAAAATTATTTCCCGTCGAATTTCGACGGGCTACTTACTAGTCTATTACTAATACAAAAATAAAGTTGTTCACTCCACGGTGCTCCGTTCAGATTTTCTTTTATTCTGGTAATTTGCTTAATTTTAATTCATATAAATTTTATTAATTTCATATTTTTGAAATATCACATGTTTATCTATTAATCACATCTCATATTTATCTTTCCCTCTATTTAATTAATTTCTTCTATTATGCATGTTAAAATAATAACAATTTCGGAATGCATTCTTATAAATTATTATTTTATATATTCTTAATTCATATATAATAATCTATAGAAAATTTGTAAATGAAAATCCCTATGAAGACTAAATAAATATATTTAATCAATATGTCTATATGGAATCCTTTTCATTTTTCATTCATGTTTTTCTAAAAACTTTGATTAGTATTTTCTAGATTATATATACATTGAATCAAATGTGGGATAGATAGCTAAACAAAAGAACAAAAAAACTTGAAAATGTAAATATATTTTTTTCCGCATTTTGACAAAGATTAGAGATATCGATTTAATATGAACTAACGAGACGGTTCAAATATACTTAAAAAGAAGGATTTTTACTAATTTTAATTAATATTAACTTTGTTTAGATTTTTATCGAGTAATTTAGCATAAACCAACGAGACGGTTCAAATAACATAGAAAGAATGATTTTTACTAATTTTAATTAATATTACTTTGAAAATGTAAACATTTTTTTCCGCATTTTGGCAAAGATTAGAGATATCGATTTAGCATGAACCAACGAGACGGATCAAATATACTTAAAAAGAAGAATATTTACAAATTTTAATAAATATTAACTTTGTTTATATTTTTATCGAATAATTTAGTATAAACCAACGAGACGGTTCACATAATATAAAAAGAAGGATTTTTACTAATTTTAATTAATTTTACTTGGAGTGTTTAATATTTTTATCGAATATTACTCAACGGATTTGAGACGAGTATGTACAGTAAAGTCACTATTTTAACTGAGATTAGAACGAACATGTAGAAAAATTCTAAACAAATTTAGATTTTAAAAAAAAATACATAATGAATGAGTATACCCAATCCATTATCATTCCTAATTATTGTTGGAAAATTATAAGGTTTTGATTTGATACCAAAACTCAACTGATTCTCCAACCGAATAGATGATCGCGTCAACCTACATAGAGTTTTCCAGCTCGCCTGTTTGAGCTTTAGATTTTCTAGGTTTACAGGTTAAGGAAGCGGAAGACAGTAGTCGACCCAGCTGTGTCTACAGCAGGAGTCAGCTAGCGGAAGACAGCAGAAGTTCCAGCTGTGTCTACAGCAGGAGTCAGCTAGCAGAAGATAACAGGAGCCAACCTTCAGCTGAGTCCTCCAGCAGAGCATGATCAAGCTGAAGAGAATTCGAGCTGAGTTCAAAACACAGCCGGTCCAGCTGTACAGAACAAAGGGAACTAACTCTGAAGACATCACTTCAAGTCAGTCCAGCTCTGAATTCAAAAGCCAGCTCCAAAGGCAGAAGATCCCGGTGTCAGAGGAAGTCAACATGCCTCAACCAATAAGGGATTGCCAAATCAGCATCATAGACATCAGGCCCTAGGATGTGACACAAATGAAGACAGGTGCAGATTCGCCCAACGGCAGATCTCGAATTTAAGAAGAGTAGGTAAGATTCAAATGGCTCCTCCAACGGCTAGTCTTGAATCTCTACCTATATAAACCCATCTTTAACCTCAGGATCAAATACGAAAAACTCTCTACAAGCTTTCATTCTCTGAAATCATCAATCTTTTAAAAGCTCCCAAGCAGTTCTACATAGTTCAAAGAACACTTTATCTTAAAGTGTTTCTAGTTCAGAAACTGCTTAGTTTTTCGTCTGATCTCTAGGCCAAAATCTTTGTATATCTTAAGCCTAGATTTCGAACGAGTTCATCATACTCTAAAGTTCTTCATTGTAAGAACTCGTTCACAGTTGGAACCCCAAACCAAACCCCTCTTTACCCAGAAAGGTTAGGTCAAGGTTACGCTTGCTTGAAGCGGGAAATTCAAGTGTGTAAGATTTTTTCAGTACCCGTAAACTGAAAGGTTAGGCTTGACAGTGCCCGCAAACTGTTGGAACAAAGCTCGGGTTAGAGTTGTGAAGTTGCTTGGTACTTGTAAACCAAGTGGTAGTGGATTACCAGTGAACCTGGTCGTGGACGTAGGAGGTGTTACTCCGAACCACGTAAAAACTCGTGTGCTCTTTTCTTTCCTCTTAAATTCAGTTTTGAACTAACTCTTTCATATCATTGCATATTTGATCAAAATTGCATACGCAGCTGCTCTCCAAAGACAGATGTGTCTCTCTGAAAGTTGCACAACTTGACTAAGCTGAAACATAAAGTAAATCTTTTCAAACTGAGTTCTTCTAAGTAACCGAGCTAAGTTTTCAAACCACCACATTCCGCACCGCCAGCTGAGTTATTTACCCAGCTGACCCTCCCCAGCTGGATCAATAACTGAGCTCACAAACTCTGTGATTTAACTTGAAAAAGTTTTAGAAATCTATTTGGTGTATTTACCCCCCCTCTACACCAAATACCTAGCTCATGGACCATCAATTGGTATCAGAGCAGTGGTTCAATAGACCACCGTTTCTGTATCAAGAGATCTCTCTTGACAATCTGTCAGTGGTCATCTGAACAGATCCTCTTTGTGAAAAACTCATAATATTACATACTGCATATTTTCCATGGATTCTTATCTTAACAGGAATCTTCCTACCTTCTCGGTAGACGCTTATGCAATATGGAAGTTCTGGCTGAAGAGCTTTCTCTGTGCGCATCACGATATGATGTGGGACGTCATCACAGACGGACCCATCATCATCTACAAACAAGGGAACGAGCTTGTTCCAACTCAAGATGGCGAACAACCAAGATATCAGCTCATTCCCAAGCCCAAGAGTGAGCACACCTCAGAAGAAAGTAAACAAGCTGGACTAGACAGCTTCGCGAGGAACACCATATCCTCAACGGTCTCCAATGCCTACCTCAGCAAAATCATCAACTGCGAAACAGCAAAGGAGATGTGGGAAACCCTAGCAAAGCTATGCGAAGGGTCGGAGGAGATAAAGGAGAATAAATTCACGATTGCATGCCAGAAGTTTGATAACTTCAAGCAGCTGGTCAATGAGTCCATCGAAGGGATGTAACTCAGATTCTCCAATATCGTGGTGGAAATAGAAACCATCAGAACTGGGAAATACACCCAGCGAGAAAAGAATCTAAAAGTTCTTTCAGCGCTCACAGCTGAATGGAACACCTATAAGGTGGTACACCAAAGTCGAAGTGACTTAGGTGATCTTTCAACTAAAAGATTATACTCTCTGCTCAAAGCCAACGAATACAACTTGAAGATTACAATGAAAGAATCTTCAAGCAATTAGAATGATGGATAGCTGACACCTGCAACAAAGGAGATTGCGTTCAGAGTCAACTCTGAAAAATCCGCATACAAACAGTCAGGTGAGTCATCAAAGAAGGATAAGAAGGACATGAGCAAGGAAAACCTACTTGAAGAAATAGCCATGCTGGTCAAAAGCTACAACAGACTCAACACCAGCAAGGGTAAATACAATAAGTTCGCAAGAACTTACAGAGACAAGTACACAGCAGCTGATGAGAAGTCAGCTGACAAACGAACAGAAGAAGGTTACTTCAACTGCAAGGAACCAGGACACTACCGGCTAGATTGTCCAAAGCTGTCCAAGAAAGACAAAGACCAACTGAAAGCTAAGGCAGCTGACAGAAGGAGAGCTTACATCGCCGATGAGGAATCAGAGTACAACAAAATGGATGACAACATGCCATTTTCAGACTCGGAAGAAGAAGCCCTGATGGCCCATGATGAACCTGATTCGGATACATGTTTCATGGGACAAACAGACTGCATCGATGAAGATGAGGTAATGTCTCGAACTCAAAATCTATCTAACCTCTCACCATCACACGAACACTCTACACAGGTTTCAGAATCAGGACTACCTGATTGGAGTCTAGTAGAGAAAGTAATGAACGATTCCAAGGAGCTTCAAGAGATCCTTGACGTCATTATGTGTGAGAATGCCGAGCTGAAAGCGGAACTAGAAAAGACAAAGGTATCAGACGCAGCTGATACAACACAGCTCCAACAGGAAGTTGTTTCACTAAAAGACAAAATAGTGAAACAAGATCAGCTGATGAAGGAATTCTACTATGAGAAGAAACAGCTGATGGAAGATGTGGAAAATGTCACAGCTGAATCGGAAAAGAAGTCAGCTGAGATCATTGAGCTGAAAAGCACTGAAGAGGTACTATCTAAGAAGATAGTAGCTCTCATCAAAGCCACGTCAACAATGGACGAGATCATTAGTGCTCAACGTCCAGCAGCACTCAAAGTGGGACTGGGATACAATGAATCAAATGATGCCTCAAACATTGCCTCCACAAGTGGAACTAAAGTAATGATTGTACGAGCAAAAGAACATCCAATCCCAGCAACTCAGCATCAACAGTTGAGGACACAGCAGGCGTCAGGAAGACCAGCTGTGAAACATCCTCAAGCTCCTTCAAGGACACAGTAGGCATCAAGAAGGCCAGCTGTGCGACAACCTCAAGCCCAACTCAGACAGCAACGTGCTCAACCTCAACAAAGACAAAGTGGATTTTACGGATATCGACAAAGAATAAAGACGTTGAACGATATCAACCAAGATATCAGAGATACCCAGCTTGATATCACTCACATGAGTACCAGCTGGATAATCATTTCCAGCCACAGCATCACACAAGACACCAGAGACAAAGGAACGTCTCAGCTAGGTACACAGCTGGAAACCGAAAGAAATCAAGACATCAAGACAAGAAGACACTGAGATCAAGACCCCACTAGCAACAACCGAAGAACACAAAGAATGTGTACATCGACTCAGCTGGGAGAATTATCAGATCAAATGACCCAATTCGAGTCATCAAGTAGATCTGGGTCGTCAAAGGATCTCTGTCTAACCCACAAGGACCCAATTAAAACTGGGTACCTAAATTTTGATCTTTTGTATAGGTTGCAAGGAATCGATGCATCACTGAGGAGTCGATAAGAACGCTATGGTACTTGGACAGTGGATGCTCTAAGCACTTGACGCACCTAAAGCATCTACTCCAGGAGTATATCGAGCGTCCAGGCCCACAAGTAACATTTGGTGACAACTCCAAAGGCTTAACCAAAGGTTATGGTACATTTAAAATTAAGAATGTCATAATCCCAAATGTTTCTTATGTACAAGGATTGCAACACAACTTGCTTTTCATTAGCCAATTATGCGACAACGGTTTTTCTGTCAAGTTTGATGCACAGGGATGCACAGTGAAGAACAGGGAAACCAAGCAGATACTCCTAAGAGGGAAAAGAGAAGGAAATATGTATTTTGCTGACTGGAACAGCAGCCCTCCGGAGACTTGTCTTGTATCGAAAAGCAGCAATGAAGTCAGCTGGGTGTGGCACAGACGGCTGAATCATCTCAACTTCAAGACAATCAATAAACTGGCTAGGAACCAGCTCGCTAATGGAATTTCAGATCAAATATATGACAAAAGTCATATGTGCAGCGCGTGTACTTCAACTGATCGAGTACTTCAACTCCTTCACATGGATCTTTTTGGTCCAGTTACTCCAGCAAGCTTCAATGGCAGAAAATATACTCTGGTCGTAGTGGATGATTTCTCAAGATTCACATGGGTATCATTCTTGTAGCAGAAGAGCGAAACCAGGACTAAGCTGCCTATCCTACTGGAAAGATTATCAACACAGAAGGAGTGCAAGATATTGTCAATAAGATCAGATCGAGGAACGGAGTTTCTGAATGAAACTATTTATGATTACTGCGAGAAGAACGGAGTTCATCATCAAACATCTGCAGCACGCACACCTCAGCAGAATGGTGTAGCAGAGAGAAGAAACAGAACACTCAAAGAAGCAGCTACCTCAATGCTAGCCAGCTCTGCCATTCCAAAGAAGTTCTGGGCCGAAGCAATCAACACAGCATGCTTCACTCAGAATCACTCCCTACTCACATCAAGGCAAGGAAAGACACCATATGAGCTATGGAACAACAGAATACCATACATTGGATATTTCAAGGTATTCGGATCCAAATGTCATATCCTAAACAATGGAAAGACACAGCTCAAGACGTTCGACAAGAAGACAGACCGAGGAGTATTCCTTGGTTATTCTGTTGTGAGTAAAGCATACAGAGTCTTCAACAGAAGAACTCAAACAGTCGAAGTAACTCCACATGTTACCTTTGACGAGTCTTCCTTCGAATATAGAGATTCTATCAAACGAAGAAACGAAGGAGAATCTTCAAGACTGATTCAGACAAGAGCTCAAGAAAATCGAATCAGGAATCTGGCCAAACCATTAATTTGGGATGATGAGCCAGAGGAGAAACTTCAAATCAACCGGGAAGCTCCACCAGCTGGAAATTGAGAAGAACCTTCAACGCCAAATCAAGGGAGAACGTCATCAGCTGGAAATCCAGCTGAATCCCAAGCTCCATCTCCAGCTGAGCCTCTACAGAAGTCTCCTCAAAATCTAAATCAAAGAGAACCAATCTCTCAAGACTTAACTCCTGCGCAACTCCAAGACAGACGAAATTTAGCCACTTCAAGCATCAATCAATTGGAAGAAGAAATTCGTAAAAGGAGAAGATGGATTGAAGATCATCCATCATCAGCAATCATTAAAGAACCATCTGACCAAGTCAAAACTAGAAGCTCAGCTGCTCAAGCATCTTCGGATCATCAAGAAGCAGCTGACACAGCTTAACTTTCAGTAGAGCTAGAACTGACGGTCTATGATGAAGATATAGCTCTAATGGCGTGTTACGTAGCTCAAGTGCCAGAGCCTCAATCAATTCTCGAAGCTTTGAAGAGCGTGCCTTGGACTAACGCCATGCAAGAAGAGCAGAACGAATTCCTCAGAAATTGTGTCTGGGAATTGGTCGACAGACCTCAAGAAGTCAAAGTCATAGGACTAAAATGGATATTCAAGAACAAATTGAATACTCTGGGAGTCGTCAATAGAAACAAAGCTCGACTGGTTGCCAAGTGCTACACTCAGCAGGAAGGAATTGACTTCGAAGAATCATTTGCTTCAGTAGCGCGATTGGAAGCAATCAGACTCTTTCTCGCCTATGCAGCACCTCACAAATTCAAGGTCTATCAAATGGATGTGAAGTGTGCATTCTTAAATGGAGAAATCAAAGAAGATGTCTACGTTGAACAACCTCCAGGATTTGAAGTACAAGGAAATAAAGTCTACAAGCTAAAGAATGCGCTTTATGGATTGAAGCAAGCACCTCGAGCTTGGTATGACACTCTGTCAAATTTTCTTGTATCAAAAGGATTCAAGAAGGGCTCAGTAGATAAAACTCTATTCACCATCAAGTCAGGAGAAGACATCCTGGTTGTTCAAATCTATGTAGACGACATCATCTTTGGATCAAGATCAAACTTCTTATGCCAAAGATTTGGAGAGATGATGTCAGAGAAGTTCCAAATGTCCATGATGGGAGAAATGAGTTTCTTCCTAGGACTTCAAGTCAAGCAATCAGCAGAAGGGATTTTCATAAATCAATCCAAATACGTGAAAGACCTGATCGCCAAGTATGGAGTTCAATCTAGCAGAACTGTAAAGATTCCAATGAACACCAACTGGAAGATTGAACCAGGAACTGAAGGGAAGTAAGTTGATTCCTGCAAATACAGAGGGATAATAGGATCCCTGCTGTATCTAACAGCAAGTCGTCCAGACATCTCTTTCGCAGTCGGAGTGTGTGACAGATTTCAAGTTGATCCAAAGGAAGCACACATGCAAGCAGCCAAGAACATTCTCAAATATCTCAAAGGAACTCAGAATGTTGGGCTGTGGTACCCAGCTGAAGACAATCTACAGCTGACTGGATATTCAGACTCAGACTTCGCTGGAGATCGGTTGGATAGAAAATCAACTTCAGGAACTTGTCAGTTCTTAGGAAGTAGGTTGATTTCATGGTTTTCAAATAAGCAAACGTGCGTCGCAACTTCCACAACGAGGTAATATATGGCCGCCGAAGCTGCCGCTTACAAATTCTCCGGTCGAAACATCACTCGGATGACTATGAAGTGAAAACCGGACGGAGTTCCAATTTTCCGTGATAGCTCAAGTGCGATTGCTATTTCGTAGAATCCAAGATTTCACACAAGATGCAAGCATGTAGACGTACGCCATCATTTCATCAGAGATCACGTGGAAAAGAGGGATGTGATTGTTGAGAAAATTCACACAGACATACAGCGGGCTGATATACTCACAAAGCCGCTGATAGAAGCAAGATTCAAAATGCTGTGCGGATTACTTGGACTACTCAACCCAGACGATGCTTCACTCAGCTGAATGGAAGCAGACCCAGCTGAATGGAAGCAGACCCAGCTGAATGGAAGCAATCAGCTGGAATTCAGAATCAACGTCACTGGTATCAGCTGAGAAAGAATCCAGCTAAACCAGATGCTAAAATTGAAGGATTATTCAGCTGAGGGGGAACCAGCTGGAACCACGATCACACAGCACACCCACTCAACCGAGGTATCAGCTGACTACAATGATCAGCTGAGAGGTTTGCAACAACATTAACTACATCTACTCATTCTGTTTTCAGTCAACTCATATCTTGTCATATCTAATCAAATTTAATTAAAAGTCTGCAAAGAATTGAATCATTGGAGTTTCGAGACAAAACTTAAAACGCCTCAACCGTCCTCTCACGGGCATTAACTCGTATCTTCTAATCAAGAAACTGATATAACGCAAGAATGACTCCCAGTCGTAGATCTTCTTATCAATCGACAAATCTTGATCGTCCATTCATCAAGAAAGCTATATAAATATGCTAGAAGATATACATAAAGCATTGCTTCAACCCTAAAAAGTTTTTTTTTTGGCATTCTTTATTATTTCCATCAATTAGTATTATTTGTTTCTACTAACAAAAGTTGCAGAAGAAGAACATGGAATCCAGAAAGATATCTCCCGAAGCCAATCAAACTTAAAGAATCTGTCAAAGCTTCAAGATAAGAGTTGCCTAACTCTCAAGAACCTCAAGAAGACGGAGTTCCAGGAGAAGATGAAGCCCATAGACAGATCCGGTCCAACACAGTGGGAGACTGTAAAGCTCAAGAACGTCGTTCTTCAGGAAGGTGCAGAAATCTTCCTGGGAATGTCAAAGAAAAAAGACCTCATCCGTCCCACTGTTTCTCTCAACATTAAAGAGAGAACGGGACATACAATTCCCTGGGATGCAAAAATCAACGTCAACAGACCTGGACCAGATGTTGATAAAGCCGGAGTCTTCAAGAGCAGTCGTGTCAAAGCTCTTGCTCCACCACAGGAGGCACAAAAAAAAATACAGGAGACAAAGTAGCATGCATCTATTTCCGTCCCAGCTGGGAATCGGAAACAACTTGAGGAGACAAAACATGCTGAAGCACCGTCTTCAAACAGAAGACTCAAGTCAAAGGTGCTCAGTCAGTCAGCCAAGAAGCCAGCTGACATTATGAGAGAATTCGTAATTACTCTTCGAGGAGCAGAAGGCCCACAAGCAGTCGGTTCTTACGGTAGAGAAGAAGTTTATGTGCCTGCGTGAACATCATCGTCATCAACGCCAAAACGTAGTATTCCAGCTAATCAACCAAGCTTAAACCCCAAGACAGATGGAATACTTCAACCGCCTTCTCCTTAGTTTCCTTCAGCTCAACAGGGACACCAGCTTCGAGATCTTCCGATGAAAGATGCTCAAGCCCCTGCACCAAGATCAAATGAAAGACATCACCCAGCTAATGATCACCTGCAGCTGGATGATGATGATATGAGCTGAACCCAATACCCACCACTTCGAAGTGGAAATGGAATACTCAAGTCGCTCAAGTGCTGAATCAGACTTTCTCATTCAATCTAACAAGTCTGAAGAAGCAAAATTGTAAGGAATGATGTTGTGCCCGACTCAGAAGATGCTATCTCCAGTGCAAACTCATCCCTCCAAGCACTCAGCAGGACCGCCCCAGCTGAATCAGGCCAAGGACGCTGTGTCTGCAATCACAGCTGAGGCTAATGCTACTGAAGAAGAGCCAGCTAATACAACAGCTGAGCCACCTAGACTCCAAACCTCGCTGCTCAGAGCTGAAAACCACAGTTTCACCAAACTAAAACATCGCAACAGCCGATGGTGTATCTCTCCCACCCTGTTTGATCATGCCAAAAAGGGGGAAGTAAGGGAGAATAGACAAGTCAAAGAAGAGGCAAACTGTTGAGCTAGAGGAACCAGCTGAATCAGAATCAGCTAAAGAAGAGACGAGTCAAAAGAAAGAAGCAACGGATGCAGAAGAGAAGACCCAGCCAACTGGGATTGAAGACTGAAGAATTGAAGATTTTTTTTCTCTTTCTTTTTCCTGTGTTGTAATGTATTTTCTTACATTAATAAAACACAAGTTTTTCTGCGTCATAAGTTGTCTCAGTTAGGTTTTGGCATCATCAAAAAGGGGGAAATTATTGGGAAAATTATAAGGTTTTGATTTGATACCAAAACCCAACTGATTCTCCAACCGAATAGATGATCGCTTCAACCTACATAGAGTTTTCCAGCTCGCCTGTTTGAGCTTTAGATTTTCTAGGTTAACAGGTTTAGGAAGCGGAAGACAGCAGTCGACCCAGCTGTGTCTACAGCAGGAGTCAGCTAGCGGAAGATAGCAGAAGTTCCAGCTGTGTCTACAGCAGGAGTCAGCTAGCAGAAGATAACAGGAGCCAACCTTCAGTTGAGTCCTCCAGCAGAACATGATCAAGCTAAAGAGAATTCGAGCTGAGTTCAAAATACATCCGGTCCAGCTGTACAGAACAAAGGGAACTAACTCTGAAGACATCACTTCAAGTCAGTCCAGCTCTGAATTCAAAAGCCAACTCCAAAGGCAGAAGATCCCGGCGTCAGAGGAAGTCAACATGCCTCAACCAATAAGGGATTGCCGAATCAACATCCTGGACTTCAGGCCCTAGGATGTGACACAAATGAAGACAGGTGCTGAATCGCCCAACGGCAGATCTCGAATTTAAGAAGAGTAGGTAAGATTCAAACGGCTCCTCCAACGGCTAGTCTTGAATCTCTACCTATATAAACCCGTCTTCAACCTCAGGATCAAATACGAAAAACTCTCTACAAGCTTTCATTCTCTGAAATCATCAATCTTTCAAAAGCTCCCAAGCAGTTCTACATAGTTCAAAGAACACTTTATCTTAAAGTGTTTCTAGTTCAGAAACTGCTTAGTTTTTCGTCTGATCCCTAGGCCAAAATCTTTGTATATCTTAAGCCTAGATTTTGAACGAGTTCATCATACTCTAAAGTTCTTCATTGTAAGAACTCGTTCACAGTTGGAACCCCAAACCAAACCCTTCTTTACCCAGAAAGGTTAGGTCAAGGTTACGCTTGCTTGAAGCGGGAAATTCAAGTGTGTAAGGTTTTTTCAGTACCCGTAAACTGAAAGGTTAGGCTTGACAGTGCCCGCAAACTGTTGGAACACAGCTCGGGTTAGAGTTGTGAAGTTGCTTGGTACTTGTAAACCAAGTGGTAGTGGATTACCAGTGAACCTGGTCGTGGACGTAGGAGGTGTTACTCCGAACCACGTAAAAACTCGTGTGCTCTTTTCTTTTCTCTTAAATTCAGTTTTGAACTAACTATTTCATATCATTGCATATTTGATCAAGACTGCATATGCAGCTGCTCTCCAAAGACAGTTGTGTCTCTCTGAAAGTTGCACAACTTGACTAAGCTGAAAACATAAAGTAAATCTTTTCAAACTGAGTTTTTCTAAGTAACCGAGCTAAGTTTTCAAACCACCACATTCCGCACCGCCAGCTGAGTTATTTACCCAGCTGACCCTCCCCGGCTGGATCAATAACTGAGCTCACCAACTCTGTGATTTAACTTGAAAAAGTTTTATAAATCTATTTGGTGTATTCACCCCCCCTCTACACCAAATACCTAGCTCAGGGACCATCAATTATAAATTTAGATACGTGAAATAATTAATTTTCTAAGTTTGATTAATAATTAACGCGAACAATATCACAACTTTTAAATAAGATATAAACTTATTTTTAAAATATATACATATAAATTAAAACATAAAAGTTATTTCCCGTCGAATTTACTAATTTAAATTAATATTACTTTGAAGATGTAAACATTTTTTTCCGTATTTTAGCAAAGATTACAGATATCGATTTAGCATGAACCAACGAGACGGTTCAAATATACTTAAAAAAAGGAGATTTTTTACAAATTTTAATTAATATTAACTTTGTTTAGATTTTTATCGATTAATTTAGCATAAACCAACGAGATGGTTCGCATAACATAGAAAGAAGGATTTTACTAATTTTAATTAATTTTACTTGGAGTGTTCATATTTTTTTCGAGTATTACTCAACAGATTTGAGACGCGTATGTACAGTAAAGTCACTATTTTAACCGAGATTAGGATGAACATGTAGAAAAATTATAAACAAATTTAGATTTAGAAAATACATAATGAATGAGTATACCCAATCCATTGTCATTCCTAATGATAAATTTAGATAGGTGAAATAAAATTATTTTTCTAAGTTTGATTAATAATTAATGCGAACAATATCACAACTTTTAAATAAGATATAAAATTATTTTTAAAATGTATACACGTAAATTAAAACATAAAGTTATTTTCCGTCGAATCTCGACGGGCTACTTACTAGTTTTGTTAAAAAAAAAAAAGGAGTTAGTGTTCAGAAATATTACATGTCCATTTATCATTCCATGGACCAATCTTGTTGAGAAAAATTTAGTCTCTCGAAATTGCTAAAAATTTAAAAATAAAAAAAAATAATTATAATATTGGGTTAAGTATCAAAAAAATACTCTAACGTTGATACTCAAGTGCAGATTTACCCTTAACCTAACGTTAGATGCTGTCAGCACCCCAACGTACATCTAAGTGGAGCAAAAAACCCCTCACATCACAATATCACTATTTTTTTCATTTTATTTTTTGTTCTTTCGTTTTCTTCAAATCATCAAACACCTTTTGTTGGGAAAATTATAAGGTTTTGATTTGATACCAAAACCCAACTGATTCTCCAACCGAATAAATGATCGCTTCAACCTAAGTAGAGTTTTCCAGCTCGCCTGTTTGAGCTTTAGATTTTCTAGGTTTACAGGTTAAGGAAGCGGAAGACAGCAGTCGACCCAGCTGTGTCTACAGCAGGAGTCAGCTAGCGGAAGACAGCAGAAGTTCCAGCTGTGTCTACAGCAGGAGTCAGCTAGCAGAAGATAACATGAGCCAACCTTCAGCTGAGTCCTCCAGCAGAGCATGATCAAGCTGAAGAGAATTCGAGCTGAGTTCAAAACACAGCCGGTCCAGCTGTACAGAACAAAGGGAACTAACTCTGAAGACATCACTTCAAGTCAGTCCAACTCTGAATTCAAAAGCCAGCTCCAAAGGCAGAAGATCCCGGCGTCAGAGGAAGTCAACATGCCTCAACCAATGAGGGATTGCCGAATCAGCATCCTAGACTTCAGGCCCTAGGATGTGACACAAATGAAGACAAGTGCAGATTCGCCCAACGGCAGATCTCAAATTTAAGAAGAGTAGGTAAGATTCAAACGGCTCCTCCAACGGCTAGTCTTGAATCTCTACCTATATAAACCCGTCTTCAACCTCAGGATCAAATACGAAAAACTCTCTACAAGCTTTCATTCTCTGAAATCATCAATCTTTCAAAAGCTCTCAAGCAGTTCTACATAGTTCAAAGAACACTTTATCTTAAAGTGTTTCTAGTTTAGAAACTGCTTAGTTTTTCGTCTGATCCCTATGCCAAAATCTTTGTATATTTTAAGCCTAGATTTCGAACGAGTTCATCATACTCTAAAGTTCTTCATTGTAAGAACTCGTTCACAGTAGGAACCCCAAACCAAACCCCTCTTTACCCAGAAAGGTTAGGTCAAGGTTACGCTTGCTTGAAGCGGGAAATTCAAGTGTGTAAGGTTTTTCAGTACCCGTAAACTGAAAGGTTAGGCTTGACAGTGCCCGCAAACTGTTGGAACACAGCTCGGGTTAGAGTTGTGAAGTTGCTTGGTACTTGTAAACCAAGTGGTAGTGGATTACCAGTGAACCTGGTCGTGGACGTAGGAGGTGTTACTCCGAACCACGTAAAAACTCGTGTGCTCTTTTCTTTCCTCTTAAATTCAGTTTTGTACTAACTCTTTCATATCATTGCATATTTGATCAAAACTGCATACGCAGCTGCTCTCCAAAGACAGATGTGTCTCTCTGAAAGTTGCACAACTTGACTAAGCTGAAAACATAAAGTTAATCTTTTCAAACTGAGTTTTTCTAAGTAACCGAGCTAAGTTTTCAAACCACCACATTCCGCACCGCCAGCTGAGTTATTTACCCAGTTGACACTCCCCAGCTGGATCAATAACTAAGCTCACCAACTCTGTGATTTAACTTGAAAAAGTTTTTAGAAATCTATTTGGTGTATTCACCCCCTCATCTACACCAAATACCTAGCTCAGGGACCATCAATTGGTATCATAGCAGTGGTTCATCAGACCACCGTTTCTGTATCAAGAGATCTCTCTTGACAATCTGTCAGTGGTCATGTGAACAGATCCTCTTTGTGAAAAACTCATAATTTTACATACTGCATATTTTCCATGGATTCTTATCTTAACAGGAATCTTCCCACCTTCTCGGTAGACGATTATGCAATATGGAAGTTCAGGCTGAAGAGCTTTCTCTGTGCGCATCATGATATGATATGGGACGTCATCACAGACGGACCCATCATTATCTACAAACAAGGGAACAAGCTTGTTCCAACTCAAGATGGTGAACAACCAAGATATCAGCTCATTCCCAAGCCTAAGAGTGAGCACACCTCAGAAGAAAGGAAACATGCTGGACTAGACAGCTTCGCGAGGAATACCATATCCTCAACGGTCTCCAATGCCTACCTCAGCAAAATCATCAACTGCGAAACAGCAAAGGAGATGTGGGAAACCCTAGCAAAGCTATGCGAAGGGTCGGAGGAGATAAAGGGGAATAAATTCATGATTGCATGCCAGAAGTTTGATAACTTCAAGCAGCTCATCAACGAGTCCATCGAAGGGATGAAACTCAGATTCTCCAATATAGTGGTGGAAATAGAAACCATCAGAACTGGGAAATACACCCAGCGAGAAAAGAATCTAAAAGTTCTTTCAGCGCTCACAGCTGAATGAAACACCTATAAGGTGGTACACCAAAGTCGAAGTGACTTAGGTGATCTTTCAACTAAAAGATTATACTCCCTGCTCAAAGCCAACGAATACAACTTGAAGATTACAATGAAAGAATCTTCAAGCAATCAGAATGATGGATAGCTGACACCTGCAACAAAGGAGATTGCGTTCAGAGCCAACTCTGAAAAATCCGCATACATACAGTCAGCTGAGTCATCGAAGAAGGATAAGAAGGACATGAGCAAGGAAGAGCTACTTGAAGAAATAGCCATGCTGGTCAAAAGCTACAACAGACTCAACACCAACAAGGGCAAATACAAGAAGTTCGCAAGAACTTACAGAGACAAGTACGCAGGAGCTGATGAGAAGTCAGCTGACAAACGAACAGAAGAAGGTTGCTTCAACTGCAAGAAACCAGGACACTACCGGCTAGATTGTCCAAAGCTGTCCAAGAAAGACAAAGACCAACTGAAAGCTAAGGCAGCTGACAGAAGGAGAGCTTACATCGCCGATGAGGAATCAGAGTGCAACAAAATGGATGACAACATGCCATTTTCAGACTCGGAAGAAGAAGCCCTGATGGCCCATGATGAACCTGATTGGGATACATGACGGCATCGATGAAGATGAGATAATGTCTCGAACTCAAAATCTATCTAACCTCTCACCATCACACAAACACTCTACACAGGTTTCAGAATCTGGGCTACCTGATTGGAGTCTAGTAGAGAAAGTAATGAACGATTCCAAGGAGCTTCAAGGGATCCTTGACGTCATTATGTGTGAGAATGCCGAGCTGAAAGCGGAACTGGAAAAGACAAAGGTATCAGACGCAGCTGATACAACATAGCTCCAACAGGAAGTTGTTTCACTAAAAGACAAAATAGTGAAACAAGATCAGCTGATGAAGGAATTCTACTATGAGAAGAAACAGCTGATGGAAGATGTGGAAAAGGTCACAGCTGAATCGGAAAAGAAGTCAGCTGAGATCATTGAGCTGAAAAGCACCGAAGAGGTACTATCAAAGAAGATAGTAGCTCTCATCAAAGCCACGTCAACAATGGACGAGAACATTAGTGCTCAACGTCCAGCAGCACTCAAAGCGGGACTGGGATACAATGAATCAAAGGACGTCTCAAACATTGTCTCCACAAGTGGAACTAAGGTAATGTTTGTACGAGCAAAAGAACATCCAATCCCAGCAACTCAGCATCAACAGTTGAGGACACAGTAGGCGTCAGGAAGACCAGCTGTGAAACATCCTCAAGCTCCGTCAAGGACACAGCAGGCATCAAGAAGGCCAGCTGTGCGACAACCTCAAGCCCAACTCAGACAGCAACGTGCTCAACCTCAACAAAGACAAAGAAATGGATTTTACGGATATCGAATAAAGAATAAAGACGTTGAACGATATCAACCAAGATATCAGAAATACCCAGCTGGATATCACTCACATGAGTACCAGCTGGATAATCATTTCCAGCCACAGCATCACACAAGACAGCAGAGACAAAGGAACGTCTCAGCTAGGTACACAGCAGGTAACCGAAAGAAATCAAGACATCAAGACAAGAAGACACTGAGATCAAGACCCCGCCAGCAACAACCGAAGAACACAAAGAATGTGTACATCGACTCAGCTGGGAGAATTATCAGATCAAATGACCCAATTCGAGTCATCAAGCAGATCTGGGTCGTCAAATGATCTCTGTCTAACCCACAAGGACCCAATTAAAACTGGATACCTAAATTTTGATCTTTTGTATAGATTGCAAGGAATCGACGCATCACTGAGGAGTCGATAAGAACGCTATGGTACTTGGACAGTGGATGCTCCAAGCACATGACGCACCTAAAGCATCTACTCCAAGAATATATCGAGCGTCCAGGCCCACAAGTAACATTTGGTGACAACTCCAAAGGTTATGGTACATTTAAAATTAAGAATGTCATAATCCCAAATGTTTCTTATGTACAAGGATTGCAACACAACTTGCTTTCCATTAGCCAATTATGCGACAACGGTTTTTCTGTCAAGTTTGATGCACAGGGATGCACAGTGAAGAACAGGGAAACCAAGCAGATACACCTAAGAGGAAAAAGAGAAGGAAATATGTATTTTGCTGACTGGAACAGCAGCCCTCCGGAGACTTGTCTTGTATCGAAAAGCAGCAATGAAGTCAGCTGGCTGTGGCACAGACGGCTGAATCATCTCAACTTCAAGACAATCAACAAACTGGCTAGGAACCAGCTCGCTAATGGAATTCCAGATCAAATATATGACAAAAGTCATATGTGCAGCGCGTGTCAACAAGAAAAGCAGACAAGAATTTCATTCTCTCTCAAGCCAGTTCAGTCAACTGATCGAGTACTTCAACTCCTTCACATGGATCTTTTTGGTCCAGTTACTCCAGCAAGCTTCAATGGCAGAAAATATACTCTGGTCGTAGTGGATGATTTCTCAAGATTCACATGGGTATCATTCTTGTACCAGAAGAGCGAAACCAGGACTAAGCTGCCTATCCTGCTGGAAAGATTATCAACACAGAAGGAGTGCAAGATATTGTCAATAAGATCAGATCGAGGAACGGAGTTTCTGAATGAAACTATTTATGATTACTGCGAGAAGAACGGAGTTCAACATCAAACATCTGCAGCACGCACACCTCAGCAGAATGGTGTAGCAGAGAGAAGAAACAGAACACTCAAAGAAGCAGCTACCTCAATGCTAGCCAGCTCTGCCATTCCAAAGAAGTTCTGGGCCGAAGCAATCAACACAGCATGCTTCACTCAGAATCGCTCCCTACTCACATCAAGGCAAGGAAAGACACCATATGAGCTATGGAACAACAGAATACCATACATTGGATATTTCAAGGTATTCGGATCCAAATGTCATATCCTAAACAATAGAAAGACACAGCTCAAGACGTTCGACAAGAAGACAAACCGAGGAGTATTCCTTGGTTATTCTGCTGTGAGTAAAGCATACAGAGTCTTCAACAGAAGAACTCAAGCAGTCGAAGTAACTCCACATGTTACCTTTGACGAGTCCTCCTTCGAATATAGAGATTCTATCAAACGAAGAAACGAAGGAGAATCTTCAAGACTGATTCAGACAAGAGCTCAAGAAAATCGAATCAGGAATCTGGCCAAACCATTAATTTGGGACGATGAGCCAGAGGAGAAACTTCAAATCAACCGGGAAGCTCCACCAGCTGGAAATTGAGAAGAACCTTCAACGCCAAATCAAGGGGGAACGTCATCAGTTGGAAATCCAGCTGAATCCCAAGCTCCATCTCCAGCTGAGCCTCTACAGAAGTCTCCTCAAAATCTAAATCAAAGAGAACCAATCTCTCAAGACTTAACTCCTGCGCAACTCCAAGACAGACGAAATTTAGCCACTTCAAGCATCAATCAATTGGAAGAAGAAATTCGTAAAAGGAGAAGATGGATTGAAGATCATCCATCATCAGCAATCATTGGAGAACCATCTAACCAAGTCAAAACCAGAAGCTCAGCTGCTCAAGCCTCTTCGGATCATCAAGAAGCAGCTGACACAGCTTAACTTTCAGTAGAGCTAGAACTGACGGTCTATGATGAAGATATAGCTCTAATGGCGTGTTACGTAGCTCAAGTGCCAGAGCCTCAATCAATTCTTGAAGCTTTGAAGAGCGTGCCTTGGACTAACGCCATGCAAGAAGAGCAGAACGAATTCCTCAGAAATTGTGTCTGGGAATTGGTCGACAGACCTCAAGAAGTCAAAGTCATAGGACTAAAATGGATATTCAAGAACAAATTGAATACTCTGGGAGTCGTCAATAGAAACAAAGCTCGACTGGTTGCCAAGGGCTATACTCAGCAGGAAGGAATTGACTTCGAAGAATCATTTGCTCCAGTAGCGCGATTGGAAGCAATCAGACTCTTTCTCGCCTATGCAGCACATCACAAATTCAAGGTCTATCAAATGGATGTGAAGTGTGCATTCTTAAATGGAGAAATCAAAGAAGATGTCTACGTTGAACAACCTCCAGGATTTGAAGTAGAAGGAAATAAAGTCTACAAGCTAAAGAAGGCGCTTTATGGATTGAAGCAAGCACCTCGAGCTTGGTATGACACTCTGTCAAATTTCCTTGTATCAAAAGGATTCAAGAAGGGCTCAGTAGACAAAACTCTATTCACCATCAAGTCAGGAGAAGACATCCTGGTTGTTCAAATCTATGTAGACGACATCATCTTTGGATCAAGATCAAACTTTTTATGCCAAAGATTTGGAGAGATGATGTCAGAGAAGTTCCAAATGTCCATGATGGGAGAAATGAGTTTCTTCCTAGGACTTCAAGTTAAGCAATCAGCAGAAGGGATTTTCATAAATCAATCCAAATACGTGAAAGACTTGATCGCCAAGTATGGAGTTCAATCTAGCAGAACTGTAAAGATTCCAATGAACACCAACTGGAAGATTGAACCAGGAACTGAAGGGAAGTCAGTTGATTCCAGCAAATACAGAGGGATAATAGGATCCCTGCTGTATCTAACAGCAAGTCGTCCAGACATCTCTTTCGCAGTCGGAGTGTGTGACAGATTTCAAGTTGATCCAAAGGAAGCACACATGCAAGCAGCCAAGAACATTCTCAAATATCTCAAAGGAACTCAGAATGTTGGGCTGTGGTACCCAGCTGAAGACAATCTACAGCTGACTGGATATTCAGACTCAGACTTCGCTGGAGATCGGTTGGATAGAAAATCAACTTCAGGAACTTGTCAGTTCTTAGGAAGTAGGTTGATTTCATGATTTTCAAATAAGCAAACGTGCGTCGCAACTTCCACAACAGAAGCAGAATATATGGCCGCTGGAAGCTGCTGCTTACAAATTCTCTGGCTGAAACATCAGCTGGATGACTATGAAGTGAAAACTGGACAGGTTCCAATTTTCTGTGATAGCTCAAGTGCGATTGCTATTTCAGAGAATCCAGTACTTCACACAAGATGCAAGCATGTAGACGTACGCCATCATTTCATCAGAGATCACGTGGAAAAGAGGGATGTGATTGTTGAGAAAATTCACACAGACATACAGCGGGCTGATATACTCACAAAGCCGCTGATAGAAGCAAGATTCAAAATGCTGTACGGATTACTTGGACTACTTAACCCAGACGATGCTTCACTCAGCTGAATGGAAGCAGACCCAGCTAAATGGAAGCAAACAGCTGGAATTCAGAATCAACGTCACTGGTATCAGCTGAGAAAGAATCTAGCTAAACCAGATGCTGAAATTGAAGGATTATTCAGCTGAGGGGGAACCAGCTGGAACCACTATCACCCAGCACACCCACTCAACCGAGGTATCAGCTGACTACAATGATCAGCTGAGAGGTTTGCAACAACATTAACTACACCTACTCAATCTGTTTTCAGTCAACTCATATCTTGTCATATCTAATCAAATTTAATTAAAAGTCTGCAAAGAATTGAATCATGGGAGTTTCGATGCAAAAGTCAAAACGCCTCAACCGTCCTCTCACGCGCATTAACTCGCATCTTCTAATCAAGAAACTGACAGGACACGAGAATGACTCCCAGTCGTAGATCTTCTTATTAATCGACAAATCTTGATCGTCCATTCATCAAGAAAGCTATATAAATATGCTAGAAGATATACGTAAAGCATTGCATCAACCCTAAAAAGTTTTTTTGGCATTCTTTATTATTTCCATCAATTGTTATTATTTGTTTCTACTAATAAAAGTTGCAGAAGAAGAACATGGAATCCAGAAAGATATCTCCCGAAGCCAATTAAACTTGAAGAATCTGTCAAAGCTTCAAGATAAGAGTTGCTTAACTCTCAAGAACCTCAAGAAGACGGAGTTCCAGGAGAAGATGAAGCCCATCGATAGATCCGGTCCAACACAGTGGGAGACTGTAAAGCTCAAGAACGTCGTTCATCAGGAAGGTGCAGAAATCTTCCTGGGAATGTCAAAGAAAAAAGACCTCCTCCGCCCCACTGTTTCTCACAACATTAAAGAGAGAACGGGACATACAACTCCCTGGGATGCAAAAATCAACGTCAACAGACCTGGACCAGATGTTGATAAAGCAGGAGTCTTCAAGAGCAGTCGTGTCAAAGCTCTTGCTCCACCACAGGAGGCACAGAAAAAGATGCAGGAGACAAAGCAGCATGCATCTATTTCCGTCCCAGCTGGGAATCGGAAACAACTTGAGGAGACAAAACATGCTGAAGCACCGTCTTTAAACAGAAGACTCAAGTCAAAGGTGCTCAGTCAGTCAGCCGAGAAGCCAGCTGACATTATGAGAGAATTCGTAATTACTCTCCGAGGAGCAGAAGGCCCACAAGCGGTCGGTTCTTACGGTGGAGAAGAAGTTCATGCGCCTGCGTGAACATCATCGTCATCAACGCCGCAACGTAGTATTCCAGCTGGTCAACTAAGCTTAAACCCCATGACATGGAATACTTCAACCTGGCCTCTCCTCAATTTCCTTCAGCTCAACAGGGACACCAACTTCGAGATCTTCCGATGAAAGATGCTCAAGCCCCTGCACTAAGCTCAAATGAGAAACATCACCCAGCCAATGATCACTTGCAGCTGGATGATGATAATATGAGTTGAACCCATTACCCACCACTTCGAAGTGGAAAGGGAATACTCGAGTCCCTCAAGTGTTGAATCAGTCTTTCTCATTCAATCTAAGAAGTCTGAAGAAGCAAAATTGCAAGGAATGAAGTTGTGCTCCACTCAGAAGATGCTATCTCCAGTGCCAACTCATCCCTCCAAGCACTCAGATGGACCGCCCCAGCTGAATCAGGCCAAGGACGCTGTGTCTACAATTACAGCTGAGGCTAATGCTACTGAAGAAGAGCCAGCTAATACAACAGCTGAGCCACCTAGACTCCAGACCTCGCTGCTCAGAGCTGAAAACCACAGTTTCGCCAAACTAAAACATCGCAACACCCGATGGTGTATCTCTCCCACCCTGTTTGATCATGCCAAAAAGGTGAAAGTAAAGGAGAAGAGACAAGTCAAAGAAGAGGCAAACTGTTGAGCTAGAGGAACCAACTGAAGAATAGACGAGTCAAAAGAAAGAAGCAACGGATGCAGAAGAGAAGACCCAGCTAACTGGGATTGAAGACTGAAGAATTGAAGATTTTTTTCTCTTTCTTTTTCCTGTGTTATAATGTATTTTCTTACATTAATAAAACACAAGTTTTTCTGCGTCATAAGTTGTCTCAGTTAGGTTTTGGCATCATCAAAAAGGGGGAAATTGTTGGGAAAATTATAAGGTTTTGATTTGATACCAAAACCCAACTGATTCTCCAACCGAATAAATGATCGCTTCAACCTAAGTAGAGTTTTCCAGCTCGCCTGTTTGAGCTTTAGATTTTCTAGGTTTACAGGTTAAGGAAGCGGAAGACAGCAGTCGACCCAGCTGTGTCTACAGCAGGAGTCAGCTAGCGGAAGTCAGCAGAAGTTCCAGCTGTGTCTACAGCAGGAGTCAGCTAGCAGAAGATAACAGGAGCCAACCTTCAGTTGAGTCCTCCAGCAGAACTTGATCAAGCTAAAGAGAATTCGAGTTGAGTTCAAAACACAGCCGGTCCAGCTGTACAGAACAAAGGGAACTAACTCTGAAGACATCACTTCAAGTCAGTCCAGCTCTGAATTCAAAAGCCAACTCCAAAGGCAGAAGATCCCGGCGTCAGAGGAAGTCAACATGCCTCAACCAATGAGGGATTGTCGAATCAGCATCCTAGACTTCAGGCCCTACGATGTGACACAAATGAAAACAGGTGCAGATTCGCCCAACGGCAGATCTCGAATTTAAGAAGAGTAGGTAAGATTCAAACGGCTCCTCCAACGGCTAGTCTTGAATCTCTACCTATATAAACCCGTCTTCAACCTCAGGATCAAATACGAAAAACTCTCTACAAGCTTTCATTCTCTGAAATCATCAACCTTTCAAAAGCTCCCAAGCAGTTCTACATAGTTCAAAGAACACTTTATCTTAAAGTGTTTCTAGTTCAGAAACTGCTTAGTTTTTCGTCTGATCCCTAGGCCAAAATCTTTGTATATCTTAAGCCTAGATTTCGAACGAGTTCATCATACTCTAAAGTTCTTCATTGTAAGAACTCGTTCACAGTTGGAACCCCAAACCAAACCCCTCTTTACCCAGAAAGGTTAGGTCAAGGTTACGCTTGCTTGAAGCGGGAAATTCAAGTGTGTAAGGTTTTTTCAGTACCCGTAAACTGAAAGGTTAGGCTTGACAGTGCCCGCAAACTGTTGGAACACAGCTCGGGTTAGAGTTGTGAAGTTGCTTGGTACTTGTAAACCAAGTGGTAGTGGATTACCAGTGAACCTGGTCGTGGACGTAGGAGGTGTTACTCCGAACCACGTAAAAACTCGTGTGCTCTTTTCTTTCCACTTAAATTCAGTTTTGAACTAACTTTTTCATATCATTGCATATTTGATCAAAACTGCATACGCAGCTGCTCTCCAAAAACAGCTGTGTCTCTCTGAAAGTTGCACAACTTGACTAAGCTGAAAACATAAAGTTAATCTTTTCAACTGAGTTTTTCTAAGTAACCGAGCTAAGTTTTCAAACCACCACATTCCGCACCGCCAGCTGAGTTATTTCCCCAGCTGGATCAATAACTGAGCTCACCAACTCTGTGATTTAACTTGAAAAAGTTTTTAGAAATCTATTTGGTGTATTCACCCCCCCCTCTACACCAAATACCTAGCTCAGGGACCATCACCTTTCATGACTTCGGCCACTACATCTCAAAGAATTAGAGGCATCTCAGCCGAAGATCAAAGGCACCCTCGTTAGCACCAACAAGTTTCTCATCATTGGAGGACATATCCTCTCTTAAGTGATTTCAATTAAGCTAATAAATAATGATCAATTGAATTGGATTGAAATGGGGGCACCACTGCTGCAACAAACATAAAGTAAAATGGGGGTTGTGGTCTCTCGAAGAGGACGATAAGCTTATCAGACACATCACTACTTATGGCCATGGATGCTAGAGTTCTGTTCCTAAATTAGCAGATTTATTATTAATTTGTCATCATATGATCCTTATATACTATACATGATCCAATTCAATTCCTTCATGTACATTAAATAATTAATTAATGGCTTTGAGCATGCAGTATTTTATACATAGAAACTCGTTGGTGCTAACAAGGAGCCTCTGATCTTCGTCTGAGATGCCTTTGAGATGTAGTGGCCGAAGTCATGGAAGGTGTTTGATGATTTGTTTATGTGAAAGAAACAAAAAAATAAAAACAAAAAATGAAAAAATAGTGATTTTGTGACTGGAGGAATTTTTTGCTCCACTTATACATACGTTAGGGTACTGACAGCCCCTAACGTTACGTTAGGGGTGAATCCACACTTGAATGTGTACGTTAGGGGGTTTATTGATACTTAACCCTAAAATATTTTTAGAATGACGTCATACTTGCAAAAATGATCAAAAGTGGTGATTTAACAAGCCCCCTTTATCCCTAAAAAAAACCCCTTATTTTGAAAATATATACTCCATGATTATAGTTTTAATGCATACTATTCTCAAAAAAAAAAAGTTTTAATGCATACTGGATTGGACTAAAATATACATCAAAGTGGGCTAAATAATATAAAATGCATGAAGATAACTATTTACAGAAAAGGAAATATTAAACATAGCCCCCATTTTACTCCATATAGCCCCCATAAAAAATAATAATGAAATTAATTATAAATATACTATTATGCCCTTATAGCCCCCAATTAAATTTTTAAATAAAATAAATCTTAAAACCCTTATAGCCCCCACTTAAAATTTAAATAACATAAATCCTAAAGATATATTATCGGTTTATAGCCCTTAGCCATCAGACAGAAGAACTCGTACGAAGCCATGAAAGAAGAAAAAAACTATCGGTATTTCAATTGTTACTTTCTTATTAATCTTTTTGTTCTTCTATAATTTGTTTAAGTTTGTCATGATATTAAAGAAAAATATTGAATTGCGTGAAAAAATAATTGTTCGTGTGTTTAGCTTTCTCATGCACCGCCTACTTTGGGAGTTATCTCAAGCATTCATAATTTGATAAATCCATTGTCTCCTATCTCAATTTCTGACATGATTAATAGTTCTCATGTATTAGCAAAGACTTAACTGCAAATAAAAATAATGGATAATGTAAAAATATGGATAGAATTATCGAGCTAGAGTTCCGAACTTTAGGTGCTTATAAATATTATGTATGTGTAGTGCAACTCGTACGGTAAAAATAGTTATTAATTAGGATCGAAGAACAACTGTGAAACAACCATGTTTATAATTAATTTCATTATTATTTTTTATAGGGGGTTATGTGGAGTAAAATGGGTCTACGTAATTAAATTATTTAAAATTTAATTGGGGGCTATAAGGGCATAATAGTATATTTGTAATTAATTTCATTATTATTTTTTATAGGGAGCTATGTGGAGTAAAATGGGGGCTACGTAATTAAATTATTTAAAATTTCATTGGGAGCTATAAGAGCATAATAGTATATTTGTAATTAATTTTATTATTATTTTTTATAGGGGATTATGTGGAGTAAAATGTGGGCTATATTTAAAATTTCCCTTACAGAAAAATCTTATTTGGGCTGAAGCCCAATGCTATTTGATTAAATGTTCCTTTCCATTTTTCTTTCTCACAAGCTCTGTAATTTAGTAAATAATTTGTGTATTTATTTCGTGTTTTCAATATTTTCGTATCTCAATTTCTAGCACGGTATTGGAAAAGATAAGGAATCAATAATACAATTGGATATATTCTTTTCCCACATTGGGTGAATTCCACTGAATTTAACATCTACCACTACGTAATTAGGTTATATCCTTTCGAATAGGTGAAAAGGCATTAAATCTACTTAATTTATTAAATCTAAGAAGGAAAATAAATGTGACTAATTGGTAATTTCTTGGCCATGAGATTCATCTATTCTCTTAGGAAGAGCATCGCAAGCCACTTGATGGTCTTTGCTTTTGCCCCATAGTAGAATATACATACCCACTATTACCGCAACCGATCCCAAAATGCTGTTCAAATTGTTGCACAATTTCAATTCAATTAGTCACACGCAATAAAAATAATACGATAAATCATATATTAATATAAAGCTTGAAAATTGCAATGCTTAGATATGTGGCTAATCGTGGCAAATGTTAAGCCATATCATTTATTGCATTATTGTACAACATCTCTTATTGTATCTAGAATTGATAGTCACGTGTCAAGCAAATTTAAACACTAGATTTTACTAATGGAAGTTTACAAAAATGATAAGCTTTTGTATGTATAAAAAATAATTAATAATTTCCAATAGCAATTTTGGTGCACTTTCAGTTCCGACTTCCGATCCTCTCCCCAACGTTTTTTGTATCATACTTATGTCCTCAATCCATTATCAAATTTTAATATTTTAATAATATTTATTATAAAATAAAAATTTATATATAATATATTGTACTATAATCAACATTTATTATTAGATATTGAAGCTTAAAAATTTATACCTTAAATCTTAACTAAAGAATAAAAATTAAATACTTATAAATTCAAATTAATAATTATTAAATTAAACTAAAACACAATAAATTAGCGTCAGAGAAAAAATTGAAGAAGAAAAATGAAAAACTAATGGTGGTGCACAATTGAGACACCAAAAAGTGGAATAGAGAATTCTAAGTAATATATTTGTTAATTTTCTATAAATGCAATACTGAGATATATATTGCATGTATGACGCAACACACAAAATACTTATTAGACACGAATGACTAAAGAGTAAAGACGCCCTTACCTTCCAAGGTAAATCTGCTCATGCAGCAGTAAAACATCGAAAACGGCAGCAAAAAACTGAATCAAAGGGCTAAACGCAGCCGTAAAAACCGGACCACGTCCCTTCACACACCAAGACATCACTACATAACATAGTCCTGATCCCACAATTCCCTAAAATAGACACAACATCATATATCGCCCATCACAATTCTCAACACACACACCCAAAAAACAAATCTCTAAACCAATATATTCAAAATACTCACACTAAATATGACCGTGAGAATCTCCAGCTCCCCTCCAACAATCCACTTGGAAAAATTCCTGTCCATGATGAAACACAAGATCGCCGATTGGAACGAGCTAAATGAGGACATGATCATCGTACTGGAGTACCGGTGTGGGAAGTAATGTCCGATCCTCGATTGCATAAGAAACCACGAGGACCAAGCCAGGCTTCCTGCAGTAAGAAATGCGGCACCTGGGCCGAATCTCTTCGCCCTAACCCGGTGCTCGTCTACAACAGAATGCCGGGGGTTGATGAGCACCTCGCCTTTGTAAAGAGAGAGGATTAGGGCTCCCATCACACAGACCAGTGTTCCTGCAACCTTAGCCTTGCCGTTGTTGCTCTTTATGTCGACTTTCTCCATTCTGTTCAGCATTTATTTGGCTAATAGATCAGATTGACAATACATATTTATGTGGGGCGTTTTTTTGGATATATGATAGCTTGTACAAATAAAAATAATTAATATTGGCTGATCCACCACATACTTTGATTAATTGAATAATTTTAAGCTTGTTTCGTTCAAATACTTAATCATATATGCATGTATATATTGTCATATCTAATTCATCAGCCTAAGCAATGCAGTATTTGAGACAATCAAACAAGCTCAAAATATGTGGCGGGTCAGCCTAGCTATATTATATTTTTTGCACGTGTCAAGCAAATAAACGCCGGTTGAAAGAATGTGATATATAGTATATATATATAGATCATACAGAGATATATATTGATGCATGGCCTAATCCCTTGGATTTTGGCTTAATTACCTGAGTGGCAATGCCAAGACAAATGTGATGACTGGAACCATGTTTATGAAAGCACAGGTGAATGTTGCTGATGTATAATCAAGCCCAACCAAGAACAGATACTGTGTAAGTGTCAACCTAGATTTCCACAAATAGTCCAAATCAGACAACCTTAAAATAGGTTGAAATTACTTCAAATAATTTTAATTTCTTACCCAACCAGAGCACAGAGAAACATTTGGCAAATCAAACTCACAGTCAGCTTACTCCAACTACTCCTGCAAATTAAGAGAGCCAACTACTTCATTTTTTTCACGCAAAAACTACTAAATGCAAACAAATGCTAGTCCTAAAAATCGAGCTACCTTTCCCAGAAAAAAGTGAAAGGGATCAAGAAAATGGCCGCGACAGATTGTCTGTAGACGACGATGATCCCACGATCCATTCCTCCATTAAGTGCCTTCTTCATCAGTATGTTTACAATAGCTAAACTGAGCTCAACACTCACCATTGCAGACACTGGCTTCCACATCTCCACACAACTCATTTTTTGTACCTAGTTTAATTATTTTTTTTAAGGATATGATATTTAAGTTTGGCCTTTGTCCAACATTGATTTATAGTGGTTATTGTGAGTGAAATATAAATTCTTTATTTATTTATGCCTTCAAATTCACTCTTTTATCATGTAATGAAGAAAAGTAAGCATCAACAAAAAGATGTTGATTTTGATGTATAATGCAATACGTATAGAGACAGCATCTAATACTTTTTTTGGGAAATTGAACCAATTTAAATGTACATTTTTGGTAAGTTGAAGGCGGAACAATATGTCTAATCTCTAAATTCGTAGCATCCAAGCATAAATAGGTCAGCAATGGGAATATGGGATATGTAATATGAATGACATCGCATGCAATTAAATGTTTTGAAAATTTAATTATATGACTTAATTTACAATAAAGGTGAACGGTCCCGATTCGAATTTTATATGGCTAATATGTGTGATATCTTTATTGGATTAATGACATATATTGATTTGAAATTAATTATATAACTTAATTGGATGGATTAAATCTACTTATCCTACTTAAATTTTCAGATTGAGCCATATATTAATTTAACGTAAGCAATATAGAATGTCACATAAATTGACAATAGAAGAATTCGTATGAAACGAGTCCAATTTATCTAGATGAGTGGGAGGCATTTTTGTGATATTAATACATACACTTATAAAAAAAATTTACATTTGTTGATCATAAGATTTCCAATTTACATGAGCTCATTTTCCAATAAAGCATCAACATTTTTTTCTCACTTTTCTATAATGTAGTATTAATATTATTGTTTCACATCGATGTCATTTATTAATTATAATAAGATTAAGAATTGAATATGGAAATAGAAGAAATTTTGAAACCAGAAAAGTATGGAGGATATATACAATTATTTTTTATATTGTATTACTTTTGATTGAATTGATCAACTTAATCAGCATCGCTCTTAAATTAATAGTGCTTCGATATTCTTGAAGAGACGGTTGGTTCTATCCAACTTTTACTTGCATGAATTTCTTTAACTAATGCTTATATAGTTTTATGTTTATTACAACTATATATATATATATATAATATAAAACACATATATTTGACTCAGACAATGTGTCGGCAATGTGTTGTGGTATACGCACATGCTGTCTCTATATGTGTGTGTAATTACTAGTTTGAAAAATCTCGAGAAGAGTGGGCTGCCTCAATCATATATCAGATATAAAACAACACGAACATCCAATCATTTGATAAATTCTCCACTAAAATGTCATACAAGTAGCATAACCCATTATTCAAACAAAAGTAATAACAAAATAAAATAATAATTTTTTTTATGGTTGTTTATCTTTTACTATTTTCATTTTGTAACGAAAAAAAAAACAAATTTAATTGTTCATTATAATGGATTCCGTGCAAGGCGCAATAGTATAGTGTGTGTATATATAAAATATATAGCATAACAAAATTGTTTGGTAGTGACATAATTTTAGTGACGCCAAAAGATATATTATAAAATTTATTATATCTTTAGGTGTAACAAAATTTAGTTACATCGATCTAGGGATGGACATTCGGTTATTCGGTGTGGTTTTGACCTAAACCAAACCAAACCAAACCAAATAAATTAAGTTTTTAAAAATTAAAACCAAACCAAACCAAACAAACTCGAACCAAATTAACTGAATTTTTTAAAGTTAAAACCAAACCAAACAAACCAAATAGTCATATATGTTCTAAATATTTCATCCAAAATTAACAAAAATATACTTAATACAATAAGACAATAATAGTATTTTAATTAAAAAAATTAATATCTATATATATATATATACATATTATAGAAAAAGCCAAAAATGTAAAACGAGCAACAAAAAGACCAGTTCATAAAATTAATATATATATATATATTCGGTTTTCGGTTTGGTTTTGTTGCCAAAGTATCAAACCAAACCAAACCAAACAAATTAAATTTTAAAAAAATAAAACCAAACAAACCAAACCGAATTCTATTTTCGGTTTGGTTCGATTTGATATTCGATTTACGATTTTCGATTATTTTTGTTCACCCCTAACTACATCCACATATGTGTCTCTATGCTCTTATTACTTATAAAAATGTAAGTAAATTTTATTATTTAAAGAAATGTAATAAAAAATTACTTACATCATCAAATATCACATATAATAGCTACTCATCCTAAAATATTGTAATTTTATTTAGTGACGTACATTTATAATTAAGTCTCACAATTCTTAAAAAATCATGTCACTCCTGAAATATTTTGTTGTCGTGGTGTATAAATACCAAAATATCAGTCGTTAAAAATATTGTAAATTAAATATTCTAATATCAAATTTATTAACTGAGTACATCAATATCAACACGGGCATATATATATATATATGCATGTGTGTGCTAAAGAACAAATGTGTGTGCTAAAGAACAAGACTTGTCTTCTTTGATGGCATTGTTTGATAAGAGTTTTTTTTTTATCGATGACACTATATCCACATATAATTGGAATGGTGGGACATTCATAATTGTGAAAAATTAGAGTATGATTTTTATGTCACTGGAGGAGACAGTGGCCAACTATTCTTCTTAAAAATTAAGTCCGTCCTTTTTTTTCCCCCCATTCACTGATAAAGCGGATACAGTTACATTTGGAATAAATAATTTGAGGGAATAAAGTATTTAATACTTTTCTGGTTAGTTCTCTTTATAAAATACTCCAATATTATTACAGATTTTTTAACTCCTACTCCCTCCGTTTTTTTATAAGTGTCCCCCACCATCAAATTACACGTACCAAGGAAATAAAGAAATTTACCTATGTAACATTATTAATTATCATCATTAATGTATACATATAACTAATTAACAAATTACTATAAGCATTAAATAAGGATAAAAAAGGAAGAATGCCATTATTTTCCTCTCAAATTTTGAAATATGACACTTATTTGAAAACAAAAAATTGAGCTAAATGGGACACTTAAAAAAGAACGGAGGGAGTATTTGTTCCATCAAATGCAATTTACTACATAATGTTAGTTTTATTTATAAATAATAAGTATTTCACAGAAAAATGAAAGTAAAAATTTCTTTTATTGAAACATCATTATCTAAAATTTTGAGCTACAACTAAACCATATTATAGAAACTTCATTATCTATAATTTTGAGTTAAAGTTCAATAAATATTTTTAAATAAATTAAAATGAACTTCCATACATTTTGTCAAATTTGAAGAATTGACATTTGTTTGATTTGATACTTTAAAAAATTATATTATAACGGTTCGATCAAAGGTTGCAAACATCATGCAATTTTTTTTTATATTAGTTTATTTTCATTGAACTTCTACTCTTAATTATGCCCAATAAATATTGGTATCATATATTGCGACTAAAATTACCTTGATATATAAAATTCATTTAGCTCTAAGCCTCTAACATAAGAAAATAAGCCTTTCTCTTAAAAAAAAAAAAAAAAAAAAATAGACATTTAACTCTTGAAATAAACGTACATGGAACTCTCAATGATTAAATCAGAAAAAAGAAAAACAAAAAAACAAAAAAAGGAGAGAGAGATAGAGAGAGAGAATTGACTTGGATGACTCTCAACTACCCCTCTTTATTACATCCCATATTATGGTCCTTTTTTTTCAGAAAAAGAAAAGAAAGAAAAAGAAAATCATATTTACCCCCACACGCGCAGAGCACCTTGCTTGCTATTTTCAACCAGAAATTCCCATCTCGTAGATGTTACCCATTTCGCAGATCACACTGTTTAAGATAACGACTGCATAAAATAATTGAGGGTTTATTGTTGTTTTACTGGAATTAATGAATGATATACAGCAGTAATTCACATATATTCAGATTAGTAACAGTAGAGCAGTAAACATTAGTTTCAGTCGTTGAAGTAGTCGGTCGAGTTTTCGTAACGTAAATTTCCAATACCTCTACCGTTTTTGGGGCGGAATTAGGAATTAGGTCTTACTTCGAGAAGACTTTGGGTGAAAGTAGTGCAAGGAAGAAGAAGATGGGGCTGGTATCGGGAATGGTGATGGGGATGGTGTTCGGGATCGCGCTGATGGCGGGCTGGAAATACATGATGGGCCATCGGAGCAGGAAGCGTGTTGCTAAGGTTATTCAGTTTATTGTATTTTCTCTTTTTGTGTGTGTGTTCATCGAAATCTCCGAGTAGGATAAATGTTGAAATTATATGGACTAGGAAATAATCGGTTTAGGTTGTTATTCATTTGTTGGATTTGATTCTATAATTCTTGCGGGAATATCGGTTTTGATGTTTTGGCCGTTCTTTGGGTCGATGTCGGTTAGTTGATGATGTCGGAATTTCCTAGAGATTTTTATGATTAATTTGAAAATTTGATCTTCTGTTGTCAACAGGCAGTAGATATCAAGCTACTAAGCTCACTGAACAGGGACGATATGAAAAAAATATGTGGGGAAAACTGCCCAGAGTGGATATCGTTTCCTGTTTACGAGCAGGTTATGCTATTTTCATTTAATTGGCTTGAAATCTTGGGATAATGCATATGGTTTAGATATCAGTTCGTGATGTTAATTCTTGTTTGTCTGTTTTGATACCCTTTCGCTATTGCGGAGTTGGAATTGTGGCTACTTTTTCCTGTCTTTCCTTTTCTTTAATTAATCTCAACATAATTTGTATTAGATTCTATATGTTCCTTTGTTACAAACTACTGGCTTCGACTCCTAAACCTGACTTGATGAAGATTGTTTTAGGGGTGTATTGTATTACCTAGTTACTTCCTTCTGGATAATGTTTCCATGTAATTCTAGAAAAGCATTCAGTTAGTTGCTCTAGAGATCTGGGATCTTGACTTGGCTTTGTTTAGTATGAGTTAAGTTGGTATACATGCTCTGTTGACTGGTAAAGCAAGTGAAAGCTATACCTAGAGCCCCTAATAGAGAAGCGAAAAGCCATCTGCAATCCATTTCCTCTTTACATAAGTTGGGTCACCTGTTAAAATCAGCATTAGTTTCAGGATAATAAGAACTTCTCTATCTTGAAGGATAAGTGTACTTGATGAAGGGGATTACAAAAGAAAGTTTAAGAGTTTGAGTGTACAGAACAAGCTTATGTGAACACATGCTTTAATGCTTTATTTCTTCTCCTTCATGATCATATTGATCATTGTTGGTAATTTTATGTTGCTCTGTTCACTTCTTTCAGGTGAAATGGCTAAATAAACAGCTAAGCAAGTTGTGGCCATTTGTTGCAGACGTAAGCTTCTTATTTGTCCTTTAACTCGTGTAATTCACTTTGCCTTACTTATCTGTTAACCTACCTGATTCTGCTTTTAAGTATGTCTCCGTAGAAGCTTTAAATATTTCATTATTTGCATGAATTAGGAAGTAAACCTATCACTATGGCACTCGTTTCCTTGGTTTGGCTGGCTTCTTATTATGACATGTCTGAGGCACCGGATTTATGAATGCTCATTTCTTTTTGGGGGGTAACTTTGTTAATATCCTGAACTGGTTTTGCATTATGTTGTATAAAACCTCATCTCCATGCTATGTAGTATGTAGTAGTTCAACAGATGCTAAAAAGTTATAGTGTAAAGAAGAATAAGATTAGTACTTCTTGATTGCATATATCATATATGCTTTCCATGCTGTGGAATTGATCGTTATATGCAACTGTAGTAGTGTAGTCTCTTTAAATGATGTATGTAAGTACCCTCATTCGGAAGCTCCTTATAAATTACAAATTCAGTGTGCATGGAAGAGATGAAAAATATCGTGGGGAATTTTATTGCATGTTGGGACTATGTACTTATTGGTATGAATTATACTTTCTATGATTCTTCAATCGACAATTTGTTAGGATTCACATATTTTTGCGTTCTTCTATTCATTATGCAATATTTGATATTGAAGGTTTTGTTTTGTCACATTGACAACTATTTACATTTTCTGATTTTACGCTTCCAGTTGGAGTCAAGTGAGTTCAGATTGCTAAATTGTTAAATGGTTGCTTTCTCAGGCAGCAGAGGCTGTCATAAAAGAATCTGTGGAACCATTATTGGAAGAATATCGTCCTCCTGGGATCACCTCTTTGAAATTCAGCAAATTCTCCCTTGGAACTGTGGCTCCCAAGATTGAAGGTTGCAAAACTAGCATCATTATTAGTGCATTTTTAATTGAACCTACTATTTTTATCTTGTTGTTTAGTATTGTTCGTAGTGTTTGCAGTTGTGGCCATTTTCTGAAATTTGTGTTTTGCCAAAGTTTCATCAATCCTGTGATAAATTCTTCTTTGTTTTCACCGGCTTCATTACATTCTTTACTTTTGTGTGGTGGGTGGATGGGGGGGGGGGGGCATTGCTATCAGAATCATTTGATGGAAAAGGTTCTGATAGTGTACTTTGTATGATTATAAAGGTTACCCCTATTGAACTCCCTAAGAACCTCTTAGTTGGGGAGTCTCAGAGATTTCTTTTTTTATATATATTTAAAAGGAAACTTTTCTTATGTTTAAACTTATATCAAGCTAAAACTTATGTTACAAGCTTTAGCATGTCTGCTGATTCTATTATCCTCACTCTGAAGATAAGAAGTTCTATTCAGAACAACTTGAGAATAGTTCATAAGTTGTCATACCATAACATATACTGAAGTCTAAATTGTTTATTGGATAATTTATCCAGATACTGACTGTGCTTAATATTGTTTTAATTGATTTGATGTGTATCAGGATTTCACGTGTCTTACTATGAATGTGTGTGTGTTGGATCATCTCATTATGTGCATAATTGTTTAAGCCTTGCAGGGATTCGAGTTCAGAGTCTTAAAGAAGGTCAAATCACAATGGATATTGACTTACGCTGGGGTGGTGATCCTAGCATCATTCTAGCTGTTGAGGCTGCATCTGTTGCTTCTATCCCTATTCAAGTTGGTGCACTAAATATTTCGCTCTCTTTCATTGTTACTGTTTGTGGTACCACTTTATAGATATGTTTGTGGTACCACTTTATATATCTATATTATACTATTCTGTAATGAAATGGAATATCTCCATTATGTTTCTTTTTGCAGTTGAAGGATCTCAAAGTTTTTACGGTTGTTCGTGCTATATTCCAACTTACTGATGAAATTCCTTGCATATCTGCGGTAGTTGTAGCTCTTCTTGCGGAGGTATATAAGCATACATTGAACTTTCATATGGGTGAAGGTGTATATGATCTTTTAGTTGGAAAAGAAAAGGGGAGAAAAAAAATTCCATTCTATTTTTCCTTCCTCTTGTGATGTAGAGTGATCATAATTTTGATTTCATGATGGATGACTGAGGATTAGAAAATTTTAGAGGTTAAAAATCAATCTGTGGTATTAGTCGTATGTTTCCGGATTACTTCTCAATGTATGTCACATATTTTATTTCCATGTCATCCAGCCAAAACCACGAATTGATTATACTCTTAAGGCTGTGGGTGGAAGTTTAACAGCTCTTCCTGGGATTTCTGATATGATTGATGTAAGTTTTAATATGATACTTCTCCATCTTAGTCAAGTAACTTCTTTTATTATTCAGACTGACTAGTTATTTGTTATTTCTACAAGGATACTGTTAATACCATTGTTACGGATATGCTACAATGGCCCCACAGGATTGTTGTTCCTATTGGTGGCACACCTGTGGATTTGAGGTGAAGCTAATACCTACCTATTTTCTTTGCCTTTTGAACTTACCTTTTATTTGGTTCTTATGTTTCATACTTAGTGTAACCTTTCTATTTGATGGTTCAGCAACTTTCTGGATGTAATCTTTGTACTTTATTCTAATGGTAACTTCTCAATTGTCGTGCAATACTGGGCCTAGTAGTAGTTTCAATATGTTTGGTATTTTAGCCTGTCAATAAGGGTGTTAGAGCAAAGAAAATTTCCGAACAGTCAAGTAATTCAGCTTTCTGCTAGACTTAATATTTTCCTGCTGTTTTTCTCTTGTTCCTTGCTCTGCTAACTCTAATGATATGCATGCGTGCGTGTGAAGGTGGTGATTGGTTATTTAAAGAATTGTATTAGGCAATTATGCATCTGCTTCACTTAGTTTCTATGATTGAAACCATGCCAATTTATAGATATGGTCTTGAGTGGCTTACTTTTAGTGTCTCATGAATCTTTTCTTTTCAGTGAATTGGAGCTTAAGCCAGTGGGACTGCTCAAAGTAAATATTGTACGGGCAAATGATCTGAAAAACATGGAATTTATTGGAAAATCTGATCCCTATGTTGTAGTACACGTTCGTCCTCTGTTTAAAGTTAAAACAAAGGTTGTTGATAACAACTTGAATCCTGTTTGGAATCAAACATTTGATTTGATTGCAGAAGACAAGGAGACACAGTCACTCACTTTTGAGGTTCTCTATCTCCCTACTATATGTCTTTTCTCCATAGCGCTTTATGAAGTGTGGTTCTCAGTTTCTGAAGAATGATCTCGTCTTTCTTATATCACCATTCATCTCATTGATATGCATATATACGTATGTTTCAGTTTCTGAATAATTTTATTGTCTGAATGTCTAAATTCATAAATCATCTCTTCTTAAAATAGGTATTTGATCAAGACATTGGGCAAGACAAGCGATTAGGCGTTGCAAAGATACCTCTGATCGAGTTGGAAGCAGATGCATCAAAAGAAATAGAACTTAGGCTTCTCCCATCGCTCGACATGCTTAAAATCAAGGATAAGAAGGATAGAGGAACTTTAACAGTTCAGGTATTTGCTTTAGTTTATGAGCATGGTTGTATAAGATCATCTTTTTTTGGTCTATGGTCTTCAAATTCTCTCTCTCTCTCTCTCTCTCTCTCTCTATATATATATATATATGGCTTGGTTTCAGGTGTTATATCACGAATTTAACAAGGAAGAGCAGTTGGCCGCCTTGGAAGAAGAGAAGAGGGTTTTAGAAGCGAGGAAGAAACTGAAAGAGGCTGGAGTGATAGGGAGCACTATGGATGCCCTTGACGGTGCGGCCTCATTGGTTGGTTCCGGTATTTCTGGTGGAGCAGGTCTTGTTGGAAGCGGCATAGGAGCGGGTGCGAGCTTTGTGGGGAGTGGTTTTGGAGCTGTTGGCAGCGGTCTGTCAAAAGCTGGAAAGTTTATGGGCAGAACCATCACCGGATCTACCGCAACTAGGAGGAGCGGAACTTCGACACCGGTACAGGTAAATCCTCAAGAAAATGGAGGTGCAAAGCCACTGTAACCCTCAACTGATTGATTGTTATTTTGTCTTGAAATTCCATTTGATAAATTCCTTTGGGTTTTTTTATGATTTCTGATAAGGAAGTTGGAATCTTGAATCGACCCATCCTTTGATGGTATCAGTGTCTATATGTTCTGTGTCTTTTTAGATTTTATTGTGTTTGTGATGTGAAGTTCTCTCTCTCTCTCATGTGCATCGTTTTTCATTGTATTTATGTTAGTGTTTTTAAGTCTTGACGTGCATAAATGCGGGGAAAGATCATGTTAATATTTCAGATAATTCTAAATAGAGTAAATCGTATGTTGAGAATTAAATTTATTTATAAATATTAATTTTCTTAGTGAGAAGAGGGTGAAACTGTAAATTTGCAACAAATTCTGCACTCTCGTGAATCGTGATCTGATGATAGCATATTTGAAGATCGGATTCTGAGACCGTGAAGGAACAACGTGGCGATATGTTTTTCCATATGAATGAAATACCTAAATACTCCATTTTATACATATTCTTATTCTTAATTATATTGCCAAAATTAAATAAAATCAAAATAAAATTTCCTTCTGTGGAATTGATTAACTTGCGAGTGAGAGATTAAAAGTTTTAATCCACCATTTTTCCAATCAAGCTACGCGCATGAAACTTGCATAGTTGAGTATGACTTCTTTTTATTTTAGTGATATAAATTTTATTTTACTATTTCAACCATTTCTTCTATATACTACAATATACGAAAGTTTTAAAATCCCGACGTCGTATTTTTCATTAGTTATGGATATTTATTTCAATTTTGGCAGTCATATAGTACAATATACGAAAATGTCCTTTTCTCATATAAAAAAAACGACCTTTATTTTTTACTTTACAACAATCTCAAAAAGGTGATTTATATGGTAGGAAAAGAACCAACGGATTCTCTTTTCTATGTTCATGAACCTTGCAATATTTTAGTGTATTTGCATGTGTAGATCATCTCTATATAATTGTGGATACAGCTAGATATATATATTCTTACAAGAACATAAATTATAAGTTTGTTGTAATTCATAGGTACATAATGTTTTAATCATGTTGAATGTCCTAATCTTAGTTCTTGTTGGAATCAAAGGCCCCAAAATCCAGATCCAAATTCAAAATAATTGAGCGATAACTAATCAATATTATAATTGTCATTAAGACATTCATTTAGATAAGACAAAGAACGAGCGAGGCATTAACGGAACTCATCAAATAATAAAGTTTGAACTTCAAAATCATACCTCGTAATTAGAGTCTCAAAAGATGCTATTTAGCTTTTCGGGTAATATATAATTCAGATCACTAAACCTGAATTGGTTTATTAATTACGATTGTAATTAAAACAACATCTAATAGCATCGGCTAAAATAAAAATAAAAATTAACATTATTATTTTTCTAACGGGAAGAAAACATATGCGTGATATACCATATGTATGCTTTAAATTATACTAATACATAATAAATTATAACCCTACAAAAAAATTATACTCCCTCCGTCCCATTATTGTTGGCTTGTATTCCTTTTTAGGTCGTCCCACGAAAGTTGGCATGTTTCCTTTTTGGGAAATATACTTCTCTCACAAAAAATTGTGGGCTCCACCACTTTATATCTTTTTACCTTTTAAACACCCTTCTCCTTAATACCCGTGCCGAAAAGAAACGTGCCAACAATAATGGGACAGAGGGAGTAACTTTGTGGTAGTTTGTGTGCAAAAAGTGCAATCTCTTTATTTGATGGTTACACTGATATGCCTATAATATATGTCTATAATGTACAAGCATATATGTAGGGGTGAGCAAAATAACCGAAATCCGAAAATCCGAACTGAACCAAACCGAAATATGAAATTCGGTTCGGATTTTTTCGGATTTCGGATCGGATCGGATTTCATTATCTCAAAATTTCGGATTTTCGGATCGGATCGGATCGGAACTTTAAAAAATCGAACAAATCCGAAATCCTAATTTTTTATATAATATGTATATATATATTATTTTATTATTAATAATTAAAAATATCTATCTAAATTCTAAAACCCTAAAAATACTTGATATTTACTTGATGATATCTATTGGTTTAATTTTTTAAATTATTTATGTAATTTCATTTGCTTTGAGAATGAAAAGTTTCCCGATTTTCTTGCTTTTTTATTGAAGGAATAATGATGTTGAGGAAGTAATTATATTTTATTAGAAGTAGATATTTATAATCATTGATATAGATCATTGTTAGTATGTTAGTGTTAGTCCATTATTTTCGAATTTTTTCTACCAATTACCGAATGGGATGAAAATAAATTAATAATTATATTAATTTCGAATTTCTGGATTTTTTGGATATTGTTTGGAGAATTTCGGATTTTTCGGATCGGATCGGATTTAGGGCTACATTTCGGTTTTTTCGGTTCGGATTTTCGGATCATTCGGATCGGATCGGATTTATTTTTTTTAAGAAATTCGGATTTTCGGATCGGATTGAACGAAAATCCGATCCGTAATCCGAATGCTCACCCCTGATATATGTATCTCAATGATATCAAAATATATATATAAAAAAAACTAGTAAAAAGGCAAAATACATTCTTAGATCCTTGTAGTTCTGTTTTTTTATTTCATTAGATCTTCCTTATAAAAATTTTCTTGTAGAAGAGATAGATTAATTGATGAGATACAAAAGCACGTACTAATTAATATTTGTACATTTTTTGTATGATTTATAATTTTATAAAGATTCGTGATTTACTAAGAATATTCTTTCAAACAAAGTCGGCATATTTCATCATTACTATCCCTGGATTTCTTCTAGTTACAAAAAATAAAAGAAAAATGGAAGGAAAGAAAAACAGTGCAGAATTAGTGCAATTTAGCTACTTGCCCCGAGAGCAGAAACGAAAGAAAAATAAAATGTGGCATTAAATTTTAATAAAGTGAAACAATCAAACAAGAGGGGTTGGTGGGCCGCACGTGACATTTGCCTTTATTTTGTTTTAAAATTTTAATTTTCAAGTTTCAAACTTTCAAAGTCAAAATTCCTTTCATTTTACTAGACTTATTTTTCTTTTATCTTTTTAGGGAAATTTTACTAGACTTATTTTGAGTACACCAAAGAAAGTCAAAAGATATAAGTGAGTATAATCCCATTTCAGTTCTAAATGTAAAATGTTAGCTATATACTATATCAATTATTTCCCTTAAAAATTAATAATAATTATTATCAATTTTGCTCTTTGTTGTATCAACTAGCGAGGGAGTTGTTTTGATGAATCATCACTTTTTCCGATGTTTATTGATTTGTTACTTTCAAAAAGTTTATTTGATGAATTGATTTTTTGTTTGATGTTAGGAACTATATAACCAGTTAATATTTTTTAGTTATGTTTCAATGAAAGGAAGATTGACATCACTCTAAAATGAATTACATATCACATCTGACAATGAAATTAATTTTGACAATAATTGTTGTATACATTAATTGTTGCAGATATTATTTTCCCCAATTTTACATTTTACCCAAACATAAACCTTCAACTTTATATATGAAAAGGTTCAAACTGGTGCTCGGCAGGAAACATCTATCCATATTGATTAGTCTAAATTGTTAAGAAAAAATATACTATTATTTCTATAAATCAGTTTTGCGTTAGTAGCTAGGTTCAAATTTGGCTTTTAAGAGTTATGAAAATACATTTACTCTTTGGTGCAATTAAAAGTCAAACTCATTTTAACAACATTTTTCCACAAGGTGCGCTGATTTTACAATATTGTTAAATTCATGTTGGGAATTTCATTGCTTAGAAAATAGAATGAAGAACTCAACAATTAATATTTTATTTCAATTAAAAAAAGTAATTGTCAAAGAATCAATTGAAATATTAGAAGAGAAGTCAACACCTGTTACAGATTGGATTAATTTTGAGTCTGTGACGCCTTCTTGTCGCCCAATATAAAGATTCTATCCTTCATTCCTTTGTACCAAAGGATTTAAAAAGAATTTACCCTTTTATTTTATGCCATTCATCAGCTGTGTCCCTTTCATTTATCATATTCTCTAGTATTTGTTTATATAATTAATCACATACCATTTGGTTACATCCATTAAAAAGAATTGATTCAATACATTTCTTATGTACCCATAGATACTATATTGGATTTGAATCAGATTTCGGATCAATCTATATTGATTGACTGCCTTCATTATGTTGTTGCTAGTAAATACCACTATTTTTTGTTTTGGATCTTCCAAATCATTCCCGCAGTAGATCCGGACCCATTTTTTTCCGATCATTGTTTACCAACCACACACTGTCTAACCAAATCAAATTCTCTCTTGATATTGATACGTTCCTCAAAAAATCCGATTCGTGCGGATTCTTCCCCCAACTAACGAAGAGATGTTGGCGAAATTGCCACATATATATGTGATTTGCAAATTATTGTACAAAAACGAGAATTTATCGAGTACGTATTGAAAATATCAGTTGCAAGTTTTCATGTCATAAAAAATAAAGTATTTTGAAAGACATTGGTAAAATTTAAAGTGTTAATCCATAAAAATACACACTTTTACTTTACACAAATGAAAAATACACATCTCCTCCAAAACAAATGAATTTTACACACTTTTCGTTTGAAGAGCCGATATGACACTTGATTGTGATTTATTTTAATCAAAAAGTGACTAATGATTGTTGATAAATATCTGCTGCATATTAAGCCTATATTCCTCTCGAGTACCATATCCCGCTCGAGCGTGAAATACTTATAAATTGAATTAACCAATTTCCCTCTCGTGTATACCTATTTCTCGCTCGAGCGGGAAATAGGTATACACGAGAGAAAAATAGTTTTACCTGAGAGGGATTTCAAGAAAATATGACTAAAAATCGACTAAATTATTATAAGTTGAATTAACCAATTTCCCTCTCGTGTATACCTATTTCCCACTCGAGCGGGAAATAGGTATACACGAGAGGAAAATAGTTTTACCCGAGAGGGATTTCAAGAAAATATGACTAAAAATCGACTAAATTATTATAAGTTGAATTAACCAATTTCCCTCTCGTGTATACATATTTCCCGCTCGAGCGGGAAATAGGTATACACGAGAGGAAAATAGTTTTACCCGAGAGGAATTTCGATTTATGAAAAAAATATCGAAACAAAATAAAATTAATCAAGATCCCGCTAACTAACCTATTATCCCGACATGATTTTGTACTTGCCGCAGCTTTCTCCTTTTTTTTCTCCCCCCAAAGTCACATACCTTATTTTTTGTGCTATGAATTGATGTTTTGTGGGTCATTCTAGTGTTAGTGTTGTAGGTATGTGTATTTTTCATTTGTTTTGCATGTGGTGTGTATTTTTCATTTGTTTCAATTCAAAGTTTGTAAAATAAATTTTTCCCCAAATTTAAATGTATCATATTTTAATCAGCACATGAGATTGGTAAAATAAAATTGAAAATAAAGATAAATTAAGCATGTGCATCTCGTGGACATATTTTGACTTGAGTAATTGAATGTACCATCACAAAAGTTAAAATATAATCTATAATGATTAACCTACTTAGTAAATGCTAAGAGTAAGAATAAAATTTCCACTCTTCTATTAATGTGGTGAAGTTCTAAAGTCTGAGACCAGTAAAGGTAAAACAGTAAAACTAAATGGACCACATGTGATTTTAGATTCTTTAAAATAGTAGAAACAGTAAAGTTAACTGAAGAAGACAGAACAATTTCCAGAATCAATAAAAATTAAATAAATGCAATTGTAGGTGGTTTACTTGTGAATCGCACAACAACAAAAATTCAATAAATCGAAAGGGTCATGAAACGATATTTTAGACATTTCAAATTTGATGTTAGAAATTTTTGAAAATTTCGTCTTGTGAAAATATCATAAAAAAATAGTATCAACCAGATATTAAACTATCGCATTTTTAAAAAATTTTATATCGCATAAATTATATTTAAAATTTATTCTAATGTATAGAATCATTTGAAAAAATTGCCCCAAATATGTTCGATCTATTTCAATTAAATATGAGATCTACTAATAGTCGACATGTTATGGACTATCCCGTAATTGGATCATGAGAATAAGAATTGATTGATGGTAACAGTTTGTTTGTAGTCAACTTGAAATTGACCTATCTTGCAGTTAACCTATTCTGGACTAAATCGTGGACCCCACAAAGCAAAACTCCTATACAGAAAATACAAAAACTTATAATCCTACTATTAAATTATTTTGTTCCTCTTTTTCCTCCTACATTGAGGAACGACGAATAATACCTGTGTCATTTATTCCTTTCATACAATGTATATATATACCATTAAAATGCCAGAATATTTCAAGAGAGAATACTCGAATATTATATACATTTCCACCTTTTACCTTCAATTTTAGTGGTTGAATTTCTTAATGTATATTTAAATTAAAGTACATACGAAATGTGCATGATACATGATGATTTTTTTCTTTCAGACATTTAGAGCATCTTATATTATTAAACATACACAAATAAGTAAATTAAATAACTGGGAGCCGAGCTGCAGTATTAGTATTATTTATTATTATTTTTTTTGTTATAAGATATGCATATCCTTTGTAAATTGATTGGACTTGAGCAATTATTAAACTATAACATGTATTTTGTCTATAACTTAGTCAACGATGACCTGTATATGTTGATAAGGTAATTGAGCATAATAATAACAACGATAATAATATTGATAAAATGTTTAACAAATGTATTTGTAAAACATAAAAAGCAACTAATTAAATTATCTTAGACTGTCATTATAGTTTGTGACTTGTGAGCATACAAATTATTTATCCGGGGTCAACTTGAATAATTATATATTTTAATAAAATTTAAACTCAGATTTGTGTGATGCAACAGTGAGTAACATACGTAGAGGAGCCCACACCGTTGCATCACAAGACTGTAGCTTTAGCATTGTGACAAAACACAGCTGAGAGAGAAACCAGAAGAAGAAGAAGAAGAAGAAGAAGAAGAAGAAGACGCCCAAGTACCATAACGAACATAAGCATTTCTTCTCCCTCTCTCTCTCCCCCCTCTATTCACACACACAGACACACACTGTGTTCATGCTTCTCTCACTAGTCTCTATCTAAAACCTCTATATACTCTTTGCTTCCGTCACCTCCCCTCATTCATTTTCCACCAGATTCACGACAATGCCACCACCTCCGCCGTCGTCGCACAGGCTCCTCCCGCCCCTCCTCGCTGCGGCGGCAGCGCTGGCCTTCTTCTTCATCCTTTTCGTCATCCTCTACCGCAAGATCACCCGCAAGCGGACCGTTCCGACGGATCTGATGAAGCCTCCGTTTCCGCCGCAGAGATTCTCCTACTCCCTCCTCCGCCGCTCCACCGACTCGTTCTCCGCCGGGAACCGCCTCGGCCAGGGTGGCTTCGGCTCGGTCTTCAAAGGCCTGCTCCCTTCCGGCCAGGAAATCGCGGTGAAGCTCATGAACGAAGCTTCCATTCAAGGCGAGCGCGAGTTCCAGAACGAGCTCTCCCTCGCCTCGCGCATCGACACCGCCTGCTTCCCTTTCGTCGTCTGCGTGCTCGGATTCTCGACCTCCGACGCCGCAAAAAGCTGCGATTTCCTGTATTTCGGTCGCCGGAGGAAGAGGAGAGAGAAGAAATTACTCCTCGTCTACGAGTACATGCAGAACGGGAGCTTGCAGGATGCCTTGCTAGATCGAAAATGCGCCGAGTTGATGAATTGGAGCAAGCGATTTTCGATTATATTGTCCATCGCAAAAGGCCTCGATTATCTGCATTGCTCTTGCGATCCGCCCATCATTCACGGCGATATCAAGCCTTCCAACATACTTCTCGACTGCAATTTCGACGCGAAGATTGCCGATTTCGGATTGGCGCAGGTGTTGAGCAAGGCGGAGGAGATGGTGGAGATGTTCGTCGAGGAGGAGGAGGAGAAAAAAATTGAGAAGAAAGGGGATGATTATGGGTCAATTATCGAGGAAAATGAGAGCTTCGTGGCGGAGGATTCCGTGGTTGTGAATGTGGAGCAATCGCCAGATTCTTATTGCGTGAGGATAGTTGACGCGGCGGCGGCGGTGGCGGAGGCGTCGCCGTCCGAGCATTTGGATAAGGAGGGGAGTGTTTCAGAAGGAATTTTAGATCGGATTAGTGTTGAGAGTGGGAATAAAAAAGGGGCAGTGAGAGCAGGGAAGAATGACGCCGGCGGCGGAGATTGGTGGTGGAAGCAAGAAAACGTCGGCGGTTTGTCGGATTCCGGCAGGGTAAAAGACTATGTAATGGAGTGGATTGGGAGTGAAATCAGTAAGGAGAGGCCTAAGAAGGAGTGGATTAGGTCAAAAAGCTCCATTGATGAAGAAGCTATAGCAGAACCTAAAAAGCAGGGGAAGAAGCTAGAATGGTGGGCATCTTTAGATAGAGAAGCAATGAGGAAAGAGAGAAAGAATAGGAAGCCAAGAGAATGGTGGAAGGAGGAATTCTGCGAAGAATTAGCCAAGAAGAAGAAGAAGAAAACAAAGGCCAAAAAGGGCCTAAAATCAGACAACGAAGGCGAAATGTGGTGGCAGAGGGACGACGACGGCTTGCCAGAGAGGAAGAGGCGGCGGAGCAAGGGCAGCCGCACCAGCATCGACCGGTGGCTGGAAGGTTTCAGCGGCGAGTTTCGTATAGGGAGGAGAAACAGCCAAGATTGGACTAATAATGGCGACATTCAGAAGAGTGGGGGCATTAGTAGCACCCCCAGTATGAGGGGCACGGTTTGCTACATTGCCCCCGAGTACGGGGGCGGCGCGCAGGTCTCGGACAAGTGCGACGTCTACAGCTTTGGCGTGCTGCTGTTAGTCGTGGTGTCGGGGCGGAGGCCGTTGCAAGTGACGGCCTCGCCCATGTCTGAGTTTGAGCGGGCTAATTTGATATCTTGGGCAAGGCAGTTAGCCTTGAATGGGAGGCTGTTGGATCTTGTTGATTCGAATGTAGTGTTGTTGGATAGAGAAGAGGCGGTGTTGTGCATCACCATCGCCCTTCTCTGCCTGCAACGGGTGCCTAATAAGCGCCCGTCTATGAAGGAGATCGTGGAGATGCTCTCTGGCAAGTCGGAGCCACCCCACTTGCCATTCGAGTTCTCTCCATCTCCTCCTTCGAGTTTTCCTTTCAGGTCGCGGAAAAAGGCTCGATGAATCAACCTCATCTAAGGTTATGTATCTTTCTCATTTTTTTCAGTAAAGGCAGAGTTTCAAACTTTTAATGTTATTTACACTTTACGTGCTCTTGTGCAGTATTAGCTTGATTAATAGGAAATCTTACATGTGCATGATTTTGTCTAAAAATTGCACCCTTTTTGACATCTTTAGCTGCACAAGTTTTGCTTTCTAGTTAGGAATCCCATGCACAAAGTTGAGCACATAGTGTGAATGATAAAAGATGGATCTTTTTTGTGTGCGTGTGTTAGCCTAGTGGTAGAGTGGTTAATGCCCGGGCCAAAGGTCACGGGTTCAAGTCCACCGTCACGCGGCCTTTATATTTCTAGTAATGTTTGTTCAAAAAAAAATGGATCTTTTTAATGGTAGACATTTCTTGTACCAAGAATTTAGTGCCACTAGCTTAGTTGAGCTCGCCGATTAAGTATCCCTTGCCATAAATACTCGTATACCAAGAAATTAGGTAAATTCACTCTCTTTTTCCCTAATTATTGCATGAAAAATTGAACAATTAAAGAATTTGTATTGATGATAAGGTAAAAGTGGGAAGTTTGACATTATATTTTTAATAAAATTCCGAAATAGAATACTTATTTGAGGACGGTGGGAGTAGGTTGTTAGGGTCCCATGAATGATCATTCATCTTTATCTTAGAAAAGGGGGTAATTAAGCTTTCTTGCAAAGTGGCATTGATTTCAGCAAAGAGAGAAACCAAAGCTAGGTCCCAAATGTGCGCAATATCATCTCAAAAGGTGATTGGCAGTGATATTCATGTTCCTTTTTGAGTGCTTTTTGGATGGCCCCTTTGACATAACTCATGTGATGCACAAAGTAAAGATCCAAATCGAGGTCACTTTGACATGAGGGAAAGTGAAGATATGATTGGTAGCTCACTCACACATGGTATGCTTGCTTTCGAGATCGATTGTCACTTTGATCGCGACTTTCTTCTTCTGGAATCTAGCATTGTGTCGGTATCCGCCATAGATTCGAGGTCAGGACACTATATAACGAGGAGAGGTGTGGTATTGGTATGCTCAAGCACCGCCTCTTGTTGCTTGGTTATTGCTCATCAACTACTTGGAACCTTTGAGACACGTCTTGTCTCATCGTGTCGTGTTTCTCGTGTTGTGTCTGCTCCTTAAATGATGTCCATTAGGCTTTGATTATTTCATTATTTGAGTTTTGGGGATATGTTTGTTGCGGCAACAAAGGTCGTTGAGTTCATCTGCATCGGTTTTCGGATGTTGAGAGTTTTGACACATTACCACAATAACCCTCGGTCATGTGGTGTGACCTTCCTCTAGAAAACGGCATTTTCGAATATATTATATATGTACCTACATGGCTACGACAACTTCCTGTAGCGTAGTTGATACCAATGTTTTAAAAACCGGACCGGAGATCGAACCGGTGAGGCTTCCGGGTCACGGTTCAACCGTGTTTGAACCGTTTTAATCGAACCGTTCAATAAATAAATAAAAATAATAATAAAATGTTAAAATATTCATGATTTTATAAGAAATACATATTAAAATCCATCATAAATATATTTATATTTTTCATGTGTAGATATTCTTAATAAATATATTCAAAATTTATACATTAAAATAATTGATAATCGAAAAAAAACTATAAAATTAAAATTTAGACATACTTTTATAGTATTCTGAATTAATAATAATAATAAATGTTGAATATTAAACAAGTGTGTGGCTTGGGAGAGTTGGTTGAGACCTTAGACTATCATCCTAAACCTCCAAGGTTCACACCTCATTGGAAACACAAATTTTTGCACATTAAAAAAAAAAAAATTGAATCGGTCGGTTCTCGAAAACCGCCGCCGGTTCTATGACCCGGCCGGTTTTGATCGGTTCTTTCCGATTTTGACCCACAAGCGGTTTTTAGAGGTTGACCGGACCGGCACCATGACCGGTTCCCGGTCCAACCGGTCGAACCGGCCGGTCCGGTCCGGTTTTTAAAACATTGGTTGATACTCCCTCCGTCTATTAATTATGGTTCACTTTTCTTTTTCGTTTATCTCATTAATAATGGCTCAAAAAAATAAATTCATTTTCTCACATAAAAAGGTGTGGGCTTCATCAATTTCTATTTCTTTTATCATTTAATAACATTTCTATTTAATAACTGTGGCAAACAGTAACGAGCCATTATTAATGAGATTGAAGGAGTATCATATACGTGTGTGTGTGTATATATATATATAATATTTAAATTTTGACACTGATCTAATATTAGACTGGATATCTTTATAAACTATAATAGCAAGCCCGGGCTGCTATTTTTAGAAACTTTTATTTTTCGATTTTTTTAATTTTTCACTTTCCAATTCTAGAAATTATACATAAAAATGGTATATCACAATTATTCATTAATAATTGACAATCATGCATTTAAGAAAAAAAATGTTACAAATTTAAAATCAATGGCAACAAATTAATTAAATTAAAACATTATTTTTCTAGATCATCACATAAGATTTTTCTAAAAGAAAGTCAACTGATTGAAACATTAGGTCAATAATTCTCTCTTAAATTTTGTTCCAAATTTTGGCTTAACAAATAAACATTAAAATTATAATATTTTATATCCATGGCTGATTTCAAGCCTCAAAATCATTCTAATTTTATAGTATCAAGAAATTATATTTAATACATATAAAGACATACTAATTTTATATATTATACATATTTTTTGGAAGGATTAATATATGTTGTATAAATTAAAAATTATTAATTAAAAATTTGAACATGAGGTCATGGCTGATTTCATGCATTTTGGGTTAACAAATAAACATTAAAATCGAAAATAGAGAGATCAGATGGTCAAAAAGAAACTTTTAATTTTCAGTTTTTTTTTCAATATTCTGTTTTTTGGAAATATTTTTTTAAATTTCATTAATATTTTTCCAATCAACTAATTAATTTCGGACGTTACAAAAGCATAATTAATGGCAAGATAATAATTGCAATAATGAATTTTCCATTTTATACTTTTTTCCTACCTATCAATTCCATAATTCAGCAACCAAATACATCCACACACTCTACATGCTTTGTGTTCTTTCATTTTGAGTATCCCTACTAAAGGAAGCATGATTAATAGGAAAGAAGTTAACAGTTCTGCTTCAACTTGATCCAGCCTCGACGACTAAGCCGCAAGGACCTTCGACCGTGAAGAAATTGTAGAGATAGATTAAGGTGTAGAAGCTCGCGCTCACCATATCTATCGAAGAGAGCGGAGATTAGTTGTTAAGGTGTTAGAGCAATTCAATGGCCAAACTCATATACTTTCTCGAAGGCAAATTAAAAACATGAGGTGGCCAAACTATATATCAAAGTGAAAAATCCTAAATATATAAATATGTTATATATAATTCTATTGTGGCATTATTTATAAAAAGAATTTATGTCTTTTGTCAAGTTTTATAAAGGTATTTTGTTCATATATTAATATATTATGTACAATTACAATTGAAAGATTACTAGATTTTTCAATGAATTTTATCATATATTTGTCACTTTTAGCTCTATTTTTTCCTTCTTTTTGGATGATTGAGTATTAATATTAATTAGAGACTAACAATTTATTCAAATCATGTAGAAGGATATTCTATGTATTTTTTTTATTGATCTATCATGTTTAGTTATATTTCACTTTTTAGATGGTTGAATATTAACATTTATTGGAGAATCAATCAATTAATAGCAACCGCTACAAAAGCAATAATCATGACAATGTATTAACTAAATTATGAAAGAAAAAAATTATGAATTCTGCTATAAGAAAGCAGAAATGGCATCGTTCTTTGTGAATAAAGGAACGATATTTTTCTCTCATGTCTATGTTTTTTTTATATTTGTGGAGATTAGAGATATGGAGAGGATGAAGTTTGTAGAATAGATTTAGCCAAGGTTATAATAGGTTGTTTGCGTTAGACTCTTTCTACATTGCTTTGTAAATGTTCCATCATACTGAGTTGCCCGATATGTAGACGTAAATATATTATATATATTTCGTATAACATATTGGATTTTTTACATGGATAGGATATGAAATAATATTTTGAATTGAAAAGATTGATTACAAACAGTTTTGTGCCGCCTCAATTAGTACTTTCTAGATTGAAGTCATTTAGGATGATAGTGTAGGTTCATCATTTTAGTATTTGGAATTAAGAAAATGGTGTTTGCTGCCATTATAGATTTTTCCCTCTTTGGGTGCAAAATCTATCATTGAAGAACAAAAAATAAAAAAAAAAATTATTTCATTTGGATTTTATAAAGCACATTCATTCACCTATATAACTGTTATCACTGCTTCCAATTTGGCATTATTATTCATTTTTTTGTTATATTTTAATTCGTAATACAAAATTATGATTCTATGTAATTTGCTAACTTGCTATATAAGAAAAACATAATACAAGCTGGGAGTATATCATAAATATTTTGTATCAATCAAAGAAAAATAAAGACAAAAACTTGGGTACATCAACCCCACGGTAAAGTTGGTTATAATTAAGGAAAATTAAGGATAATAAGAGGATAAAGGGGAATTAGTGGGTAATTAAGGGGTTTATGAGTAATTAATAAAGAGTAATTAGAATATAATTACAATTAGAATGTATTAATCTAATGTATTAATCTTCAATTAGAATTTATTATTCTCAATTAAAATTTATTAATCCAATTAAAAATTTATTCATCTCAATTTATAATTAATTAAATTTTAGTTAATTAAATAGATAAAATAAATAAAAAATAATACAACCTCACCATGTGGTGTCCGTATGGGTGTCTTTTCCAAAAATAAAAGAAGATCCAAACTTATTATTTATTCTTATATATTTTATACAATGGGAATATATATGAAATGTTATAAAGAGAATATGATTGATTTACACATAAAGTGGGTGAATTGCTAGAAAGACTCTTTTATATAACACCCACACGATGTGATTAATTTTTATTATTGTATCACATTTATCAAATTATCTTATTATCAAATTTATTTAAATTATTTTATCTATTTCATATTGGATTTTAATGTAATAAAATTCTTATCAATTTTACTATCCTAATAAATAAATAAATAACATAATACAAAATTTGTTGTTTAAAATAATTAATAATTCATATTTTTATTGTTGTGTTATATGTCCATAATTAATCACTTTTCTATGATCAATTTTTTTACTATATATCTTTTCACTTCAAAAATTTTATAATACAAAATACAATGAAAAGCCTAAAATTTATTTCAAGTTCATAATCACTATACGTCGTTGTATCAAGAGTACGGAATCGAAGTGGTTTCAAGATCCTAATATGCGATAAAGATAAGAAGAGCAATGCATGTACAACGGACATTGTTGACAAGGAAATTTTTCAAAATTCATAGATGTATGAATTTTGAATGAAATTTTGATTTATATCGTTTGATACTTATCTTTTTTTTTTAAATATTTTCCTTACTCATACTTATATTGTTTTACAAAAAATATAAAAATTCAACTTATCCGTGCATCGCACGGGTGTAGTACTAGTTATGATATATGGTAATCACAATCTCTCCATGTGTATTTATGGCATATGTGGGCTTTTAGACCATAAGCACAGTCAAGTTCTTCTATTTGAGCTGAATTTCATCAAAAAACTTGTTTGTTTAAATATGGACTGGATTTGCATAATAGGAACTAAGTAATGGGCCAAGGCCATGAATTTTTTACTTTTTTGACAGAAGAAAAACAGTGTCTGAATTAATTATTCACTAGCAAAACTGCATTAATATAATTATGTGATAATGATGGAATTTTTACACTCGGCTGAAGCTGAGTGGTAGAATCTAATTTTATGAATTTGATATTATATCAAAAGGTAATTCTAAACATAGTCCCCATTTTACTCTCTATAGCCCTTAATTAAACAAATAATTAAAATTATATAAATTGTACCATTTTAACCCTATAGCCCCTAAAAAATATAATTAACTAATAAATATAAAATAAACCCTAAAATAATTATAATCCATCAATTTACTATAGCCCCCAAACTCAAAAATTTGAAGAAATTATGTGTTTGTTTAATTAAAGCGATTCAGCCATCATATGAGCAATTAAGATACTAGACGAACAAGAGAGAATTGGAAAATCAAGGCCTTCCACTTCAATTCACTAACTCAACTTCTTCGAAAGCCTAAAGCATAAATGTAGATGAAAAAAAAATCCAGCAATTGGATTTCAAATGCCAAAATCTTCACATTTTCAGTCAATTTAAGATGATTGTTTTACCATTTCAGTCCAGAAACTTATTTATTGATTTGTTGCTTCATTTTCAATTATTATAATATCAATTTCTATCGAATTTCAAAATTACGGCTGTTCCAAAACTTGAGTAATGAACTCACCTTCATTTTCAATCGGAACTTATGAATATCCCACAAATAATTCTTCTCTTGGATTTGGATTTCTTCCCAGAGGGAAACTTCGGATTGTTCAACCATATGCCCTCAAATCTCTCACGAAAAGTTAGGAAGTAGCCATTTCTCGTTTTATTTTCTTCAAATTTATGGGTTTGGAGGCTATAGTATCCGGATGAAATATAATTATTTTAGGGTTATTAGTTAATTACTCCCTTCATCCCATTATTCTTGTCTTGTATTCCTTTTTGGGCTGTCCCATTATTCTTGTCATGTTTCCATAAAAGGAAATATACGTCTCTCACAAAAAGTTATGGGCTCCACCACTTTCTATCTTTTTACCCTTTAAACACCCTTCTCCTTAATATCCGTGCCCAAAAGAAATGAGACAAGAATAATGAGACGGAGGTAGTATAATATTTGGGGGTTATAGAGGTAAAATAGTACAATTTATATCATTTTAATTATTTTTTTAATTAGAAGACTATAAAAAGTAAAATAGAGGCTATGTTTAGAATTACCATATATTAAATTCTTTTAATTTTCATGTAGAGATGTCATAGTCATTAAATTTGATCCGGCCGTGTTATTTTTTCGGTCTGAGGGCCTGCCTCAATTTTTCATAAACCACAAAGCCTTAGCTAAGGCAGGCCCACGGGCCGAAGCTTAAATTTTCGGGGTCCGAGCCTATTTGATCAATTTCATTTCCACTAAAATTTTTTTAAAAAAATAGTGATTTTTTTGGTAGTCTAGTCGATTACTTTTTTTTCGGAAGATATACAATTATCATGTATTTGTTAGAAATTTTAATTTAGGATTTAAAGAAAATATATATTACTGTTTAGTGGGATTTGACATCACATTTGCAAGTGCAAATTTTTCTTCGCAACATTCATGAAATAAATGCTCATGTTTAAAACCTCAGGGTGCCTCCAACGGTGGGTTCCAAAATTTGGAACCCACCAAATCCACCATTGTGGAGTTTTGAAGCGGTTTCGGTTTTGAAAGCCGCTTCAAAACTGCCCGTCGAAGAGAGAAAATGCGGTAGGAGCGAAGCTGGCGCGTCACCCACGTGCGTGCACCACACGCGCGCGCGGTTGGCGCGTGCGACACGCGCGCGTGGGGTGGCCGCCACTTTTGACTTTTTTTTTTTTTTTTTTTTTTTTTTTTTTTGTCCTTTTTTTCATTTCGATTTTTTTTTGTAGTTTTTCATAAATACGGACCTATTAGCTCGTCTAAAACATATCGAACATATATCTTATATTAAAGATCACGACGAGAGCTTTTATTCGACATAAAAATCGTAAAAATCCGATTTGAAACGAGCAAATGATGATATTTTAAAGTTCAAAACTAATAATTTATGTATAGATATATAAAGATAATGTGTATTATAGTGGGACCCTTTAAATAGTAGAAACTGGTTTCATTGTTGTGGAAGGTGTTTAGATAAAAAAGTAGGTGGGTTCAGGCGATGTGGCGGCGATGTGGCGATTTGGAAAAGGCCAGTTTCATGTGGAGACACCCTCAGAAGAATATTCAAATTCTCCTATTGTAGAGTAAAGAAAACAGAAAAAATCTCCTATTATAGTGCGTGATCAATCTCGTTCCTATATATTAGATAATTAATTTTAGTATATTTATAATAGTGAAATAAAAAATAAAGCATTACTTAAAGTCCATATATACATATTAATTGGGAGTGAAATTTTCGGTTGAGTTTCGCAACGAATTGAAAATGTAATACATAGAAGATGAGGAACTTATTAAATTTTCAAACTTTGTCCTATACATGAGAACCACACACCATTAAATAAAGTTGTTGAGAATTTATATCATGGCACATTTCTCTCGCTTTAAATCTCTATTTAAATTAGTATTGTCACACTTGCATTACTAACAGAAGAAGTTCAAATATTTCAATATTATCGAAAGAAAAAAAAAAGAAAAATGTCGAATACAAAAAATATGAGCCCACAAATTCCACCCAAGGAAGAAGCTTACAAATTATTTAACATCGAGCTCAACCCGGATGGCTCACTCACACGCCGCACCGAGCATCCGACCCTACCCGCATCGCCCGAACCCGAACCCAATAACCCGAATCCCTCTCTCTCCAGAGACATTCCTCTCAACGCCGCCACCAACACCTTCCTCCGCCTCTTCCGCCCCCGGAGCCCCCCTCCCGACACCAAGCTGCCGCTCATAATATACTTCCACGGCGGCGGATTCGTCTTCCTCAGCGCCACCAGCTCCATGTTCCACGACTCCTGCAGCCTTATGTCGGCTCACTTCCCCGCGCTGATCGCCTCCGTCGAGTACCGCCTGGCGCCTGAGCACCGCCTCCCTGCTGCGTACGACGACGCTATGGACGCCGTCATGTGGGCCAGAGATCAGGCACTGAGCGTCGGCGCCGCCGATCCTTGGATGAAAGAGATGGCCGATTTTTCTAGGGTTTTTCTGATGGGAAGCAGCGCCGGCGGGAACATGGTGTACCGCACGGCGCTAAGTTTACTGGACCACGATATCCGTCCGATGAAGATCGTAGGGCTGATAATGAACCAGCCGTTCTTCGGTGGGCTGCGGAGGACAGGATCGGAGCTCAAGCACTACAACGACCGTATCGTCCCGCCGCATGGGTCGGATCTGCTGTGGTCGCTCGCACTGCCGGAGGGTGAGGACCGGGGCCACGTGTACTGCGACCCGTTGGCTGGGGGCGGGCCCCATCAGGAGGACATCGGACGGCTGCCGGTGAGCCTGGTGCGAGGCTACTCGGGAGATCCCCTCGTCGACAAGCAGAAGGAGTTCGCCGAGATGCTGGCGGTTCGTGGGGCGCGCGTGGTGGATCAGTTCATCGACGGCGGCCATCACGCCGTGGAGATTTACGACCGGAAGTTCGCCGAGGCTTTGTACGATGATGTAAGAGATTTCGTCGGCTCTGCTAATTAAGGTGATCGAATGTAATAATTAAATAATTAATAATGCAATTTTTTTCTTTACGTTGCATAATTAATCTTGTGGTGATAATTTTTTATTGCATTTTCTAGTGTTTTGGTTCGTATCCGATTGTCTAATTTGTTTCAACATGAAATACTGGTTTTCCTCAAAAAAAAAAAAAAAAACATGAAATACTGGTTGGAAATTAATCAAGATTAATGATATGTATGGAAGTAGATCATTTCAGTTTTGTTTCGAATCTGAAATTAATTAAATCCTCCAGTCTATTATTTATCCCTATATATATACCATTATAATTTTCTACTGCGAAGATGAGAACTTAATTTAATTAAATAAGACAAAAACTCCTTTACATCATGATGTACCATACATCCGGTTCAACCCGACCCGCGACCCGACCCGCCCGGTCACCGGTCAACGTTGACCGCGTTGACTTTTTATTTATAATTTTTTTAATTTTTTTTTCAAGAGTCGAGCGAGGGGAGTCGAAGGCTTCGGAGCGAGCTAAAAACATTAATGTTGACACAATCTTTATCTATAAATTAAAATCGAAGCCGAAGGCAAAGAGGAAAAAAAATGAAAAAGTCAACGGTCAGACGTTGACCGTTGACCGGTCAACACTGAACGGGTCGGATCGGGCGGGTGTATGGTACAGCCGGCTGTACCGAAGTTCAACTCTTTAAATAATGGCTACATACGCATTTCTGTGATGAATAATTAACTTTGGGCCTAAGTCTAGAGATTTTCGTATAATTTTCTCCACGTTGCAAATGTCATGAAAAATGTTGGTTCAATTATTCGAGCAAACAAGAAATAAAAGCTGATTATTATTATGTGATTCTTCGATTTTTTTTTCATATATATATATATATATATATATATAATACATTACAGTATATCAATAAATATGAGTAACAGATACATGGCCGGCGCGCGTATCTACAACAGACTATATATATATGATTTGCTAGGGATGATTAGGGCGTATAATATATATTATACACCCTAATATCTTGTTTGGTATGAAATATGCGACCCTTTATAAAATTCGAGTTCGTATGAGTTATACCTATTGTTGTTATTATGTTATACCATCTATGAGATGATATAAATAATACTGCAACTAAATATAAGAATAAATTACTATAATTTCACCATCTTACCATAATTAATATGTTTGCAGAGAATTTAATAGATCTTACCAAACACAATATTAATTCTTTATACGTATTAAAATATCATAACTAATCATATCAAGCCTTATATTATATTTCGTAGCAAACGATTAATTTAATTGTAAGTAATTAATCCTACAGAAATTGTAGTCTATAGAAAATTAATCCTACACAATTGCATTATTTAGTACTGTTAGAAAAAGTCTTCATCTTTATGTGAAGCATTTATTACATATAAATGAATATTGAAAGGGATCGACTTAGCCATGAGGTGATGCTAGGTGATAACAAAGTATAATTTCGATTATTGAATAAACTCAATTAGCCAGTCATTCGGTCATTTATTACTTATAAATAGATCGAGAATAAATAATTGAAAATATCAGAGATCATCATGAGATTCTTTATTTTAAAATGAATAACACTGTACTAGATCGAAAAGTTAGTATACTACTTAGAAGTACTATCCCGTCGCCGTCCTTGGCTGCTTCGAGTTCGAGGGGTATGAAAAAACCAGAGCTCGAAAATGTGAAAGATTTTAGAGAATTTAAATCTCCACGGAATTCATCTTGGTAAGTGACGGGACAAAGTTATAAATGAGTAAGCAGCTTAAATGTTCTATGTGAAATTTTGGTTGCCATTAGGATAAAATTAGATTAAAAATAAAATTAAATATTAAATCATATAAATGTTATAAGTAGAGCAATCATTTTGAAACAAATTAAAGTTTAGTTACCAATTTAACACAAATAATATACTAGATAATACTAATCTTTTTGGAAATTAAAAATGCCCAAAATATAGAATTTAAGATAAAAAGAATAAAAAATGTAGAACACACAACGTAGAACCACATGAATCCGTGCGTTTTAGTTTAAATAATAGATTAATTCAATCAATTTGGTTATACAAAACCAAATCTAACCGTTCACACTTCCCTTCTATTTCAACTTTATTATTTTCTGTTTGGGCAATCTGTGCTGTCTCAATACATAAATTATAGTTCTGCATTAAAAAATATAATTAAATTAGGCAAAATGATCCAATATAATAGTCAGAAAGCATTCAATTATTCTCGGAAATACACCCTCCATCCACCATTGGTTTGCCACCTTTTAAACGACACGAATTTTAATAATTTTGATTGACTTAATTGATAAGATGTGTTGTGAGTGGAATAAATGTCACACTTGTGAGGTACTTCCTCCATCCCCGAATAAGTGTCACGAGCCTATAAAATGCGTAGATCAAGATAGTAGACAAAATGACTCTCTATACCTAATAATTGCATGGAAAACTGAAAAAATAATCTTCTTGTATTCAGTCAAAGGGTAAACATGAAAATTTGATATAGATTTTGCATAAAAATCTACGATACTACACTTATTTGGGGATAATTTTTTTTTCCAAATACGACACTTATTCGGGGACGAATGAAGCAGTTGTGAGTGAAATAAAGTTAAAAGTAAAGTGAAATGTATGGAGCCTATTACTATAAGTAGAAGTGACAAATTATTTGTGGACGACTAAAAAAGAAAATTGTGGCAAACGGGTGGAAGACGGAAGGTGTATATGCTTAATGAGTTCCAAGATGGCTATCATACTGTATGCCATCTATGCAGCATACGCGTGTCTCGAAAGATCTATCTTACAATAGTGATAATTCGTGATTTAATTAATTTTAGATCGGTTCGGTATCATTAATATGTTGGTTCGTTATTTATAATGTACACGGTGAAGACACCTTAAGATACACAAAAAAATGGTACGCCATGAATTTTTAGTAAATTTTAAGAATAATTTAGTAATTTATTTATAATATATCTTCTCAAATATTTTACTTGATCTTATAAAATTATATATGATTTTCCCCCTTTCAATCAAACTTCTGAATTCCAAACAACATATATCAAAATTATTAACTATTAAGAATGGGTATTTAATTATCTAAAAAAAAAAATGGGGGTTATTAATAAAGATGAGTGAGATTGAACGTTTGAATGATTTTTTTGAATTCTACTATTAAGAATGGTTTTTTTTCCTTGATTTATATAGAGAAATTTCCTTTAATATTAAGATTTTTGCTCTTATTATTTTTTTTTAAAATAATACTAGTAATAAGAGATTATATACAAGAGCAAGTATAAGAAAAAAGACTATTTCGTGGGCCTTTTTTTTGTGTTTGAAAGGCAAGAGATTTGGGCTCTTATTTTAAGGTACATGTCAATGTTGGCCGGAGGATATTTTGGTGAATGTGGTTTTTTTTTCTATTTATAAACTTAAAAAAATATGGGTATAATTTATCTTTCTAAGTTGAAATTGTGTATTATATATATATATATATATATATATTGCTCACATTATTAACTATTATTTTATATTTAAATATAATATTTATAAAAGATCCATCATATTGGAATAAAATCTATATAGGCCAATTTTGATAAAAGATCCAATTCATATCTCCACTCATAATGAAATATATTGGCCATGTTTTTCAGTTCATAAAAAGAGAACACTTTGGAAGCATATATTTAGAAAAATTATTCTAGTACCCATCTCATAACAAGTCATAACTATAAAAGAAGTAGCAACTGTTTCCCACTAATCTAGAAAACAGGATATAGTTTTTAGAACAGAAAAATGCCAACTGAGGATTTATGGGTTTTGATAACACACATTCTATACTTTCTTGATATGTATATGGTGTTTTGTTTTATACTTTTCTGTTACCACTACAACAAAAATCCCTTATTAGGACGCTCATAAACGTCCTATTATGTACTGTAATGGGACGCTCAATGATATAGGACGCTCGCTCTGTGCGCCCTGTTAACGCGCGTCACAAAATGTATAATAGGACGCTTGTGTGTGTCCTATTCTGGGACGCTTGATGTTTCTCATATTAGGACGCTCGGGAACGTCCTATAACAGAAAAACCTGACATTAGATTTGGGTTTATTATGTCATGTTTTAACCGTACTGTTATATTCAGTTTTACCTATATTCAGTAGTTCAATTATATTATAGAATTTAATTTAATTTGTGAAGTAAGGCACAAACTTATTCAATATCAATTCGAACATGTCAATGAATATAAAAATCTACACGAGCACTAAAACAATTCCATATGTTAATTCGTACACCTAATAAAGGTACAGATTGTTATCCTCCAACTTGAAAAGTATTTAATTTCGACTAAAGTTACCATATCATAGTACTATCAAAATTTATCCAACTATAGGTAAAACAAAATTCTTCTCGACTTCATTCCATGTGTGAACACAACTGCCGACCAAAGCCAATCACTCTTGATCAATGGCATTATTTACCTGAAAACAAAATAACATGTTGAGTATAATCTCGAATGTCATGTGTAAGAAATTGAGAGAAATAGCAGCCTTACCAGTTAAAATGACAGAACGTAGAAGTTATAAACTGGTGCCAAGAAGGATGATTACGAATCTATGATACTGAAACAGATCCTTAATCAACAGAAGCTGAAAATGAAGCAAATTTCTTGTTAGCTTGATTATAAAAAGTAACTACATCGCATAATCACAAAGTTGAGCATACTTTTATATGCTCTATCCCCTTTCTATATATATTACCAGCTAATAAAGATGATAGGAGTCAAATACCTTCATTAAAGAAGCCTTGAGTGCCAACATACAAGAGAGGAAAAAAAAATAGAGAGAGAGAGAGAGAGAGAGATTGTACATATTAAGTATACTATAAACAAAGAAAAAGCTACCAACACGTTAGTAACTGAAAGCAACATTTTTAATACCTTATATTCTTCAGAGTCCAAGACACCATTTCCATCCATATCTACTTGCACAAAGAGCTATGGTATCTCTTCGGTATGCAGCCAAAAACAGTGCCTAATTAAATTAAGCAAAGTGTTTAAGAACAAGATGTATTACACGTCTATTTACAAGCACAATATGTGCAATATAAACAAATTAAAAACGAAGAAAATTGATGCTCCTACGTGCTGCAATTCTTCATAGAGGTCAAAGTATGTGATGCAGTGGCCCTGGCCATTCCCTTCCCTTTAGGAAAGCAAAAGCTCTATCCTCTAAGTAAAGCTCGCTTCAACTAAATTAAAAAATAATGGTGTCATAAATAAACTACTAAATTTATGAATAGTGAAGATAACAAAATATTATCCTCCAATTTTGAAAGGATCGACTTCAACTTAAACAGGAATCTACTTAAGATAAAGAAAACATTCAAATTCTGATAACAAAACAAAAATCTAAATAGAAATAAGCAAAACTAAAACACACGAAGAACAAAAATAATTAACCAATTTCGAAGCATTTGTTATTCCCACCTTTGCCATGGTCAATTCGCAGATTCTTCATCTAATTATGGTTGGGTTTGGGGCACCCCAAATTTCAGCATGCTTTCCATTCTTGGTAAGCTTTTAGATGAGGGTGGATGGGGTCCACATTTCCTGAAACGGTCACCTTTCCACTGCTCCAAAACTATTTTGTGGTGTAAACAACTATCCCAAAACATCACGCAAATTTGTGAACTTTCAAGCCACTGAAGTTTGACTGCTAAAAAAATCATAAATTGCATAATCAAAGAATGGAACTAGTGATACCATGATACCATCTATTTTCTGCAGGATTTTCTTCACTTTTTGCTTACAACCATCACAATGTATATTGACTTTCAGTACACAAGTCTGTGACCACATGCAAAGGCAGAGGACATTATTAATAGAATGTCTGTATTAAATTCAAAGGTCATTGCATTTTGAATGATAACGAGTAGCACACAAGTATACACTGATAACAAGTCCACATTCAATATCATCACATGATAACAGGACTACTTAAGTTTACACTTGAATAACATGCCATCTCCTCCTCTGAAATCCTTTGCCGAAAAAGTTCAATTATTTCAACAAAGGAATCTCATAGGCTTATGCTGATAGATTTTTGGTATAATAAAACATGAAATTGCAAGCCAATACTTTCTTCAAATCAACTACACAGAGTAAAACCCTACATCTTCTCCACAAACTAATCGATGAAAAGATCAAAGGAAAAGGAACTGAGTGAAATAATCGGAAACAAAAAGTAAAAATGAAAGGCAAATAATGAAGTAGCGAGAGAGAAGATTAGGCTAACGGAGAAGGGGATTGAACCTGAACATTGGGGGGCAACTCTTTCTGAGCATCTCTAATATTGAAATTCGCACAATACGGGCATAAGGATTCGTAATACACAGTACGAGCGGCGGCGGAGGATGACGAGCGGGCGGCGGACGGCGATCGGTAAGCAGTGAGCGACGAGCGGCGGACGATGGCGAGCGGGAGGCGGCAGCGGCGGATGTGGGGAAGAAGAAGGGTTTGATTTTTTTCTTATAATTTGGGGTTTTAGAGAATTAATGTGAGTGAAATCGATTTCTGATTTTTTTGTAATTTTGACTATTTTCCTTTTTCTTTATATTTATTTTATTTTTCATTGCTTTTCATTCTTTTTTTTGGAATATGGGATGCTTGTAGTAATTTGATAAGACAATTAAAAGGTGAGCGTCCCTTTAAATCATAATAGGACATTTATGCAAAGAGCGTCCCCATTGAAGTATCCCCACAGCCTGATTTTGTTGTAGTGTACAGACCAAGCTTTTTAGATTGAGATTTAGGTGCAGAACACAAAATCTTGAAATGAATCCTCAACCTAATGACTGTGGTAGCTCAGTCGAAGTGCAACACTCTCCACCAGGCACTAATTCATCAAATTGGACGTTAATTAATTTAATTGGACCTTTATTGGGCACTAATTCATCAAATTGGACCTTAATTGTGCACTAATTCATCAAATTGGGCACTAATTCATCTAATTGGACCTTTATTAGGCATTAATTCATCGAATTGTACTTTAATTGGACACTAATTCATCAAATTGGGCACTAATTCATCTAATTGGACCTTTATTGGGCACTAATTTATCAAATTGGACCTTAATTGGACACTAATTCATTTAATTGGACCTTAATTGAGCCCTGATTCATCAAATTGGACCCCTAAACCAAATTATAATTAAAATTTTAAAACGTGCTCCAAATACCAACTTAAACACAAATTATCCTCAACTTTGTTATGAAGAACGAAGTTTAAGGTTAGCCCCTTACATTACCAAAATCAAATCCTTGACCGCATAGAGAGAGAGAGAGAGAGAGGAGAAACATAGTAACACTCGAAATTAACTTTCTTTTCATCATCTCAAAAAATAAACATCAAAACCATGTCCAAACTCGATCCCTACCAATACCTCAAAATCTCACTCAACCCAGACGGCTCAGTCACCCGGAACCTCCGCCTCCCCACCGCCGCCGCCACCGGCGAAACTCCACGCATTTCCGGCCACGCCGTCCTCAGCAAAGACGTAACCCTCGACGCCGCCAAGAAAACGTGGCTGCGGATCTACCTCCCGGCCCGACTCCCTTCCAACGACAACACCGTCGCCCGCCTCCCCATCATTTTCTTCTTCCACGGCGGCGGATGGATTCGGACCAGCATCGCCGACGCCGCCACCCACGACAACAGCAACCGCATATCCGCCGAGGTCCCCACCATTCTCGTCGCCGTCGAGCTCAGCCTCGCGCCGGAGAACCGCCTCCCCGCGCAGTACGAGGACGCGGCGGACGCCGTCTCGTGGGTACGGAATCAAGCGGCTGATAATGCCGGCGGCGATCAGTGGATCAGAGACTACGGCGATTTCTCCCGGTGCTACCTCTACGGCATCAGCTGCGGCGCTAACATTGCCTATAACACCGCGCTGCGGTTGCAGGTAGGTCGTCGATTACGAATGAGTTGAATCAAGCCGAACATATAAACGTCACAGCATTATTAAAATAGTGAAATTAATAGTATTGCACTTGTTTAATTTGGAAAGAGCATGAGAGAAATATGATCAAACTTAATTCTTATGTTATTGAACTGAAACGAACAAATAAACTGGTGACATATTAAATAATTCAGTTTGATTTTCGACCTAGTTTAATATCTATATAGTATAACATTGTGTTTCTGTCACAAAATATATAATTTTGTTTAAATATTCTAGACCTAATTAAATATCAATGTAGTATCATATTATGTACTTATAACTTGGGGCTACGTTATGGTCTAACTTATTTGTTATGTTAATCGGACTGAAAATGAAAAGGTAAATTAAAGTAAAGTGACGACATAGAATCGCGTGTCAAGTTATTTTGTTTGATTTTTGAACCTAGTTAAATATCATATGTAGTATCATTGTATAACTTGGTGCAATATTAATTATTTTCAAACTTGTTTATTATGTTTATCGAACTGAAAAATGAAATACAAAAGTGACGACGTAGAGTTGCGTATCGATTTATTTGGTGTAATGTTGTGTCAAACTTGTTTGTTATGTTTATCAAACTAAAATATATATATATATATAAAGGGCCGAATTAGAGTCGCGTGTGGAGTTATTTGGTTTGATTTTTGACCTAAAAATGCAGGACGTGAAGCTGCATCCGCTAAAAATTGCAGGGACTATACTAAACCAGCCGTTTTTCGGGGCAAAGCAGCGGACGAAGAGCGAGCTAGAGCTGGCCGGAGACGAGAATTTTCCACTGCCGGTTCAGGATTTGCTGTGGGAGCTAGCGCTGCCGGTCGGGACGGACCGGGATCACCGGTTCAGTAATCCGTTCATTATGAAGGAGAAGGTGAAGAAGATTGGGAGGTGTTTGGTTATAGGGTTTGGCGGCGATCCATTGATTGATCGGCAGCAAGAGTTGGTCAAGATGCTGGCGGAGGAGGGGGTGGCGGTGGAGGCGCGTTTCGACGATGCCGGCTTCCACGGCGTTGATATGGTGGACTCGAGGAGGGCCACGGCGATTCTTAATTTCATCAAAACTTTTGTTTGATTTGAGGGACATTTGGTGCAAAATGCAAATGCATGATATGGGAAGGAATTCGAAGAGGGGAGATTAAATCGGGAATTTATATTTGTGCTTTTATTGATTGATTAATATATTGATCTTAATAAATAATTTTATTAAATTGTTTAAATGTTGTGGATGTGATTTTTTTTTTATTTAATCCTCAAATCGACCATGGCTCTCAACGTACCCAAATGTAAGGCCGATTTTCCCTTCTCGGCAGTAAGGTGTTTGATGATTTGTCTGTGTCAAAAATATAGAAAAACAAAATAAAATGAAAAATGAATGTTTGCAAATGGTGTCAACATTTCCATTAGACGAGAGGGAAACTTTCCTAATTATGAGTATACATTGAGGTTACTGACAGCGCCTAACGTTTCGTTAAGGATGAATATGTACTTTGGATGTCAACACGTTGGGATTGCCGACAGCCTAAGATTTCATTAAGGATGAATATGCACTTTGAGTAGAGCTGTCAAAATTCCGAGCCGGCACGAGCCCACTGGGCTTTTTGGAAAAATCGGGCCGGGCCTGGCCGTCCCGAGCCCACTGGACTTTTACACATTTCAGGCCGGCTCGGCCCTGCCCGAAAATTCTCCGGGCCTGAAATTGTGGAGCCCAGCCTAGCCCGAAATCGGGCCGGGCCTTTTTTGACAGCTCTAATTTTGAGTATCAAAGGTATTTGCATATTAACCCTTGATCTTTAGATGGTATTTATTTTAAACTTTTATAATTTCTTGAACAATATCCTACTTGATTATATTTATGATAGGGTTATAGTGCATAATTCAACCTCACTTTTATATCCTTTCGTATTTACATGATTTTTTGTAATTTGAAATACTCTTGGATTTAAGACTCTGTTTACAAAAATTTGAGATCTTCACTTTAATTTTCAAATCTTAGCATCGTATATTACTTTAAAATATCAAATATATCAATGATGAAATATTATAATATAATTAAATAATACTCTACATTTTTACGTACTTGTGTATATATAAATTATAATACCCCCTCTGTCCACGATAAATTTGCCACAATTTCCTTTTTGGTCCGTCCACAAAAAATTTGCCACATCCATTTATAGTAATAGACCCCACACACCTCACTTACTTTTTCACTCACAACACAATTTAAAACTATATAAAAGTGGGACCCTTATTCCACTCACAATACAATTAACCAACAAATTATTAAAACTCGTGCCATCCACAATGTGGCAAATTTGATGGGGAAATTGAAGATGTTAAAGTTGCAAAAAATTAAAAATATATATATATTTTTTCAATTGCAATAATTAAAAAGTCTTGCGAAAATTGTAAAATAGTGTAAAACTGGTGTTGAATTTTGCAGTTAATCCAATAAGTTAATAATATTTTATTCAACATATATAGTAAAATCAAATATTACTTTAGGTTTAGAAACTAATTATGCCTACGTGATTTCTTCTAATTGGGGATCCTTATTTATTTTAATTGATTTTTTTAAAGCTGGGGGAAGATGATTAGGCATCGAAAATATATCTTGTATGGGTCTTTATAAGCAACAAAACATACATATACTCCCTCTGTTATTTTAAAATGTCTAATTTTGATCTTTTTCTTATTTTATAATAAGTGTTCCATTTCAAATTTTTTAGAATAAAATAATGATATTATTTCCATTTATCATTCTTTAATATTTTTCGTAATTTGATAATTAGTTGTATATATGCATTTATGATGACAATTAATAAGGTTATATAGATAAACTTTCTATTTTCTTGATATGTGTAATTTAACGGTTAGGAACACTTATATATATAAAAAAAGGAAGGAGTAGTCGTTGGATCACATAATAAATAACGAAAAATATGAGCAATAAAAATTCTCGATCATAACCTAACTCTTTTTTTTTGGAACAAACATAACAAGAAATTTTAAAGGCCGCATGACGGTGAACTTGAACCCGTGACCTTTAACCCGGGCATTAACCACTGTACCACTAGACTAACACACGCACACCATAACCTAACTTTTATCTGGTCAATAAGAACCTCTCTATTGACAAAATGATAACCTACCACAATTAAACAATTATTTATTTCTCTATATATAGACCATAAGATTAAAATATTATATATACTATAAAGAGACGATAATTATTTTCTACAACAAAGATAAGTGACGATTAAAAAGTCAAATTTGTACTCTATACCATATATTCCATATCTCCCAAGCAACAAATATATCAACTTTTTTTTTTTTGAAGAAAATCGTCATCCTTTTTTTAAGGGATTGAAGAAACCATCTTTAAATGTAAATAAAATTTGCTGTCGGCAAAACACGGAAACCAAAAATCTGAAATTAAAATTCAACTTATATAAACGGACTCAAATAAATCATAGAATCCGAATAAACATCCAAGCTCTTCCAAAATCCAAATTATAAATGATTATTGTATAATTTTTTGTGGATATTTAAACATATATTTTACTGCTCTAATAATCATTTTAAAATCCAAATTCTAAAGGTTATATAATTAATAATCATTCTTTTAATTATAGTAATAAATATACTCTCTCTGTTCCACAAAATTAGTCTCTTACTTTTTTTGGATGTCCCAAAACAAAATTTGCTTTTTTAATTGGTATTTGATTAAAATATTCTTTGATTAAAATAAACTTTTTTTTTAAAAATGTAAAAATGATGTATGGAGTATTAAATAAGGGTAAAATAAAATACTTACATTTACATATATATTATGATTTTCAAAGTAAATTAAATGTAGGGTTAATTATCACTTATGGCCCGACCTTTCACCCCATGGTGATTTTATGGCCTGACCTTTCGAAATATTCAAAAATGGCCCGACCTTTACTCCGATGTGACATTTATGGCCTGGGACCAAAAATCCGGTAACGGAAAAATGACTAGGACGGCCAAATGATGATGTGGATATTCATACCTTATTTTTTAAATGACGTGGAATTTACATATGCCATCTAGACAAAATAAATTGGATTAATTATCACATATGGCCCGATCTTTCACCCCGTGGTGATTTTATGACCTGACCTTTCGAAATATTCAAAAATAGTCCGATCTTTACTCCGCTGTGACATTTATGGCATGAGACCGAAAATTCGGTAACGGAAAAATGACTAGGATGGCCAAATGATGATGTGGATATTCATGCATTATTTTTTAAACGACGTAGAATTTAGATATGCCATCTAGACAAAATAAATTTGTATTTAAAAAAAAAACTTAACCAAAATTAAAACAAAAGGTTCCAGACCTTTCTTCCGTATCTAAATTCTACATCATTTAAAAAATAAGCATGAATATCCACATCATCATTTGGCCATCTTAGTCATTTTTCCGTTACCGAATTTTCGGTCTCATGCCATAAATGTCACAACGGAGTAAAGGTCGGACTATTTTTGAATATTTCGAAAGGTCAGGCCATAAAATCACCACGGGGTGAAAGGTCGGCCCATAAGTGATAATTAATCTAATTTATTTTGTCTAGATGGCATATGTAAATTCCACGTCATTTAAAAAATAAGGTATGAATATCCACATCATCATTTGGCCGTACTAGTCATTTTTCCGTCGCCGGATTTTTGGTTCCAGGCCATAAATGTCACAGCGGAGTAAAGGTCGGGCCATTTTTGAATATTTCGGAAGATCAGACCATAAAATCATCACGGGGTGAAAGGTCGGGCCATAAGTGATAATTAACCCTTAAATGTATTTTTTTAAGTTTCGTGAGAATTGGAGGGGCTAAATTTGTAGGAAGTAAGTTATACACTAATACTTTTTGGACATATATGTCCGGACATAAAATGAATATATTAATAATCTTAACCTATAATTTATCAAATAAAATAATAGTGTTGGTTATTACTCTAATGTATTTACTTAATTAATCTAAACCGTCATTTTTAAAGAGAGAAATATGAATACAAAAAATACGAAATTAAACTAATAAAGTTATTTTGTAATTTTCACTAATCTTTCGGAAATACTATTACTTAATAGATATTTATGCATTCACTTGAATTAGATTACTCAAAAAATAATAAATTGAATCAATGTGGAGAAATTACAAAATTAAATAAATAAGGTAAACGGATCAAACCAAATCATTTACAAACTAGCTAGATTATGTACGGACATTTATGTCCGAATAGCATCACTCTAACTTATATTATAAACTCGATCAAAGGAATCAAACCACCCACGGTCCCACCCACTACTTTTAATGTAGTAATAATGAAGTAAGTAAATCCTTATTACTACATTAAAATATCATGAATACTATAAATCTCAAAGTTAACTAAAAACACACAGTTCTGCGTCGCCGTCCAACTATATCCATCATGACCAGCCGAGGAGGCGACGCGCCGCCGCCGAATGGCGGGGAGTTCCTCCTCCAACTATTGCGTAAACAACCCAGCCCTCCTATTCTGCCGCCGCCGCAGCAAACTTTCTCGCAGGACCCGGCCGTCGCGGCGGTGGGCCCCTCTTTCCCCAACTTTGCTCTCCCGCATGCAGCGTTCCCGCCGTCGAACGCCGGAGATTTTGCTTTTGCATCCTGGAGTAACCTCCCTCCCACATCTTTTGCTCAGCATAATTACTTCCAGCAAAACCCTAATCCTAATTCCTTCCACCAAAATCCTAATCCTAACCCTAATTCCTTGCACCAAAATCCTAATCTCAGCTCTAATTTTTCCTCGCAGCCTAGATTCAACACTCAATTTGATCTTCAGTTCAGACCCGGGAATTTGGTATTTTATGGGGACAATTCGAAGCCAAGCGCACCCGGGCAGAATCTAATATTTGGGTCTCTGAATCAAACTATATTGAGTGGCCAGAATCAAGAAAGGAGCAGTATCAATAATGGTGTGAGGCAGGGAGATAATAGTGGAAGCCACAAGGTGGTGGGTACGCCTCCTCCGGGGTTTTTGAGTAATGCGAAGAATGTGAGGCAAAGGGATTATGGTCATGGGAGGAGAGCTTCTGATCTTAATGGGGATAAGGGTAAGGGTAGCACTGGCCAATTGTATAAGAATGATAGGTTAAGTAATCAGCTCGATTTGCCTGGTTTGCCAGCGGGCAGCAGCCTCCAGTCCGCCTCGACTGTTGATATCGAGGAGTCTATGAAGCAACTTCATGTTGATGATGGTGAGGAATCGAGACGGGGTGTGAAGAAGGAAAAGGTGAACCATGATGATTCTGAGATGGACGATTTGGAGGATCAGGTGGATTCTCAAGGAATTGAAGATGAATCCGGTCAGAAGAAGGGTAAGAAGAAGCATCATCGTGACAAGGTAATGTATTTTTATGTGTATTAGTTGAATTTCTTGATTTTGAATGTAATTGTAAGCTGTCATGTGCCTTGCATTTTTCTAAATTTCGTTATCTCTATTTGTTAGTATTAGTACTTATTTCTTGTCTTGAATAAGTAATTCAATTTTCCAGTTTGCAGCACTCAGGATTTAAACTTTGATAGAAATTTTATGTTAATAGTCATAATCTAAATTCTTGAGAGAATTCTGATAGCATTTGATAACTGATAAAAGTTCATATTTTGGATGAGCACATGGATTGTGCAATCGTCGTTAATTGCTACAAAGAGTAGAATTCTGTTGCATATGATGCTAGCATGAAGAGATAGATTCATATCATGAAGTGATACTTTTGCTCACTGATACTCTAATATTTGATGCATACATCTATTGGAGTGTTATAATCTTGATTTCGTGATTTATCCTTTTTGCTGACGAGGATTGGATACTTTTCATCCGAACATTGTTTGTCTTCAAATTATTGTTTTATGATTACCTAATTTCTACAGTACTCCAACTATTTTAGCGGCTAAGTGTGTGGCTACTACTAGTTCTCTTCATAATAATCCAGATTACTTTTCTAATATTCATTCATGTGACCTGCTGGATCGATATTCTCATAAATCAGATATCAGCAGTTGTATTGCATCCTTTCTAGGAATTAGTTTGATATTCAATTGATTAAGTTTTGGATTCTGGCTCTTGTTTGAGGATTTTAAGATTCAAATTATGAAGTGGTTCTGGTTCATTTTGATAGATCACCATTTTTCTCTTATTATCAGGATTATAGATTTGACGACCGAGGAAAATGGATAATGGGTCAGAGGATGAGGATTTTCAAGAGTCAGACAACCTGTCGAAATGACATAAACATGCTTAATGCTCCACTTTTGGCATTGTTTGAATCGTTGATCCCATCTGATGAAGAAAAGGTGAAGCAAAAGCAATTGTTAGCGCTATTGGAGAAGCTTGTTCGCAAAGAGTGGCCTAATGCTCATTTGTTCCTTTATGGATCGTGTGCCAACTCATTTGGATTTTCGAAAAGCGATGTTGATGTTTGCCTTCAAATGGATCTTGGGGATGTTGACAAGGCTGAGGTCTTGCTAAAGCTGGCAAAGATATTTGAGTCGGACAATCTGCAGAATGTACAGGTCCGTAATGTCTCTGGTTATGCTGTCTATTTTACTGATTTAGTTTTTGTTCGTTTATTTTGTAAGTGAACTCGGTGAAAGTATTATTTTTGGCATAAAAACCATGATTGGGAGACATTTTAATGAACGACATGAATCACATGATCCACATCTTTGTTCTTGCTTTATGGATGCCCTGGCTGGAATATATAGTTAAGTTCTTTTTGTTATTGTTGATTTTTTTCCAGGCACTTACACGTGCCAGAGTTCCTATAGTTAAGCTCATGGATCCAGTCACTGGTATTTCCTGTGACATCTGCGTTAACAACGTGCTGGCTGTTGTAAATACTAAGCTGCTTCATGATTATTCACGGATAGATGTAAGACTCCGTCAGTTGGCATTCATTGTGAAACACTGGGCTAAATCACGAGGAGTGAACATGACTTACCAAGGAACACTCTCCAGTTATGCGTGAGTTATCTTAACTAATCCTCACATTTACAGGCTTATGTATTTCAGTTCGACTTGTTAAATTATACGGACATTGTTTTACAGGTACGTGTTAATGTGCATTCATTTCTTACAACAGCGCAGACATCCCATTCTTCCATGCTTGCAGGTATCTATAGTACCTAAGCTTTTGTTCAGATTTCAGTGTTCTGTGTACCTTTTGATCTGCTTTGTTATTTGTTAGAAAATTGAAACTCTTGTCCCGTAAGCTTGTTGTCAAGACTCTTGATAATTGTTTTGAGGCTATTATCCTACATAGCTCCAACTCGGCAGTTATCAAGCTTGTCGTAATTTTAATGCAATTTTGGATTGCTGTCTTATTATTTTCTTGAATGGCCTCATCTTTAATTACATGCTTCAGCCGACACCTTTGTCCAGTTGTTTCTATCAACGAGACAAATGAGCTGTTATCAGAGGAGGACCAAGGTTTCACGCATTGCTATTAGGGTTTTATTGACTACCACTCGATGTCAGATTTGACTTTGTATATATTCTGGATGTTGCATCAGCTCTTAAATTTACTTTTGTGTTGGAACATAAACGATTTTGAAAATTCATCTCCTTCTGCTTTTTCATCTTCTACAGAGAATGCAGATTACGTATTTTGTAAATGTAGACGATGTAGAATGTGCTTATTTTGATCAAGTGGAGAAGCTCCAAAACTTCGGGGCTCAGAATGGGGAAGGTATTGCTCAGCTAGTATGGGCCTTTTTCCAGTATTGGGCATATTGTCATGATTATGCAAATGATGTCATCTCCGTTCGCACGGGAAGCATGCTGAGGTAAGAAATATTCACCCTGATGTCACTTGATGACCGCATTGTCTTTTGTTTCGTTTTCCTCTCTGAATTGTCTGATGTCTTTCTGTCATGTTTGGGTAAAATGATTTTTCTGTTTTTTTTTTCCCTTCATCCAACATTTAGAGAGGATTTATACTATAGCTGTGTTGCTTCTTATGCTTGTTTGGGAAATAGTTTTGAGGGGTTGGGTTAGGGAACGTAAAACGACTCCTTTAGCAAAATAACTAAGAACAATCCTTTGTGCATTACAGCAAGAGAGCCAAGGACTGGACTAGGAGGGTTGGGAACGACCGACACTTGATATGCATCGAGGATCCATTCGAGACGTCTCATGATCTTGGGAGAGTGGTGGACAAGCACAGTATCAAGGTCCTACGCGAGGAGTTCGAACGCGCTGCAGAAATCATGCAATACGACCCTAATCCTTGTGTAACTTTATTTGAACCCTATATCCCTAACTAGTGTGTTATGGTTTGTAGAATTTGCTTTAGTTATTGTTCAATTTGTAAATTCCTTATCCTACTACTTATGAGGTGCAGTATCTAGTTTATTTATTCCTCTCCTCTTTCGTGGATGGACCTAAAATGTATGCTTTCCGCCTGTATATCATGCAATTTAGCCAACCGTTTATATTATTTCTGGAGAATTCTAACTACTTATTACGGCCTTAATATAAGAGGCGTTTGCAGTCGTAACTGAGTTGCAGAAGATGTTCTAATTTCAAAAAAATTATTCGTCTCGACAGATGCTTAGAAGGCCGGCCAGCTTAGATTAGACTGGCCGGCCTTCCTTGATGCAGTGGCTGATTCCGTCAAAATCGAGGGACAACCACTGCATTTATATAGGAGGGTGTAGTGAGATGTAATTTTATCAAAATAGTTAGTTAAATATTAATTACCAAGTGCATCAACGAAGGTGTCATTATTTTGTACGATCGTCATTACTATTTTTTAACGAATCGAAGTGCAGAGAAAACCAACCTTTTTAAATATATGTATATTATTTGATAAACAATGTGTAGTTCATCACCCGTACCAAATTATCTTGCTTATTTTCGCATTTACAATTGGTTATTCAAGGCAATGCCGTAGTCTCTTTGTATTGTTCACATGCTCGTATATTTATTCATTCCTGAATTGATCTAAACAATGTACTATATTTGTATATTTTGTACTTACGCAATACGCAAAACGCAATAGGTGAAAAACAGAGAGACCAATATCTCACGGACTGTCGAAACATGTCTTAAAATTTAGGAATGATCATTTAAATCAACTCTGATCCAAATTGTAATTTCAATCTGAATTTTAAAACATTACACATAAGTACGCTAGCTTTCAATTTTTCACAATTAAAATTCGTTCAAATCTTTTGTCAATGAATCAACATTGTTTGAGCCCTTGATTCGATAAATCAAAGGTTGGACTTTGTGGTGCTTGAGGAGAGGAATACTTTGGCATACGCAAAAACTTGTCTGGGATGCAACTGGTCGCGCGCGTGCAACACACGCGCCGAAAATGAACCTTAAGTCGGGCGCGTGTGGTACACGCGCCTCTCACAGCGCCCGACACTTTTTTTTATACACGCGCCTAATATATATATATTATTTTAATCGTCAGACTTATTAGGACACTTCAAAGTGTCCTAATATCTATTTTTATTTTATTTATTCTTATTATTATTATTATTATTATTATTATTATTATTTTTTTTTTTTTTGTAAGTCGAGCGAGCTAAAGGATATTGATGTAGCAACAATCATTATCTTATAATTGAAATATGAGCCGAAGGCGGAGACCAAAAAAATCGAAAAAAACTAAATTTAGAAAGAAAAAAAATTAAAGTCAACGGGTTGACCCGAGTCAAACCGGTCGCTTGGGATGCAACCGATTGTACCAGAATGTTGCTCTTTGGCATATGGATTGACCTTTAGTACTTGCTAATAACAACAAATTTTGACGTTCAATCTAACAACATCTGTTAGAATTTATTTGGGCGAAAGCGTCCCTTTTAATAAGTAATAGACGTCAACCCACATGCCAAAAATTTATAAAGAAAGATGGATCTATATTCGAGATGAGATTTAGAGATAGAGGGTAGTGTAGTGATAATAAAAAATGAAAAGGTGTGAGCGTAACAAGACATGTTCCAAATTTAACTCGATGTCGATGGTGATTTTGGTCCCCTACCCTAATTGCTTGGGATGGTACATTATTTAGGGCTTCTCTTGTTCGTTGAAAACGTAAAAGCAATCTAATAAAAAAGACTTATAATTGCAAAAAGGGCAATCCATTCCAACTTGGACCATTGCATTATTTCTATTTATGTAATGTCTTAACCATCACCATAGCCTAGCCTAGCCTACTACTAGCCACTAAATATGGTTTCCAAATTTTATGCTAAATATTATCATTAAAAAAAAATGCTATAATTGTAAATTGATGGAATCTAAAATTTAGATTTGGAGGCTTAAAAAATAAAAAGAAACTCAAATGTGGAGAGCAAGATTGGATTTTTCTTACAAAAAAATGAATGGGAAAGATATTTTTAGTGAAAACGAGTATGATTTTATTCTCTAAATAAGAACAAAAACTTCTAAAATTTACAGATTTTTTACAAAAGAGTTGAAGGGTCCAACTGTCGTGCCAACTACCTCGCCTCTTATGTGTCTAATAATAATGTGATGGTCTTAAATGCCACACCCATTCTTTTTGTTGAGTCATTAAATACTCTATTTAAATTTTAATTTATTTACATTTATTCGCATGGATAAATTTCAGTCTTTAGTTTAGTTAGCAAATTAGGTTATTTTATTGGCGACTTTATAATTTGGGAAATAAAAAGTGTTTACCAATCACACTAATTACGTTTAATCCGTACAATGGTAACTAATAGTCCATAAATCATGTATTCGTATTGGAGGCCCGCAATAACAATTTATAAATATATGAGTTTATGTGATATGGATTTACATGAATTTTTCTTTTTTTCTTTTTTTATCGTATTTATAATATGAATTTCTTTAGATATAATAAAATGCAAAGAGAATTTACAAGACATAAATTTATGAGTGATAAATTGATATTGATTGCACATTTTCATGTTTGAGAATATAGGGTGATTTGGACGTTAATAGTAGTATATATGTCAGAATAATTAATACCAGAAAAATTAGAGATTGATGTCAATACTCAAGAGGTGGCCAAAAGTATCGGAACTGAAACCGCATCGACGGCAGTTCGATTTCGGTTCCGAACTGCAAGTTCCTCCTATTTTTTTATTTTTTTTATGTTTTATCTATATTTATGTTACAATTCATATTTATTTCACCTAAATGTTATGTTAGAATGCACAAAATTACAATTAACCAAGAAAAAATAGTAAAAAACGATAAAAAAAAGAAAAAAATTTGGAAAAAAACATGCGGTCCGATTTGGAACCGCCGGAACCATGGAACCGAACTTGCGGTTCCGATTTGGAACCGAAACTGAAGTGGTCGGCAGTTCGGTTCCGGTTCCCTTGGGGTGGAACCGAGTACCGCCGGTTCGGTTCCGGACCGAACCGGTGCCGCCTCTGGTCAATAGTTAAGCTCCAAATCTTGAAGCATTGAATTGTAATTTTCTTTGTCCCTGTCATTGCGTATATTACCTTTCAAAGTTGGAGAATAAAGTTTGCCAAACAATTTATTGTCTATAATTAATACGAGCTACCTAAATTATCCAACTCTTAGATGCTAGGTGCAACACTCCAGCACAAAGTATTTCGTGTCGATACTATATATGACATGATAAAATAAACACAGAAATATGCATGTGTGAGATGAGTCAAAGATTATGACCCAATTTATATTCAACGACATATTTCTAATTAAATAAATTACTATTAATTACAAAAGACAATATTAATATTTGATGAAAAATTAAGAAAAATGCTTGAAGATTCCTTTTGAAGATATAATATTTGATGTAATATATACTACGTACATATGATAATTACATATTACAAAATTAGAATACGTATAGCAATAAATACATAATACGTATGATAATCACACATACACACACGCGCGCGCGCGCACACACACACACACATATATATATATATATATATATATATAAATACATATATAGAGGGAAGAGATCATATGTAAAAGCCTTTTTCCGTAATAAATAAGAAGCGATATGGACCATTGATCTTTGTAGATCTATGGTTGTCATTGACCATAATTGTAATAATACATAAAATACATTATTTTAGTACATAAAATGCATTATTATTATTTTTTACGGGAAAAATATTTTATATGTAAGCCAACCCCTATATATGTGTGTGATTTAACATCATCATTAATTAATTAATGTAAGAACATTGTGGCTAGGTTTATGTCTGGGACACATTATGCATCAATATATAATTCAAATACGTCTCTCAATTATATTTTGCAATAAAGTGATCAATTTCTTTCTTTCTTTCTTTTTGATATTATGGAAACCCGTAGCCACTAGTCCGCTATCTTCGATGTAAGTCGGCAGTTATAAATTGTATTATTGTCAACAAATCACTGCACAGTTATTTTATAAATGTGAATGCTGCTTATCATCTACAATTTGGCTTCACATGCTGTTTCCACTTTCACCCTCTCCAACCCAAAAAAGGGCAGAAAATTCAAAATAAATCCTAACTTTTGATATTAATATAATTTTGAATCCATTATATATATATATATATATATATATATAATTTTTCTTATTATTTAAACTTTAAAGTATCCAAATAGTTTAATTAAAATTCTAACCCTGAGTTTATTTCGTTGAAGCATGAGTTATTAAGCAATTCTACCGTAGGAATGACAATGAGTCAGGTACCAAGCCATTAAGCATTTTTCAAACTCAAATTCATAAAAATTTTCTCAATTCAAATTCGTCTCAAACCCGATTAAAAAATAATCTTAAACCCGTACACATCCCAAACCCGTTAAGTAATACTCGCTAATTACCAGATAAAAACCTGAATACTAAAAAGTAAACATCAATATTGAATAATAGAAATAATAAAATATTATAAATATAATTAAAACATAAGTATCAATAGATTTCAAAGCAAATACTCCCTATTGACAAAATTTATGATGACTCCATCGTAACATATTGTGTCGTAAAATTTTGGAAGCAGAATTTCAGAAGTAGAGAAGGTTTAGGGAGAATTTTAAGAGGCACTAGAAATCTTGACGGTTTCTTTGTATGTGGGTTAAAAAGAATAATTTAAAATTCTAAAATTATTATTATTTACTAATATTTTTAATTACTAGTACAGTAGTACGTGCAATGCACGTAATCTTGATAGAGTTTAATAATATATATATATATATATATATATGTCAAACATAAAATAATCATATGATAATAGATACTAATAATAAAATATTATAATAAGGGTATAATAGGTAAATCAAATTTTGTAAACAATGCTCTTTTATAATAGGTATAGATAATACTATAATTTAAATATATAATATTTTTTATCTTACATATAAATAAATGGGTTTGGGTAGTGGGTATCCATAGGTAATTGTCCAATCCCGACCAAAACCCGTCATGGATTTTAATGTTTCTATCCAAACTCGTCCGAAACCATTTAATAATTATCAAACCCATCTCATTAGAGTTTGATAGAAGTGGGTACCCGTAAAAACCCGACCCATTACCATCCCTAATTCTACGTGCATAATTAAATTACATATATACTAAAACAGCTATGTGCTTACCTAAGTTGAATATCATAAAGACATCAAACATTCCTGTTTCTATCCAAATCAATGAAGAAATATCCATAGATTAATTAAGCCTTATTTTCACATGCATAGAACGCCGCCCCACCCGAGGCTTCGCAATTGTTACATACTTCCTCCGTCCACGATAAGTGTATCACAATTTTCTTTTGCGTACGTTCACAAAAACGCATCACTTTCCTTTTAATGAGGACAATATTCCATCCACATTCATTATTTTAAACCTCACAACAATTCATTATGGTGGGTTCATTTTTCCACTAAAAAATAATCTACCAACCATTTATTAAAACTCGTACAAGAACCAATGCGATACATTTATCGTGGATGGAGGGAGTATAAGTATACGTTATAACGTACCCGGACTTAATCAGAATTTGCAAGATACAAGTTAATCCATATCTTTCAATTTTAATATGAATCGGTATTCCACCGACTAAACTATATAGCACCTATTCTTTTTGTCTAAAGTACCATTGCTTAATCATATTTGTCAAAGACCGCTAGTCTCTATTTTTGTCCGCGAGCTCTTTTTCCATTTTTAAATTCTTTGCGAGTTAGATATCTTAGAAGATTAACTTCCTTCCCTAAAAAAAAAAAGAAAAAAAAAGAAGATTAACTTCCTCAAATAAATAAATAAAATACAATTGAAAAAAAGTTGTCGCGCGTGGAAGAGTGTATTACTCTTTTGTTTCTCTCTTTTTATCCATAGAAAAAAAGATAAATCTTGATATCCGAATAAAGCAGCGTCGCCTCTGATGAAGAATGAGTGAATTATTTGGTTTAGGAAATGAACCACGACAGTGAATCTCAGATCGCATTATCAGCAGATTTTTTAAGGCAAAGGGTCAAAAGAGAATTAAAAAAATTAAGAATTAATTATGAGATTAATATTGGCATTTTCATTTTAGCGAAAAATCCATGAACTAAGTTTAGTACGTATTAATAAAGGGAAGGAAGTTCAGTACTACCCCCAACTTAATCACCCCCCCCCCCCCCACAAAAAAAAACACACACACACACGCATATAGGGACATAGCAAGATATATATATATATATATACCTTGTTAGTGGTGTTGAAAAGAAAAGAAGCAAAACAGAGTGTGTGTGAGAGAGAGAATGGGGAGAGGGAGAGTGGAATTAAAAAGAATAGAGAACAAGATCAATAGGCAGGTGACATTTTCAAAGAGAAGAAATGGGTTGCTCAAGAAAGCATATGAACTTTCTGTTCTTTGTGAAGCTGAAATTGCCCTCATCATCTTCTCCAGCAGAGGCAAACTCTATGAGTTTGCTACCACTAGGTATACATATATATATATATATATTTGCACAAATTAATTAACCATCACTTACCACAACTAGCTAGCTAGCCAGGTATTGGAAGGATTCGAACCTCCAGGTTTATATTATATCAAATATAGTATCAATCGCTAATTAATTAAATTAAGGCAATTATTTATTTACTAATGTTCAATTTCATGACTCAATTTTTTTGCACTGTTTTTTGGTTATTATTATATATGCTTTATATTACTTGTATTTCTTCTTATTACTTAAATTCTAAAAATTCATTCTATATATATTTCGTCTTTAACTCTTTCGTTTTCTTTTCTTCATAAGTACCAAATGATCTTTCGGGTGTTCGAGTTATATATATTTTAATTAATTTGTTTATTTAATTTTTTCGTCTGTAGCTTTGTCAAAATGATTTCTTGCTAACTGGAATTATGCTCTCTCATAGTTTATTGCTTCAAGAATGAACCTTTCTTTTTTAATCAAGAATTTATGATTCCCAATGAGGGGTTGACACGTTTCATGATCTTATGAGGCTCCCACTGAAACAATAAATTAAAAATAAAAATTACTGACTAGGTTTGTTTGACCTCTGTGCAAGATCTAGGGTTTCCTCTCTCTCTCTCTCTCTGCATACATATATATAGGTATGTATACATATTAATTTTATGTGTGTACATGCACATATTCTTCGCTGGGTACAAAAAAATTGATGATGCGCCACTCAGAAACAGACTGTGCGAATAAAAGCTTCAATATTTGTCTTTTTTATCACCACATTCTTATATCTGCTGGTCTCTGTACTGGATTTTACCCCCATCTCTCTCTCTCTCTCTCTCTCTCTTTGCCAGTGGCATATTCTTGTGAAATTTATTTCATTCTTGACTTATCAAAGATTCAGACACTTCACTCAACAATTTGGTCTGGATTTACATTTTGGTGAATAATAGCTTTAGGGGGAGTTCAAAGATTTTTAATTAAGACAAAAATTAATAATAATTACGCATTAATTTCCAAAGTAATTAAATATTTTTAGCTACTATATATATACTCCCTCCGTCCCATTTATATAGACTTGTTTTCCTTTTTCGGATGTCCCAAATATATAGGCTTGTTTCCATAAAAAGTAATGTTTTTTAGCTCATTTACTAATATATCCCTATTTAATTATTTGATTAACTCATAAAAAATACATAGTCAAATAATAAATAGAGGCAAATTAAGAAATTTACTATATAATTTACTTTTCCAATAAATTTTCTTAATCCATGTGAAAATTTCAATCCGCCTATATAAATGGGACGGAGGGAGTATATATATATATATATATATATATATATATACCTGTGAGAAATTAAGGATCACGAGTTTTTTCATGTAAATATCCATTTTTCATGAGCTCGATCCTTAGAAAATATCTCCATGTGCATTGCACATGCACCAATTATATATGAAAATGTGATTCATGTGAACTAAATTTTTTTGCTAATGGCTTCTATTGGCCCTGAAAGGTTGGGAACTTGTCATTTATTTAATTTTTCCTTTTTTTTATCTCCCTTTATTTTAGTTTTATATATATGGGTTGAATTTAATTTCTCAATTATTTCACAGAAATATATATAAATATTATTATTATTTTATTTTTTTGGCAGCACGACCGAGACCCTTGAGCGCTATCAACGTTGCTCTTTAAATCCTCAAGACAATGGTGGGGAAAGAGAAACACAGGTTTTGGTTTTTATCTCTCACATTGTGTGTGTCAATATGCAATTATGCACTTAACTTTATTTATATATTTTATTGATTGGTATTTTATGTTTTATTTTTAATGTCGAAATAGAGCTGGTACCAAGAGGTCTCAAAATTAAAAGCCCAATATGAATCTCTTCAAAGAACTCAAAGGTACTCATTCCACAACCCATTCTAAATATATAGTAGACTGTACATATTATTTATGATTTTTATCCAATTACATATATATATATATATTTGTATAATTAATATAATGGTCGGATGAGATCGATCTTAGTATATTATTCGTCCATGGAAGGCATCTGCTCGGAGAAGATCTGGGACAGTTGAGCCCTAAAGAGCTGCAGAATCTTGAAAAACAACTTGAAGGAGCTCTTGTCCAAGCCACGCAAAGGAAGGTACTAATTAAACAATATCATTCTTTTAATTTATCTAACATACTTCTTTAATTTATTTAATTTGGAGGAATATTTGAAGGTACATATGTTTTTTCAAGATTAATATATTGCAATTTTTTATCAAATTATTTACTAGGAATAGTAATGAGGGTTTATTCTACTTCTTTTAGTTTAATCTTATAGTCAATAATCTTTGCAATAGTTCGACCTCAAATACTGTTGCATCTTTATATATTCTTTAGAAGAATCGTGGTCGATTACTTTATGTACTAATCATGTGAAATAGTCATTTAAGATAGTGGATAATAAATCTTGGCCACCCACATAACGTTTATGTAAAGGAACTAAAATACCCTTATAATATTAGGTTCATCCGTCCCAATCGTATCAAGTATTAGGAGTGCCTGACTTGGTACAATTGGGATGAATGAGCTCATTCGTCCCAATCGTACCGAAAATATAAAAATTGGCCACCAAATAAGTAAAGGCAATTTCGTCCGAAAATATCAATGTTGGATAGATTTTATAATATTTCAATTGGTGGCCAGAATTTATTATTTACAATCTAGAATGATTATTTGTCATTTTGCCTTTTATTTTATTATATTATAAACATTTGTACCATCCATGATGCATAAATTTAATTATCTAGCCAAAATAAATATCTTATATTTTCTATAATAAAATCTTTATCATGTGTTATTTCAGACACATATTATGATGGAACAAATGGAAGAGCTCCGCAAAAAGGTAAAATATTAGTAATATTTTTCTTTAAAGCTTTAGCAAACAAGAGCCATCTATAATATTTTTTAGTTTCAGCATTAATCTAACTACGTAAAATATTTTACACAAGTCTCATCCAATGTCAACTACTACTTATTATTATTATTATTATTATTATTATTATTATTATTATTATTATTATTATTATTATTATTATTATTATTATTATTATTATTATTATTATTATTAATGCCTTGGCTAATTGCGGGTATATATAATTCACTACAAGTAGCTAGTGACATCTATAATATTAGTTACACCAAGAGAAGTATCATAAAATTATTTGTTAGATCTTTATGTGTAACAAAATTTAGTGACATTCACACATGTATATATATATATATATATATATATATATTCTTGCTACATAAAAAAATATATTACTAAATTTTGTTTCATTTAAAAATATATTAAATTAATTACACTCTCAATCATCACTAAATTTTATGACATACTTTTATATTTGTGATACACATAATCCATCAACAAGATATCACAATTTTACTTTAGTGTCACAATTTTTAAATAATTACGAGACTTATAAATATCACTATTGGGATATATATTTTGTCGTGGTAAGCTCGATCCTAATATTGGAACTATCTTAAGTGCAATAGTTTTGATGGTTGATATTGATAAAGTTGTTAACGGTTGCAGGGACGGCAACTAGGAGACCTGAACAAGCAGATCAGATTGTCACTACAAATGTCGTCGGTTCGTACTCGTCGTACCATTTAAAAAAAGAAAAAATTAATCATATATCGTATATACCATACTACTATATATATATATACTCCCTCCGTCCTATTTATATAGGCTTGTTTTTCTTTTTCGAATATCCCAAATATATAGGCTTGTTTCTAAAAAAAGTAATATTTTTTAACTCATTTACTAATATATTCCTATTTAATTCTTTAATTAACTCATAAAACATAGTCAAATAATAAATAGGGGCATATTAAGAAATTTACTATATAATTTACTTTTTTCCAATAATTTTTCTTAATCAATGTGAAAATTTCAATCCGCCTATATAAATGGGACGGAGGAAGTATATATTATTTTGTAATATAATTTGGTAGCGAATTAAAGCAGCTAGAGGAAGAAGGTCGAGGTCCGAGAGCCCTTTCATGCCCATGGAACGCCGCCGCCACGTCAGCTGGAACCAGTGGCTTCCCCCTCCACGTAACACCTTCAAATCCAATGGAAGTTGAATCGGAACCTGTCCTACAGATAGGGTAATACTTCTTTCTCTCTCTCTCTCTCTCTCTATATATATATATAATATACAATTTAATAACCCATTTAATAGTATTATTGTATAAATTTGCAGGTATAATCACTATAATAATCTTGGAGAAGGGTCATCTGCTCCGAGAAGCATGGCTGTCGACAGTAATTTCATGCAAGGATGGACTCTTTGACAAGCTTCAATCATATCTTCATTTTAATATAAAATAATATATATATATATATATATATATATATATATATATGATACCACTTAGCGTGGTATCTCCTTAAAATTAAGGATATTTAATCAGAGTGTTTAATTTAAGCAGATAATAAAGACTCTTGTTGTTCAAAGAGTCTTAAGCTTCGTTTAGCGGATTTAAGAGTAGGATAAAAATATATGTTTTTTGAAACCTCTGGAATTTCAGAGTCTTCAATACATTCAATTAAATAAGAAATAAAATTTCTTGTAGAAGATATTTTATCTCTAACAGTTAATTTATAATTTTTATAATGACCATAATCATAATCATGCGGTGCATTCCAAAATTCATATGAATTGCAAAAAAGATTCATAAAACAAGAACTTGGGAGCTTTACACTGAAATTATTACAATGCAAAGAGAGGAAAGTAGTGAGGAAAAGAGAATATTACAAGAGAAAGGAAAACAAAGAAAGCATGAAAAGCTTGTCCTCAAACATTTGAGGACGGGCTATTATCACTATAACAAAAAAAAGGCCTTTGGCTACACCCCTTTTGCGACACCATTGGAAAAGCGTCGTGATAAAGCTCTATTACGACATAATATTTTATATTCTAGCTTAATGAAAAATTTGATAGCACTATTACGACATCTAAAGGCCTGTGTTGCAATATCTAATTAATTACAACATTGTTACGTGTCCCAAAAAAAATACTAAAGATTTGTTGCTTGGATACCTTTAAATTAATCAAGTGAAAATTAATTAAATCCCGCCGAGTTCTAGGCGCCAACTCTCCCTCCAAATATAATGAATTTTTCGTATTAAAAAGTTAAATTAAAAAAAAATGTGCCCTAACCCCTTTCCCCATCCCCACCTGTGAAGAGATGGAGAAAATTCACCCATCATTTCCTCATTACCAAATCAAAAAAGAGATAAAAACTTCAGCAAATTAAAATTGAAAACCCAAATTGATTTTCAAGAGGAAAGAGTTGCAGAGGATACACATCTCATAGGAAGCAGGACCTCTCGACAACGATGCCAAGGTCAACCGGCGCATTTCTGAAGATTTTAATTTCATGCTGAGCAATCCAACAAATTCAAATTTGGTATATTTTTATATTTCCTTAGTAATTTTAATTTAAGTGACCAGATTTTCGTTTTGAAGGTATGCTCTGAAATTTTATTCTATTTTTCTTTTATCTGTACAATTGTTTTGAAGATATGCTCATGAAATCTTCAATTTTAGAGAAGACGCTAATGTACAGATTTTGTTTCTTAATTTGTAATTGACCCCCTAAAATTATAGTTAGGTTAGTTAATTGTGCTCAAATCTCTTGGCAATTCTTGTTGCAGCTTTGAATTTGATTCTTTAAGGTGTAGTTTGTTCTTTGAGAGTATTTCATTGTTTATAATACTTTTTCTTTTTCTTAAGGAAGTTAACCGAAAGGTTCTGTTTGGAGATTTTTGAAGGGATCGAAGTTAACCAAAAGGTTCTGTTTGGAGATTTTTGGTGAGGAAATAATAAGTTAAGGTATGATTTACTTATGTTCTGCTCATTTCAGTTCCATTGTTGAGGAAAGTACTATGTTATGATTTCTTTTATTATAATTTGTGAACATGAGTATACATTATTATAAGTTCTTTTTTTTTCTTTTTTTGCCTTCATATTGCATGTCATTTAATTTGACGATGAGTTTTTTTTTCTGACCCAAGATTTAATCTTTCTTTTGTTGAGTTTTTATCTTGTACTTGGTTGAATGGTCTTGTGTTTTAACATATTAGTTATATTGTAAGTTGTACCTGGAATCCACTACGACTATTAAGGCTTGGTGGCAATAACTCTTAGGAATATTCAACCAGAACTTGTAGTATGTGCCGTGACTATCCTCCATGGATGTTGAGCAACTAATCTAGTTTCATAGTTTTCTTAAGCATTGGAAGTTTGGTGCATATGATATATTTTCTTAGTACCTAATACTGCTAAATAAAATATATATTGTTGGTTTTCAGGTGATGGGAAGCATTATTCGATAACTAGCTCACCCCATAATCAAAAGAAATGTTGGATTTCATGCTCTCCGGTCACGTTATACTTGTTAACACCGAGGGTGCATGACCTTAAATTTTGATGAGTTATTTATTTATTTCCATGTGATTGAAATGAGGTGTTTGTTTTTATTTGTCTTTTTTTTTGTAGGTCTTTAACAAAACAGTGCTACACCCTTATATAAGACAGGTAAGACTACCATTTATCTTATACATTTCTATGGCTATGACTGTTAATGTGGATTAAATTTCAATGGCCGCAACTCATAGAGATTATGAATTTATGTAGAAATATAAGGTAGCTGCAACTTTGTCAGATTTGGAGATATTCTGGTAAGTCCCATTGCAATATAATTTTATTTTGAGATATTGTAGAATTAAATATGTTTAAATAGTACATTTTCTCGGTTCAAGATATTATTGCCTTTGATTAATTACTATTATTTGGGTCAATGGTGTTTGGTGATTGAAAAATTATGATTAACAGTTGGCTTGTTAATTTTGGTACGCTGCCTTTGGAGTAGAGGTTACTCCGCCATACTATGGAAGAAGCAGACGAGGGAACGATAAAACTTGAGGAGGGGATAATATTTTGGGCTGATGTTAGTAGATGTGGTTCCCTGTTCTGTTCCGCAGGATCATATCTTTCAACGAACACAAGAAATTTTGTGTGCTACCAGGTATCGGTTTTTATCCCATTCTTTGAACATTATTTAAAAGTGCATCATGTATAGGAAATTTTGGCATTTATGTGAAAGCTATAGAGTTTACTGGTTTGCAGTTTATACTTGATCACGCCACCTGTGTTTCTTGAACTGCATTTTTGTCCTTTTTTTTTGGGGTGATCTATCTTATTGGTAATGTTGGCATCACTCCCTTATGGGATCTACTTTTGAGAAACATAGGTCCATTATTTAACTTTGAAAGGAACACGTGTTTACTTGGATGAATGTGTTCTGCTGTTATGCATTTTTCGTGCATCTTTGTCAGTCTAATTGTGACGACTAATTTGCAGGATGTTGCTGGTTGACATCGTGTGATCCAATTCGTAGCCAAAATTTAAGCCAATATGGATTAATGTTGATGGAAGAGTTTTGTGATAGTTTTGAACATGTGGATCAAGAACCTGGAGTTTGGAGACAAGGATAAGAAGTTGAAAGTGAAACATTTGGAATTAGAGCACTAGTCTAATTTTCTTATGGATTGTTAGTGCGGATAAGATAACATGATCTTAATTCTTTTTATTTATTAACCATTCTTCATTGTTATGAGTCTTGTGACATTGGAATTTATATTTGAAATAAATATATTTTTTGTATTTGTGTTTTAGTTATTAGTAATATTTTATTTTATTAACATGATTATTTTTCAGATGCAAATTGTATAATAATTCAACAACAATTAGCAATTTAGTATTATGAATTAGTAGAATTCCTGCGTATATTTCAAAATGCTAAAATACCTTTGAGGACGCTAAGAAATGTCGGTTTATAGTATTTATTTAGCTGAACAAGTGTTGTAACAGACATTTTATCAAGACACGTTTCTGTGTTCCTATACTTGCTTAACTTTTCCCAACACTTGCACATGTGACATTAAAAATCAGTGTGGTGATAGGTCAAGTGTTGTTATAGGGCATATATTAAGTCATATTTTAGTGTCTTTAAAAGCAAATTTTGTTGTAGTGTATATAGCCGAAAGAAAAGGAAACGACAAAGTAAAAAGCAAACACACTAAAGAGAACCAAACTATTCATGAATAGGAAAACCTACAAGCTATAAAGGAAAACCTACTATTGATGATATCATTGCGTGCGTATTTCGCAGTAATTATTTTTGTAGTTCTCCTTCAAGAAGAAAACTCATGCAGTCTAGATCTTCGTAGGGATCTTGGGCTTCATCAAAATTTTTAATTTCTTTCATTTCAGTATCTGAGATATTTTTCTCTACTGAAGAAGAGGATGAACTTGCTTTAGTAATTTCTGGATTGTCTTTTCCAAAAACTTCTTTCCACATATTATTAATGGAGTCTTTATCCATTTTCTGGAAAAAGTTCTTTAAGTAAGGAGTCTGAGGAATGAGTCTGTGCATTGAGACTTCTGTAAATCTGTTGAGATGGTTTGATAGCCAAAACTCCTCGTCGATAATAAGTTTTTCCTTCACCAAAGAAATCTTCTTTGGGCCACCATTTGATAAGAATTCTCCTAACTAAAATTGTTGGAGTGAATTGAATTTCATTCTTTTCTCTTTTTTGCTCTTGCAATCCATAGTCCCATCTTAAAATCCATGGAACAAAGTAATAGTTTGCAAATTGCAAAACTGCATTAAGACTTTCAAGGTTGTCATTAACTTGTTGAAATTTTTTCCAAATCATTTTTATTTTCTTAGGAAATATACAAGGTGATACCCCCATGAAAAGAAAAATGTTGAAAACCAAATGGGGATGTATTGTGTAACATCATCAAGATCAAATTTAATCCACCACGAATGCTTTTTAGCATTATTTTCATAAATAAACATATTATCCCAAGCTTTAATATAATAAAAAAAACTATAAAAATTTGGGAGTGCTTTATAATTTTCAAGTTGCCTGCTTTGATAAATAGGCAATCCCCAATCTAAGGAAGAAAGAATTTTCTTAATAATACATTTAGAATAAGCGTATTCTTTACAACGATCCATATGTTGAATTTCAACAGATCCAGTTTCAGTAAGAATTGCTTCAAAATATTCTCGACTTTTCTTTCCAAAGATTGGTAGCATATCTTTATTAAGATAGCTTTGTGCCAATTGATTTGGAGAAAGACCTTTTAGATCTTTTTCAATTGGAAAACAATTAATATATCCCAAAATAATATATGGGTATCTAATTTCTTCTTTTGAACCCTTTTGAAGGAAGATGACGTTTTGATAGTATTGAATATCATATGCCATTTCATCTTCTCCAAATTCTTTGTTAGGATTAAATTTCGGAAAATCTTTTAGATCAAGAAAATCATCATCTGATTTTTGTTGAGAAGGCTTTTTAGCCATATTTGATGAAGGTGACTTTTTAGTCAAATTAATCATTGGTCTTTTGCTCATGGACCGTTGTTTTACCATGGTGTTCCAAGCTTCTGCCCTGCAAGAATTCTCTGGTTAGAAAATCTGGTAATGAATTAGATTTTCCAGCAATATGTTCAATATCAAAATCAAAACATGCAAGAATGGATTGCCATCTAGCAAAAATTTGTTTTGATGCAATATTTTTAACATCTTTTAAAAGAATATCTTTAGCTGATTTACAATCAACTCTAATTAAATTTTTTTTATTTAAAATATCACTTTCAAATTTAGTGACACATTTGACAATGACAAGTAATTCTTTTTAATAGTAGAATAATTCTTTTGAGAGTCATTCCAATTTCCAGAAGTAAATCTGACTAGTTCTTCTTTAGAACTGTTGGAATTCTTTTGTTTAAGGATTCCACCATATCTGATTCAGATGCATCAGTTTCAATTATTTTAAATGCTTCAGGATTAGCAATAGACAAACATGGGAGTTCTTTAACTCTTTCTTTTATTCTTAAAACAGCTTCTGTATGCTTATTAGTCCAAGGTAAGTGGTTTTTCTTTAACATTTGGAATAATAACTTACAATCTTGTGCAAGATCTTGGTAGAAATCACCTATATAATTTAGGCAACCAAGGAAGCGTTGTAATTGATTAAGATCAATTATTTTATCAGAAAATTTATCCGCAAATAAAATTACCCGTTCAATTAGAATAATAATTTTATTCTCAATATAATGACCAAGGAATTTAATTTTAGTCTGAAAAAGTTTAACCTTTTTTATATTTATAGCAAAACCAGCTCTTTTAGTAGTTTGTATAAATATATTGAGATGCTTAAAATGTTGTTCTATATTTTCTGAAAATATTAGAACGTCATCAATATAAACAAAAATAAAATCCATATGAGGATTATAAATTTGATTCATAATATTTTGAAATTCCATTTGAGCATTTTTTAAATCAAATGGCATAACATTCCATTCAAAATGCCCAAAAGGAACTGTAAAAACAGTTTTATATTTATCTTCTTCTTTTAGAAGAATTTGATAAAAACCGGATTTAAGATCGAATGAAGAAAATATATTTCCTTTAAACATTCAATTAATTAAATCTCTTTTATTTGGTAGTGGATGTTTTATCCATTTGAGAGCTTTATTAAGCGGTTTATAATTAATAACTAGTCTTGGAGCTCCTCTTTCAATTTCAGCAGCGTTTTCAACATAAAATGCTGGACAACTCCATAGACTTTTACTAGGTCTTATTAAATCATTTTTAAGAAGACTATCAATTTCTTCTTTACAATATTTTAATAATCTTTCATTCATAGCAATAGGTCTAGCTTTAGTGGAAATATTATTTTCATCAAAGCCAACTATATAAGGAAGACTAACTTCATGTCTTTTTCTATTCCAAAAAGCATTTGGAACTTTTGCACAAATTTCATCATTAATTTGTTGAAAAATATTTTTTATTTTATTCAGAATTTTATCATAATTAATTTTTTCTTTAATATTTCTAAAATTTATCTCTTCTTTAAGAGAATAAATAAATTTATTTTTATTATTAATAATTTTTTGAATTAAATTAATAGATTTAGTAATAGGAACCGATGAAAAAGGAAAATGTAAATTTTTTCCTCTAACCTTTGCAAAAAGTCCTTTCTCATTAATTTTATTAATGGGGAAAAACATTTGGAAAAAAAGTGTTCCTAAAATAACTGGAGTAGAAATATTTTTTATTAAAATAAAAGATGTGTTAAGACAAACTCCTGAGTTACAAATAGCAACATCTGATAGTTTGTAATTTACGATGAGTGGTTGCTTATTAGCCGCAGTAACAAATTGAGTAGTTTTTGAATAATATTTTGAAGGGATAATTCATTCACTAATACAATTAACATATTCATAAATTGGAAACCATATTCATAAATTCCATAATACAAAAATTGGAAACCATATTCATAAATTCCGGCGACGGTACCACCTCACAAACCGGTGACAAATGCCGAATCCCAGTCACAAAATCCTAGATTTAAAAGTCGACGATTCACAAACAGATAGCCGAGATCTGAGTGAGATTGGTACGAAAATGAATTTATTCGTATCACTCGTACCAAGTTATGGTGCACCACTCGTTGGTATGAACAATACGAATGAGCTCATTCGTACCAAATTATGATGCACCACTAGGTGGTACGAAGGGAACGAATGATTTCATTCGTACCACTCGTACCAAGTTATGATGTGCCATTAGTTGGCACGAACGGGACGAAGGATTTCATTCGTATCAGTCGTACCAAGTTATGGACCACAACTAGTTGGTGCGAACAGGATGATTGTGACGAATGAGATCCATTCGTACCACAGTTGCTGTGGAGATGAAAAAGTCAGGTCGGAGAAGATGATCGGAGGCAACTAGATAATAGATCTGTATAAAAATTTGAACGAAAAACTTATCTGAACGACTCTCTGTTTGTGAAGCATCAACGTTATATTCTTTAGATCTGAAGTAGCAGCGCAGATCGCGGTCGAAATAGATCTGAAAATAAATCTAGAAATAGAGAGATTACGACTGAAAAAATGACGATGGTGAAGGCGGCAGCGGCGGCGGTGGCAGAAAACAACAGAGAAAATCGGTGATGGCGATGGAAAATAGATAGATAGAGAGAGAGAGAAAGAGAGAGAGAGAGAGAAACAACACACTATGGAGATGAAAGTTTGCCGAAGAAGACGACCGTAGGCGGTGGCGATGGCGCAAAGGAGACGAAAGAAGAAGAAGATGACAGAGAGAGAATACAGGAGAGAAGAGAGGGAAAAATGTGAGTGGGGGGTGGTGGTGGTGGCTGTAGAATGAGTGATATAGGATTTATTTTTATTTTTTTACTTAAAGGTTATTTTAGTTGGTTCATACTAAAGTTGGATAAAATTTATAATAAACTAAGTTTTTGACAACTATTAATTTATTTTAATAATGCATAATGGTTATTTCACATGATAAACTCTATCGAAAATAAGGGAAAGGTTTTGTCAGAAATGAGTACCTACGACGAAATATTTTCGAATTTTGATTTGTTAAACAAACTCAACTTTATTATGTAGTAGAAAGGTTATAGGATTACAAATTTAAAATCATTTAACAATAAAAGCTCAAATTTTTGAAATAATATGAAATTAAAAAAAAAAAATCTGGGCCCTGTAGATGATTATGACTGATGAGGCCATTACCTAAAGGATAATTTTAAACATAGCCCTCAATTCTATCATTTAGCCTCCTAAATAAAACAATTATAAAAATATTTTTTTTTTGAATTAACAATTATAAAAGACATCTCCCTCTGGCAAGAACGCACTTATCTCCGATGGCCCCGGCTCCGGCTCCCCAACCATAAGATCGCCGAACACATGGTACAGAAATACAGACGCCATGTATGAATGATCGATTCGATAGAGAAAGATTGGATTTTTATGGTTACGAATTGATGATGATGCTATAAAAGGGAATGAAGGCAGATGAGCAGAAGGGGAAAAGAAGTAATGGAGAGAAATGCGATGAAGATGGAGATGGGGATGAGAGAGAGAGTCGGGATAATTTGACGCAAAAAAGGATTAATTAATGATGTAATAGCAGTATGAATGAGGGATGATTAAGCATTCCAATGGTATTAGAAGCCGCCGTCGAAGACATGAATTTTGTGTAGTTTTTGCACAAGTTTCAAGTGGCTATGTTTAATAAATCCATATATTATTAAAACGATTATGCATTCGAGCGCTTCCCTTAATTTTAGATCTTACGTGGCGCGCTCTCCATTCATTATTCTTATTTATCTTAAATCATCTTTTAATGTAATTTTAATCCATATATTCTATAAATTAATTATGAAATTTTCTATCCCACATCGATTTTCAATAAGACTCTACTCTTGGAGAACCATTATTAATATTCAAGATCAATGTGTATTTGTTTCATTCTACAAATATTTTGCATAAATAATTTAATTTGGCCAATTAATTAGTTGGTCAAATAAATAATTTTATTTTTATGTTGGACAATGTAATTTGGCCAATTATTAAGTAGTCAATATTAATTCATATATTATTATTATTATTATTATTATTATTATTATTATTATTATTATTATTATTATTATTATTATTATTATTATTATTATTATTATCTCAACTTCATGCAAATCAAATTCTATACAAATTATATTTATTCTATTATCTCTACCTCTATATCGATATATTCTATATATACTAATATAATAATAGTAACCATATTCTAAATCATATCATACATCTCATAATATATATATATATATATATATATATATATAGGGGAAGGTTCAAATAAAAACTTTTTCCCATGAGTTAACTAGGAACCAATCTTGATTGTCCATTTTGTTTAATTAATGGTGCAGATTAGTTAAGCTTATATGGACGTTTTTTTCTAATTATTATTGCATGTTGGGGCATTTTAGTATATTGCTTAAGATGTGTAACCTCTCTCTTCCATATTTTGTGGGATATCTTTTATGATTGTACATGTTTGTTCCACTTATAAATTCCAAACGGATTTTTTTTTCATTCTTTATTTCATCTAACTTCTTCAAAATCATTTTCAAAATAAATAGGAAGCATTGATTAATTGTTATGTGCTAATTGTGTAGTGTTTAATTCAATTTCGAATTGACGAAAATATATTCAAATGTTAACCAATCTGCAATAAGCAATATTATAATTAGGTTTAACCATTAAAATATTGTATTTTAAGCAATATTATAATTAGATTTAAGCATTAAAATTTTGTATTTTAAGCAATATTAAAATTAGGTTTAAACATTAAAAATTATATTTTAAGCAATATTGTGATTAGATTTAAGCAGTAAGAAAATGTATTGAATTAAGCAATATTATAATTAGATTTAAGCAATATGAAAAATATTTTAAGAAATATTCTAATTAGATTTAAGCAGTAAAAAAATGTATTTTAAGCAATATTCTAATTAGATTTAAGCAATAAAAAAATATATTTTAAGCAGTATTATAATTAGGTTTAAGCAATGTATATAATCAGTATGGACAATATATGTTAATAAAAAGAGCATGCAAATAAATTATGAACGCAATAACATAAAATAATATCCCGTAAATTAATAAATAATCTTACTAAATAAAATACCTACAATAAACATTGCAAAGTATAAGAACTAAAAAATTATGGCACACATAAATCGAGGAGTTTGGTTGGTTAGTGGTTACCATATAAATTTCCTTATTTGCTGCTTATTAATTGGATGAGTGAGGATGTTGGATTAATTAATTTACCTATTAACCCCCAAACGGTAGATATGTGCAATAATTATGACTCTTTACATGTTCATCCATATTACATCCATATATTATTAAAACGATTGCGGATTCAAGATCTCTCCTTAATTCAAGATCCTACGTGGCGCTCTCTCCTTTCATTATTCTTATTTATCTTTAATCCTTATTTTGAGCATTTTTATTCATTGATTCTATGTATATTTAATATAGATTTTCTCATCCCACATTGATTCTTAATAAAATTTCATTATTGGAGAACCTATATAAATACTCACAATCCATATCCATGTGTATTTTTCCATTCCGCAATTATTTTGCACAACCAATATAATTTAACAAATTAATTTGTTGGCCAAATAAATAGTTTATTTTTCTTGACAATTTTAATTTGATCAATTATGTAGTTGTCAATATTAATTTGTTTAATTTAACAAATTTTTAAATTGACGTAAATAAAAGAAAATTTTCAAAAATACGTATTCTCAATTATAATTATTAGATTTGTATATATATACACACATAGGGATAATTCTCAAAATTTAACTTTGTGACGAGATGATCAGACGTACACAACAATTAATGAGGTCTTACGTGGCACTCTCTCCTTTCAGTATTCTTATTTATCCTTAATCCTTATTTTAAGCATTTTTATTCATTTATTCTATGTATATTTAATATAGATTTTCTCATCCCACATTGATTCTATAAAACTTCATTCTTGGAGAACCTATATAAATACTTACAATCCATGTGTATTTTTTCATTATGCAATTATTTTGCACAACCAATATATTTTGGCAAATTATTTTATTGGCCAAATAAATAGTTTTATTTTTATTGATAATTTTAATTTGATCAATTATGTAGTTTTCAATATTAATTTGTTTAATTTAACAAATTTTTAAATTGGTTTAAATAAAAGAAAATTTTCAAAAATACATATTCTCATTTATAATTCTTGGATTTGTATATATATACACGTAGGGATAATTCTTGAAATTTAACTTTGTGACGAGATGATCAGACATACACAACAATTAACGATGTATATAATGAAATATTTGACAGATTGTGAAGTAAAAAAAAATAGTTTGATTTCTATTGATTTCTTGCAACTAAAGAAAGTGAAATAAAATTAAAGAAACACTCTTTTTGATCAATTATCGAAATATTATCACTTCGAAATAATATTAAATTATTTTTAATGTTCATGATTATATATTGAAAAATAATAATAAAAATAAAAATATTTGTTAAGGAAATACAATAAAATCGAAGAAACAACCTTATTAATATATTTTATTTTAATAATATAGTTCTCCGTCGATTTTCGATGGGATACACACTAGTTATTTATCAATTAATGTTAATTAGGGGCCGTAGAAATAGAATAGTAAATTACTCAATATTTTGATAATTTTTATAATTAAGAGGCTATGAAGAAAGAATTAGGGCTATTTTTAAAATTAGCCTTACAGATATCGTAGTAATTCAAATATGTGTAATAAAGAATGGGCTGACATTTTAGCAGCCCATTTACGTAGCTATTACTAATGAATGCTTATTTTGGTTATTTATCAAACATTATGGGCTTCATGTGTACTAGTCATAGCAACCCAATTTTTATAGCCCAAATGTATTTAAATATTACTAACAACTAATTAAAAATTTCGTAATAATTACATATTGCTGCCATTACGATTTTACATTTTCATACCTAATTTTTTAGGGTTAAGAAAGGGGAAAAAAAGAATATTTGTTTTAAAAATTATCTAAAACTCTTTGTAACTCAATTCGAGTCTAATTAGTAATTTTGTCAGAATACAAGAATTCAGGTTAGAAAAAAATGAAAATTATTTGTAGAATGTTTTACTCAAATCTTTGTCAAAGTGGATCAAAATCAAATTCAGCTATAGATCACCTTTATTTTGAGTTATGTATATATGTAATGATTTTCAAGTACTGCTCTTCCTAACGCTTTAATCTGTCACACATTTGGAGTCAATTCGTGACTTCCATCTTTAATTTGTCACACATTTTGAGTATGTCCCTCGCTCTAGTATAATAGCATCCGCTACTTTTTCAAACATTGAATCATCTAAACAATTAATAATAGATGACATATTTCATAGGGGTATTGACACATGTCAAAATTCAACCTAACTAAAACGAGACAACATGATAGAAAGCCATCGCGATGACTCTAAATACATTAACTTTACTCGAAAAATCATAACTCAATATCTCAACAAGTTCCTCAAAATAATTTTCTAGTATATATATGTACACAAAAAAGAGTCAATTATAGAAAAGGTTGTGATTAATAATTCATCAGAACCATCTGCATAATACCACATTCCATCGCAGCCTAGCTGATTCCAAACCAAAAGCAGCATGGTTTTAACAGATGTAAAAATATGCATAATTGTTTGCAGTTCCAAATGCAAATTATAATCAGACATAAATGGAATAAGCAAGAATTTCATATAAACATACATATAAGTTAATAAAGCCAGGACGTAGCAAGCTTTAAATCATATTCACATACTATTTATGGTACGGACGCTTATTCCTCGTCTCAGGGAGGCCGATGAACAACTCCGTCTCCACGTCCGAGACCTCACTGATCTCTGCAGAAGGCACAATTGCTCTCTCCTCGTTCGTTCCACATCCTCCTCCTTCTCCTTCTCCTCCTCCTCCTCCTCCTCCTCCTCCTCCTCCTCGTGTTTGAAGGCCAAACTACAACGCGTGAATGTGTTGCAGTTTTGTCTTAGAATTCCAAAAACATCCTCAAATTTGATCATCTTGAAATTTTTACCTTACTAACTAAATGGTATGTGCAACACACATGATGTAATTAATTTTAAATAAGTAAGATGTTATCGATATATGAAAGTTTGCAAGAATATACACTTTTATAATAGTAAAAATATATTGTAATTTTCAACCAAAAACTAAAATATATAAATATATATATACTAGTAGAGAGATTACGTGCGTTGCACGTATAATCTCTTGTTCAAAATAATTAATTTATTATAAATAGTAATATATTTGAAAAAAATAAAGTTGTAATATTATTAATTTTAACTATTAACTTAAACAAATTATTAGCAAATAGGTGTAAAGAGTAAACCTTAGAATAAGCAAATATATATATATATATATATATATATATTCTATTTTATGTATAATTTTAATTACACCAAAAATCACATCTTTTACACCAAATTGTAAATTCATTTTTATCGTCTTCTATGAAATGCTTTAAAAGCTATGAAATTAATTTATCAATCACTAATTTATATACTCCCTTCATAAACCATGGTTACAGACCTAAAAATATTCATAATTGATTTCGGTAAGAAAAAATAATATTCTCTCTGTCCCACAATAAGTGTCTTGTTTCTTTTCGGCACGAGTATTAAGGAGAATGATTAAAAAGATAGAAATGAGTGGAGTCCACACCTTTTTTTTAGAGAAAGTGTTTTCCATATTAGGTATAAGACACTTATTGTGTGACAACCATTTATGAAAATGAAGACACTTATTGTGGGACCGAGAGAGTAATAATTAGATTTTAGATTTAAAAAAAGAAAAGAAAAGAGTTCCATTCAAGATAATATATTTATCAAAGAGACAAAGACTAATATGTCAGTGATCATTTGTGAGCACCGTTGATGCTTAGTCCACATCAACTTTTCTTTTTAATTTTTAATATTATTTTTATTTTAATACTTGAAAAATATAATGAGAATTGTCAATTTTATAAATTATGCAAGATCAAAGTCCGTTTTTTGAAGCATAATGACACCAATCATGCTCGATTCCATTCAAATTTATCATCTAATGTGATATTATGCTTTGAAGCTATAGAATTAATTTATCAATCACTAATTTCTCAACTCATTTCATAATAAACATGGCACATAAAAATACTTCATAATTAAATAAAATAATAACTCTAAATTAAAAAAACAAATTACACAAAAATACCAAATTTCGGCACAATAAAATAATTGAGCTGTCAAACTTATGTTGTCTTTTCTCTTTCACTTTTGAATAATAGAATATGTAGGACTATATTATTAATTAATTTATTAAATTGAATTATATTAGGAGTAGAACTATATTATTAATTTACTATGTTTGTAATAAATTTATTATATATTTACACTATTGTCCTTTAAATAAATATAATAATAGGGATATAATAGGCAAACTCAATTTTGTAAGAATCCGTTCTTTTATAATAGGTATAGATAGATATAGATAGATATATGCAATTCGAGATTGGGAAAAACCCGAAAATTACCTTCTGACACAGCATTGCATTTTCAGCAGCTAGGGCTTTCTCCTGGGAGATAATCATTAATAACAGATGCATGCAAATGTATTAATTCTCTAGGAACTTTCAAAAAACTCATTTAGAAACAAGATAACTAAATTCTAATAATTTTTCTCAAATAATTGATTTACCTTTTCCTTCAAATGCTCGATCTGCTGCTTGTATACTTGCATCTAAATACATCAAAAAATAATCGGAAATATAATGTCAGGTCTTGTGCAAGTAACCCTAGCTAGCTATAAGTCGACTGATACAATATGATCCTAAATACTACTCCCTCAGTCTCAATAGCAAGATTCCTCTTTCCTTTTTCGTCTGTCTCAATAGCAAAGTCCCAGTTCAAAAATAAAAATAATTAACTCTTCAAAAGGCTTGGGACCTATTTTACTCTTGTTTCTTAATAACTATGCCCAAAAGAAGGGGGACCTTGCTATTGAGACGGAAGGAGTATTATATTTATGATCGTATCACCTACATTTCCCACATCATACCTTTCTTGCACGAATTGTGGTGACGCTGCGCTCCAGCTGCTGCTCTAGTTGCTGCAGCTCATCCATGGTGCACGAGCCTAAACCTTCCCCGAGTAACTTCCTAGAGAGTAGTAAAATACGAACTATATATAAATCAATTTTTTTTTTTACATAACTTTCAAGAATTGTAAATAAAAATGTGTTGTATATATCAAGAATTCAAACCTCTTTGATGCTTCTAGCTGCTCGATTTTTTTCATCATACTTGCTGCTTCGTGCTTCAAATGCTGCAGTTTGATGAGAAAAAAAAATATTTAAAACTTGCAATTTTATTTATTTCTATTCAAGGAAATAAAGAGTATTTGATGATCAACCTGCATATTATGTTCCGGAGGCGGATTCTTAGCTTGACTATCTTTAGTATGTTTCTGGTAACGCTCGATCGTCTCATGCATGCTAAGAAATATCAAATAAAAGGATTAAATCAGATTTTTAGCATACAGTTTGAGATTTAGAAAGATTTTTAGTTTAATTAGTTTCACAGACAACATAATCATATGCTAATTGTAACTCAAGCTTCACAACCTCAATAAAAGATTAAATCAGAAATTAATGAATCATGATTAATATATATATATATATATATATATATATAATCATGTAGATCACACAGAATTATTATATTTATTCGATCATGGTCATTTCATAATATAGATGCAAATCATGAAAGAGCATTGATGATTAATTGGGTGTATAAAATCATAACAAAATTGCAAAAAAATTGTTCTGGTTCTAAGAAGACACATGACTCCAAATTATTAATTAGTGGACATGTCCAAATTTATCACACGAGATAAACTAAAATTTAGAACTAGTTTGTTGTCACGAAAGACAATGCTAATTATCACTCAAACAGTTGACACATTCACAGATATTATTGCTAAAAATGTAGATACTTAATTATAGCATTTTAAATTTGATCACTATTGCAAGACACATCCACAGTTTGTTGCAAGACTTGATAATTAATATAATAATCAAGTGAATAATATGTTGGTGACATCCTCGATTGTATTTAGGTAAAGGTTAATATTAATGGCTAAAGAAACACACAAATTCAGAAAAGGCTACAATTTTAATGCCATTAATTGACAGCACCTACAATAATTCAAACTGAACAAAAACCAAATTTCTGATGGAGTGGGTACATAGAAGATATTTTCTTTTAAGAATAAAAAAATTGGTATTATTTAATTGATATTATGAAGGCGTGTAACTATTAGTTTCAATTTATATTTTTAATGCTCCCTCCCCCCTTATAATTCTACAGTTTTAGTATTCCTATTATCAATCAACTTAACTATTTTTGTAAGTGCTATATATAGGAACAATTTTAATTATTTTCAATTAATAGAAAACTACTCAAGTATAAGCATTTTCAGAGTCAATTTACAAGTTTATTGAAGCTGACTACAAAAAATTACAGCACAGAAAATCATTAACAATTGTGATGAGGTTGCATGCATTCATCACGAGAGAAACCTACGGCCCTTGTCTGTATACTTACTTTTGTGTAACGATTTACAGATCACACAAAAGATGCAAAATTGTTTTTTCCTACTTATAGGAGTAGTGCACTACTTGATCACTAGAACTATGTATAGGTACAATTTCAATGTATACCATAATCATAAATTAGTGGTTTTGATATTTTAAAACATTTATTGATTTAGATCATTAGGGTCAAAGAATTTCCTCCAAGTGGCAGTTAATGCGAGATAAATGCACTCCAAGGTAAAAAAACCCTTGCATAATTTTTTTTTTAGAGAATTAAAACGTGTGTATATATATATATATAATCTAATCAAGCACTACACCACCATATAAGCGTGACCTTTACACCACCACACAGAGTGGGACCATTACACCACCAAATAAGGTGAGAAATATACTACACCACACACATGCGGGATTGAACCCAAGACCTCTCACTAAGGAGAGTCTTGTGGTGCCTCAACTAGCCAATTGAGCTAGGCCTCATCGGCAAACCCTTGCATAATTAATCATTCATGAGATGGCCTTAATTAGACATTCAAAATAAGCTAACTAAAATAAGCAATTTCTCTACTCTATTATGTGTGTTGCATGAATCTCATTTATCGTTTATCAATTCAAACTCCACCTATATTTATGACATCATCATCAAATATAGTGACATGACAATCGATATATATGACGAACATCAAGTATCACATGTAACTAAAACTATATAACAAGAAATCTCATACCGAAACTATATAAGTATAATGTTGCTATGGAACGAGACAAATAATTATTCATTGAAAAACCATATTCTCACAAAATAGAGATAAATAGTTTTAGTTTCACACAATCTGCAGTCAAACTGCATTGTTCTAAACAATTTTCTTTTAAGTACTGTTGACTGGAAATATTATTTAATTATCATAACTCAATGGGACACACTAACCTAGGTGAACAGGGAATCAATATTTCTCAATCTTTCTTCATATACCCAAAAAATAGATGTCCTTTCATCACTAAATTCAATAATACTCCCTCCGTCCCTCATAAGTGTGGTCCGGAGGGAAGGGCATAGGTTTCAAGAAGGATGTTAGGTAGATGTATAGTGAGTGGAGAATGAGACCCACTTTGTTGTAGTATTAGTTACCTTTAAAGGGTAAAAGGGTAAAATTTTAAGTGGGGTCATATCCATTTAAGGAAGGACCACACTTATGGGGGACGGACGAAAAAGGAAAGTGAACTACACTTATCAAGGACGGAGGGAGTACATTTCACTTTTCAAAGAAGGGTTTTCTTCTTTTTTATTTTTTAAAACAATACAAAATTGCTACTTATTATTCGAGACTAATCAAACTAATAAAGTTAAACGAAAGCCTAAGTACTTCATAGGACACCAACCTAAAACAACCATACTTTACTTTTCTTGATTTTAAATGGGTAGTTTAGTTGAACCCTTGATTGATTTGGTTCAAGAAATAATACTAGTAATATATTAATATGTATCCCACCAAAAGAGACAACATATAATTTATCCTAGCGTTCGTCCTAATGCTTCAAAGCGTACATAGACTTATTAATTATTATCACATTAACATTCTATACATTCATTATACTATCTACTCATCGAATTACAAAATTCTTAAAGTAAACAAATTAAGCCTATGTCGAACGAATTGAAGAAGGATTTAATCTCAACAAACAACATAGCATTTGTAATTAAGCATATTCAAACCAAGGACACACACATGTAGCGATGCTTTTGCACTAAATCACACACACAACACACACACGCATATATATATATATATAGAGAGAGAGAAGAGAGAATGAGATGAGAGAATCTTGAAACAAATCTCAGATATAAGTATAGAAAGGAGGCAAAAGGCGAATGAGGAGGTGTAAAAAATAGGAAAAGAGAAGTATGTATGTTATTGGTATGTGCTACATTATAGATGGAGCACCGTACAAGCATTTGATGCACAAAAAGATTCTGTGAGTGTGATATAAAGGGAACATATCAAGACTATGGCCTCTTCAACAAAGACAGGAAGATGCTCTCACGACAATTATAATTGTACTACAATGGTGACAACTGGCCTATGTACAGTGCTATATTTATCCTTCAAAATATTTATAAATAAATAAATAAATATAATCACTCTCCATCACTTCTGTTCCACTAAACACAATTTTATCTACACTACATATCTTTTCTATCTTTACCCCCATCATCACATTTTTCTATAGTGCTTAGTGGGAATCAATCTCTATGCTTTACTTACATAAATATCGGATTGTATGAATATTTTATTATTAAGATTTGCGTCTCATTACCCTATTCATCTATAGCTCTAGCTAGCTACTCTAGAGAGAAGCCCGGAATTACATGATTACACTTGGCTTAATTATACTACTTCAAGAAAACAAATATTTAAAAGTCCACTATTGAATAATTTGATGTAGTAATCAAGAAACTAAAAACCAGACAAGAATTTCTTGTGGTAAAGTACGTAGTGTTTTTTTAGTTCATAGAGCTGTGATTGTTTGTGAATAATGAAAAGGATGCATTTGATGAAGAAAAAAAAGATCATGAAATCAACCGAAAATTCAAACACTTTACCAGAGAAAGAAAAGAATGTTATGATTGCAATCATTGATTTTATTTTGATCTCATCTACATATAACGTGTTACAAAAATGTACACAGATTTAACCCAACTTAAGTTTTTATGAGAAAATATGAGATAAGACAACCTACGATTATGTCTTTATATTCACATAACTATGTTATCTCAATCTCTTTCCGTACATATGATTTCAAAATTTAATTTCACTCTCCTACAGCTTGATCTCTCTTGCTATCAAGAACAATAACATCAAATGAAATGATACATACATATATATATATATGGACACACACACACACACACACACATACATACTATGATAAAAATCTAATCTTTCCTTCTGAGATGAAGTAGCTAGCTAGGAAAAACACAGTTACCGCGCTTGCTTAATGAGAAGTGGCCTAAAATTCAAGAACCGAAGCCGCAGAAAATTAGGACAAGAATTTTCACTAGATTTGATGCACAATAAATGAAAAGAAGAAAAAGAAAAAACGCATTCATCCCATTTAGGGCCAATCAAATCAAGACAGCAATTAAAACCCCATTTTCAATTTTCAAGAAACAGACTGTACGGATAGATCATCACTCTTTCAATTCATTCCATATATGGAAGGATCTGGTTAAGGATATATAGAAACCTAAACTTGCTTAAATGATTAATAATGATCTCACAAACCCAGGAAATAATATCAAGATTCATTCAAAAATCTCCACTTTTTCAACACACACACACACACAGTAATATTAAATTACCTTGAACTTGCAAATTCATGGAGTTTGCCTCTTGGGGAGAAGATGATGAGTGCCACCTCAGCATCACAAAGAACTGAGAGCTCAAAGGCCTTCTTCAGCAGCCCATTTCGCCTCTTCGAGAAGGTTACTTGCCGACTTGTCGCGTTCTCTATACGCCTCATCTGAGTCTTCCCTCTCACCATTTTCTTTTTCTTTTTCTTTTTTTGCCGCAGCCCTTGTGAAAAAGAAGAAATTTTGATGAAAAACAAGTGAAAAATCGAAACAAGTTGTGATTTTGAGGGGGAAAAAATAGTGAGAATGTGATGATGGGTATCAATAAATATAGGGAGATTAGAGGAAAAAGAAGAAGAAAAAAGATGGGGTTAATTTGGTTTGATTTTGTTGTACAGGATTTTTTAGTCTCCTCTCCTGCAAAAGGATGGAAAGAATTTTCCAAAAATAAATGGTGTGTGTGTCTGTGTGTGGATACTAGAAGATGAAATCAAAGTTTATTGGAGTGTGGTAATAAAAGGGATGCTTACAAATTTGGCAAACACCCAGAGAACCTTTTGGCTTGAGGTAGGAGCTGAAATAGGCCTAAAAAGGGGAAGGAACAAATCTGATGTGTTTATGTGTTTTATGTTTCATGAGAGAGAGAGAGAGAGAGAGAGGTGGAAAAGGAGATAGAGAGAGAAAGAGAGAAAATAATAATGTAGAAAGGCTTAATAGAGGGGGGGATGATAGTAAGTAAGTAGACAGATTGATTCACAGTCCCCTTTTGTGGGAATTGTATGGTAGAAATGGAAAAATAGCAAAAAATAGGTTCTCACACACACACACAAGGAAATACACACAGTAGTTTTTCCTTTGCTGCTGGTGTATAGTCCCTTCACTACCTTCCTTTTTCCTCTTCAGACCCCAACAACAAAAGGAAACTCGAATCAAAACTGCCATTTAAATTTTATCAACAAAAAACCCCATCCTTTGCTAGTTTTGCTCTACCCCACACCTAAGGTTGTACACGAGCCAAACGGTTCGTGAGCTATTCGGAGCTCGGCTCGAAAAATGTTTGTTCAAAATTCGTTCGTTTACTAATCGAGCCGAGCTCGACCCTCGAACCGAGCTCGATAATTTTTTCGAGCCGAGCTCGAGCTTACCTATATTCGGCTCGAAAAGCTCGCGAACACGTTCGAGTTCGATACTAAACGAGCCAGCTCGCGAACATGTTCGCAAGCCTTTTAAACGAACATGTTCACGAATTTTTCTAATTATTATATATGTATATATCTATATATATTTATTTATTTATTTTTAATATTTTTTAATACCAACATTTAATTTTTATATATTAATAAATTAATATTTTTTAACTATTATATATTTTTTTATTTTTAATGCTCATGATAATTTGATAATAAATAAAAATAATTACTATATAATAAATAAAAATAATTTATTTTATAATTATTATATATTTTATTTTTTTCGAGTCGAGCTCGAACTCGATCTAAACGAGTATTTAGCGAGCCGAACTCGAACCGAGCTCGAGCTTGGTTATTATATGTCGAGCCGAGTTCGAGCTCGAAACACAAAGCTCGAGTTGAGCTCGAACCTTTGAATTTTCTAACGAGCTGAGCTCGAGCACGCTAGTGTTCGGCTTGGCTCGTGTACAGCTCTACCCCACCCAAAGCTAAATAAAGCAAACACAATCAATTATGAAGAGAGAGAGAGAGTGAGGCATGGCCCTCTTTGTATATGTGTGTAATGTGTTGTCTGCCTCTCTCTCTCTATATATATATATATATTACTATTATATATATACACGCACAAACAAATAAATTGTAGTCACATAATAAATATCTCTCTCTCTCTCACACACACACACATGCCATATGAGTTAATTTGCTGAGGAAAATGATGGTGTCCGTACAGTGTTAGAAACACGTCAACATCTGTAGTTCTTTTTTTTTTTTTTGAGGTGTACATCTGTAGTTCCTGAACGTACACACAGCAGCCAATCACAGATCGAAAACGCAACACCTCGTCTAGATTTTCTAATAAAACTATCATACCATAGAATTGGGTTGGGAGACAGCCTTCACTTCACATGGGTCCCACCCCCTTCCTAGTTCTTTTCCTAATGAGTCTTTGCAGCCACTCATCCTAATATTTCTTAATTTGTCCACTAACTTATTTACCTAAAAATTATTATTAATATCTTCATCTTCGACATGTCTCCGTCGAATAAATTACTACTTGCTTAACCAGTATGACAAATATTTCTTTCAATTTACATAAATAAGGATAGTGTACATATGTATGTATGTATGTGTAGACACAAAGTGACGTACGCAATAACAATTAAAGTACTCCAGAATTTAGTAAATAATTAATTCAACCGTAAATACGTCGATTGGTCATTATCTTGGATATTTTAGTACGTGATTACTGTTTTAAGGGCACCCACTTATTGTAACTGTATATTTCTTTTTTTGGAGGGTTTCTATTTCTGTAGTTGACTTGCAACAACTTTCCTTGTCATATTTTATTTTCTAGACTAGGGGTTACGTCAAGAAAAAAATGCTAATGATCAATATGTATTTTGGGGAGAATACTACTCCCATATCACAATTTCTTTTTTGATCCATCCATAAAAAATTTACCACATTCATTTATATAGTAATAGACCTCCTACACCTCATTTACTTTTCTACTCACAACACAATTTAAAACTATATAAAAGTGGGACCCTTATTCCACTCACAATACAATCAACCAACAAATTATTAAAACTCGTGTCATCCACAATGTGGCAAATTTATTATGGACGGAGGGAGTATTTTAAACCGTATCTTTTACAGCTTATTTATGACTCATACTTTTTGGACACGAGAATATGTAAAAGATTGAAAAGTGGTAGAGTCCACACTTTTTAATTAAAAGGTTAATTTTTGTGACGGAGGGATTAATTTTTTTCAGTACTCCAAATCCACCTTTATGATACAATTTTCAACCATTGACGTAGGGTATCATTTATACTAGCCATATTTCATTTTCCACATCATTAACCACATGAATTATGGACCTGCTGAATTAGCACTCAGTCTGCTGATGTTGAATCGTAAGATAGATTTAAAAAAAAAATTGTATATATATGCTAGAGTATGTTATTGTAATTTTTCTGATGTTGAATCGTAAGATAGATTTAAAAAAAATATTGTATATACATGCTAGAGTATGATATTGTAATTTTATATATTAAATAAGTAATTGTGAAATAGCATAAACTATAGGGTCAATGATATGTTTCCTATATTTTATAATTCTCATGAATTTTGATTTAATTATAATGCTTATTTAGTTTTTTAATTTTTACTTTAGTTTTTTTAGTAGTTATAATTTTTTAGTTTAGTTGGTATTTTCTTTCAAAATTTTAAAAAAAATAGTTTGCATTTTATGTTTGTTATTGTGATAAATAACTAAAAAAATTTGGTTGAATTATTTTAGTAAAATTGTGTCTAATAGAAAGTTTAGCATATACGGTTCAACAAGATAAGAAAGACAAATAATATTTAAAAAAAAATTATGTATATATATGTATAGTACACGTAAATTTCTTTAATACTCATTCCGTCCACGATAAGTATAACACTTTGGGTTCGCCACAGATTTTAAGAACTAATTGGTAAATTGGTTTTGAGTGAAGAAAGAGACCCACCATAATAAATTATTGTGAGATTTATAATAAAGGTAGTGATTGAGGTCATTTTCAAAATAAAAAGTGTTACACTTATCGTGGACATCGCAAAAAGAAATTGTGGATAGAGAAAGTAGTATTTCATCTCATCTCAAAAAAAAAAAAAGTAGTATTTCATCTCACGTTTAAATTATTTAAAAACTACATAAGTCGGTTACTGTAGAAAGTAGTACATTGAACAACCCATAAGTCTATACGAGTCCCCCTACAATTATACATAGTACAAAGATTTTAATGGACATTATGTTTCCCCTCGAAAAAATGGACACTATTTTCAGCTCTCTCTCTCTCTCAATATGTATGTCATTTGATCGGGCGAGGAAGAACGCGATTTTTCCCTTACCATTGTATAATTGACTCGTCTTTCAAATTGTCACGAGTATGTCATGAAATGAAAATTTATATTTTGATGAAAGCCTCATCCTGATCATATTTCATGAAATAATAATTTATTACAAAAGGCAACTCGTGTTTGGCCTAGTTACCAAAAAAAAAAATCAATATTTTAAGTGTCAATATTTAGAAACTTGGAAGGGTACTTCAAAATAAAATCATTATTGACGTGTCAATTTTAAGTGTCGACATTTGATATGTTTTTTCCCACCTAAGCTACAACAAATTAAATAATTAAATTTAGAGGCAAATTAATAGACTAAAATGAATAAGCTACTATCCTACTACACTTTCAAAATAAACCCTTACATATAATTCAGTTTTTGTTTTTAATCTTTTCTAATATATATATATATATATATGTAACAAATTGATTAATAAATTTTACGTGTCATTTCTTGTTATATTTTATTATTTGTGCTTCCGAGTTTGTATGCGACTAAAAAAACCTAAAGTTTGAACTCGGTCGAGCTGTGATATTAATCAAATAATCTGGATTCTATAATTATTCATATTGAGTAAAAAACAAACAAAAAAAAGACTATAATCCAACTTGTCAATTAAAAGAGAGAATCCCATAAAGGTTTTCATTTCAATGAAAATAGATAATTAAATAATTAATTGTAAAATGATAAATACCTTGAAGTTCGATCAGACTCGTGAATATACCAAAGCTAATAGTGTTGAGATCGAGCTAGGCTAATTTCGAGTGGTTACAATTTTTTTTCTAGATATATCAGTATATTTGAGTAGCTCGTCTTGCGTCCACCCCTAGATATATATAGAATTTATACATGTTTACGTTTAAGGTGATCAGATCACACAATTATCTATCGTAGACTCTTCTAAATATAGTCTATATATATCAAATTTACAACATTATTATCCGTAGATCATAGTTATAAAATCCCATACATAGCTAATAATTTTTTTTATTGCTGATTCGAGTTTTGATATACTTATCTCTTACAACTATCGACTTTCGAACACGAACTAACTGAAGAAGGCGTAGGTTTTTGTTACTCTCTCCGCCCAAAATAAATTTGTCACATTGTGGATGACACGAGTTTTAATAATTTATTGGTTGATTGTATTGTGAGTAGAATAAGGGTGCCACATTTATATAGTTTTAAATTGTGTTGTGAGTGGAAAAGTAAGTGAGGTGTGTGGGGTCTATTACTATATATAGATGTAGCAAATTTTTTGTGGAATGACCAAAAAGAAAATTGTAGCAAATTTATCGTAGATGGAGGGAGTATTTTTTTCATGAAAATTCTAGGGTTTGTTTATTAGTTTTTTTTTTAATTTTAAATTAATAAGGTGTTTTTTTTTTGGATAAAGATTTGTATTTCACAAAAAATACGAAATAGTCAACAATTAAAAAAGAAAAAAAATAAATAAACTACTTTTGCAATAAAATAAAAGATACTTCCATTTAAATCGTGCAATGGTAGTAGGGGTGTACATCGGTCGGTCGGTTCGACCGACCGACCAAAACCTCAAAAATCGACCAACCAACCGAATCAGATTTTTTCAACCGAACCGAACCGACTTCCAGGTTCGGGCCAAACCGAAACCGACCCGAAACCATCGGTCGGTTTCGGTCGGTTGTCTAAAAACCGATAGTAGGTGTGATTTTTTTTTTCGAGAAAAAACCTGTTTTTATCCTATTTTATATAACTCATTACGAAATTTCAAATCATTACAAATATCTAATAAAAACATCACAAATTGCATCCTAGTTTCAAAATATAATCATTACAAATAACAACACTCCAAAGTCCAAAAACAAATAAACAAATCTTTGTACAAAATCCTTCAAAACAAATAACATAAATAAGTCTTCCATTACATCCCTTCATCATTTAGCTTTGAGTGTTCATGGGATCATCATTCACATCTCCACCAATGCCAAGACTTCTCAAAGCTACAATAGAGACAAGAACAAATTAAATGGTTAAAACAATTACATATTAAATAAAGAAATCAATCACAAAGTTATTAAGTTAAAAAAACCTTCTTCATGCTTTTGAATGCCTTCCAAATCCTCTTCGATTGTAATGGATTGCTTATTTTTCCTTAGCCAATCTTGAGTACAAACAAGACTCTCAACAATTCTAGGAGTCAATGAACTCCTAAAAGAATCAAGGACCCTTCCTCCGGTGCTAAAAGCCGACTCGGATGCTACCGTAGAAATAGGCACCGAAAGTATATCTCAAGCTAGAAGGGCAAGAATAGGCAACCTAGGTTCATTAACCTTCCACCAATTAAGAATGTCAAAATTCTTTGAGTTATCAATCCCTCTATCTTTCTCGGATAGGTAAACATCCAAATCATTAGACACTACATCTCCTCCTTGAAGCTTTTGTTTTTTGTACTTCTCTAGCAAAACATAAGGAGTTGATGAAGTACTTAATTCAACCTGTGAAGAAGCTCCAACTTGTGTTGCATTACTTGAAGATGGACACAATAGTTTATAACCTTCATACAATTGGTAGAGCTCTATTTTCACACTCCTTGCCATTTCCGTACCAATTTTTTCTCCATACAACTCAACAAGAATGAACTCAACAACTTCAAACTTGTATCTAGGATCGACCACAACACTAAAAAAAAATAAGTTTGTTCATTTTTGTTGGATCACCCCAATACTTGTCAAATTTTTCCTTCATTTTCACCCCCATCTCCCTCACCTCTATGTTCGAATTTTGCACCCATTCTTTCAACAAACAACACATATTGGTAATCTCATGCAAGAAAACATTTGAAGTGACGTACAAAGACCCAGAAACCCTCACAGTCAAGTCATAGAAAGTTTTCAACACTAGACTCAACTTTCTTGCATTCTCCCAATCCAAAGAGTCGGGAACACCATTTGGAAGATCAACCTTATAAAAGGGATCTTTCGATTCAAAAAGCTCAAAAGCTTTTTCAAATTTACAAGCAACATTCAACATATCATAAGTTGAATTCCATCTAGTAGGCATATCCAAACACAATAAACTCTTGCAATCAATATTATCTTCCTGACAACATATTTAAATCTTGCAAGTCTAGCAGGAGAGTGCCTAACAAATCTAACAGCGTCCCTAATCTTTTTAACGGATAAATCTAGCTCTTTCAAGCCATCTTGCACAACCAAATTAACAATATGAGCAACACATCTCATATGAAGATATCTTTCACCTCCCACACAACAATTACGAGCAACCAATTTAGCTTTCAATGCAACAAGAGCAGTGTCATTCAAAGAAGCATTATCAACAGTCACAGAAAACACTCTCTTAATCCCCCATTCACGCAAACAAGCATCAATTTGTCTACCAATATCATCACCCCTATGACTCTCAATAGTACATAAATTGATGATTTTTTTTGTCAATTTCCATTCCTCGTCAATCCAGTGAGCAGTGATGCACATATAGTTAATCCTTTGCAAAGATGTCCAAGTGTCTGTAGTAATACAGACACTTTGACCAGATTTTTTAAAAAAATCCATCAACACCACCCTTTCATTCACAAACAACTTATAAATATCACGTGATATGGTCCACCGTGAAGGAATATTGAACTTAGCTTGTAATGCAGCAACAAATTCCCTAAACCCTTCACCCTCTACAATTTTAAAAGGTAATTCATCCTTAATAATCATTTCAACCAATTTAATCCTACAAAATTGTTGATCAAATCTCCAAGTACTTAAACTACCAACTACAATGGACTCATCACCTCCTTCCTCAAGAATCGGTTGCAAAGACAATTGTGATTGTCGCAAATCCAAACTATTATTAGGATGATTTTTGCATTTAGTCATATGAGTGTTCAGATTAGTCGTACCGTTTGTTTTGGTGTCGCAGTAGTAGGTACTAGGACAATATTTGCACTTTGCCTTCTCCCTTCCATCTGTATGTGTAAACTTCGTGAAATGCTCCCACGCATCAGATTTAGGCCTTCCACCAGTTTTCTTCGAGGTTACTTCTCTCGAAGTGGTCGGAGTAGTCCTTTTGAAGGGGGCGGTCCGGGAGGAGGCGGCATTTCTCATTCATTTTGATTTTCAGCCATGATCTGTAAATCAATAGAACATGTTATTAATAACTTATTATTATATAAATAACTTAAGATTGTACATACAGTTGTTCAGGATTCTAACATTTCCATATATTAATTTAAAGTTACACTAAATAGTAGATTATGGTTATAGATCGAAAAGTGGCATAATTAGGATTAAAAATTTTATTAGAAGAAATATAAATACAATTGGCCTTATATAATGCAAAAGGAAGCACCGTTTGAAAAAAAAAAGGAAGCACTGTTTGAAAACTGCATTTGAAAATAAAATCATATCGATTAAAAAAACTGCTCTAATCTAAATTAACAGACACCTCATTCAGCAATTACAATTACAAATTAAATTGAAAACTGAATAAAATAAAATTACTAAAATACCTTCAAGATAAGATCAAAAACTCTGTTTTAATATAATATATAGATTAAACCATTTTTCCCCATAAATTCTGTGAATATATTTCTAATTTCATAGCAAACTCAAGATCAGCAGCTTCTTTCCTCAAACCAAACTCAAACTGTAATTCTACGACTTGGGTTACGGGCTGCGATAACAAATTGGAATTTGAGACACAACTTACCGAAACTAGAAGAAGGCGGAGACAGGAAGGAAAAGGTGGCGACGGCCGACGGGAACAAGGCGGGAAGATAGGAAGCAGCAAGGCGGAAGCAGCGATTGGTCGACGCCGCCGCGCCGCGGTGGGCTCTGGCTGACAACGGGCGAAACCGCGACGGAGAGAACGAGCGATGCCGCGACGGAGAGAATGGAAGGAATCGAAAGTGAATGGGCGATGCCGGCGGGGATAAGAGATGAGAGTGTGAGTTGCGACTGTGAGTGAAATAAAACTAGGGTTTTTTTATTAACTTAAAAGATAAAATAAAAACTAAATAATAATGTGTATATATATAATTTAATTAATATTTTAATATATGGTTCGGTCGGTTCGGTTCCCGACCGACCCAAAACTGCCCAACCGAGAACCGAACCGAACATCATCGGTTTTTACTCAAGAAAATCGAACCCGAACCGAACCGACCAAAAAGATATGCTCACAATCATTATATAAATTTTAAAGATAAATAAAATGAACACCAAAACCTTCTCTTTTTTTCTTTACCTCTTTTATTTGCATCGTTCCCACCTTCTAATTTTAGAAATTTCATTTTCTATTTAAAGACAACTAAAGTTCCCTAGTCCTTTTAATAGTTTATCCCTTTGATTTGGCAAACATTGTAATGATAAAGTAAAATAAACTTGCTTTATTTATATCTCCACCCTCCTAAAACTAGACTTTGTAATATATTCCCACTTATAGTAAATAAAGATTCCACAATCTCTTTAACTAGCTAGTACATGAATGATCTAGAATGCCCTTCAACTTTCAAATAAATCAAGAATAATGATTATCATATATATATATATTTATTTATTTCATGCATAAAATAAAAATTAAAAATATCATCAGTGTATAATCAGAACAACGTAACAAAAGATGAGATGAATCCCATGTCCCATTTGTACCTTATTACTAATAATGCTAAGTTAATAGTACAGTAAATGTACATCTGATACACAATATAGATAATATTCTGATCATATCACATAGTTAGATAGCTATGATGACTACACATATGGTGGTGCTCACACCTTTACATTTAAAATATATATACAGTCAGTGTTAAGCGTGTCAATCACAGCAATCGCGGACGCTATCATGAATAAAAAAAAGTAAAAATAAAATATTAATTCGCATCTGTAATCCACTAAACCCCTAGATAATTCCGGTTTAGTACCCTCTAGCTAATGGAAAGACACTTTCTTACCCCCTTCAAAAATTCTACCTTTTGATTTAGGTTCAAAAATCTCCACACAAAATGAAATGGTCCCGGTGAGAGAAAGATAGGCAAAGACATGAACAAGTGGATGATGAGTTGATTCTCGAGAAGATATTTGCATAAGTATGTCATTACAAGTAATATTTTACATGGGAACCCCCCAAAAAGTAGTATTATAATATTCACACCCAAAAGTAGGTGTAATTTTAAAATCAAAGTAGATGATTTTGATGCCCTAAAACTCAAAAGTTGTGGTACCGACACCTGTCGGCAAGTGGGTTTGGGTGATGTTTTTTGGACTATTCTTTGGGGCCAAAATTGCTTATAGATATCTTCCAACTCTTTTGGTATTTTTAAGAGTTTGAGGTCCAAATTTTAAGAAAATGTATGCAATTCTACGTGGTAGGGGACCACTAGCTAGACCCTTAAGCGTGACAAATGCATGCTTCTCACTCTATTGCTTTCCAAATGTGGGTGTTTTTCAATAACAATTAAAAGTGGTGGGCTTCAATCAAATTTGGCTTTTTTTTTTTTAATGTAATTAATTTATTTTGTATGTGTCGTGCACTCGTGTGTGGATAAGAAAGTTTGTTTTGCTACTACCTATCAAAGATCGGCTTTGTTGTGTTGCATATATCTTGCTACATTTGGGAATTTTTTTATTAAATGTGTTAACAGTCTATCTATTCAATATTTAGGCACCTGATCATATGATAAGCGAAATTTTGTAGAGGTTATTGATTGATTAACCTCTAGCTATAACTTTATTCCTTAAAACTAGTGAATTCATTTAAAAAATTGATATGTTGTTAATTGCTTCAAGAAATTAATTAAGTTTTCAAGAAAGATAATTTTTAATTTTTAGGAAACCCCACCTTCGTAAAGTCTTGATTGATTAAAGATATCAAGATTTTATTTTGAAATATAACTATCGTGCTATTTTTTATTTGATCCCCGAATAAGTGTCATATTTTAAAATATAACCGAATAAGTGTCATATTTTAAAATATAATTTGTTTTCAAATGCAAACTTCTCATTTTGCCCTTAGCCTCATTGCAATATTTTTAGTTATTTAATTTTTCATATAATTGTCACAAATAAAAAAAATAAATATCAGTTTTCTTGATACAAGAGTTTTAACAACAACAAATACTTTTTCCGGAAAAAATAGAATATGAATGTATGACTTTGGTACCGTGTTACACACCTTGATTTATACACACCAAACTTACATAGTTATATTTCCTAGTTTAGTAAGACCTAGTGCCGCAATTATTGCGTACTTACGTGGACGTTTTGTGAAAGTGTTATTCCCGATAAGTGGCTTCTGCAAAATCCCAATTTTCTTTAAATATTGCAATTTTGATATGCGCCACGGATTTCGAATTTTATCATAAATATAATGATGAGTTTTGACATAAATAAATACTATAGTGGAATCAAATTAACTAGCATATCTAGTATTATGATTATAGGTTTTTTTTTTGGATTTTTGTGGGTTCTTAGTGTAGGTTTAACGAATTTTCATGAGAATAGGTTGATTCTTTTTTTTCCTTTTAGGTTTTTCATTTCTCGAGATTGGATTTTGAATTAAACTTTTATATTTTACAACAAAGTATTAAATCGACTTTTATGCTTGATGACTCAACCTCAGCTGATTCGTTCACTATATATATATATATATATATATATATATATATATATATATATATATTAGTATAAAAATCGGTCTTCCCATACAAACTACAAACCATGTTTTTTTCAATATATAATCATGCTTTTTAATATATACAATGATGTTTAATACTGCTATTCTCGATTCATGTTTTTTGTATAAAAAATTATGCATATATAAAATCATGCGTTTTACATACTATTTTCATGCTTTGATAGTTACCAACCGTAGATCATACCATGATCAACTGTTGAAATTAATTTGTAGTTTTTACATGAAAACTAGTTTATATATATATATATATATATATATATATATATCAAATTCATTATTAAATACTCTTTCTCAATATTCAAATAAGTATCATATTTTGAATTTTATCTTGTCCTTTAATAAGCATCTCATTTCATAATTCTAGAATAAAATGATGTGAAACTTTTCATTTTACCTCCTGTCATTAATGCAATTTTTTAATTTTTGAAGGGTGTCATCAATGCAAATTAATTATTAGTTTTTAGGTTTTTTATACAATAATTAGCAAAAAAAATAAATTATTAACTTTTTTGATATGCGTTTTTTGACGGCAGGGAACCACTTATTTAAAAACGGATGAAATAGTTCAATATTCCACCTCAGTTGCAAAGAAAGGATTAATATTCATATATAGAGATATCAAATTTACATTGAATTATTCAAACTGAAAAATTGCCTCAATTTGATATGAGACGTGTCCAAAAGTAACCATTATAGAGATTTATATATGTCTTACTCCTATATTTGACAAAGTTGAGCTCCTATATTGTTTTTGTCTTTATTTTATTATTATATGTAAATTAAGTAGACTACTTATCATATTCAAACATGTCTATTACTTTCCATTTTGGTATAATAACCATAGTCGGTCTATATTAGTAGTATTTTTCCAAGTCAACTAACAAAATATAAGAATATACATATAAAACTAAATTTATACTCTCTTCATTCCAATAGTAAGGTCCTTCTTTTCTTTTTTGTCTGTCACAATAACAAGGTTCCCATTTAAAAATGGAAACAATTAGGTTCCCATTTAAAAATGGAAACAATTAACTCTTTAAAAGTTGTAGGACCTACCATTTTTTTTTTAGAGAATTATGGGATAAGGCTTGATATGATTAGCTGGGATATCTTAATACGTATAAGGAATTAATATTGTGTTTGGTATAATGTATTAAATTCTCTGCAAAAAATATATTAATTATGGTAAGAGGGTGAAATTATAGTAATTATAGTAATTTATTCTTATATTTAGTTATAGTATTAATTATACCACCTCATAGATGGTATTAGATAATAACAACAATAGGTATAATTCATACGGGCTCGAATTTTATAAAGGGTCTCATACTTTATACCAAACAAGATATTAGATCCTAACCACCCCTAGCAAACAAGCTATCAAATCAAGCACTACACCACCATATAGGTGTAACCAGTACACCACACAAAGGTGGGACCTACACCACCACGCAGGGTGGAATAACTACACCATCAAATAAGGTGAGAAATATACTACACCGCACACAGGCGAGACTGAACCCAAGACCTCTCACTAAGGAAAGTCTTGTGGTGCCTTCGCTAGCCAATTGATCTAGGCCTCATCGTCATGACCTACCATTTTTTAGTATTTTATTCTTGTTTCTTAATAATTATGCCCAAAATAAGGAATACCTTGCTATTAGCACTGTTTGGTAGTTTTATGTGTCTATTTTCGTGTCGTTTTTATCGTATTTTTAGTTGTGTTTTGTGTCTTTGTGTCGTCTTATTCGTATTTTTGTGTTCGGATTTATGTTTTTTGTGTTTTTGGTGATGTAGGTGTTTTTGTTATAAAATGAAGCATTTTGGATCGGTTTTGGGGAAAGAAATTATGGATATTATCGGCGTGGAAGGGTCGCCGATACGGATAGCATTGACTTGAAGACCACCGAAGCGGACGACCCGCAAAAGCGGCAAAAAATGAAGAAAATGGGCAGGCTTGTGTACCCCGCCACGGCGGGTGAGCCGTTGAAGCGGATGCACCCGCTTTACTAAGGAAACTAGCTTCGACGGGTACAAAATTGTATACCAGCCATCTTTTAGAAGGAAAAATTAGGGTTTTTGGGATTAATTCTTACTTTTTGACTTGGGAGAAGAGGAGGAGACAAAATCCTTTACTAGTATTTTATTCCTTTCTTTTCGATTGGAGATTTGTGTTCGGATTCCGCTGCAGATTTCAGTAATTGTAAGAATTTCATTTGTTTTTTAATTGTGTGAATTATTTATGAGTTATTTATTTGTATTGGTTGATTTAATGAATATGAGTAGGTAAATTCATCATCTAGGGTTAGGAGAATTCGATTCTAATTGATAAATTGATCGAGATTTTTATTTCTACCCGATTGAATCGTTTTGATTGTTATTTTACAATTGGCCATTGTTAAATTATTTGAGACAACGAATTAGATCGAGAGATTGATTGGTTGTTAGATGTTGGTTCAATTGGGGTTGTGCTTACTCGGAAATGCGTAGCATAATAATTAATCTTATCAAGTATTTCTAATAATTTAGATCCAACCATTGTGCGAGAGTGGGGGTTGATAGCCTTTATTTGTTGAATTTCTTGGTTGATTAATCTTGTTAGCAATTTTGTGAAATTGAGCATTTAGAGGAGAAGGATCTGAATCCCTAGACCGTTCTCTATAGTAAATTCTACTTTTTAATTCCTTACTTTATTTGCATTATATTTCTTGCTCGTTGTGAAACTTAATCCAAAACCAAATTGTTTAGAATGTTTAGGACCTTTTCGTTTATTGTGAGTAGCGTAAACACTAATCCCTTCTAAGCCTTCCTTGAGAATCTGACTTGGAAAACCTTATCACCCTTCAATCGACCTCGTACTATTGCGAGCAACCTTAGGGGTAACTTTTGGGCTGAACAAGCACATATAAAATAATTTATAATTTAACTATATTAGATATTTTATCTATGTGCACGAGCAAGGGGAGAAAGCAGCAAGTCCTCGGGCAGGGCTCAACTCGCACCAATCAAAAACTCTTAAGTTGAGAATAGCCCCATCGCCACGATATTACTGAACTCACTTTAAAAAGAACAATTTATATTCGCCATTTAGGATAGTAAAAATAAAATACTAGTCATTAACTTAAAAGTATATAAATATTAGTCACTCTTACGAAAATATCCTTTTTCGTTTCGCACTATTCACATCATCACCGTCGTCCTAACCTTTTCATTCGCACCGTTCGCTCCAATCGCACTGTTCGCACCAGCTTCATTCGCTTCGTTCGCTCCACTTGCTCCGTTCGCACCACCTCCATTTGTTCCGTTCGCTCCACTTGCACCACCTCCATTCGCTCCACTCGCTCAATTCGCACAACCTCCATTAGTATCATTCGCTCCACTCGCACCATTCGCACCACCCCATTCACACCGTTCGCTCCACTCGCACCGTTCGCACCACCTCAACTCGTACCGTTCGCGCCACTCATTCCACGACATGCACCAGAAAACAGAAGGCATAAATGGAGCGAGTAGATATTATTCGCGCCATTCGTGCCTTTCATGATAGAATGAACAACGCGTGCAGATGCGTTCGCTCCATATTCGCGTTGCGGGTCAACTTAAAGGATAAACTAGTCTTATCACACAAATAGTGGCTATAATTAATATAATATTAAGTTAGTAGCTACTATTTTGTTTTTATTAACTTAAGTGGCTATTTTACATAGATTTCCTATTATAAATTCGTGAAGTCAAAGTCCCACCAATAATATTTTTTGCATCCACCGTTATGTGTGTGGCATATTATAAAATATACCGTATAGATGCCGAACTTTTTACTACAGTATGTCAAGGTGGCCGCGGTTCGGTTCGGTTCCGGTTCTCGGTTCCACCCCAAGGGAACCGGAATTGAACCGCCGACCACTTCGGTTTCGGTTCTAAATCGGAACCGCAAGATTCGGTTCCGGCGGTTCCAAATCGGAACCGCATATTTTGGAATTTAATTTTTGTATTTTTTTTTCGTTTTTTGCTATTTTTTCTGGTTTAATTGTAACTTTATGCATTCTAACGTAACATTTAGGTTAAATAAATATGAATCGTAACATAAATATAGATAAAAACATAAAAAATAAACCGAAACCGAACAGAAATCGGCGGTTTCGGTTCCGCAACTTTGGAACCGAAACCGAACCGCCGTCGATGCGGTTCTCGGTTCCAAACTAGAATCGGCGGTTTGGTTCCGGTTCTGGAACCGCCGGTTTCGGTTCGGTTCCGGCGGTTTCGGTTTTTTTGGCCACCTCTAACAATAGGTATTAATTAGGTCAATGCTTGAAAGCATATTAAATGTAACTAGTCATCTATGTAATCAACATTTTGCTAATCTAATTGCATTGCAACAATTCCAATAACATTTCAAATTTTAAATAGGCAACATTATAAAAGGCCATCAATACATGTGTTTGCATGATTCTATACACATAAATATCACCAAAGATGGGGTGGTTTTGTGATACAAACACCTAGTATGAGTTGTTTCTTTTATGCAGACAATCTTAGAGTATACAAACACCAAAATAAGTGTGTAAATATAAACATAGGGACTGATTAAAAATTAAATTTTTATGACTCTGTTGTCCCTACTGACAATCTTGTCATGGTTGTGTTACACGAGCGTAAATGGAGGTGGGTGTGGGAAAAGATAAGATGATAAAATTATAAAATTATGTATAACCACAAAACAGTTGGCCCTTTTCATGAGTTTTCATGTGCTTCACTCAAGTTGGTACGACTCAATGTGGCCAATGAAAAGACAAGACTAACAATTTAATTCTTTGGTTCGTTATCGAATAAATACCGACTTTCGATTCATTTTGGATACAATTTTTAAAGTATTGCAATAATGACTTCGCTGTCAATTTGTAGCAATTTCAACATTCCCGATTCTCTAGTGTTGAAACAACCTCATTTCAACAACAAACAACCTCATTTCAATTTCATGGATAAATTTTGATGAGAAAAATTGGAGGCACCGAAATTGTTGTAATATTGACGCGTTTCAAAAGTGTTTATCGCTAAATAAGGTAATTGAGACATTCAACAATCTTATTAGAAAGATCAAATCAGATGAATTAGAATTTAGACAGTCATCATGATATGTAATTATCTATGTGATTACCCAACTTCCTTTTTAATTGTCAAACAATGTTACATAACTCTTTCCTCTTTTGGGTCCGTTGCTTTTTATAACAGGAATAAGGTAAGTTTTTCTTATTCCAGTTTTGAGGAAAGGTAATTCATCTTCATATTAACATGACTTATTGAACTACCCTAACCACCCTTGATACCAACCCACTTTATTGGGATAAAATTGGCTTTTTCCCTTAAATAATTAAGTAGAAACTTATAGATATTGTACTCAGGTTGTTAGAGACATTGAAATCCCAATAAGGACCATTTGGACAATAACCAACTTATGACATTTGGTTGCAATCATTAATGATGAATGCCATATTGCATTGCATCAACAAAATGTTACACCATCTTTTTCCTACTCTCTTATAAAAATCCAGTTCAAACTGACCTCTTCTTGGTACCTTAAAATTTTCAGAATACTTGCCAAAAGCCAGAAGCAAAATTTACAAACACTGGTGATGATGCATTCAAACAACAAAATAAACCATCACAGTTAAGGTCACAAAACTTTAGGAAAATGCACTAGGACAGTATATTCCTACATCATAATCTCTCTCTAGACGGCATAACCTGTAACAAACCACCATTAACATTACCGGCAGTTGAGTCATTACAATACTTCCTCTACTAAATTTTGATCAGCTACGGACAAACCTCTGCGTGACAATTTGGGTGCGAAAAGTGCTATGAGCAAAGGGTTTCTTCTCAAACAGGAGATAAAATCATCCCTGCTGATCCTACCATCATTATCCACATCAAACAAACTAAAAAGCCCATGAATCTGTACACATCATAATAAACAGGTCTGAGCACGAGTGCAAAGAGACGAAAAATAACAAAACGGAATAATTGATTCACACCAACATTGTTACACCTATTAGTTAAGTTAAAATGATGCGTTTGCAAGGAGATATGTATATTGTCCTTAAAGATTAAAGTGAAATAAGACTCAAGTATGCAAAGCAGATGATAACATTTATGATAACCAGCTATACAAAATGCACGAGTCAAAATACATACCCACACAAACATATACATACATAAAATATGTAATATAACATTCATGATATGTAATGACAATGCTTCACTTATCCAATTATATGTAATGCATGCATCATGCATGAGTTGAAATCCAGAATATGCACCCACACGCATCATGCATAAATTTGTAGTGCAGCTGTGTAAAATAATTTCATCCTTTTACCAATAATAAAAGAAATAATTTTAGCTGTGTTAAGTCAGTGGTCCAGTTGACCCAGATTTTGTTGATGGGGTCAATGAGCATATATTACCCAACTAACCTCATCAGAATTTAAACTTGGAATTGATAGTGATACAGCATCTTGTAACTGTCAAAGAAAAAAGTGGGGGAATCTCAGACTACCAGTCACAAGCCAAATGGGAAACAACATCAAGTATAGTCAGATATAGATATAAACCTCTTGCTTCAAAATGTGGTCTTTCCCATTTATGTCACATTCACCAAATGCTACATCACGTGCACGCCGAAATAGAGGTTGCTTCAAAATGTTAGCTGAACCAAGCAAGAACTGAAATGGCAAACAGTCAACTGTGAGAAACATCTTGAACAGGATATAACATCCCTAAAAAGTTAGCATCTTGTTGAGGTTCAACAAAGCAAAATATTGTATATTGCAAAAAAAGGATAAAATTCATCCCGTTGAAGCCAGTACAACCAAAAAGCCAGAGCCAGGAGGTTTCTAAGGAGACAAATAATACAGATATAAGAATGAAGCATTTCAGAAAATAAGTATATATCAATTAATTAACTACTATATGATATTAGAGTGAAGTATTAATCCCCAATAGGTCTTACTTTTTGTTGAACTACTTTTTTTTTTTTTCCCCTCTCTCTTTTAGGAGCTAAGGTTTCTAGAGCCTGCTAAGTAAGATACTATAACATGGTTGGTCTACAAAAACCACCGAGTACTGGCTGTTTTGCAAATTTACATATAGAATTAATAAATTTTATGAGAATTCAACAAACTTACCTGCTTAAATGTTATTTTTCCCATCTTCTGGACATCAATGAATTCAAACATCTGCACAATAAAAGAGGAAAATATCAGTAAAATTAACACAAGCAGAAAATACAAGCTATGTACCAAACTAAAAAACTCAGCAAGTACATGAATGTGGGAAAAACTGACCAGATTTCTAGTAGTAAGAGATGTCAAATACTAAAATGCATCTATCAATTGTATCATTCATCAATCATTAATGTTTTGGATGCATGCAAAAACATAAAGTCACAATGAAAAGAGGTCACAAATTCAAAACAGGAGATTGAAACTTAGAAACATCGAGAACTAACCTTCTCGGAAAGGCCACAAGGTTTCAGTCTTAGAGCTCTGAGAAAATCATGGAATTCAACATGCCCACTGAAATAAACAAAATTGTATCAGAAGCAAGTTTCTTAACATTATATGAATTATTCTGATTTCATTAGAAGATGCAAATGCTGGAACTTTATAAGAAAATCCCCTCTTCTTAAGTGAGTACAGAAGTTGTAAACTCACGAGTTATCTAGACAGTGGCAACCTGTTAGCCTCATGTTAAGTATAACAGAGATAGGACTTAACCAAACTCCCCAAATCTATTGCCAAGGATTTGAAAGCTAACTACAAGGAAGCACCTAACAAAACCCTTCCGTAAGGTAGTTTTAACTTCTGTCTATTGTTCTCAGGAAAATTGTCTCCATAAAGCATACCTGACACAGCTGAGTTCTGAGGTTCCTGGATAGTTTCCATCTTAAATAAAATGAAAGACGAAATTTGAAGGGAGAAAAATGATTTATGCATTTCCCAGTCGTGATGAGTGCATTACAAGGTTTGTAAGAGGTGGTTTGATAAAAAAAAAAAAAAAAAGCACACAGCTCAGATGCATAAAGCATTTGCCTTGCTAAAAGCAAATGTAAGTATGTAACATGATATATTTAATGCAACAAAACAGCATTTGGAAATACCTGGGATCTGGATTCATTGACAGAAATATCTCCAAAAACTCAACTGCTTCCACAGCACTCAGATGCAACGACTGCATTAATGGTACGACAAAATCAAAAAAATAGCAACTTATGTACGAAATGGTCAAGAAGCTGGATTTTGAGGTTTATTAATTTACTTTGCACCCAGATATTTCAAGCCAATGGTTACTAAGAGTCTAAGAGTCATCAGAGACATTTATCAGAACAAAGAGTTGAGTTAGTAGAACTACCATTACACCAAGTACACATTGTTACGAGACTTCTGCCAAGTGCCAACCATGTTTTACTACTTGAAGCAAACTACTAATATGGGAAATAAAGAGGTTGTTCTTTTATTGTTTCTATTCTTTCTTTGGAGGGGAGGGTGGAGGGGTTAGGTTTGAGGAATATGAAATTAGAAAAAAATCTAGCATCCATTCTATTTACTTAGGATGATGTTCTTTTTTAAACTACTGCAACCAACTTCTGTGAAATACTATTCCAATGAACATGAAATAATAGCGACTAGTGAGTCGTGAAAAGTCATAAACTGGAACAAAGTGAATCCCCTCCATTATTGTGCAATGCAAGATTTCTTCTTTAAACACAACAGCACTACAGCAAGAGAATTTCATTAATGAAGACTTTGATTCTAAATAAAAGAAATTAGCACCAAACATCGCTACCTATGTGACTCATTATCAGAAACTACTGTTATATGGGAGGATAATTGACAGTGAACTCAGAATCCAAATATATATATATACATATATATACACACACACACACACTTAAATTTCTTTCACTTTAGCAAAAGCAAATCTAACTTACTGATTGTACCCAGCCCAGTTCTACCATATACAGCGACGGGTTTTCCTGATAAAGAAAATACAAATATGCTATCAATGAATAATTAATAGTCACACAAGCAAAAAAACTTGACAGATTGCCTTAAAGTAACTATTCAGATGCCCACACTTTCCATATGCTCAAATAGGATTTGACCAGATGGAGAACACAAAAACCAAATGTAATGAACAGTAACTACATACGTGTAAAAGCAGAAGAAACAGGATAAACTGAATCTAAACTAACTTCATAATGAGTAATCCCAGCAAACCCATAAATTACACAAATATGATTTTATAAACACAAAAGCCCAAAAATCAATGATCAAAACAAGAAGTCAGGAGACCAGGACTCCTGAATCAGATCTAGCTGAACCGCAGGCCAACATATTACTGCTATAGATAACTAGGGCAAACTTTCCCTACTTTCACAATTTCAGGTCTACATGACTTGCAGTAGATTCTTCCAGCACCAAAGGTATTAAAAAGATTAAGGCTGTTAAAACACACTAAAGAATTGAGGCATTACAACAATAGTTAAAATATACCAACAAATAGGGCACTAGTAACATGTTCTTTATTAAAAATCTAACATATAATCTTGTCATGTTCTCTTTGAAATTTAGGGCAAGAATTTTAGTAAAATATTATAAAAAAATTACTATATAACTTCAAAATTTTGAAAGCATTGAATCGGCTATTTAACACTGGAAAAAAGGAACACCATCATAACAACAAGATCGACAAGTAGCTAGTAACACTTTCCTTTCTTCAGTCAAATCCAACAAAGGAGATGACAATACGGAATATCTGAAGGACATTTTAGTAATAGAGAAAGACATGACCAAAAATAACAATTCAACATATTTTACTGGCGATTGAAAATAATATGCAACCTGATTTGACTCAGCTGCCTTAGCAAGAAGCATAAAGTCTCCATATGAATGAGCTGTCTGTGGCACATTCAGGGCACTTGCAATGGCACGGCCAGTCTGCATTAGGTCAAACACACTTAAGAAGAATCATAAATGAACTATTAATGCAAGATATATATGATGCGCAGCAGTATATTTAGAAAGGGAAAATGATACAATATGTATAACCAGCTCAGTCTCACCAAGAAATCAAGGCTGGAAAAAATGAAAATACTATCTTATAATTAAACGAAAGATTTTATACTGTCTCCTTGTTCTTTCTTACCTTTTTATCTATCAGTTTTAAATTTGGACTTATGAGGAAAAGAAATCTGATTTTACCTACTTTTCATAATAAAATATAGAGTGAGACAAGAGTTCAAGAGATATAATGATCATTTCATAAACATACAAAATCAAACAAGGAAATATGCCTCGATAGGATTCTAGGTAGGCACACTCAATGCCTGATGACCATGCTACTGTCATCATCACTGAGGTGAGCCATGACTGTCTCACCAAGCTGGTGAGTTATGGGTAGTTGAGCTTGGAAATAGCAGGTGGCTAATGCTAAATAAAAATAAAACTTAAGAAAGGCAGAGTTGGATATTCACCAAACTATTATGCATGCCCAAAATCTAAGAAAAATATCAATTAGCTACTTGTTAGAACTAAGAAATATCTATCCTTCATTGTGTCAAAACCACATTGGGCGACATGGTATGTGTTTTACTAGTAAATACACATACATCAACACATCCACAAAGTTTACCAATTAAGAGATAGGAGACCTTTCAGAGATTTGAAAAGAACCAAATCCATATTTTATTGCAGGCAATCGAAACATGTTATGATTGAACTAAACAAAATGAAATTTCAAGGTTACTGTTGCTTAACATAAATGAAAAGTAGCATATCCATATAAAAGTTTAGACGTAGCTCACCCTTTGAGCAAAATGAACTGCATTTTCCTTTCGGTTCTCATTAGGATAAACAAGTGGAAGATACTCCACCTGTGAATAGTGGCAGAATGATATGATATTATCAGTTCAACATAGCATGATGCATGGAAGCATGTCTAACAGGAAGTTGAAGAAACATACTCTAAGATTCACTCCACAATTCATACAAAAGCTCTATTATATTAAAGCAAATTTTTTTACATGCACAGAATACCATTTTGAACATTTTGTTGCATTCACTTTCTGTTCAATGTGATAAATTTTTAAGATATTTCTATTAATGAAAGATGTAAGGGCAGCTCAATCATGATTGGATATATAAATGTAGATAAATTCAGCAGTTCGATCTTGCCGGTCCATGCTTATGGAAAATAAGCACAGATAGCAGTCTAGAATGATATTAAACGAAATGCCTGACATTTGTAATTTTATTAGGCCTGTTAGCAGTCACATCATATTCTTGACAAGATAATAATTCGAGAGGTAAATACTAAACAGATGTGCAAATTAAACTACAAAGAAAAAATATTGGAACATACCTCCATGAAATTGTGGAACTGCGTAAACATTCTCAACATTAACATTGCAAGTGTGATATTCCCCCTGAAAAAGATGGCTCAATTTTTGAAGTGAGACTCAAATAAAAAGCGAAGGCATATCTAGAGGAATTCAGTGGAAAATTTTGAATTTGGCATTACCAGGACTGGTCAAAGTGTACATAGGGGTAACGAACAACAATTGGCTGGACAGGATAGCCAGGAATGAATGCACCAATTTGGAAGGATATAAGAACTCTTCCATTGCTTGTTGTTCCCTCAGGAAATAAAAGCACACGAGGAAACTGATTGCAAGAAGCTTTTCTCTGTTTTCAGATCCTTGAAAGAACATTTCTGTATCAAATAGCTTCTATATAGATAAATTTTAACCAACAGAACAATAATACCAGAGAGATTCATTTATTTGTTTTGATCAAAGACAGGATAAATGACAGAGCATACGGAATTTTCCTACCTTTATTTCACTGACAGCATGCTTCCTGGATGACTTCGAGAATCTATCGACATAAATAACCTAATGCAGGAAAAGACATCATGAATATCTCCACTGGCATTATATGTAGTTATAGTGCAATGAATATAAGGAACCAAACAACAATAAATTACTGCATAAAAAGGCAGACCAAACAAGAGCTGATGGAACTATAAATTATAAAAAATTTCTAACAGATAATCAGATATCAGCTTCCAGTCATACCTGCATTGCTCTGATGATGGTCCCAACTAAAGGCATGGAATCATGCGAATCAGAAGACACTATGGTGGGAAAGAATTCATAGAAAAAGAAAATCGGATCAATGTACGATACATGATTAGAAACAATTATAGGAGCAATTTCTCTTGGAGCAGGTTTTCCTTTTCTTTTTATCCAATGGTAGCTGCAGAAGAAAATATGCAAAAGAAACAAGAGTCAGTCTCTGAATCAACAAAAAATGCGATCACTCAAATGGAATGCTGACAGAGAATTAGAGACAATAACTATTAATCTAGCTAATTAAACGCACTAACAGCTTGCTCAACAGCAATCCTAATCATCACTATGATTTCACTTGTCCAAAAACACAACACAAGACACATAAAACTGTTACTTCCGACAGAAGAAATCAAACATTGATTACCCACCCCCAACAAAAAGTACACCAATTCCCAATCTGTCGCATACAACATTCCAATAATAAAGTTAAAAGTATACCCGAAGGTGAAAAGGATAGCCCGACCGCAAAGGCGGGTCACCCACATGAGCCGGCAGCGCCACTTGGGCATAGGATTCTGCCTATCCTTCCACCCGAACAACGCCAAACGGGTCGTCAAGTACCCGACCGTTAAACACAGGCCGAAGAGCAGAAGCCGGACAGCCGCGATAGGCAAGCAGATGACGATCTTCAGCCACTCGTACAAACCCTCGATGTTCGGCGTGTGGTTGCGGAACGGGTCGACGGTGCTGGATCCGGGCACCTCGAATCCGTCGTGCGCCCCAATAAACGCGTAGGGGTTGTGACGATTATCATCTCCCGATTGAAATAGGGCTCGAGGATTGGTTTCGGATTGGAGCTGATCGGGTTCGTCGTGGACGGTGACGATGACGTGGGGCTGCTTTTCGGAGGAGAGGAGGGCAGTGGAGAGAGAGTGGTCCTCTACCGCCATAGCTGAGGATGGAAGATAGAGAGGGAGAGACAGTGGAGCGGTTAAATTGGGATTGCGATCCAGCCAGAGATTGATTCTTTACTGGATACTATTTAATTTGTGAATTTGGAGTAAATTAAGTAGGAAAGGAGGGAAAAGTTAGAGAGAGAGAAGAGAGGGAGTGGAGAGACGAGCCGTTTGGTGTTGTTTGTATCCACGTGAGTCGCATGTGAGTGCCCGAAAGTACGTTTATACCTGTCAAAATTATGGTTGTTCAATAAAATAAAATAAAATTGAATTAAATCAACTAAAAAAATAAAATTGAATTAAATCAGATTTTCACAAGACAAAAGTTAATAGTATTCAAATTATTTTTATTACCTCATAAAATATGAATAAATTACCAGATCAAAACAAGTAAGTGTGCCTCTCTCTCTCTCTCATCGTGCTGATATTGTTAGAATTATGGTTTGTAATTGTGTTTGCATTTTATATTGGCAAAAACTCTTGTACATCATGATGTACCATACATCCGGTTCAACCCGACCTGCGACCCGTCGACCTGCCTGACCCGCCCGGTCAACGTTGACCGGTCAATAGTCAATCTTGACCTCGTTGACTTTTTATTTATTTTTTATTTTTTTAAAAAAAATTTCAAAAGTCGAGCGAGGGGAGCCGAAGGCCTCGGAGCGAGCTAAAATACATTAATGTTGTCACAATCATTATCTATAAATTAAAAATTGGAGCCGAAGGCGGCGAAAAAAAATGAAAAAGTCAACGGTCCGACGTTGACCGTTGACCGGATCGGGCGGATCGGGTTACGGATTGGGTTGAACCGGATGTATGGGTACGTCATGATGTACCCAGTGCAACTCTTTTTTATTGTCCACACATTTGGAAAGAAATGGAAACACAAAAAAAGAGAAATGGACAGCGTAAAGTCCGAGTGGAGCTGCGTCATTGACCCACATGTTATGTATTCTTATATTTCTCAAGTGTGCAAGTTTGTGCCGACTTATTTGGTCGATCACATAATTTTGATAATTAATTTATACTTAGTTGATTCGTTTATAAAAATAAACTCACGAAAATCTTCCAACGCTACGCGGAATGGGATGGCATATCGTGTTTGAATCGAACAATTTGCGTAAATATTTGAAATTCGTATCGACTTATTGTGATTTTATGTGGGGAATTTGTGCAAGTATAAAATTTGATTTAATTTGATGGGTTCTAAATCTATTCATTTAAAATTACATCTCCCGAATATAAGAGAACTTGAAATCAAGTGGAGCATGTTTAGGAGCAATCACTATTTTATTTGACGAAAATTGGATAACAAAAACACGTATTAAATGAGTTTATATGTTGAAGGAAACAAGCTCGTTAATTCCTTAATATCGCCTCACTCTCAAAAAAGAAAAAAAAAAAGAAAAGAGAGAAAAATAAAACCCAATAATAAGCGAATTCAATTTATCTTTCATAAAATACTAGTGTGTAACCCGTCGATTACCACATTATGCTTTAATTTGTAAGTATGTAAATGTAAATGTAATATTATGAGAGTGATATTATTCGATTAATTATATAAGAAGGTTTACAAAAGTGATGAAACGTACATTTGCCATAATTTCCAAAATCTCATTATTAGCTTGTCCTCCTCTCACATCTACTTTAGCTATAGTAACTCTAACATTATCAACGTTCACTCCTGAAAAGTTAAAATGGAAGAATCAATAAAGAGTAAATTTTAGTAATTAATTTAAATTATTCGTCCAAAAAAATTGATTTACCTTACAATCTGTCAAAAATTTCATTGTACACGACATTAGTTGTTGTGTCATGCGTATGAGCATCCTTGTCATAGACCAAAATCTTTAGACCTTTTTTGTTAGTGACTCGCGAGATTGCAATGTACAATTGACCATGACTGAATACAAGTTTGGGTAAGTATAATCCTACGTTCGAAAGAGATTGTCCCTGACTCTTGTTTATTGTCATAGCAAAGCAAACATTCAAGGGAAACTGTCTTCTCTGAAATCGAATGGAAAATTTTGTGAAATCAGAGGGGCTCATGATCATCCTTGCGATTGGAAACTTTCTTCCTGCTTGTTTTCATGAAATCAGTTGGGCTTCAATTACTCGATCCCCAAGTTTAGTAATTATCATCCTAGTGCCATTGTAGAGCTCATTGGACGGATCGATATTTCTGAGAAGCATGACTATACAACCCTCCTTCAAATTTATTTCATGACTCGGCAAACCTGAACACTTGATTGTGTTAAGAAATTCAATCGAAAATACTTCATCATCGAGTTCAACCTCTCCATCTGATTTGCAAATGTTGTATGAACTAAGGTATACCCTTTCTTTCAACTTGCATTTTGGACATGACATACTCGTTAATTGTATCAACCATGTCATTGGTGGGGGCTAGAATAGCTCTGTTCTTAAAAATTTCTGGATTTGATGGAGCATTCATTATGCACTGGTATGTGTTTTCCACTATTGTTGCAACTGGATCAACTGTGTCTCTTATAAGTATATCGATTGATAATTAAACATCAGCTTCTCCATCACCAATACTTTCACCAATTAATAACACCGTCACCCACATTAAGTATCCATTCTGCAAATTCTCTGATTTCTTCAACATCAGTTCCAGACACATTACCCTGATATAAATACGATTGGTATATCATTTTAGTGAACATATAACATATTAATTATAGCGAAAATTAGATGATGTAAAATAAGAAAAATAGAATATGATATTTTGTTTTAATTTATATGGTCACAACTAAGATGATGAATGAAGTATTATATTGATTTGATATATATAGTTTGGCCAAGAAAAAAACTGCTTATAGATGAAATAATATTTGTAACATTTTAAAGAAAAATGACTTGAATAATGTTTGGATTATTAGGGATGAAATTAAAAAAAAAAATAAGAATTCAAAATGTGCACTTGATATAAAGGCGATTGATATAACATTGTACTGAACATATTACATAATTTTGAAATCTATTTTAAAAAATAATTATATATAGTGAAAAATGAGATAAAGTAGAACAAACACATAAAAATTAAATAAGAATTCAAAATGTACACACGAAATATGTTTAGATTAGTTACCTGCAATCTCATATTTTTGGTTAATCTAAGAACTTCATATGAATTCCAAAGTTGAGATGAGCTTATTGAGGCGTGCACAATGTCGTGTCGGCTCCCCTTAGGAATGACAGGTAGAATTTTCCTGAAGTCGCCCCCTATAACCACAACCAAACCACCAAATGGTTTGTCAGAAGTACTTCGCATAACATCCCTTAAACTTCTATCTAACGCTTCAAAGCAGTATCTATGCGTCATTGGTGCTTCATCCCAAATAATTAGCTTTGTCTTCTTGAGGAGTCCAGTGAGATCACTATCTGGTTTGATCTTACTGCATGTGGAGTTCTCATGGCAGTCTAATGGTATATCAAATCTAGAGTGTGATGTCCTACCTTCAGGAAGGAGCGAAGCTATACCACTCGAGGCTACAGGAAGTACGATGCCGCACCTCCCACGTAAGGCCGAACACAAAGTATTCCAGATATATGTATTTCCTGTACCACCGTATCCATACAAAAAGAAAAACCCACCATTACCACTATCAACTGCATTCATTATCTTCTCATAAACTGACATTTGCTCATCTGTCAAAGAGTGATATAATTTGGCATGCTCCGCCTTCATTTATTCTATGCTGTACGATGTCTCTTCCAATATGAGCAAGTTTTCAGTATCTGATGTGACAGATTCATTTGGCAGCGGCATTCCAGGAAAGTTAATTAGACTTGTGGAGTTAGCAGCCAACAACTTTTCTATTTCAACCAAAGTTAGGTTATGTAACTGGTCATCTGTCAGCTGCAAATCTATACATAAAGATGGATAACAATTTATATGCAAAATTTATACAAATAAAATATAATTAACCAATTTATCTTTCATTTGTTTATCTTCCATTGATTATTTTTATTATGTAAATGATCAGACAACGTTAGTATTTCATAAATTTATTAATTACTATATATTATTAAGTAAACTAAAATACGAAAATGATAAGTGTGATGGATACAGACAACAAAAATATGAAACATAAATAACATGGTGGAGACAGAAAACCAAATTCAGAAATTAACTTACGTTGGTTCATGATTGTAATATTATTATAATCATATATTTACTTTAACTTTTGAATGAAAATATAACATAAGTAAAGAAATTGAGAATTTATTCATTTTATTGCTATTAATTCTAAATTATTAAATTTAAATCTACAATCCCCATACTAAGCATTTTAAAGACCTATGTAACAGTAAAATTTGTTTTCAATATTTAAGCATGCATACACAAATACACACACATATATAGATTCAAACGAATAAATTTAGCAGGAAAAAACTTATTTTTTTCAAATATTTAGAATAGTACTTATCATGGATTTTAAATTAGGTTACTCTTTTTGGCAAATAGTAACGCACCATTTTTTTTGTTTGGGGATGTGAAAACGCCATGTGTTTATTCAACCAAAAAATACAATTTAGCACCTAATTCTAACCATATATTCAAGAGTAGGTCTCCTGTGAGACCGGTCTCTAAGAAGAGACCGGATCCGGGTCGACCCGCTTTATTGATAGGATATATAAATAATACTTAAGAAATAGTTAAAACACACTACTAGCCTAGTGGGGTGCTTATCCGCCTTCCGCCTTGCTTCTTGGAAACAGCCTGGGGTCAAATCCCAACTAAAGCAATTCTTCATATATTTTTTTTTTTTTCATTTTTGTTTTTTGTTGTTGTAGAAATATTAAAATATAATGCAGTCTTTATATTTTTCCTTTTTCTTTTCACAATTTTTTTTTTAATTTTCACTTTTCATTTATTTTTTTGTAGAATATTAAAATATAATTCATCTCCCCTTATACTTTTATTTCTTTTTTTAGTTTTCACTTCTCATTTTGTTTAATTTTTTTTAAAAAAATATTTAAAATATAATTCATCTAAAAGTAACAATTGTGGTTGACAAAGTTATTATTTCCTTTTTCTTTCACTATTATTTCTTTTTTCTAAGTTTTACTTTTTATTTATTTTTTTGTAGAAATATTAAAATATAATTCATCTCCCCATTCTTTTACTTTTATTTCTATTTTTAGTTTTCACTTTTTATTTTGTTTTATTTTTTTAAAAAAATATTTAAAATATAATTCATCTAAAAGTAATAATTGTGGTTAACAAAGGTAATAATTATTGTAAATAAAAGTAATTTTTTTTAAAGTAATATTTATCGAGTTAAAAAAATAATAATTTTCGTAAATAAAAGTAATATTTTTTTAATGTAACAATTATTGTAAACAAAAGTAATATTTATAGAGACAAAAAGTAATAATTCACGGAAAGAAAAGTAATATTTTTTCAATGTAACAATTGTCATAATATTTGTTTGGATAAAAAATAATAATTCACTAAAAGAAAAATGATATTTTTCAAAAGTAATATTTGTCGGGATAAAAGGTAACAATTATCATAAAGAAAAGTAACATTTTTCAATGTAACAATTGTCATAAACAAAAGTAATATTTTTTAAAAGTAACTTTTGTCGGGATTAAAGGTTACAAAGTAATATTTTTTCAAAGTAACAATTGTCATAAACAAAAGAAATATTTTTCAAAAGTAATATTTCTCGGGATAAAAAGTAATAATTCATTTCAATGTAACAATTATCGTAAATAAAAGTAATATTTTTCAAAGGTAATATTTATCGGGATAAAAAGTAATAATTCACGAGAAGAAAAATAATAATTTATTTCAATGTAACAATTATCGTAAATAAATGTAATATTTATCGGGATAAAGAGTAATAATTCACAAGAAGAAAAGTAATAATTTATTTCAATGTAAAAATTATCGTAAATAAAAGTAATATTTTTCAAAGGTAATATTTATCGGGATAATAAGTAATATTTTTTCATTGTAACAATTTTCATAAACAAAAATAATATTTTCAAAGTAATATTTATATGGATAAAAAGTAATAATTCACGAGAAGAAAAGTAATAATTCATTCAATATAACAATTGTCATAAATAAAAGTAATATTTATCGGGATAAAAAGTAATAATTCACGAGAAGAAAAATAATAATTTATTTCAATGTAACAATTGTCGTAAAAAAAAGTTATATTTTTCAAAAGTAATATTTATCGGGATAAAAAATAATAATTCACGAGAAGAAAAGTAATAATTTATTTCAATGTAACAATTGTCGTAAATAAAAGTAATATTTGTCGGGATAAGGAGTAATAATTCACTAAAACAAAAGTAATAATTTGTTTCAATGTAACAATTATTGTAAACAAAAGTAATATTTTTCAAAGGTAATATTTATCGGGATAAAAAGTAATAAGTTACGAGAAAAAAAGTAATATTTTTTCAATGTAACAAGTTTTGTGAACAAAAATAATATTTTCAAAATTAATATTTATCGGGATAAAAAGTAATAATTTACGAGAAAAAAAGTAATAATTCATTCAATATAACAATTTTCATAAAAAAAAGTAAGATTTGTTGGATAAAAAGTAATAATTCACGAGAAAAAAGTAATAAGTTATTACAATGAAACAATTGTCGGTAAATAAAAGTAATAATTTTCAAAAGTAATATTTGTCGGGATAAAGAGTAATAATTTATGAGAAGAAAAGTAATATTTTTTTAATGTAACAATTGTCGTAAACAAAAGTAATATTTGTCAAAAAGTAATATTTGTCGGGATAAAAAGTAACAATTCACGAGGAAAAAAGTAATTTTTTTCAACGTAACAATTATCGTAAACAAAGTAATATTTGACGAGGTAAAAGGTAATAATTAACAAGAGGAATAGTAATATTTGGGGATTAAAAAATTCTAATTGGATATTAACAAATATTATTGGAATAAATAATTTTTTTAAAAAAAAAACGAAAAAACTGAAAAAATAAACAAAACAGATAATATGACACATAAATTGTCCTATCACATAACTATTAGGACACTTTAAAGTGTCTTAATAGATCAAACAATGGGAAAAAAAAACAAAAGAAAAGGTTTGTTCCATATGGGATTCGAACACAAGACATGGAGGACAATAAGCGGAGCGGAAGGCCACTAGTCTAGCGGGTCAAGTAATGAAGATTTCGGATATATTATTTATATACAAACCCGGATGAGATCCGGTCTCATGCTTGAGACCGGTCTCACCCAAGTTTTTGCGTATATTCAATAATCATATAAATATAAAATAAGTAATCAATTACTAAAATAACCATTTCAATAATAAAACACACACTCTTTATAAATAAATACATAAAATTATCTGATTTATTAAGAGTCTTCCGTTTAATGTCTCCGAATTTGAACATATGTCTTCATTTATTGGAGTACGATTCTGTAATAGTAATAAAAGGTAGAGATAAAATTAAAATATCAACAAAAATAGTAGAATTAAAAGGAAAAAATTAGAAATTTGATTTTTTTTTCAAATACTTGAACTTACCTCTTCGTTGCCATATTCCTCACTCAAAATGAAAGATTCATTACATTTAGAGCTGTCTTCCTGAAATAATAAATATATTATTAATATAAATTAAGTACTAATAATAAACATTTTAAATTACAAATTAACACATAATGTTGGTCCCAAGACGGATACCTTGGTGTAGAGGGGGGGTGAATACACCAAGGTTTAAAAATTTTTCCAAGTTAAAACTCTTTTCAGAGAAATTTGTTGTGTTCGATCCAATTTGGATGGCGGCTTGATCGACACGGTAGGCATGTGTGTGTGCGGAATGTGGTGGATTTAGAAAGTCCGTCTGTTGCTTCAAATTATATTGCAAAGCTCTGTTTCACTTTTCAGTTAGTCAGTTTATGCAGCTTGAAATAATGCTCATGAGGGGTTAGCAAAATGCATAAAACAGAACAGTAAAGAACAAAGCAATTTTAACGTGGTTCGGAGTAACACCTCCTACGTCCACGACCAGGTTCACTGGTAATTCACTACCACTTGGTTTCCAAGTACCAAGCAACTTCACAACTCTAACCCGAGCTGTGTTCCAACAGTTGCGAAGCCTTGTCAAGCCTACACCTTCGGTTAAGATGCTTGAAGAACCTATCCACTCGAATTACACGCTTCGAGCAAGCGTACCTTTACCTAACCTTTCTGGGTTTGGGTTTGGGTATGAGTTTTCCAACTGTGAACGAGTTCTTATAATGAAGAACAAGGAGTATGATGAACTCGTTCAATCTAGGCTTAAGATGTTTATATTCTTATCTATTCTGCCTAAGACTGAATGTGTGAACAACTAAGAACACAGCTGACTAGCTGGGTGTTCTTGAAAGATATGGCTTTGAAGATTGTTGTTCATTTTTCTGTTTTGCTCTTTTATTGCTTCAGTCGTCTATTTCTTCACCAGTCCTCTTTCTTCAATGGAGGAGGAGAGATATATATAGGTGGAGATCCAAACTAGCCGTTGGAAGAGAGCCGTTTGAATCTTACCTACTCTTGTTGACTTCTGGCCTTTACCTACGAAGTAGGTCTGCATCTGCAGAGGCTAGTTCTTCTCTTATTTGACTGCGTCAGACAAGATCTTTTGACATCGGGATCTTATCTTGGAGAAGGTCTTCGTCTTCGAGCTGCTAAGCGTCTCTGCTGTATCTTCAGCGTTTTGGACTCTACTGTGTCTTGACTCTGAGCTGTGTCTTAGACCTGTGCTGTATCATTAACCTGAGCTGTGTCTTCAACCTGAGCTGTGTCACTGACCTGAGCTGTGTTTTTAGACCTGAGCTGTGTCATCGACACTAAGCTGAGTCTTTTACACTGAGTTGGGTCTTTGACACTGAGCTGGGTTTCCGTCACTGAGCTGGGTCTTGATACTGCAGGATCTTTGACTCTGCTTGGTCTTGCTCTGCTGAGTCTGCTTGGTCTTGCTCTGCTGAGTCTGCTCTGCTGAGTTCTTAAGCTGTCTGCTTAGCTGTGTCTTCTGCTGTGTTCAGCGATTCTACCTGTAAACTAAGAAACTCTATACGCTCAAACAGGTGAGCTGAAAAACGCTTAGGTTTGTGCAATCATCTACTCGGTTGGGGTCAGCTGGGTTTTGTTATCCAATCAAAACTCTATTAATTTTCCCAACAATTTCTCCCTTTTTGATGATGCCAAAACCTAACTGAGAAAAACAATTTACTTCCCCCTTAACAAGAAACGGGTTTTCAAAAGTTTAAACATACACAGCAGGTAAATCAAATTCAGAGTTCAGTGCCTGGACAAAGAGTTATTGTCATCAGGGTGAGCTTGAGAGCAAAAACGAATATTTCATTAATAAAATGATATTTTACAAATTCACAATTACAAAACTTTTAAAAGACAAAAATTCCCAGTTGGCTGGGTCTTCAACTGAGCTTCCTCTGCTGCTGATTCTTCAGTCTTTCTTCTTCAAGCTGTTCATCCGTTCTCAACCTGTACCGGTTGAAGATCATCCGTTCCAGCTTCCTATATTCTTCTTCATTACTTACCTTGGAAATTTTTCTCCCGATTGCCCATTTATTCACTTCTGCGATAATTTGCAATTTGTCAGGGAAATCGGTTCCTGTATCGGTAGAAATTTGGAGATGATACAGCTGGGGAGCAGAGAATTGGATCTTTGCGATCTCTGCAGCATTGAAGAATGCTTTCGCAGTCATCCTATCTTGATGGAAGAGCTCATTTAGATGCATCTTGAAAGCAACATCTGGAGGCATATTTGGGTAGGCTCCCAGATAGTAGTAATCTTCAATGAACTCGAATTTTGTATGTTCCCAGTCGTCGTTTAGCTCTTCTGGGATCCATTCATCTATTCTTCTCCAGTTCATTGGCATCTGAGTCCTTTTCTTCGATGCTCTGATGTTAGTTATTTTCTTCTTCTGCTTCTTTCCTTCAGCATCGAGCAAGCTTTCCTTCTTCTGCTGCTGCTCTTGAAAGCTCCTCATCTCTTGCTTTTGTTTATTTACAAAGTTGCAGAGCCATTGAGTATCATACATTTCTTCTGTCGTGGCTCCGTTAGCTTTGGCAAGAGGGATGATCATTTTGCTCCATTTTCCTCTCCGTCCAGCTGGTTCTTCTGCTTCCAGCTCAGCAACAACTTCATCAATCTCAGACTGCAGTACTTGGATTTCATCTTCAGCTACAGTTTTTCCTTTGCCTGCCCTTGATGTTTTTCTCTTGTCACTTCCTTCCTCTTTACTTTCCCCATTTTTGGCATTATCAACAAGGGTGGAGGATAGGTTGACGATTGTCTCACTTAGCTGGGCCAGTGCTTTGTCAACTTCAGCAAGCTTGGATGTGATGTCTGCAGTGACGAGGTTGAGCTGTGTTGTGCTGGTATTTTCAGCTTTGAACTGAGTGTCCACCTCTTTGTAGAGATTGAACAGCTTTTGAATGTCAGTCCTGTTGGAGAGCGTTTGTTGTTGTAGAGCTTGCAGCTGGCTGGATAAGTCGCTGAAGCTGCTTTCCAGTGGAGCTTGAAGTCTTGAAATGATCTCAGGGACTCTCTTTTCTAGATGAGTTGACTGATCAATGCGTTGAGAAGCGAGAGATTGCTTGAGATTCTGACTGGTGCTTTCTTGTAGATTCTGGGCAAATCTGTGGACTTCATCAATGGTCTGTCCGTTGCAATGGACTTGTCATTCTACAGATGTGATGCGCAGAAGGGTGTCAATATTTGATTTGAGTCTATCCTGGAATAGGATTTCCTCAACTTGTTTGGCTATTTCTTCATTCATTGCATCAGAAAGTACGGCATCGGAATCCGTTTGGGTCCCGGATTCGACTTGGCTGGGTTTGACTGCCTCGATCTCGACCAGTGAGCGAGTGTCATTGGCAATTAGACTATGTGGAGCAGTATCTGTGGGCTCTACTGTAGTAGAAGTAGGCTCGTCTTCAATCATCATTGCCTCAGCTGTGTCGGCATGTACAACTTCCTTGACAGTCTCAACTGGAACAATCCAGCTGAGAGTGTGGAGGTAGGAGTTGGCTCTCGCGATTACCTCATCAGATGGTGATACTTCATCTTGCTTAGTCTTCTGGATGAGAGTTTGGATTAGCTCGTCTTAATGCAAGAAGGCATCTTGAAGACTTCCAAATCCGAAGATCTCCTGTAGAGCAGCTTCTTCGGCTTTGAGCTTGTTGAAGGAGTAGAGCTCCACAAGTTCCTCATTTGCGTACCAAGTAGTCATCTTGGTAGCAAGGTAAAATTTGAAGTCGCTTACGGTGACTAATGCGGCGGGGAGCGAAACAAGAGACGAGTATTGTTGCAGTGTGCTCTTTACTTCTTGAAGCCTGAGGTCATCGAACCTCATGATGGTGGCAGCACGTGCAACGGCTCTGGGACTGAGGATTTCAACTTCCTCAGAAGTTGTGGGGCTTGAAGGTTCAGCTTGGTTTTCATCATCCAGCTGCGAAGGAGCATCAGCTGGACAGGGCTCTTTAGGTGAGCTGGAAAGAGAAGAGAGTTCAGCTTGGGAGTCAGCTGGCTGTGAAGACGCTTCAGCCAACTGAATATCTGTCAGCTCTCTTAACGGAGATCGTTCTTTGAGGGGAGAGTTGGGTGCTGATATTTGGGTGTGAGAGAGTAGGGCGGTTTCAGGTAATGGAGAATTGGGAGGCAAGTCTGAGATGGTTACCTGAGGATGAATTGGAAGAGGAGATTGTTGATGAGAAATTCCAGCTGATTTGTAGTCAGCTGGAGTGGGTTGTGAGAATGCTTGAAGAATTTGGCGAAGGGGAATAGCATCATCTGGGTCAGGGAAAGAGACCACTATTTGACGTTCTTCAACTTCTTGTGATGTTCTCACGAACTCCCTTCCGTTGTCTGAGCTGGAGGAGGATCCCTGAGCTGTCTCCTCAGTAACTGGTCTCCACTCAGTTTTCTTCTTTTGGACAGGGGAGGCTGTGGGAGTGGATTCCGATCCAGCTGGCTCAACAACTAGTTTCTCTGCTGCCTCCTCAGCTGATTTGTTGGCTACCTTGAATTTCAGCTTCTTCTTGGCAGGCGGAGATCCAGCTGGCTATGTCTCCTCTGGTTGCTTCCTTTTTCTTGCTTGAGAGGGAGAGGCAGTCTGCTGCTTTGCCTCTTGCGCCATCTTCTTCCCTTCAGAGGCTGCCTTCTTCAACAAGTCAGTGAGCTGACTTGGCTTCTCGAACAGTATTCTGGACACAGAAAATTCTTCTGCATTATGCCACATGATTTGTCTTCCGGTAGAGTAGCTTTCTATTATGCACGCTACTTTGGTGCATAGATAGATTGTTTCTCTACAGCTGTACCGGGTGAAGCTGTCATCTTCAAAATGAATATTTTTAGATTATTTTTCCAATTTTCCCATGAAGTATGAGAACCAATCCACAGGGTCATTTCTGAGGATGGCTATCATTGGTTTCAGTTTGGGTATGTTGATCTCTCCTTGAGATCCAGCGATACCGAGGATGCACTTCTGGGTGATATCCAGAAGTAACCTGTACTTGGGTTTGAGTAGGAGTTTGGACATGCTCGCCCTGTACGGTTCTGGCTTGAACAGCATCTTATCCAGTTCGATCTGGATTTCTTCTCTGGTGTAAATATCTGGGGAGCGGTCCGCAAGAGTCTTCAGGCCGAACAACTTGTTCAACATCCGGTTGATGTTGATGTCAACGTCCCACGGAGTTGTATGTCTAGTGTTCTCCTTGATTTGCAGAGAGACGTTGGAACGGAGTCGATCATCTCGGTTAGATATCTCTAAGAAGAACTCTGCTACTTCCCGGCGGAAGATGTTCTTCGGTCTTGCAGTCGCCCACTGCAAAAGTCTGGCATTTTCGATGAGATCCAGAACTTCCTGGAACTCTGAGTTCTGGTAGTTCTTGAGAGTCAGACAATTCTCAAAATGAAGCTTTGACATCAAGTTCTCAGTCTGGCTTGCTCCTGGTGTCGTCTTCTTTGGTGCCATTATTTTCTTCTGTTGCAAGAGGTTTAGAGAATCGATGATACTTGGGGGGGCGTATTAGCAAAACGAAATAATCAATAATCTGAGATAAGAATTTCATATAAGTATAAGCGATAGAAAATATGGCGAAGATTTGCAAATTTTTGATGTATATATCAATTGCCCATTTTGATTAATGGTTGAGATCTTGGCAATTGTATTGAACATCTGCGGCTGAGAGAGATTTGCGCAACACGTCCTATGACGTGTGAATATTTAGTGTAGGTCACGCGCGCGTGGGGGAGTCGAAACGTTCTGACTTCTGACTCAGTTCTCTCGAGCTACAGTATTCTGCATGCTTTTCATTAAATGCGATGGGATGGATAGCTTGCAGAATAATCCATTTAAGGAATGTTTGGTTGTTTGAATTAAATTCAAATAATTTTATCATTACATAGCATATTACAACAAGAAATATAATAAACAAAATCTGCAAACCCGTCAGCTGATCATTGTAGTCAACTGATACCACTGCTGTATTCTCTTCTGCTAGATTGAAGGTTCTCATCAGCTGAGTATCTTGGTGATTAGCTTGAAGCTTCTTCAGCTGAGTTCCCTTTAGCTCTTCGATTGTTGTCCAGCTGAGCTTTATTTTCGTTTAGCTGGATAATCCTTCTGATCTGAGCTTTTGGGATCCATCTGGGTTTGTTCCCCCTCAGTTGGATGAACTTTTCTTTTCTTCGGATTGAACAGTACGTAATTCACACCATCTTGACTTAGATTTCAGTAAAGGTGCTTTTGTGTGAATTTTCCCAACAATGGATTTCTTCAGAGGTTGAGAAATCTCATGGATGATGTCAGCAGGTTAGGGAATCATCCTGATTACTCTGCTGGATCAGTTTTCCCTCCAGTTGATGACTCCAGCTGAGTCTGTCTTGGTGAGTGCATCCTGCTGGGTATTCTACTTGATTTTGCTGATTCTTTCCAGCTATGTAGAGTTCCCCCTTGATTTGATAGTAGGTGGCTTTTTCTTCAGCTGCATCCTACTTCCTTTTAATGAACGGATTTTCTCACCATCGACTCATTTCTTTGAAGAGGTCTCAGATTGTATAGCAGGTAGTCAGCTGTTCCAAATCCAGCTGATTCATATGCTGCTTCTTTATTCTTTTCTTGAGACCATTGTGCTCAGTTGTATGACTGGCTGCATCTTCCGTTATGCATCCCGCTGTCTTTATTTTACAGCTGGTCCCAGTCTGCTAGCTGGGTTTCTTCATTTTCTTTGCTCTTTGATGGTCCTACCAGGTTGAGCTGATTGAGCTTCTTCTTTTGATTGCGTTCTGAAGTCTGTCTCTATTGCCTTGGGAGTCAGTTTTATTTCATTTATCTGGCTGGATGATTCTTCTTCATGTGATCCCCAGATCAATTTTGTTGGTTGTAGCTCTTGGACATTCTTCTAAGCATTTATCATATATTGTGATGACTTTGGTGTTTGTCTCTCATGGTGTCATATATTCTGAGTATGAGACGTTCCAAATCGTCAATCAGCCTTTCTGTACTTCTCAACTCCTGGTGGCTTGAGACGATTGTATCACAGTCCATCCGGTTTGCTGCTGAGTGAAATTCCTCTCTCCAGTGCTCCAAGATACTTTGATATCTTGTTCTTCGTACCCCCAAGTAATGGAGATAATTCCTATAACATTCGCATCTTGGACAAATATCTGGATTCATGATTTCTCAAGAGCTCATCTATTGAGAGATTCCTGCACAAGGAAGATTTCACGATAGTATACAATATAATGATTAAAAAAAATTTGAAACAAGAATGATCTGTTCAGGTGACCACTATCACCAATGAAATGCTGACTTGACAGATACAGTGATATTTTGAACCACTGCTCTGATACCAATTGTTAGTCCCAAGAAGGATACCTTGGTGTAGAGGGGGGGTGAATACACCAAGGTTTAAAAACTTTTCCAAGTTAAAACTCTTTTCAGAGAGCTGGCTGTGTTCGATTGTGTGTGCGGAATATGGTGGATTTGGAAAGTCCGTCTGTTGCTTCAAATTATATTGCAAAGCTCTGTTTCACTTTTCAGTTAGTCAGTTTATGCAGCTTGAAATAATGCTAATGAGGGGTTAGCAAAATGCATAAAACAGAACAGCAAAGAACAAAGCAATTTTAACGTGGTTCGGAGTAACACCTCCTACGTCCACGACCAGGTTCACTGGTAATTCACTACCACTTGGTTTCCCAAGTACCAAGCAACTTCACAACTCTAACCCGAGCTGTGTTCCAACAGTTTGCGGGCACTGTCAAGCCTACACCTTCAGTTTTCGGGTACTGAAGAACCTATCCACTCGAATTACACGCTTCGAGCAAGCGTACCTTTACCTAACCTTTCTAGGTTTGGGTTTGGGTATAGGTTTTCCAACTGTGAACGAGTTCTTATAATGAAGAACAAGGAGTATGATGAACTCGTTCAATCTAGGCTTAAGATGTTTATATTCTGATCTATTCTGCCTAAGACTGAATGTGTGAACAACTAAGAACACAGCTGACTGGCTGGGTGTTCTTGAAAGATATGGCTTTGAAGATTGTTGTTCATTTTTCTGTTTTGCTCTTTTATTGCTTCAGTCGTCTATTTCTTCACCAGTCCTCTTTCTTCAATGGGGGAGGAGAGATATATATAGGTGGAGATCCAAACTAGCCGTTGGAAGAGAGCCGTTTGAATCTTACCTACTCTTGTTGACTTCTGGCCTTTACCTACGAAGTAGGTCTGCATCTGCAGAGGCTAGTTCCTCTCTTATTTGACTGCGTCAGACAAGATCTTTTGACATCGGGATCTTATCTTGGAGAAGGTCTTCGTCTTCGAGCTGCTAAGCGTCTCTGTTGTATCTTCAGCGTTTTGGACTCTACTGTGTCTTGACTCTGAGCTGTGTCTTAGACCTGTGTTGTATCATTAACCTGAGCTGTGTCTTCAACCTGAGCTGTGTCACTGACCTGAACTGTGTTTTTAGACCTGAGCTGTGTCATCGACACTAAGCTGGGTCTTTTACACTGAGCTGGGTCTTTGACACTGAGCTGGGTTTCCGTCACTGAGCTGGGTCTTGATACTGCAGGATCTTTGACTCTGCTTGGTCTTGCTCTGCTGAGTTCTTAAGCTGTCTGCTTAGCTGTGTCTTCTGCTGTCTTCAGCGATTCTACCTGTAAACTAAGAAACTCTATACGCTCAAACAGGTGAGCTGAAAAATGCTTAGGTTTGTGCAATCATCTACTCGGTTGGGGTCAGCTGGGTTTTGTTATCCAATCAAAACTCTATTAATTTTCCCAACAATTTCTCCCTTTTTGATGATGCCAAAACCTAACTGAGAAAAATAATTTACTTCCCCCTTAACAAGAAACGGGTTTTCAAAAGTTTAAACATACACAGCAGGTAAATCAAATTCAAAGTTTAGTGCCTGGACAAAGAGTTATTGTCATCAGGATGAGCTTGAATGCAAAAACGAATATTTCATTAATAAAATGATATTTTACAAATTCACAATTACAAAACTTTTAAAAGACAAAAATTCCCAGTTGGTTGGGTCTTCAAGACTTCAACTGAGCTTCCTCTGCTGCTGATTCTTCAGTCTTTCTTCTTCAAGTTGTTCATCCGTTCTCAACCTGTACCGGTTGAAGATCATCCGTTCCAGCTTTCTATATTCTTCTTCATTACTTACCTTGGAAATTTTTCTCCTGATTGCCCATTTATTCACTTCTGCGATAATTTGCGATTTGTCAGGGAAATCGGTTCAGTATCGATGGAGAAGTTTGGAGATGATACGGTAGGAGCGAAGAATTGGATCTTTGCGATCTCTGCAGCATTGAAGAATGCTTTCGCAGTCATCCTATCTTGATGGAAGAGCTCATTTAGATGCATCTTGAAAGCAACATCTGGAGGCATATTTGGGTAGGCTCCTAGATAGTAGTAATCTTCAATGAACTCGAATTTTGTATGTTCCCAGTCGTCGTTTAGCTCTTCTGGGATCCATTCATCTATTCTTCTCCAGTTCATTGGCATCTGAGTCCTTTTCTTCGATGCTCTGATGTTAGCTATTTTCTCCTTCTGCTTCTTTCCTTCAGCATTCAGCAAGCTTTCCTTCTTCTGCTGCTGCTCTTGAAAGCTCCTCATCTCTTGCTTTTGTTTATTTACAAAGTTGCAGGCCATTGAGTATCATACATTTCTTCTGTCGTGGCTCCGTTAGCTTTGGCAAGAGGGATGATCATTTTGCTCCATTTTCCTCTCCGTCCAGCTGGTTCTTCTGCTTCCAGCTCAGCAACAACTTCATCAATCTCAGACTGCAGTACTTGGATTTCATCTTCAGCTACAGTTTTTCCTTTTCCTGCCCTTGATGTTTTTCTCTTGTCACTTCCTTCCTATTTACTTTCTCCCTTTTTGGCATTATCAACAAGGGTGGAGGATAGGTTGACGATTGTCTCACTTAGCTGGGCCAGTGCTTTGTCAACTTCAGCAAGCTTGGATGTGTTGTCTGCAGTGAGGTTGGTATCTTTGTCTTTGGTATTTTCAACTTTGAACTGAGTGTCCAGCTCTTTGTAGAGGTTGAACAGCTTTTGAATGTCAGTCCTGTTGGAGAGCGTTTGTTGTTGTAGAGCTTGCGGTAATTTGGATAAGTCGTCGAAGCCGTTTCCAGTGGAGCTTGAAGTCTTGAAATGATCTCAGGGACTCTCTTTTCTAGATGAGTTGACTGATCAATGCGTTGAGAAGTGAGAGATTGCTTGAGATTCTGACTGGTGATTTCTTGTAGATTCTGGGCAAATCTGTGGACTTCATCAATGGTCTGTCCGTTGCAATGGACTTGCCATTCTACAGATGTGATGCGCAGAAGGGTGTCAATATTTAATTTGAGTCTATCCTGGAATAGGATTTCCTCAACTTGTTTGGCTATTTCTTCCTTCATTGCATCAGAAAGCACGGCATCGGAATCCGTTTGGGTCCCGGATTCGACTTGGCTGGGTTTGACTGCCTCGATCTCGACCAGTGAGCGAGTGTCATTGGCAATTGGACTATGTGGAGCAGTATCTGCGGGCTCTACTGTAGTAGAAGTAGGCTCGTCTTCAATCATCATTGCTACAGCTGTGTCGGCATGTACGAACTTGTGCGATCTCGGCGGAACAATCCGGAGAGAGTGTGGAGGTAGGAGTTGGCTCTCGCGATTACCTCATCAGATGGTGATACCTCATCTTGCTTGGTCTTCTGGATGAGAGTTTGGATTAGCTCGTCTTGATGCAAGAAGGCATCTTGAAGACTTCCAAATCCGAAGATCTCCTGTAGAGCAGCTTCTTCGGCTTTGAGCTTGTTGAAGGAGTAGAGCTCCACAAGTTCCTCATTTGCGTACCAAGTAGTCATCTTGGTAGCAAGGTAAAATTTGAAGTCGCTTACGGTGACTAATACGGCGGGGAGCAAAACAAGAGACGGGTATTGTTGCAGTGTGCTCTTTACTTCTTGAAGCCTGAGGTCATCGAACCTCATGATGGTGGCAGCACGTGCAACGGCTCTGGGACTGAGGATTTCAACTTCCTCAGAAGTAGTGGGGCTTGAAGGTTCAGCTTGGTTTTCATCATCCAGCTGCGAAGGAGCATCAGCTGGACAGGGCTCTTTAGGTGAGCTGGGAAGATAAGAGAGTTCAGCTTGGGAGTCAGCTGGCTGTGAAGACGCTTCAGCCAACTGAATATCTGTCAGCTCCCTTAACGGATATGGTTCTTTGAAGGGAGAGTTGGGTGCTGATATTTGGGTGTGAGAGAGTAGGGCGGTTTCAGGTAATGGAGAATTGGGAGGGAAGTCTGAGATGGTTACCTGAGGATGAATTGGAAGAGGAGATTGTTGATGAGAAATTCCAGCTGATTTGTAGTCAGCTGGAGTGGGTTGTGAGAATGCTTGAAGAATTTGGCGAAGGGAAATAGCATCATCTGGGTCAGGGAAAGAGACCACTATTTGACGTTCTTCAACTTCTTGTGATGTTCTCACGAACTCCCTTCCATTGTCTGAGCTGGAGGAGGATCCCTGAGCTGTCTCCTCAGTAACTGGTCTCCACTCAGTTTTCTTCTTTTGGACAGGGGAGGCTGTGGGAGTGGATTTCGATCCAGCTGGCTCAACAACTGGTTTCTCTGCTGCCTCCTCAACTGATTTGTTGGCTACCTTGAATTTCAGCTTCTTTTTGGCAGGCAGAGATCCAGCTGGTTGTGTCTCATCTGGTTGCTTCCATTTTCTTGCTTGAGAGGGAAAGACAGTCTACTGCTTTGCCTCTTGCGCCCTCTTCTTCCCTTCAGGGGCTGCCTTCTTCAACAAGTCAGTGAGCTGACTTGGCTTCTCGAACAGTATTCTGGACACAGAAAATTCTTCTGCATTATGCCACTTGATTTGCCTTCCGGTAGAGTAGCTTTCTATTATGCACGCTACTTTGGTGCATAGATAGATTGTCTCTCTACGGTATGTAGAATTCGTCATCTTCAAAATGAATTTTTTTAGATTATTTTTCCAATTTTCCCATGAAGTATGAGAACCAATCCACAGGGTCATTTCTGAGGATGGCTATCATTGGTTTCAGTTTGGGTATGCTGATCTCTCCTTGAGATCCAGCGATACCGAGGATGCACTTCTGGGTGATATCCAGAAGTAACCTGTACTTGGGTTTGAGTAGGAGTTCGGACATGCTCGCCCTGTACGGTTCTGGCTTGAACAATATCTTATCCAGTTCGATCTGGATTTCTTCTCTGGTGTAAATATCTGGGGAGCGGTCCGCAAGAGTCTTCAGGCCGAACAACTTGTTCAACATCCGGTTGATGTTAATGTCAACGTCCCACGGAGTTGTATGTCTAGTCTTCTCCTTGATTTGCAGAGAGACGTTGGAACGGAGTCGATCATCTCGGTTAGATATCTCTAAGAATAACTCTGCTACTTCCCGGCGGAAGATGTTCTTCGGTCTTGCAGTCACCCACTGCAAAAGTCTGGCATTTTCGATGAGATCCAGAACTTCCTGGAACTTTGAGTTCTGGTAGTTCTTGAGAGTCAGGCAATTCTCAAAATGAAGCTTTGACATCAAGTTCTCAGTCTGGCTTGCTCCTGGTGTCGTCTTCTTTGGTGCCATTATTTTCTTCTGTTGCAAGAGGTTTAGAGAATCGATGATACTTGGGGGACGTATTAGCAAAACGAAATAATCAATAGTCTGAGATAAGAATTTCAGATAAGTATAAGCGATAGAAAATATGGCGAAGATTTGCAAATTTTTTATGTATATATCAATTGCCCATTTTGATTAATGGTTGAGATCTTGGCAATTGTATTGAAGATCTGCGGCTGAGAGAGATTTGCGCAACACGTCCTATGACGTGTGAATATTGAGTGTAGGTCACGCGCGCGTGAGGGAGTCGAAACGTTCTGACTTCTGACTCAGTTCTCTCGAGCTACAGTATTCTGCATGCTTTTCATTAAATGCGATGGGATGGATAGCTTGCAGAATAATCCATTTAAGGAATGTTTGGATGTTTGAATTAAATTCAAATAATTTTATCATTACATAGCATATTACAACAAGAAATATAATAAACAAAATCTGCAAACCCGTCAGCTGATCATTGTAGTCAACTGATACCACTGCTGTATTCTCTTCTGCTAGAGTGAAGGTTCTCATCAGCTGAGTATCTTGGTGATTAGCTTGAAGCTTCTTCAACTGAGTTCCCTTTAGCTCTTCGATTGTTGTCCAGCTGAGCTTTATTTTCGTTTAGCTGGATAATGCTTCTGATCTGAGCTTTTGGGATCCATCTGGGTTTGTTCCCCCTCAGTTGGATGAACTTTTCTTTTCTTCGGATTGAACAGTACGTAATTCACACCATCTTGACTTAGATTTCAGTAAAGGTGCTTTTGTGTGAATTTTCCCAACAATGGATTTCTTCAGAGGTTGAGAAATCTCATGGATGATGTCAGCAGGTTAGGGAATCATCCTGATTGCTCTGCTGGATCAGTTTTCCCTCCAGTTGATGACTCCAGCTGAGTCTATCTTGGTGAGTGCATCCTGCTGGGTATTCTACTTGATTTTGCTGATTCTTTCCAGCTATGTAGAGTTCCCCCTTGATTTGATAGTAGGTGGCTTTTTCTTCAGCTGCATCCTACTTCCTTTTAATGAACGGATTTTCTCACCATCGACTCATTTCTTTGAAGAGGTCTCAGATTGTATAGCAGGTAGTCAGCTGTTCCAAATCCAGCTGATTCATATGCTGCTTCTTTATTCTTTTCTTGAGACCATTGTGCTAAGTTGTATGACTGGCTGCATCTTCCGTTATGCATCCAGTTGTCTTTATTTCACAGCTGGTCCCAGTCAGCTAGCTGGGTTTCTTCATTTTCTTTGCTCCTTGATGGTCCTACCAGGTTGAGCTGATTGAGCTTCTTCTTTTGATTGCGTTCTGAAGTCTGTCTCTATTGCCTTGGGAGTCAGTTTTATTTCATTCATCTGGCTGGATGATTCTTCTTCATGTGATCCCCAGATCAATTTTGTTGGTTGTAGCTCTTGGACATTCTTCTAAGCATTCATCAGATATTGTGATGACTTTGGTGTTTGTCTCTCATGGTGTCATATATTCTGAGTATGAGACGTTCCAAATCGTCAATCAGCCTTTCTGTACTTCTCAACTCCTGGTGGCTTGAGACGATTGCATCATAGTCCATCCGGTTTGCTGCTGAGTGAAATTCCTCTCTCCAGTGCTCCAAGATACTTTGATATCTTGTTCTTCGTACCCCCAAGTAATGGAGATAATTTCTATAACATTCGCATCTTGGACAAATGTCTGGATTCATGATTTCTCAAGAGCTCCTCTATTGAGAGATTCCTGCACAAGGAAGATTTCACGATAGTATGCAATATAATGATTAAAAAAAAATTGAAACAAGAATGATCTGTTCAGGTGACCACTATCAGCAATGAAATGCTGACTTGACAGATGCAGTGATATTTTGAACCACTGCTCTGATACCAATTGTTAGTCCCAAGATGGATACCTTGGTGTAGAGGGGGGGTGAATACACCAAGGTTTAAAAACTTTTCCAAGTTAAAACTCTTTTCAGAGAGCTGGCTGTGTTCGATTGTGTGTGCGGAATATGGTGGATTTGTGGTTGCTACCTCGCCAAGAACATCTAAAATATGAATGAAATTAAATTTGATTATGTAATATGGAATAAGCATATTGTAAATTTCAATAATTTTTTTATTTGCAGAAGAAATTATACTTACCCAAGATAATTTTCATATCGTGCTTGGGAAAATTCTTGAAAGGTATGAACCGAAATCCATTTTCATCAATTCTTACACTTTCCACCGATGCAGACACCTTTGTGGCCAGTCCAAAGTCCAACTTCCAATCATGCTTGAGTATTGCATTCTGAAAATTAGGCTTGTTTTCCACAATTTGAAAATCACTTAAAACAATTATCTGACCCTCTTTTAGTAAGCCCTCTTTGAGTAAGGGCATAAAATTTTTCTTGAATCTAGGTGAGATGGACGCTTGTATTTTATCACCCTACATAAAAAAAAGGAACAATACATATAAATTATATAATTTTATATGTTTCATGTATGAGCCAAATTCCAGTCCAGCATGATTTTGTAATTTCAAACAAAAGGGAAAAAGATAATAAAAAAGCAAAGAAAATGCCGATATGAATTGGAACTTTTTGGCCATTATTTTGGAAAGAAAGTAAAATTCTCGGAGAGTAAGAAATTTATTTTAGTCTTACCTATTCATCTATTAGAATCATCTCTAACCCTTCCATGCCCGAGCGATCTTTTTGAACCCATAAGCGTAGGATTCTCACAGTCACGGTTTTTTTCTTTGTTTTTTGATTGATGGAATTCAAGCGCAATACTTCAAGATTCTTCGACATTTTCTTTCTTAAGAATAAGAAAAAATAAAAGATAATCAGATGTAGGATATCAATAAAGTTGAATCGATGCTAAACTAAATTAACTAATATTAAACATGATAACAGATATTAATGGGATCAAATTTTCAAGATTACCTCTAAAACTTCAAAGCAAAGAATCTAAGGAATTGCGCAATAAATAAAAAACCAAAATAAAAACGGGAACACAAACCAAAATATATAGTATGAATCACATATGTTTATATAGGCAATGAATCCAGCTTTTTTATTTCCTTATACATTTATTTACTTGTTGAAAAGTTTTTCTTTCTACCAAATTAATAAATATTACCAAATTAGTAGATATCTAACCTTTTAATTTATTTTTCTTAGACGTCATTATGAATTAATATATGAATTGTATATCATCTTCACAAGAAAGATTGTAATTTCATTATTATAAAATATATTCTTCAAAATATTTGGGCCTGAATAGATTATCTTTCTACTAAATTAATAAATATTACCAAATTAGTATATATCTAATCTTTTTATTTCTTTTTCTTAGACGTCATTATGAATTAATATATGAATTATATATCATCTTCACAAGATTGTAATTTCATTATTATAAGTGTACACGATTTTTTAAGGGTTTTATTACCATAATTGCATCTTATACATATTTTTCCATCTATTATTAAATATATTAAAAAATAATAAAATGAATAAAAAGGCTTAAAATGAGAATTTAAGATAAATATTAATACTGAATGGAGAATGCGCCACGTAGGACCCCAAATCAAGGAGATGCCTCGAATCCATAATCGTTTTAATAATATATGGATGGATATTAATCTCAACATTTCCAATATAAATTCCTTATACTTCCCCGCCAAATCAGAACCACGAGAAATAGGAAACCCCCAATAAATAGGTTAAAGCTTTCCTAAAATCAAAATTCAAGTTGCACCAACAACAACAATAATAATAGCTTAGTTACAATCAATTTGCTTGACTATATTTTGTAATCATTTTTAAGGAACTCACAAAACTATAATTGGACATAGTAGCTTTTGAATCAAAAGAATGACAGAGAGGGGAGGGCAGCCTGTTTGCTCAAGGGGAGGGCAGTGAGTCCACAAAAAAAAATCAAAAAAATCAAAACTTAAATTTTCAATAACCTAAGTATTGTTTCCGTCACAGAAAGGGATTTTTTGCACTCGAAAATCTTAGGGAGGGTGGTTTTGCACATAAACAAACATCAGGTAGGCTTTTGCAAATCGCTACCAACCTTAGGGAATATTTGCACATTTTTCCTAGTTGAAATTATACCACATATAACAAATTAAGTAACTTACAAATCTATACGAGATTCATAATTCATTTTTTTTTTTTTGAAAGCACGAGATTCATAATTCTAGATAACTAGATATACACTACAAAAAAATACCAGTTTACCAACTGAAATTACCGACGGAAACCAATCCGTTGGTAATTACCGACGGAAAAAAAAGCAGGTTGGCTCTGAAGATTTTTCCGACGGATTACCGACGGATAAGCCGTCGTTAACATTACCGACGAAAATATCTATCAGTAAAGTTTAATTTATATAATTAAAAATAATATAAAACCTACCGACGGATACATCCATCAATAACATTAATCAGACGAAAAAATAATCATTAATCAAACATATTAATTAACGACGGAAGGTTATCCGTCGGTAATTAACGACGGATAAATCCTCGGTAATATTAATCAGGAAAAAAATAATAGTAAATCAAACATATTAATTAACCATAGATTATCCGTCGTTAATTACCAACAGATTGTGTACCGTCAGTAATTACCGACGGATTGAATCCGTCAATAAATCTGCGATATACGCAACAGCGGGATTCTTCTCCCTCATTCACTCAGCCCTAATTTCTCCCCCAAATCCCACCCGCCGTCGTCGCCGTTGCCGCCGTCCGCTGTCCTCTCACCCGCCGGTCTTTCTCTCTCACTTGCTCTCTCTGTCATTTTCGCTCTCTCTCGCTGACTCTCTCTCTCTCTCATTCATTCCGCTTCGCCGCCGCTTCGCCGCTCTCCATTTCCGTTGCTTCGCCGGTCTTGTTTCTCTCTCTCTCTCTCTGGCCCTTAGTCGTCGCGCCGCCGCCTTCCGTCACGGTACACTCTATCTCTCTCTCCATTTCTCTCTCTCATTGTCTCTCTCTTTCTCTCTTTCCGGCCAAATTCACCGCCGTGCCGCTGCCTTCAGGCTGATCCTGTCACGGTATGCACTATCTTTCTCTCTCCCCTCTCCATTTCTCTCTCTCTCTCTCTCTCTCTCTGACCGTCTCTCTTTCCGGCCAGATTCGCTGCATCCACTACCGTCGTAATTGCAGCCATCGTCGTCGGCTTCTGCTGTAGTCGATCCTCCAAGTAAAAGTGTACTGCCATATCCCGTCGTTTCCAAGTTAGTTTCTATAATTAGAATTTTATTCTAGTTCAATTATTCTAGTTCATGAATTGTATATTTGTTCGATTATTTGTTGATGAAGTATGATTTGATATTTGATGTCAATAGCATGAGTTTATTTTATGATGTAAATATTAGCATGAGTTTGTTTTATGATGTAAATATTAGCATGAGTTCGTTTTATGTTGAAGTATAAGTGTAAATAGCATGAATTTTTTTTATGATGATTAGGGCTGGGGAAATTTACCGATGGTTTCGGTTTTACTGCCGGGAACGATTAACCAAAAACCGCCAGAAACGGTTACGGGATGGTAAACGGTTAGTGCATCGACAGTATTTTCGGTTTTTGGTTAACCGAATTACCAGCCCGGTTAACCGAATTACCGATTATAAATAATATACAATATAATATTGATATTAATTTAAAGTTATCCATAAAAAATCAAAACCAAACTGCAGCCAAGCCAAACATTTCCTGCAATTTTCCTCAACCACGAGTCCACGACTCCTTCCCCAGTTAGGCCATTACAGTCACAATGTCACTCTCTCTCCCTCTCTTGCTTCGCCGTCGGCCTGCCGTGACGCCGTCGGCCCTCTGACTTCGCCGCCGAGGCGCTGCCGCTGCAGCTGCTGCGCTCGCCGTGTACTCCCTGCCTCCCCGCCGTCGATTGATCGGATTTCAGGTCATGCCCTTCATCTCCTCTTTTTCCTTGTTCCCTAAACACTTCTCCTTCCGATTTTGATGCCAACTCAATTCCAGAAATCCCTCCTTTATGCTTCAGTTTCCCCCATTTCGCCTGACATCCCCGCTGCTTTCCTCTTGTGATTCAGATTTGGAACATGACCTAATCTCACTAAGTAAATTAATGGGTCTCAGCCCAAATTCTTTTTTTTTTTTCCTAACCCATTAAAAAGCCCTCTCAAAACCCCTTCTTTGGCCCATCCTGCGACAACCCCTAGCCCAACACTCATTCTCTTTCTACTATTTTCGGTTTGTGCTCGGTTTCTCGGTAAACCAAAAGCCGAACCGGCCGATTTTTTATTAACAGAAAACCGGTTAGGTATGGTTTCGCTACATTTTTGGAATTTCAGTTGTGGTTAACCAAAAATTCGGTTACGGTTAACCGCGGTTAACGATATCTCATTCCTAATGATGATGATCTAATTGTATATATAATGTAGTTGTATAAGATGATTTATCATAAAACTTTGTAGTAATTGTATAAGTGTAACTTTGATCTATGATGTTAATAGCATGAGTTTGTTTAATTCTAAACTTTGTAGTAATTGTGTAAGTATATATTTAGGATAGAAAATTAGAAATTAATTACGTCTTTGACCAGGACATTCACATTGGGGGTAGAAGTAGACGTTTAAAACCAATATAAGTTATTTTATTCACAATAATATAATATATTTACTATTTTCTTGTAAATAAATAAAGTTAACTAGATAGTTAATTCAAATATTACTAATTATTGTAAAAAATATAAGATATCTAACTAATAATCATGTATTTTTAATATAGATCACTTAACGAGCTTGCTCATGATCTACCGAGTCGAGTATAGTCATGCTCAAGCTTGACTCGTTTAACTAAATGAGTTTCTCAATTAATTATCGAACGAGCTTTTATCGAGTCGGTCGCCGAGTAGCGCACGAACGGCTTGACTCGTTTACAGCCCCAGTTACCATAGTTGGTAGAGTCGAGCACTTGGTAGTTAGGATAGTGGGATTATGCTGCCGAAATTTTATTTGATTAAAGTAACTAATGCATTTATTATATTTTTGTTAGAATTTACAAGAATGAGTGATAATCGTCAGTTGATGTATCATCGTTATCTTGATCGTCCTGCATTTGAGAAGGGACTTGACGGTTTTATTGAGTATGCAAGTAATCAGAAAGAGTACGTGAAAGGAGAAAAAATCAGGTGTCCATGTAAGAAGTGTAAGCATTTAGCATTTCGGGGGATTGATAAAGTTAGGGACCACGTTTTTAGGCGTGTGTTCGTCTTGAATTACAAAATCTGGATTTATCACGGGGAAGTAGAGCAGTATAGGCCGACGGAAGCTATTACAATGGATGTTGACGAACAATCATCAAATAACTATCACATGATAGTGATGGATCATGCGGGTCCTTCTAGTAATTTTGAAGAAAAGACGAATACTGAAGAGCCGCCGAATCCTGGAGCTAAACAGATTTATGACATGTTGAATGCAACAGAAAATCCATTGTATACCGGTTGTGACAGTCATTCACAGTTATCATTTATGACACAATTTTTGAGCATCAAGGCAGAAAATCATATTTCTGAGAGGTATTTTAATCAGCTCGCTACATTATTTAAATCGGCTTTTCCAAAGAAAACTTGTGTCCCGAAAACTTCTATGTGAAATTTTGTAATAATGCATGAATAGGCCGCAGAGAAAGGGGTCCCACCGCATGAGTTGAATTATGAAACTTTTCATCGACTTCACGTGAGGGACGATGGAACTTATCTGACGGTGAGGGATGAAAGAATTGATGTAAGTCTTCAATTAAGTTTTCCTAATTGTTATAATTGATAATATATTTTCTAACACTTTTATATTTATGAATTAGGCTGAGGTTCATCGCCATGCTGTTGCGGACGGACGATTGGATTTGAACGAGATCTATTTGGAAATCACACAGCCCACGAAGCAGAGGCGCTACGACACTGGAAGCTTCGGCAGGAGCTAGCTCAGACTAGGGGTGGCAATCGGTTCGGGTTGGGTCGGGTTCGGGTCGACTTGATCTCGACTTGATCTGTTAAGGCCCAATCCGAACCCGACCTCTGTTAAGGATATGCTCAACCCGAACCCGAACCCAACCCGAAAGGATTAAACCCGAACCCGAAATTGACACGATAAAATTCGGGTTGACCCGACACGATAATGATCCGAACCCAAATTTAAATAATTTAATAAGAGAAAAAATATTTTAAAATAAGATTTAATAAAAGAAAAAATATTTTAAAATAAAATTTAATAAGAGAAAAATAAATAAATATTCAAAAATTTAATATCTTTTGATGACTTGGAAGGAAAAATAAATATGTCATCAATTTAAAAGCTTGATTTGAATTAAATAAATATAATATTAAAAAAATATAATTTCTTATCGGGTAACCCTAACCCAACCCGAACCCGACCCGAAATTTTCATGTCAGGACCCGAACCCAATAAGGCTTAACCCAAACCCATTAATTTCGTGTCGGGTTATCGTGTCGTGTCGAAAATTGCCAGCCCTTGCTCAGACAGACTATCAGTGGTAGCTCTGGATCGACGACTGCTCTGACACAAAAGATGTTTCAGACACGTATCGGCACCTTAGAGGAGCAGCTACAGCAGGAGCGTGAGGCACGTGCTCGCATCGAGTAGAAGCAACAGGCAAACCGCGAGGCACGTATACGTCTGGAGCAGCAGTTTGTCGAGTTCCAGCAGATGTTGGTGTCAGGGTAGTTTTTTCGTCCACCTCCAGGTCCTGATGCATGATCTTTACTTGTTGGGTTATTTTTCAGATTGTTTAGTATTTTTATTATTTTAGAATATTGAAACTACTTTACATTTTAGTATATTTGTTGAACTTGATAACTTGATATCATTTTATATATGGCTATTGCACTCAATGCAAGTTGATTTTGGTTCATGTTTAGTGTTTTGTTGGAAAATTTAATTCGTCACAAGTATTGCAAAAAAATATATTAAAAAAAATGCAAAATTACTGACGGACGTTAATCCGTCGGTAAATACCAACTGAATATCCGCTTGGACTACTTGGAAATTTACCGACGGATAGTATTCCGTCGGTATTTACAGACAGATTTTCCGTCTGTAAAACTGTTCCGGCACCCCAACAAGATACTAACGGATGTATTTCTGTCGGTATTTACCGATGGATACTCCGTCGTATTCCGTCGCTAGAGGCAGCCAACGGAATACCCCTTCAGAACAACAGTGACAGATATTCCGTCGGTAGTCCATCGACAAATTTACCGACGGATTTATGTCCATCGGTAAATTTTTACCATCAACGTATTTAAGGACGACATATATCTGTCAGTAAATCCGTCGGTAAATAGCTTACCGACGGATTTCTCAGCTTTACCGACAGAAATATCCATTGGTAAACGGCAATTTTTTTGTAGTGATAGTAGATAATTATATACTACTCCTTCCGTCCACTAAGATTGTGGCACATTTGGAGTGGCACAAATTTTAAAGAAAATGAGATAAAAATGAGTATTTGACTAGAGAAAGGAATCTATCATTTTGAATTTATGTGAGGTTTAAAATATAAGAAAATAGTGATCCTAAAATAGAAAGTATACAATTTTTGTTAATGTATCGAAATGTAATTATTATCACATTCTTCGTGGACGGAGGGAGTAATATGTTTTTAGAGGTTAAAAATATTTTATGAACAATATTTACGAAGAAAATGAATCTTGATGTTGTAGGAATTTTTAGATGATAACTCAAAAGAAGTTTGAAACATTACACAGAAACTTCTCGAATTTTAAACACTGACATTATTGCAAAAGGCGGGCAAACATTGTGACAGTACATGCAACATATAAAAAGTAAAATAACACTTCAAATTAATGTCAGTTATTACTATTTGTACGTATATAAATAACATTATATTATTACCATACGATCCACATACTATACATCAATCCAAATTCTTACCAATCCAAATTGCAGTCGCATCTATCTTTCTTCACTTGTGTGCATGTTTCTCTGACATCAGTAGAGAGAGAGATACAACATGAATACATACGAAGAAAGTGTGAAAAATTCATTACCACTGCCTTTTTAGTTCATCTTGGATCACAGAGGTTGATGAATAAATGGTTCTTGAAGAACAGACGTGATTATGTTGATTACTTATCGTCAGAATCACCAGAATCCAAACCAGCCCGTCCTTGCTCATCATCTGCGCTCTCGTTTCCACATGCCTCATCTGATGCATCGTCATTTGGATTACTATCAAATGATTCCCTCTCTGCAAGGAAGTAACCCCCTTCTGCAGGCTTGTAGTTTTTACCCCTCCATACGATGATCTGCTCCTTGTCAAACGTAACGAGGATGCAAGGGACTAAGTCCTGTATCGATAAAAGTATGACTTGCATATAATCTTCGAATAACCACAACAAATCATATGAAATCACTTCAAACCAAGCATTACCTTCAGTTTGCAGCCTATTTTCTTGTAATCACTGATCGGGAGGCCTTTACAGTCTATCCGAACCAGCTCATCAGCAAGAAAAGCATCCCGAACCATGGGTACTAGACTGCCATAATAGCCGTTTTTAGCTGCAGCAGATGATTCGTATGTCAGAAAAGATCATACAAAACATAGTAACTTAACAAACATTTGGTGCGAGATTTTACCAAGTCGAGTTAAGGCAGGGACGGACAGCCCTCGTTTCCTCATCTGCTTCGTTTCCTCGATGCTTAAGCCTTCGATGGTAGTTCTTATAAGTCTTGGATATACCGGCTCTTGAGGCTTCCACAGCATAAGTGGAACCAAAGGCCTTTTACTAGGCTTATAATGCCTACCTCTATAAAGTATAAGTAGTCCACCATGTCGATGGACAATCTTCCCGAATGTTTTGTCCTGGAATAAAGCCGTTAAAAAGGTTTAAACTTTAAATAAAAAAAATATAAAATAAACAATGCTGAAGCATGCAGCCTGTGATAGTTCATGAACAGCAAATCAAAAGATTTACATTAATGTAGGGAGGAAGTTACATGGTTCTATATGTACAAGAATGTGAATGTGTGTATATATTATATATATAGAGAGAGAGAAACTACAAAAACATTCACACATCTCATCAGATTCATCAACAGAAAGAAAATACCTCCAACTGAGCGCATATATTTTTCATATCGACAGTAGGTACCCCCATACACTTTATCCTGATGGCTTCAGCACATTTCCAATGATTATGAATAACATCCAGCATGTTGTGCGTTAATCCATCCCTCCCTATCAACGAAACCACACTCAAAAAGTTGAGAATCTGAGCAGTTCACTTCAATCCTTGTCCTAAAATGTACCAGAAAATAGTTCTTAATACTGCAAATCAGTTAACATTCTTCAGTCTAAGTTCTCCAAGCAAGGTCAGGAAATCACGAGCCAAATAAACATTATGGAGGCGCTTATTTCCCAATCACACAAAGATAACCACATAAAGATATGACAAACTAAGTCCTTTTAAACAAGAAAACAGAAGGCAGAAACCATCCTCACTACCAAGCAACCTAATGTCCCATAACCTTAAGCACCCGAGTTCACCAAATAGTGCCTTACTCAACATGGCATAAAATTTTCCTTCCGGTTCATTAGGTTACATAAAACAGAGCACCATGCTACATAAGGTATCAGCATGTCATAACACCAGACACTCAGCAATTTAAGATACTATGATTCCATCAACCGGGCACCATCGGCTTCCTAAACATCCCTCGGAAATTAAATGTAAGAAAAATTAACACTCTTATTCACAATAAAAAGGAGCATATACATATTTCTTCATACGAAATATTTCAAAGCCATCATCAAGTTCATAGTCATAGGAAAAAAGTTTGCAATTCTTCTTCGAACAAGTTCATCAAATGGGACGGCCATTTCTGCAGTTCTTGTAAAAGATCATATACAATATTTTACAATAATGTGCACCATAACTCTTATTCTTGAATCCTAATTGCTCAGCACTAGTAATTACATCACATTCCATTTTTACAGAAATGAAGAACAAAAATCAAGGCATTTCAATAAATACATGCAAAACAAAAGTTTGAAGAACTGGAAATTGAACAAACCCAAATTGATCTGCCTCTTGGTTTTAGGCCTTTGAAACCTATCAACAATGGCTTTCCTCTCAGCATTAGTCAAAGGCTCACCCAGAGTTCTCTCTCTCATCTCTCTCCTCTTCTCCTCCAATTCACCATCAACTTCGGCAGACCCCACTTTCGGGTCAACGGCCGGGGCACAGACACCGGTCCACACCCGACTCAATCGGCCCGGCCCGAAAGGCGAATACTTCGGTTCCCTCAGCCCAATGGGCCGGACTTTCGAGTTGCTTTCGGTATAACTAAACCGGAAATCAAACGGAAGCTCGGATTCGATTGGCGGGTCGGACCGTTCCAGGGATGACGGTGGGCGGTAAGGGGGTTTTGATCGTTTCCGGGTCTGGGATTCGGGTTCGGGTCGAGAATTGGTGGGCTTGTCGGGGGGCTGCGGGTGGGGAGAGGGAGGCGATATGAAGTTGTACTCTGAGCGGAGTTTCGAAGAGGAGGCGGCGTTTGTGGAGAGAGAGCGGGGCGTGGAGGAAAAACATATTTCCGGCGGTGTTTTACGGCGAAGGAGACGGCTGAGAAAGGTTGCCATTTTCTCGTTACATCATTGGAACCGGTGTTGAGGGTTTTAGAAGGGGTTTAGGATTTTATTTGTCTAATTTTTTCCCTTTTTGTTCAGTAGAAGGAAACAAAATTAGGAAAATCGGAGTTTCTTTTAGTATATTTTATTTTCTATTTAAAAGAAGAGCAGCACTTTTTTTTTTTTTAATTTTCTAATTTTGTTCTGTATTAATTATGTTTAATTAATTCCAATTATTTCTAATTTCCTTAATTACTTCTAATCCTTCTCGAATACTCCCTAATTACAACCAACCTTATAATGAGGTTGGCTATACCCAAATTTTTGCCTTAAAATGAATGCCTTCTTAAAAATTAAACTTTTGCCAAAAACAGATCAATCATCAAACGTGTCTATGAACAAAACCAACCTTATAACGAGGTTGGTTGTACCCAAATTTTTGCCTTAAAATGAATGTCTTCTTAAGAATTAAACTTTTGCCAAAAACAGGCCAATCATCAAACGTGCTTATGAACAAAACCAACCTTATAACGAGGTTGGCTGTACCCAAATTTTTGCCTTAAAATGAATGCCTTCTTAAGATTAAACTTTTGCCAAAAACAAATCAATCATCAAACGTGCCTATGAACAAGTTTGTCTAATACACATCTCGGATTGCTGCTGCGGTTATCTTATCGTCGAAAAGAGAGAAGGTTTTTCCAACTGCAATCAAGTGTCAGGAAAACAAGTCTAATTTACTGTAATAAAATTCTGCTGCAAATAATGAGGACAATCTCAAACTATGCAGTTTTCAAGAATTATGTAAGAACAATGAAACAACATCCATCACAATACCAAATCATAATATTGTTCAATGCCAGAAAAACCTCAAGCAACAAAAGAGAGCCATTTTGCAAGAATCATAAGATCAAATTTCTGACTCTACTTTAGAGTGTTGATGAAGTTGAAGTCAATGTTTGAATCAATGGTCCATCCTCACTACAAAAGGAGTAGAAAACAATCGAGACGATCGCCTTTTTGATCGATTAAAACTACAGTTGGGGAAACTCATAGACGCCTTTAAGTAGAAGCAAGGCAAATATGATGGCTGCAGGTCCATTTATCCCACTGATAAATCACCACTACATACTATGATTGCAAGAAAGCCTTAATTTGATTGTTATCTCTCTAAATTGCTGCTTTTCGATGAATTTAGAATGTCTGATTTGTCTTAAAATTAGCAAAGTGTTAGCTTTTTGGATGATTAGATTAACAGTAAGAGCATAAGATTTTTTTTGTTTCACAAAGTTGCTGTCAAACACTTTATTGTCATCAAACTTCAACAGCTTCTGTTCTAATCTTTATCCAAATACGGGGCGAGGGTAGCACGCCTAGCTTACGAGCCTCATCTATAAATATCTCTGTCTATTTGTTGATCTAATTGTCAGCTCTTCTTTTGTGATTCTTGAAGCTAAGATTCTAAGAAGCATGATAGCAGGTAAAAAATCTGATCTTTTTACATAAGTTACTTGCTAATTGTCTATTATATGATTTAATTTCTTAAACTGCTCAATATATGATACTAAATCTTTGCTTATTCAGTTATTCTGTCCATTTCCTACAGGAGCAACAATGATAATAAGGATTTTCTTCCTAGTTTTGGCTCTAAAGATTGCTTCACCTTATGCTGCTGCCATAGACTCAAACACATATGTGATTCACATGGACAAGTCCAAGATGAGAGCTTTGGATGTCTCTATTGGAACGTCGAGAAGATGGTACGAAGCAATCATTCAATCCATCAATGTACACTCACAAGGAGGAGAGGAGAAGCCGGATCAAGATCAACCAACGTCGTCTCCTGAGCTCCTTTATGTCTATGAAACCGTCATCTCTGGTTTCTCTGCAAGGCTTTCAAAGAAGCATCTTGAATCTCTACAGAAAGTTGATGGATTCCTCTCTGCCACCATGGATGAGATACTAATCCTTCACACAACTCACTCGCCTCAATTTCTAGGCCTAAAACAAGGCACAGGCTTATGGAATGCTCAGAATCTTGCTTCTGATGTGATCATTGGGATGGTAGACACAGGAATATGGCCCGAGCACCCCAGCTTCAGTGGCTCGGGCTTGCCACCGGTGCCCTCTCATTGGAAGGGAAAATGTGTGGCCGGCTCCAAATTCGCGGCCTCAAAGTGCAACAAGAAGCTCATAGGTGCCATGGCCTTCTTCAAAGGGTATGAGGCCATTGCTGGAAGGATAAACGAAACATCAGATTACCGGTCTCCTCGTGATTCTCAAGGCCATGGAACACACACTGCTTCAACTGCAGGAGGGAATCTTGTTAAAAATGCAAACTTTTTAGGCCTAGCTAAAGGAACAGCAGCTGGCATGAGGTACACTGCAAGAATTGCAGCATACAAAGCTTGCTACCAATTGGGATGTGCGAGCTCTGATATATTAGCTGCAATGGAGCAAGCAGTGGGTGATGGTGTGGATGTGCTTTCACTGTCACTGGGAGGCGCCTCGAAACCTTACTTCATGGACAACATAGCCATTGCAGCATTTGGTGCAGTGCAGAAGGGCGTCTTCGTCTCAGCCTCAGCTGGGAATTCAGGCCCCTCGGTTTCCTCTGTCAGCAACATTGCACCGTGGATAGCTACCGTTGCTGCAAGCTACACAGACCGCGTGTTTCCAACCACAGTCGAGCTTGGTGATGGCCAGATTCTACTCGGATCCTCACTCTATTCAGGCAAGGGTCTAAAGAAGTTTTTGCCATTAGCATATGGTAAGTTCTGCACCAGCAACTCTCTCTCCCCGTCACTAGTCAAAGGGAGGATTGTAATCTGTGATAGAGGGATCAACAGCAGAGTTGAGAAAGGTGAGCAAGTGAGGATGGCTGGTGGATTAGGCATGATCCTTGCAAACGTCGAAAGTCAAGGCGAGGAGCTCCTAGCAGATGCACATGTCTTGCCTGCTACTTCCTTGGGGGTTAAAGCCGCAAATGCTGTCAAACTCTATGCAAATTCCACCACCAATGCAACTGCTGTCATCACATTTGGAGGAGCAGTCTTAGGCAGTCCTGCACCAATCATGGCCGCGTTTTCCTCTCGCGGCCCCAGTCTGTTCGGACCAGACATCATCAAACCAGACATAACTGCACCGGGAGTCAACATTCTTGCAGCATGGCCACCAAACATAAGCCCCACAGAGCTCAAATCCGACAAGAGAAGAGTTCGTTTCAACATTGTCTCGGGGACATCCATGTCTTGCCCTCATATAAGTGGCCTAGCTGCACTGCTCAAATCTCTACACAGAAACTGGTCACCTGCAGCTATCAAATCAGCACTGATGACCACGGCTTACATTCTTGACTCTCGAGGCTCACCAGTGGCAGACTCCGCCTCCAAAGGCTCAAACTTCGCCACCCCCTTTGGGTTCGGCTCTGGCCACGTGGACCCTCAGAAGGCGGCTGATCCGGGGCTGATCTACGACGTCTCCACCAAAGATTACCTCATCCACTTGTGCAGCCTAAACTACACCTCCACACAGATAGGCCTCTTTTCTGGAGGGAAAAATTTCACATGTCCTAATGCTTCTGATTTTCAAACTGGAGACTTAAACTACCCTTCTTTTGCAGTCCAATTGAACAGAAGTGCTACCAATGTGACAGCAACATACAGAAGAACAGCAACAAACGTTGGGATTCCTGTCAGTACTTATGCTGTCAAAGTGTCCGAACCTGAAGGGGTATCGATCATTGTTAGGCCTCGAGTTTTGAATTTTAGGAAGATGGGACAGAAACTGAGCTACAAAGTGAGTGTCATTGCAAAAGGGATTGTATCTACAGATTTTTCTTTTGGATCTTTGGTGTGGGTTTCGAACAAGCATTCTGTTAGGAGTCCTATTTCTGTAACATGGCTGTAATCAAATCAAGAGACGGATTTTCATTATCAAGAATCTATTTTTACGCAGAATGTTTCAAGATGTACACATCTTCTGTTGTATCAATCTGTTTCAAGATTGTTATAATTTGGTAACTATGATATCAAAGCATATCTATTTGAAGATTATTGCAAGATTTTGATAACTATGATTACGAAGTGTCCAATGTGATAAAATTTTGTAAATATTATATTTAGTATATTTTATTAAAGGTAGCATTTAGGTGGCCAGATTTCCAGGCAGATTAATTACAAAAAAAAATAACAACCTTCTAGAATTGGTGACATTGATACCAAAGCATCTATTCGAGAAAGATTTGACTGCGTATTTCGTTTTTCATACGATGAAACTTCATTCTTAACTGGAAAAACCGACCCAAACAAAGAAGAAAATCTACAAATAGAAGCAAACGTGTTTCTGCAACAGCCAATCAGATAATTCCACGTATTAAATGGAGAGAGATGTAGGTAGTTGCCTGAATCCCATTTCCTATGTAACTTCGAATCATCAAAATCTCTTGAAAAGGCCGGTAAAAAGGTTGAATTTTGCTTGAATCTTTCTTCCATCAAAACGCATAAAATTGGGATTCTTGAATTGAAAGGTAAATCTTCTTCCTCGTCGTCTCGCTCTCTCTATATCAAAATTTACTGGAATTCTAGCTCGAAAAGGATAAAAGATCATATATGCATGACAATGTTGGAGAAATTAGAGACACCCCTTTCGTAATAGGACAAGGGCGATAAAAATAGATGAAACATATTGATAAGTATCAGATCTTCCTCTGGTTCGTAATATTTTCTGAATATTCGCTAAATTCCTAGTTTTCTGGAGTTCTAATGTTACTGCAAGAGAAAAAGGAACACAGCGAAATCAAGTCCTAATTTGCAGTTAGTTGTTAATTTGCAAACAGATTAGCAGGAAGATGAGCAATAGCAGAGTTAGTCGAGGATTAAAATTTTTCTTTATCAATTCTGTTGAGTTCAGACTGTTTCCTTGAATCTTTCTTCTTCCATTTAAACAGATAAAATTAGGATTCTTGCTTGCAGCGCTCTAATTTCGCATTGTTTGTATTACTCCATTTCTTGAATTAAAAGGTAAATCTTCTTCCTCTTCGTCTCCCTCCCTCTAGATCAGAATTTACAGGAATTCTAGCTAGAAAAGGATAAAAGATTATATATTCATGAATTGTTGGAGAAGTTAGAGATGCCCCTTTTAATATTTTTGCTTGATCAATTCTCTCATCTGTAAAGATATAATCTTTATCTGTATCACTTGTCAGCTGTTGTCATTCTTGAATTCATATAAGAGATGCCCTTTTTGATGAATGTGCTGTGTGTTTGTGTTTTTTTCTAGGGATTGAATTTTGATCCCAATGCTTGTAGAGAGAGAAATCAGAACAAGCATTTGATTGTTGCAAATGGAGAACCAGAACAATTACTCTGCACCTCCATACCCTTACAATCCTGCCTATGGCTACGCCACTGGGCCAGCACCATCAAATCAATACCCTCCACCTAATCCATACCCGCCTCCAAATCCAGGCGGACCCCCTGCTTATCCTCCACCGGCTTCCGGCCCATACCCCTATCCACCATATCCTTATTACCAAACCCCCTATGCCCCTCCCCCTACCGGGCAACTGAATTATCTGTATCCAAGTGTTCCAACATCGTCATTGCCTCCTCCTGCACCCCACCACGCTCCCGATTATAGTTCACACCCTTATCCATATCACGGATATCCAGCTCCGACTTCTTCTCCTCCTCCTCGTCCTTCGTCATCACCTCCTCCTCAGCCTAATTTTGAGACATATGGTAGTTTCAGATACGGCTCGTATCATTACCTCCACCATCAAACATCCGGGAAGTTGCAGCCTCCAGATGATCATCAATCCGAAACTCCTCCTAGAGCCGGGAGTGATCAGTCAAGCCATCACCATCACCACCACCACCATCATCATAATCAGGATAGTGCATCGCCTGTTGGTGATTCAGCACACTCCATTTACTCAGACGAAAGCTCCCAAAGCCGCCCTCCACTTTATCCACCTATTGATGATCATTTGGCGAATATGCGTTTGTCTGAAATTCAGACTAGGCCGCCTGCTGCACCAGCTTCGCCTCCAGCCCCTGCAGCTGCCGCTAGTGGCCCTCAAAAGTTTCACTCGGGACCTCTGCCAGTGACTACTAACGGGTCAGGGGGTAAACAGGGGCATCATCCTAGATTTTCATGGTGGGAGACATCTTCTACGGGAAAGATGGAGTCTTCTCGTCCTTCGACATCAAGCCCTGTTCAATATGATAGTAGTATGCAGCTTGTGCCAGTTTCACCTAAAACATCTTTAAAAGTTCTGCTCTTACATGGAAACTTAGATATCTGTATATTCGAAGCAAAAAACCTCCCAAACATGGATATGTTCCACAAAACAATAGGGGATATGTTCAACAAATTGCCTGGCAACGTGAGCAGCAAGATCGAAGGGCAACTAAACCGTAAGATTACAAGTGATCCGTACGTCTCCATAATAATAGCAGGTGCCACTTTTGCAAGGACTTATGTTATAAGCAACGACGAAAATCCCGTTTGGATGCAGACCTTTACAGTTCCAGTAGCTCATAATGCTGCTGAAGTGAACTTTGTAGTGAAGGATAATGATGTTGTTGGTTCTCAGTATATAGGAACAGTATCGATTCCAGTCGAGCAAATATACGGAGGTGGAGAAATTAAGGGATTCTTTCCAATCCTTAATGCTAATGGAAAGCCTTGCAAGGTTGGAGCTGTCTTGAGTCTTGCAATACAGTATACTCCAATAGAACAATTGAGCATATACTACAATGGTATCGGAGCTGGCCCCGATTATATCGGAGTTCCTCAAACTTATTTTCCTCTCAGGAGAGGCGGTAGAGTGACTCTCTATCAAGATGCTCATGTACCTGATGGATGCCTCCCAAGTCTGACACTCGGAAATGGCATGCAGTATGTGCACGGGCAGTGTTGGCGTGACATGTTTGATGCGATTCGCCGTGCTCGACGCCTGATATATATAACTGGATGGTCAATCTGGCACAAAGTTAGACTTGTTAGGGATGATAATACTCTCTCTGATTACACATTGGGTGAACTTCTGAGGTCAAAATCGCAGGAAGGAGTAAGAGTGCTGCTTCTGATATGGGATGACCCTACATCAAGAAGCATACTCGGATACAAAACGGTAAGTGCTTGTGTTATGCTAAACATTCGGATTTCTGTACATAGAAGTTACATGTCAACATCATCTGAGAATGTGATCTACTTCTGCTTCTGGTTATCATTTGTCTGCATGATACAAGATTATCTCTGTTCGACTCTTGCGAGAAACGTTAAACATTGTTATGTGGTCAGATAGTCAGGCATATTTCCTGCCTCAGCCATCTACTTTTTCATGTAATGAAAAAAATTAATTCTGCAAATGCTCGTGGAGTTTTGTTCGTAATCAGATTATCATGCATACATGATTTGTATATATGAAACATCCTTCTCCATCTTCTTTTAAAGCTGAACAATTTCGATTTTGCAATATTTATGTATTAAGGTAGACAGTTAGGTGTGATAAGACTGGCATTCGAATATTTTCAGCCCAACTTTGCACTTTTTGCCTGTTTGCTATTATATGGTATTGATCAACAAGATTACATTGGAATTTGATTATCTCCGACATGCTCACTAAATTGTATTTTTCAGACATGTAGCCGTGGTGGGAGCTTTAGTGTCTAATTTCCTTTAAGTGCACCTTTGAATCCTAGAGAAATTTAAATTTACAATTTGGCTAGGTAGTGACTGGTCGAACAAATTTATCTCCTCATTCACTTTCCTAGATAACCTTATTCTATGTTTGTTCATATTCAGGATGGGGTCATGCAAACGCATGATGAAGAAACTCGCCGGTTCTTTAAACATTCTTCCGTTCAAGTGCTGCTTTGTCCTCGAGTGGCTGGAAAGCGTCATAGCTGGATAAAGCAAAGGGTATGGTTTCAGACGGATCACTGTTTATCTATTTTTCTCAGCTTAGTTTCAGATTCTTCATATTATCTCCATGCCAAAAATAATTAGATTTGTTCCTTCATATTGGTATATCCGACTAACAAATACACATGCATGTTTCTGGTTGTACTGTTTTTGGTCATATCTAGTATGTATCTTTTTAACTGAAATATCCATGTCCGATTTTTGCTTTGAAGGTGGATGTTGAGTTTCAAATATGCTTCTCACCTCAGTCTTCTGTTCTTGTCGCCATCTACTTTATATTTGTAAATCTGTGATAAAACTCGATGTTTAGTTCTTACGGTTTCATGATTAGGAAGTCGGAGTCATTTATACACACCATCAGAAAACAGTGATAGTGGATGCTGATGCTGGAAATAACAGAAGAAGAATAATTGCTTTTCTAGGAGGACTGGACTTATGTGACGGGCGTTATGATACTCCACATCATCAGTTATTCAGAACACAGCAAACTTTGCACTCAGATGATTATCACAATCCAACTTACGCTGTAATTCTTTCCTCCTATATCTGTGGCATGTTTTTTTTCTTCCAGTTGGTATATTTCTTTTCAAGGATATAACAATTACTCTCTAATAATTCATGCATTATCTGCATTTGGCAAACAATTGAAATCCTTGCACTAGGAAAACTGCATGACACTTGTTTGCGTACAGACATCATTTTCTGAATATGATTTAGGGAACATTTTGGTTGTTCTTCGTGTTTATGTTCCTACCAGAGTCTTCCTTGTAATGTGTGTATGGTAGTATAATTGTTTTTTCTTTGATTTCATAGTAACTGAACATTTTGTTGCTGTAAACTGTACATGAACAGGGAAGTACAACTGGTTGTCCGAGAGAACCATGGCATGACTTGCACTGTAAAATCGATGGTCCTGCAGCGTACGATGTTCTGTGTAATTTTGAGGAGCGGTGGCTGAAGGCTTCAAAGCCTCACGGCATAAAAAAGCTGAAGATCTCGTATGACGATGCTTTGCTTAGAATAGAAAGGATGCCTGAGATATTGGGGTTGGCTGAGGCTCCTTGTGTAAGTGATAATGATCCTGAGGGTTGGCATGTGCAGGTATACTACGGCAAAAATTCGCGCTTTATATATTTATGATTTTTCCTATTTCAGATTATTGTTATATATATATATATATATAGATATATATATATTCTTCTTTTTTAAGGTTTGACATGAAACATTGAAAAATCAACTTAGCTTTGTGTGGATTGCATTTGATTTTTGTTCTGCTTTTGGTGCATTTTTCAGGTGTTCCGTTCCATTGATTCGAATTCTGTCAAAGGCTTCCCGAAGGATCCTAAAAATGCAACAGAACGGGTGAGTTGAAAGATCGATTCTTTGCAATCTAATCAAACTCTTTTCGCTAAAAGAATAGTATCCCTTTTGAAAACAGAACTTGGTGTGTGGGAAAAATGTTCTTATAGATATGAGCATACACACGGCATATGTAAAGGCTATTCGCTCTGCCCAACATTCTATATACATCGAGAACCAGTACTTCATCGGCTCGTCTTACAACTGGAGCCAATACAAGGATGTCGGTAAGCACTGTATTTATCTCAATTCTATCTCATTGCTTGTTTAACTGCTGCATAACGCGTATGCTTCTTTCCTGCTGTTGAGTTTTCTACTGCTATTCTCATTAATGATTCTTTGTAGGTGCTAATAATTTGATCCCAATGGAAATCGCCCTAAAAATCGCGGAAAAAATCCGAGCACATGAGAGGTTTGCAGCTTACATTGTCATTCCAATGTGGCCAGAGGGTAATCCAACTGGAGCTGCAACACAAAGGATTTTATTTTGGCAGGTAGGCGACATGCTATTTGACGATCTTGCTAATTCAGCCTCGAGTTTATATTTGGTGTGCGTTAACATTTATACTTTTTATCCAGCACAAGACGATGCAGATGATGTACGAAACTATATACAAAGCTTTGGTCGAGGTGGGGCTCGAGGATGCTTACACGCCTCAAGATTACTTGAACTTTTACTGCCTTGGCAACCGCGAGGCTCTTGATGCAGGCGAGGTGCCCGATAATCAACCCATAGCAAACAATCCTCAGGTGGTCCCTCGTTGTTTACCGACGAAATACACTTCATAACTCCGTTGCATGAACACAGCGATAGCTTAGACCTCGTTTCTTTGCGTTTCAGGGGCTGAGTCGGAAGAGCCGCAGATTCATGATCTATGTGCACTCAAAAGGTATGATAGTCGATGATGAGTATGTAGTCCTGGGGTCTGCAAACATCAATCAACGATCGATGGAGGGCACTCGAGACACGGAGATCGCGATGGGAGCGTATCAACCTCACCACACCTGGGCAAAAAGACTATCTAGTCCACAAGGACAGGTAAAACATTGAACCAAATCAAGAAAACATTCTTGCTATAACATGAGAATGTTTGCTATAAATACATATTCACAAGTTATACTATTTTTCAGAAATGTCCTCACTTTCGGTAATGACATACTACTCCCTAATAAACGGACTTCGTTTTCAAATCTATGACGAAAATGTATATGGAAATTGTACTTGAATAAAAGCCAATTGTCTTTCTACAAATTTCTAGGTGCCAACACGACTTTTCAGTACCAGAAAGTATGCCCTTCCTAGATTTTGAAAACGAAGTCAATTTATTGGGATATTTCTGAAAAAATGTGTTTGCTTTGAGCTGGATAGAAATATTTACCCTAATACTAATTTACAATCTACATTATTGCACTATCAAGAAAAATGGCCATTTTTATACAAACAATGATCTATTGTTTGGACTTGCATTTTGGGCAGATATACGGATACAGGATGTCGCTATGGGCCGAGCACATCGGGTTCTTGGAGGAATGCTTCACACGGCCCGAGTCTTTGGAGTGCGTCCGACGTGTAAGGTCGTTAGGGGAGGCTAACTGGGAGCAGTTTTCATCTCCACAAGTATCAGAAATGAGGGGCCACCTTATCAAATATCCGGTCGACGTCGACCGGAAGGGCAAGGTAAAGCCACTCCATGGTTTTGAAACCTTCCCAGATGTTGGAGGTAACATTGTTGGATCATTCCTTGCCATACAGGAAAATCTAACCATCTAACTTGTGTTTGTTTTTTTCTTTTTCTTTCGAGTCTCGAGAACGAGGCTCAATTATAGAAGACAAAAATACAACACTATTTTGTGAAGGGGAGTGGCATATTTTTTGAATTCTTGAACTAGTTTCTGCAATGTGAAACATTCCCTTGTTGTTCATATATATTTTGGGAGTGATTTAAGTTATGATTTATGATTCTTATACCATTTTGTAAAGCACTTTTTTGCTTGATGTACATTGTAGATTTGAAGTTCTGGTATATATATAAGGGGAAATTGGTGATGTCACAATTTATTTGTATGTGATGGAATCATGGGAGTGATGCAATTTCAACTTTTTATTTTTTGTCACTTACCTCCTTCCTCCCTAAATAAGTGTATATTTTAAAATAAAATGCATTTTCTAATAAGTCACATTTTAAAATTCTAAAAAAAAATGATGTCAAATATTTCATTTTATTATTATCCTCGTTACAAATTATCTTGTCGTTTGATTTTCATGTAAGATTAAATTTTGACAATTTTTTTGTCACTTACTTTCTCGGTCCCGAATACGTGTCATATTTTCTCTAGTTATTTAATTTTTTATTCAATAATTAAAAATAAAAATAATGAATTTATTCACTTTTTTTAATATATAATTTTTTAGCGACATGAAACACTTATTGAGCCACAACAGAGTAGTGTGGTCTGAAGTGGGATAAGTCATATAAGTCAGCAAAAGAGTTTTTCTGTTTTTTTTTTTTTTAAGTTATTATTCTTATTATTAAACTTAAAGTCAGCTGAGCAGAAAAGTTAATGGTTTGGAAATGCTAAAATGCCCAATTGCAGGGCTAAATGGGCCCTACTAGAAGTGGACCACGTTTTTCACGGGCTTTATAAGCATGGCCTAGTACAGATAAATGGACCCCAGTCCTCATCTCAATATTCAATATTCTTACTCCATTTAAAATTAGTTGTTACACATTCTGAAAAGCATATATTTTTCGTGACGAATATAGCCTTAACATCCAAGCGCAATTTGAAATTAAATGTTAAAACATTATTTGATAAGATGTGCTAACAGCTAGAGCAATGTTAAATTCTTGAGGTACACATTTTTTGCGATTAAATTAAGAAAAATGACGAGTATATTCGCGAACATAAGACTTAGACAAATTACTTATGTTTTTCATTAGTAAAATAGATATGTATATTATCTTAATTACATGAATAAATATTAACCACCTATAGTACTAAAGACATCTAGTTTATTACTTCAACGTATTTCCATAGTACTAGTTAATCCATCTCAGATTCTCAATATTACCCCACATTAACCAAATAACGAGTCAGTGTTTCTATATGGAATGCAAGGTACAAACCATAAAATTATTATTAAAGCTATAATTATTTTTTAAAAGTTGTGTGAGTATACTTTCAATTCTTGAGCAGTAAAGTCAATTAAGAGTGTAAACCTTTCATTGTGGATGGTCTAATGATGGAATGAGTATTTCTGATGTTAAATGTCTTATGTTTGAACTCACAAACACTTAAAATAGATCGAATCTTGTCATGCCTAGTTTTTCATGTGTGATTTACCTCTCATATGTGGTTTGAAGACTATTGCACATGTTTTATCCAGCTTGCACCGAAAGTAACGAGTGCAGTCATTATATATAAAAGGGGGGGGGGGGGGGAAAGCCTAAAGCCTAGAGTAGAATCATCAGATTTAATTTTCTTTATTGATCACTTACTAATTGGTGGGTGTTATTTAAATTAATCAAGAATAGATAAATTTTACTCCAACTAGAATGATTTGAGATGTTTTTCTATTTTAACAAAAAGAACAAAATCTGCCAACTTCCACTAACAATCTGATTAATAAATAAAAATTTAAATCCTTTATAACCGGATGGGGTCGTCGGTCTCCAACTTATGACTCATTCTTTGTGTCTACTATTAATTTCACTATTTTAAAAATATTTATTAAAAATAAAATTTTAGTATATAATGAACCCTAATTAATATTTATTTTACAAAAATTGGAATTTAAAAAAATTATACACTCTATTTTTGAAATAATGATCCTAATAATCATATAAAAATTTTAAAAATATAAATTGAATATAAAGATATACCCCGTCCATCCACAAATAGTATAACTATATTTTCTTTTTCATCCGTCCGCGAAAAGTATGACTATTCCATTTTAAGACATAACCCTACATACCCACTTACCTTTTTAGAGCACCCATATTGGTGGGCACAATCCATTTTTTAAATTAATTTAATTACTAAATTAAAAACAATTATTTAATTTAATGCAAATTTTAGTAAATTGAAATATAGAAAAAAATATTACATTAATAAAAAAACATGAAAATAAAAAAATTTAATCCAGACCGAAGCGTGCCCACATTTCTTCGATCAAATCATTTTTTAGTGTTGCGTGGGCTCTCATATTTCTGTGGAAACGATCGTTGCCCGACATAATTTAATGGAGAAACGAAGACAATTGCAACAAAGAAAGAAAATTGAGGAAGAAATATGAAGATAGATGTGAGAATGAAGAGAAATAGAACTAGTATATATAGATAACTATTAAGGAATAAATTATTTTTTTTCAAAAAAAAAAAAGAAACGGTCAAAATTGGGCAACGGCTAATCCTTTACCCAATAGGAAGCTCCCATGTTGCCCATCTCTCCCCCTCCGCCCTCGGCTAAAAATGGCGCATGTCCGCCCACCTCCAGCGCTCATACGCGAGCGCCCACCGTGCGCCCTCCGCCCACCCAAGCCCCCACTCATTTCCGCCCACCAATGTGGGTGCTCTTAACCACATATTACAATAAAGGTGTGTCCATTTTTTCACTCACTTAATAATTACCAAATTTTTATTAAAATTTGTACAACCCAAAAATAGTCATATTATTTATGGACGAAGAGAGTATATATATAAAACCTATTCGGATTGATGAATCCTAGTTAATATTTATAAAATTATTCTAAAATATTATAGATTAGAATTGACGAAAAAATAATTAAATATATATTATGAAATACAAGAGATGATCCAAGTGCTTTATGGCTTACCCTAAGTCCTAACCAAGAAAAATCTACCATTTATTCATAAACTCACTGCACGAATATATATTTACTCAATAAAAATCTAAAAATATTCATTTTAAATTGCACTCCAAGAATAATCAATCCACATGAGTGTCCACCTCGAATGCACACGATATGGAGTATATATATAATTACACCTAAATCTACCTCAATAGTAAATAGGAGGAAAATCACCCACTTCCCAAAACCCAGTCAAATAAAACTCGAATATTCGCTCCATTGGTAATAAAAATGAAATAAAATAATGATAGTGATTTGGACAAAGCCACTTTTAATGTGGACCCCACCTACCTAAGAGTAAGAGGTGTCCTCACTTTTCCACCAAATTATGGAGCTCTATGGTCCCATCAGTAAGGGCCATATTGCTGCCAGGTCATTTACACACTTGTTTAAATCTATTTTTTATTTTAATAAATCTATGTAGTTTCATTATAGCTAGACAATAATTTCATTTAATAATAAAAAAATTAATATATTTAAATTTTTTGGTTCTAAATAACTTCTAATAGTTAAAATATTTAATTTATACATATTTATCTTGATATATTTAGATTTTGATGTAACATAAATCTCGATAGATATAATAAAGGTAATACAATGATTTTTGTGGAAAAAATAAGAAATAAATACATTTACACTTATCATGATAGAATTTAAGTCAAAAATATAAACTCTAACATAAAAATATATAATCATACTTTTTATATGAATCAAATTTCTAGCAAAATTAGTTTATTTTCATTTAATTGACCAAATTATGGCTAGCCACACTATGGCCAAAAAGCATCACTCTTTTAATTTTACAATTCTCCTATAACAGGACATAATAATAATAATAATAATAATAATAATAATAATAATAATAATAATAATAATAATTCTTTTTATGTTTTCTTTCAATTTCGGGATCCTTTTTTCCTTTTTTTTTCTTTTTTCCATATGGTTTATAATAATGTTCCAGATTGAAAGAAAAATTATTATAAACCATATGGAAAATTATTATAAACTTATTTGGAAATAATTTATTTGGATGAGTTCGTGTTAGGACCAAATTCACATTCTTAAACTTTTATTTTACTATTCGTTAGTACCGTTGTAACTTGTAAAGATGTTTTTGAGTTTTGTTTTCTAAATTTTCCCATTTAAAATTAAATTGCTTTCGGAAAATATGATTTTAAATTCACTTTAAAGGATGAGTAGATGGGCTAGAACCATGGCATAAATATTTTAAATGCGATATAAATTCATCTCTAAGTCTTTGTAACATAACTCGTTTAAAAATAATGGAAAATAATCGTCAACATAAATTGTTACTGACACAATATGCATGAATTTCTTTTGTATAAAATCGATGGCAGAAACTTACATTTTTTTGAATTTTTTTATAAGATCGAGGGAAAAGATAATATATCCTCTCTCTCTCTCTCCCGAAGTTTGACTTCAAGTAATGTTTCCAAAACCCTTCGTGGACTGAAATTAAATAAGGATATGTTTTTCAGTTGCATATATCAGCTATTTTGCATAGAAAAATACATTAAATGTTGCAAATGTGATTGTAAATGGGAAGTGCAGGTTCAAATTACCCTCCAGAAGAACCTAACTAGAGACTCAGATAAATTTAAATAAGTAAAATGAACCCTTCAAATCTTATCCATAATACAAGATTATCCACCCTAACCATCTCAATTAAAAAAACTAACAAAAAACAAGTGAAGAAGAAAACGGACCACCCAACACGTCAAAATAATAACAGAAGGCCCACCAAATTCAGAAGCCCATTAACGGCCACGTCTAACGGAGCCCACCACCCTACTTTTTCTGTTTAAACCTAGCCTAAGATCCGGGACCACCCGACGGCCGCCTCCCTCACCCGGGGTCCACCACGTGCCCCACACGCGTGGGCCCCGCCCCTCCCCCCACCACAACCATCCCCGCCGGGGCCCACTCTCCAACAAAATTTCTGCCCATCGAAGCTGGGAGCGCTGCCGCCGTCGCACGTGCGCAGTTCTCCTCCTCCTCCACCGCCCCCGGGCTCTGCCTCAATAGTTCGTCGTCGAAGAGTTTTAAAGAAGAATCTGCAACGCGAATTAGATAATTTTATGGAGTAAAGAATTGCGCAGCGGGAGAAGGTGATTCGAAATTAGACCTAAACTCGTGAATTCTTCGCTGCCGATGGGAACTCTTTGTCGTGAACCTCCCATGAAATATCTCTGAGCATCTCAGTCTTCTTCGCCGCCGCGGAGCTGTTGCTGCTCGAGCTCGGTAGATTAGGTTTGTGGCGGCATTCCGCGGCCTGCATGATCTGCGTCACGCGTGGCTCGGCGGCGGCGGAAGGTTGCATGGTGGAGACGAAAGCGGAGACCGGCCTCGCCGCTGCGGAAATGTTGAATACTGGCGTCATGTTCATCGCAGCGGCGGACGGTTGAATTGCCACGACCTGCGTCGTTTGATTCGGCGGGATTATGAGAAATGTCGGAGACGGTGAATTCGACGTTGATGTTACCGTAGGGAACGCCCACATGGCAGGAATTGGTATCACTGACATCAGTGGGGCAGAGATTGATGCGTTGTTGCTCGAAATAATTGCGAAATTATTAGCATTTGTAATCGCGAAATTATTGGTGGCGGTGGCTGCGGTGACGGTGGCGGTAGGGTTGGTGACGGTGGACGAGTTCGGCGGCGAGTAGCTGAAGCTGTTTACGTCAATGAATTCGCTGTTAGGACGCTTACGTTTGCGATCTTCCGTGGCGGCGGCGGCGGAGGTGGAGGTGGAGGAGGTGGTGTTAGCGGCAGTGGGGATTTTCAGAGTGCCGTTGACTGACGTGGCAATGGCGGGGACGGTGCCGGTGCCGGTGGCGGCGATGATGGCTGGCTCGGCCTGTTCGAGCAGCCAACGAATAGTTTCGCCGTCGGACTTGTGGCCGAGCTCTCGCGTGAGCTGGAAGACTCTGGCGGCGCACGTCGCCGGTATCCGGATTCTGCGGCCGCGGCCCTCCACTTTCGTGTGGCGGTCTTTCGTCGACGATCTCTTAACCGGGGACTGCGACACTACAAGTGGCTGCGGAGTCGGCTTCTCGTCCGCCGTATCCGGCTGCTCTTCTTTCATAACCGCCACGCGGAGTGGCTGCGCCGCCGTCACCTGCGGCCGTGGGAAGTAATTTAGATTACGGTAATCCCGCTCGGAATCGGGGTGATTTTCCTTGTAATCGCCTCTAAAATCTTGGTTTTGGGTTGAAGCCATGAGATTTAATCAAATTAGGTTAGGATTAAAGGAAAAGTTAATCAAATCTAGAGAGCGGGTGGGAGAAGAAATCGAAATATCGTTTTTAATAGAAAATTGAAGGAAAAAGTAGCTCAAGGAATGAGCCGTGGGAGATATAAATAGTCGTACTTCATAATATTCATTCAGGGCGTTTACTTTGCTATAGATTGATAAAACATAGGATTGACTATATGAAGGATTAGATGATCAAACAAACTAAAAAATAATCAATCCATCAAAGTAAATGGTGGATTAACCTATACTATTTTTATCTATCTATCCTGTCACTCAAAGTAAACACTCCCTCACTAAACATAATCTTTTAAAACAAAATTAGTAATTCTTTTCTTTTTTTCGTTACATTTGTTTTGATGTCGAAATCTAACGGCTGTTAGCCAGATATATACATCATGGACCAACATGTATGCAATATGTGGGGCCCGTTTGATATTTCATTTTTAGTCTCAATTGGATATTCTTCTATTTTTTTTTTTTTGCCCATCTTTCATTTAAAACAAATGCGGATTCAAAGTCTCCCCTTAATTTTAGGTTTTACGTGGCGCAACCTCTATTTATTATTCCTATTTATCTTAAATCTTCATTTTATGCATTTTAATTCATATATTGTAAGTAGTCCGTCGAAATTCGACGGGAAATAACTTTAAATTTTAATTTATATGTATACATTTTAAAAATAATTTTATATTTTATATAGAAGTTGTGATATTGTTCGCGTTAATTATTAATTAAACTTAACAAATTAATTTTATTTCACGTATCTAAATTTATAATTAGGAATGACAATGAATTGAGTATGCTCATTTATTATGTATTTTCTAAATCTAAATTTGTTTAGAATTTTTCTACATGTTCGTCCTTATCTCGGTTAAAATAGTGACTTTACTGTACATACTCATCTCAAATCCGTTGAGTAATACTCGATAAAAATATGAACACTCCAAGTAATATTAATTAAAATTAGTAAAAAACTTTCTTTCTATGTTATTTGAAGTCTTAATACTCATATATGGCCATTTTTCATAAAATTACAAGTTATATATCCCTAGTTCATAAAGTAGAAGTTTTATAGCCATTTTGGGGTTAAAAGACATAAATACCCTTGCACATGTGAGAGAAAGTTGGTGATGTTGACCTTTTGTTATTAATAAATAAGATATATTATAATATAAACTTTTTCTCTCTCCAAAAACAAAAAATTGTTGCTCTCTTCTCTCTCTCTTCTATATTTACTGAACTTTTCTTTCTCTTCAACGTAAAAAATATGTAGCACCCGCACACACACACACACACACATATATATATATATATATATATATATCGACATTGGCATATCAAAAAGCATGAGAATTGAAGAGGAATATGCAGCGCCTGCGCACTAGCGGATTAAAAATATTTCTAAATATCGTTAAACTCGTCTGCAAATATGAGAATTGAAGAGAATTAAAGGTAAAAAAAAAGGACACAAACATAAATGAAGGTACTTTAATTCAATTTCTTGTAAGAGAGTTGTTGGAGCATCATTGAATATGGCTACCAACATAAACTCGCTCAATTTAACACCTAAAATCTCTCTTTCAATCCAAGAAATATTCACTCACGCACAAATGAAAAATACAAAATCTGTGTTCTTGTTTGTACCCCAAATATTCACGCAAAGTCGAAGAAAATAGAAGCCAAAGCTCCATCGTAACGCGTTCTTGATTCTTAATTTACTAAGGTACGTAGACAATCTCTTTCGTAAAAAAAATTCTGGGTTGTTCTTCGCGACTCGATGGTGAACTCGATCGTTAACTAGATCGAGTTCTTAGCTACACGATCGAGCTGGCTTGATAAATGCATGAGACTCGATGGCAAACTCGATTGTTATCTCGATCGAGCTCTAAGCTATATGATCGAGCTGACATGACAAATGCATGATTTTTTTAAAAATAATTCTCTGAAATGAATATTTATCACATGTTAATGAACACGTGTAAGATGAGACATTGTAATTCGTAATTTTGCATGATTTATACATGACATGATTTTTATATAAATTCGAATTTCAATGAATTTAGGATTTTAGGGTTTAATGGATATGCAAATACGTGACAAATGTATGATTGAGGTCTTTGAATAGGTTTTTATAGTTAAATTGACAAAGGATCTGCCGACTACACGATGGTGAGCTCGATCGAGTAGCCCATCGAGCTCACCATCGAGTGAGACATATGGCGAGGCTCGACGATGGACACTCGATGGTGAGCTCGATCGAGTGAGCCAACGATTCACAATTACACAATCTAAATGAACTTAATCTTTCACTTTAGCATTAATACGTAATTTATGACTGATGGTACCCTTATTATCATAAAAAATCTCAAGATAATGACATTTCCTTATTTGTTCATCACTACTCGATGGTGAGCTCGATCGAGTGACCCATCGAGTTGACCATCGAGTTGTGATGAACATGATTGTTTTTTTTAAATTATTGTGACTATAAACCATGTTATATGTTATTTATGTCAATTAAAATGTATTTGGAAACTATGTACCACTATTGATAATAAATACTATCGATATTATAACTTTGGTATCGACGCTCGTAACATCCTTTGATTTTCAAGATTATATTTATTCATACTATCATTTTTGTTTGAGATGTGAGATGCATCATCATTGAATGATTCACAATTAAACAATCTATATGAACTTAATCTTTTTACTTTTCAATAACTTTAGCATTAATACGTAATTTAAGACTGATAGTACCCTTATTATCATAACAAATCTCAAGATAATGACATTAAATCCTTGTTTGTTCATCACTACTCGATGGTGAGCTCGATCGAGTGACCCATCGAGTGGTGATGAACATGATTGTTTTTTTTTTAATTATTGTGAATATAAACCATGTTATATGTTATTTATGTCAATTAAAATGTATTTGGCAACTATGTAACACTATTAGTAAAAAATAATATCGATATTACAATTTTGATGTCGACGCTCGTAACATACTTTGATTTTCAAGATTGTATTTATTCATACTATCATTTTTGTTCGAGATGTGAGATACATCATCATTGAATGATTCACAATTAAACAATCTATATGAACTTAATCTTTTTACTTTTCAATAACTTTAGCATTAATACGTAATTTAAGACTGATAGTACCCTTATTATCATAACAAATCTCAAGATAATAACATTAAATCCTTGTGTTCATCACTACTCGATGGTGAGCTCGATCGAGTGACCCATCGAGTTGACCATCGAGTGGTGATGAACATGATTGTTTTTTTTAATTATTGTGACTATAAACCATGTTATGTGTTATTTATGTCAATTAAAATGTATTTGGCAACTATGTAACACTATTGATAAAAATACTATCGATATTACAACTTTGGTGTCGACGATCGTAACATACTTTGATTTTCAAGAGTGTATTTATTCATACTATCATTTTTGTTCGAGATGTGAGATACATCATCATTGAATGATTCACAATTAAACAATCTATATGAACTTAATCTTTTTACTTTTCAATAACTTTAGCATTAATACGTAATTTAAGACTGATAGTACCCTTATTATTATAACAAATCTCAAGATAATGATATGAAATCCTTGTTTGTTCATCACTACTCGATGGTGAGCTCGATAGAGTGACCCATCGAGTTGACCATCGAGTGTTGATGAACATGATTGTTTTTTTTAATTATTGTGACTATAAATCATGTTATAAGTTATTTATGTCAATTAAAATGTATTTGGCAACTATGTAACACTATTGATAATAAAACACTTTCGATATTACAACTTTGGTATCGACGCTCGTAACATCATTTGATTTTCAAGATTGTATTTATTCATACTATCATTTTTGTTCGATATATGAGATACAACATCATTGAATGATTCACACTTAAACAATCTATATAAACTTAATCTTTTTACTTTTCAATAATTTTAGCATTAATACGTAATTTAAGATTGATGATACCCTTATTATAATAACAAATCTCAGGATAATGACATTAAATCCTTGTTTGTTCATCACCATTCGATGGTGAGCTCGATCAAGTGACCCATCAAAGACTGTGACTCGTATATATAGATTGAGGCCACGAGTAACATTAATCATGGTCGGTCTCTTCCACTCATAATTAGCCTGCAATATCAAAAATATAAAGATTTAGCTCAACTGCACAAAACATAATTAAAAAATAACACAAAAATACACAACCTGTTAACTACTCGATGGTGGCCTCGATCGAATCCTCGATCGTGTCCACCATCGAGTGGACACCCCCACACTACCACCATCAAACTACTCGATGGTGGCTTTGATCGGAGACTCGATCGAGGCCACCATCGAGTGGACACACAACCACTGCCGACATCTAGTACTCGTTGGTGGCCACACGATGACGAACTCGATCAATCATCTTCCTCGCTACAATCGAGTAACTATGAACTACACAGTGGTGTGTGCCTCATTTCTACTATATTGTGTATAATGTGAAATCTACATCAATAGAATAAATTTTAAAACACCAAGAAAATACAATGTGAAACCAACATCAATGGAATAACCCATGCATATATATCATGTATAATCATCATCAACAAGAAGAATATACATGAAAACAACAACAAAAAAATTCGAATTTGGGAGGTTAGGGCTCATACCGGCGATCGTGGTATTTCTTGCTGCTGCGGTACTTCCTCCTCGGCGACAACGCTTGAAGCACGATCGGACTCGGTTTCGATGTCGTCGGAACTCATTTCGTATCACCGGATGTGAATTTTTGACTGTGTAATCGGTCGAGTGGAGAGGGAGGCCGAAGAGAGAGGCGAGAAGAGAGAGAGAGAGAGAGAAGTGGGGACCAAATTTTTTGTCCTTTTTTCAAAGTAGCAGATGAAAGTGGATTTGGTGGGGTAGGTGGGGCAACTTGAATTTGAGTTAATGAACAAAAAACTCATTGACCATTGTTTTTAAAAGTGGTGGACCAATAAAGGGTATTTATGTCTTTTAACCCCAAAATGGCCATAAAACTTCTACTTTATGAACTATGGCTATATAACTTATATTTTTATGAAAACTGGCTATATAAACTCAGCACTCATATTTTAACCATCTTGTTGATTTATTCTAAATTACTAGATAAAAATATAAACAAAATTAAATATTAATTAAAATTAGTAAAAAACCTTCCTTTTTAAGTATATTGGAACCGTCTCTTTGGTTCATGTTAAATCGATATCTCTAATCTTTGCCAAAATGCGAAAAAAATATGTTTACATCTTCAAAGTAATATTAATTAAAATTAGTAAAAATTCTTCATTCTATGTTATTTGAACCATCTCGTTGATTTATGCTAAATTATTCAATAAAAATCTAAACAAAGTTAATATTAATTAAAATTAGTAGAAATTCTTCTTTTTAAGTATATTTGAACCGCCTCGTTGGTTCATGCTAATTAAATCGATATCTCTAATCTTTGCCAATTTTATAATATTAAATATATATATATATAGATTATTATATATTAATTAAGAATGTATTCCGAAATTATTATTATTTTAATATGTGTAATAAAAAAATTAATTAAATAGAGGGAAAGATAAATATGAGATGTGATTAATAGATAAACATATGATATATATTTATTTAATATGTGTAATAGAAGAAATTAATTAAATAGATGGAAAGATAAATATGAGATGTGATTAATAGATAAATATGTGATATTTCAAGAATATGAAATTAATAAAAATTAGAATATATATGAATTAAAATTAGATAAATTACCAGAAAATCTGAACGGAGCATCGTAGATATGGCAGCTTTAGATTAATAGGTATTGCCAAGTTTCATATTTTCGAAAGGTATATGAATATGTAATGGTATCTATCATAATTTTAAATAAGACATATATCTTTTATTATATTGTTAATAATATGTATATATTTATTTAATAATACAATTATAGAAACAAGCATATTATAGGAGCATATCGATGGAAATTATGGCTTCAGAATAATATATTTATTATTTGATATCTCTCATATTTTGATTCTTTATTCATATAATATTAAGCATTTTTTTCCCCAAAAAAAAATATTAAGCATTTTTAATTGATATATTGAATCCCACATCGAATTTTAGTAGTGAAAAATGAATAGAGAATATGTGTAAAAGTATTAGGTATAATGTGTTTTTTTTTTCTCAACCAAATAGTTTATTATTTTTATATGATTGTTTTGGCCAAATAAATAGTTTCACATTTAATAGTTCACGTTGGCCATAATAATTTTATTTTGGGCAATCAATAGTTAAATATTTAGAAATAAATCGACTTAGTAAGAGTAAGTGTTACGTTGCTTTAATTATTTGAATTCAAACATAAACTTGAAACTTTAAATAAAAGACGTAAACATAATAGTCTGATCACGATAATTTAAATTTAAGATACTTCCTAACCCATCATTTCATATGACAAAATCGTACTTCATTTTTTTGTACTCTCAACATCACCTCCTCAAATCATAATTATCTACATTTATTTATTTGTTGTGACCATTGTTATTTACATTGTGTTCTATCTTAAATTTTTATTTTGAGCATTTTTTATTTATATAATCTATTGAATAGTAAAAATATTATATCCCATATCGCTTTTTAATAAGACTACTCTTAGAAAACCTATATAAATATTTAAAATTAATATGTATTTCTCATCCCGAAGTTGTTTTGCACAATCAATTTTAATATGGCTAATTAATTAGTTGGTCAAAAAATAGTTTTATTTTTATTGAAAAATTTAATTTTACCAATAATTAAGTTGCCAATATTAATTTGTTTAATTTGATAAAAGATTAATTTGGCGTAAATACAAAATAATATAAAATTATTTTTTATTATATCTTATCAAAAGGGAAGAAAATATTTGCCAATATTTTTAGAAAAAATATACTTCTTCTAATCCTAAAGAAGTAGACATAATGAAGCATGTAGATTAAAAATGAACTAAAAGGATCAAAATATTAAATGAAGAGGGGAAAATCGCGAAATAATTTTTTTGAATTTAATTAGAAATTAAAGATTTTCACTTCAAAATAATTTCCTATAACTACCAAGCAAATTATGTCTAATAATTTAATAACCTTAATAAATAATAAATTTTCGTCGATTTTCGACGGGTTCCACACTAGTTGTATTTCGTTCGAGTGACTAGTGAGTATATTTCATTATCCAATAATATGCAAATTACAAACACGAAGACCATATTTCAATTTTATTTATGTTTTTTTTTTTGGAGATAGAATTTTTACTCTATACATATACAATAATATTAGATAAAAAGATTGTAAATGAATGTTACATATACACAAAACTTCAAGAGGAATGATGTGTTGTCCAACATTGGTGGACGTCTGGACGGACATTTTGTGAACATCTATCGATAATTTTCTTAAATGCTTACGTTGATATTCATCTATGCTGATCAATACATCGTCCCTCAATATTTAAATACAATAAAGTTATTCGGTCACAATGTGCCGGCCACATGTATAAGAAAAGGAAAGTTAATTATAAAAATAGAAATAATCACATTTCCCTTAAGATTTATGATTCCCCAATTAGAGTATATTTCCATTTTCAAAACATATATTACATTTTTTAGCTTGTGTGGCAGTGTGTCCAAATAGCACCACCCATTTAAATAATACTCCTTCCGTCCCATTTATATAGGCTTATTGGACTTTTCACAAGGATTAAGAAAAATTATTGGAAATGTAAATTATATAGTAAACTTTCGAATATGCCCCTATTTATTCTTTGACTATGCATATTTTATGAGTCAATCAAAGAATTAAATAGGAATATATTAGTAAATGAGTTAAAAAACATTACTTTTTATAGAAACATGCTTATATATTTAGGACATCTGAAAAAGGAAAACAAACCTATATAAATGGGACTGAGGGAGTATCACGTTTATACGACTTAAGTAATCTTTGGAGTCGGGTTTGACTCGCACCACTAACAATCTTGAGACTAATCGAATCCTAATTAAGTAATTAGAAGGAAGAAAAAAAAAAGTAGGGTAGAAGTTAGAAGTATGTATGTATTGTATTGAAAGGTGGGGGGGCCCCACCCCCCCAAAAGAAGAGTGTAGGTTTGGCGGGGGCGGAGGATTGTGGTGGTGGACGCCAGCTCTAGGTGGTGGACCATGGTGGTGGCCCTAATTATTTTTTTACCATAGCCATCAATGTTGTAGAGCCTAGAGTAGTAAGAAGGGCCCACCGAGAATGGGCCCGTGGCACTTAGCCCACTTTTCTCTCGCGAAATTGGTCCCCACATGGTTTGGTCTGGATAGGGACTCTTCGTATTTTAGTGGCCCCCACTACCAAAACCTTTCTTTGGGGCTATGGTTTTAATTACTGTGGGACTCAGACTTATCTTTTTCCTTTTTTCTTTTTTTTTATAAGTAAGTACTTTTTTATTCTCTAGTTTTAAATGTTTGGACTACCAACGCTTCGATAATTCCGTACCGGATACTTTCACACCTCAAAATAATTCAGATGTGATGATTATATTTATTTATACTAGTAAGTAGCCCGTCGATACTCGACGCGAAATAACTTTATGTTTTAATTTACACATTTTAAAAATAATTTTATATCTTATTTAAAAGTTGTGATATTGTTCGCGTTAATTATTAATCAAACTTAGAAAATTAATTTTATTACACGTATCTAAATTTATTATTAGGAATGACAATGGATCGGGTATACTCATTCATTATGTATTTTCTAAATTTAAATTTATTTAGAATTTTTCTACATGTTCGTTCTAATCTCGATTAAAATAGTGACTTTACTGTACATACGCGTCTCAAATCCGTTGAGTAATACTCGAAAAATATGAACACTCCAAGTAAAATTAATTAAAATTAGTAAAAATTCTTCTTTCTATGTTATTTGAACCGTCCCGTTGGTTTATGCTAAATTACTCGATAAAAATATAAACAAAGTTAATATTAATTAAAATTTGTAAAAATTCTTCTTTTTAAGTGTATTTGATCCGTCTCGTTGGTCACAATCCATGTATATTTTTCCATTCTGCAATTATTTTGCACAACCAATATAATTTGGCAAATTAATTTATTGGCCAAATAAATAGTTTTATTTTATTGACAAATGACAATTTTAATTTGATCAATCATTAAATTGTCAATATTAATTTGTTTAATTTAACAAATTTTTAAATTGACTCGAATAAAAGAAAAATCTCAACAATACATATTCTCAATTATAATTCTCGGATTTGTATTATATACAATTTTTTTTCTCGTATTGTTATTATTATGTTTATGGATTGATTAATATGGATTGATTTATAGTAATTTTATATCTTATTTAAAAATTGTGATATTGTTCGCATTAATTATTAATCAAACTTTGAAAATTAATTATTTCACGTATTTAAATTTATAATTAGGAATGATAATGGATCGAGTATACTCATTCATTATGTATTTTTTTAAATCTAAATTTGTTTATAATTTTTCTATATGTTCGTTCTAGTCTCGGTTAAAATAGTGACTTTACTGTACATATTCGTCTCAAATCCGTTGAGTATATTTTCTAGAAAGCATTAATCGAAGGTTTTAGAAAATCATGAATGAAAAAATGAAAAGGATTCCATGTAAACATGTTGATTAAATATATTTATTTAGTCTTCATAGAGAGATTTTCATTTACAAATTTTCTATTGATTATTATATATGAATTAAGAATGTATAAAATAAGGATATATAAGAATGCATTCCGAAATTGTTATTATTTTAATATGTATAATAGAAGAAATTAATTAAATAGAGGGATAGATAAATATGAGATGTGATTAATAGATAAACATGTGATATTTCAAGAATATGAAATTAATAAAATTTTAATTAAGAAAAATTAAAATTAGAATATATATGAATTAAAATTAGATAAATTACCAGAATAAAGGAAAATCTGAACGGAGCACCGTGGATGGAGCAACTTTATTTTCGTATTAGTAATAGATATTTAGATAAAATTAGAATATTCACCTAGGAAAATATTTTTTAACCTTTAAGAGCATACACAATGATGGACACAAAAAACTTGTGCCACCATTAATTAAATAATTTTTGTGGAATAGAGTGTGCACAAATTATTTCTTCACATTGGTGGACTCTCCTTCCTTCTCCTTCTTCTTCTTCCACCTCGCCCAATAGGCTGCCACCACCCCCAGCCCTCGCCCTTCGCCCACCCTTCAAACGGGTGCCGCCCCGCCCACCCCATTATGCCCACTGATGTGCATGCTCTAAGAAGCTATAATTGTGGGTCGAAGGTGTTTTTTCATAGTACTTTTTGGAAGCAAAGTTTCATATAATTTTTTTTTTCTTCCTATGCAACTAGATAAATCCTTTTTCTTATACTTTCTTATACCAAACAAATAGCATGAGTAGCATAATTAGACATGTTGATGGTATTGTACTTATAAGCATAGAAATCGTCTCTAACGATACAGATTTATTTTAGAAGAAAACTAGGACTCCAATTTGCTACATATCATAAATTTTATAAGATATAATGTATCGAGCGTCTATAAATATACAAAGAAAGCGGCTGAGATAGTATGCAAATTGTGAGAAGGCAAATTACTTGTATAGATTTGCTAGGTGCCGAAAATTTGATAAGATGTAACATCTTACCATCTAATTTACGCATAGAAGCCGCTAAAATAGTATGTCATGTGTGAGATGACAAATGCACTTTGTAGATTTTACTATGTCATATCCCATAAATTTTATCACGTCTATTTTGTACATAGAACCGACTGAAATGGTATGTGAAGAGTGAAAATAGAAACACACTTTGGTAGATTAGCTATATTTCGTAAATTTTATCAGATGTAATATCTACAGTCTATTTAAGAAGCGGCTAAAATTGTATGTGAAGTGTAAAAAGGCAAACACAGTTGTGTAGATGAAGGGCATATATGGAAGGTGATAATCACAATAATTAGTGGGCAAGTATTAGCATTTGTAGTAGTAATAATAGTAGGGGCCATAATAATAGCTCAAGGGCTGCAGTATTTTTGTAGTGGACTCGTACAAATTCTATTGGAGTAGGAGTAGGGTTGGGCCTAGTTCCCCCATCTTACCACACTTTTATCACCTAATAATGCCCCACACCACACTACACATACCAACACATTACTCCTTCGTTCCAAAATAAGTATGGGTAATTTTAAACATAACCTCATTTTTTCTCTTTGTTGCCTTTATAATTAAAATAATAATAATAATAATAATAATATTGATAAATTTACTATTTTATCCTTATAACCCCCAATTAAAATTTCTAATTAAAAATTACCATAGCCCCCAAAATCTAAATCTAAACCAATACCGCACATATATATCTGTTCCGCAAAAACCAGCCAAATTATGAAGCGGCGGTAATTTTTTATTTTTTTTTGGATTTACAAATCGATATTAGGTCTTCTGTGTCTATCATAATCTTGAAGATTGTCTCCCTGTTTAAAGCATTGGTTAGACTGATTGCACAGTTATAAAGGAGGCCAATGAGAAATGCTTCTCGTCTGGATAAAATTTTAGTTTCTTTACTACTAATATATGTATGTATTCTCATATAAATTGATTATTTGATAAGATTTTGAGAAGTCCTTGATTGCTGCCTTGTCCAGATCGAAGGACACCCAATTAATAATAAATTTGTTTTCTTCATTTTACGCATTGCTTCATGTTCGCCTAGGTATTCTTTAACCCTAACACTTTATCAACGTGGCAACATATTTAAGAATATTTAAAGAAAAAGCCATAAAAAATTATTTCACAACAACAACAAAATATCAGATGATTATACTGAAAAGTTGGTTTGTGCCATTGAAGACATACTTGTTGATTAGAACCGTTTGGGGTTTTATGTTTTTCTTGCTTTGGATATAAATTTAGGGTGGGGTGGGGGGGGGGGGGGGGTAATAGTATTTTTAATTTATTTTTAGAGCCTTTTAACTAGGAATTTAAGTTGGGGGTTATAAGAATAAAATAGTAAATATATCAATATTATTAATATTATTTTTATTAAGGGGGCTACAAAGTGAAATCAGTATCATCCCTCGTCAAGACTTGTATACTCAAAAAATGAATAAATTTACTCTTGCAACTCCTAATTATTTCATGAAAAATTGAACTAAATAATTCACATTGAGGACAAGGTCAAATTCAGAAGTTTGACATCATTTGTTTTTATAGAATTCTAAAATAAAACACTTATAAAAAAATAATTTTATTTCCAAATAAAACACACTTATTCAGTAATGGAGGGAGTACAATCTTGGATTCCTCCAATCTTGACCATAACTCGATTTTCAAAGCTATTTATAAACCTATATATATATTATAGGGAAATGATTATATAGGAACTCATCTTTATATGAATCCGTATGAACCATACATTTTTATCACACCGGTTAATGCACAAATTACATTATTTTAATGCACAAATATATGTTAATGAAAAAATTGAATTGTTGATTTTTTTGTGTATTGTCGAGATTTAATTGATGCATTAAATTATTACAGGTTATGCATTAAAAATTTATTAAATATTTGTACATTAATTTACTGCAATTTATCCTTTGCCATGTTTGTACATTAAAATACTGTATTTTGTGCATTTCTGAAGTGATAAAAATGCATGGTTCTTACGGACTCATATAAGGATGAGTTCGTACCATATATATATATATAGGGGATGGTTATACTAGAAATATTTTTCCTTGTGTTAAGTAGAAATAAATATAGACCATAGATCTCAAAGATTTGGAGGGTGATGATAAATTTAAAATTAATACGCAAATTATTGTGGTAAATATTAGGAGGACTTCATGATAATTAGCAAAGCCACAAATACGCATTCTTTATCAATATATATCTTTACAAGATTTTATTGTATCAAATTGGTTATGTATATCTGGTTCCTTTTACGTTTTAAAAAAAAAATTATTCCATATTTCAATATATTCAGCATGGTTTACATAATTGTTTTTTTCTTTTGCTTTATTGTATTTTCTTGATTAAATTAATGCGTATTAATTTATAATTTTATTACCATCAGTTATTGCTTAATAACGCATGTAACTACTTTACAATTAATATTTAATTGCATATTGTTTATTGTTTTTCAGTTAATCATTTAATGCATATATTGTTTATTATGTCATTGTTTTTTTTGTATTAACTATTGCATTTTAACTAATATTTGAATGCATATTGTTTATTATGTTATTGTTTTTTTGTATTAATTATTGCATTTAATTAATATTTAAATGCAAATTGTTTATTATGTCATTGCATTTTAATTAATATTTAAATGTATATACTGCTTGTTGTTTTTTAATTAATCGTTTAATGCATATTATTTATTATGTCATTGTTTTTTTATCAACTATTGCATTTTAATTAAAATGTTATTTTATATTTGGCGTATATTATTTTAATGATAATGGAGCAAGAAATAAAGGGTGAATAGTACTCATGACTTGTTCTATAAAAAATCATAAATTTTTTTAGAACTCTATTGTGCTAAAATAAATCATAAAGCTTTAAAGGAGAACCAATAAAAAAAGACTAAAATAAGCATTATTTTTTTTAATGCAGCGCACTAACCTTTATTAACTTCCATATCCCACAAATTTAGGAATTTATCATTTATAATATGGGGTAAAATACGCATTTAACCTTTAAATATTAATTTAGGCAGAAATTATACTAAAAATCATCCCATTAATCTAGGCCGTTAAGCTAACAAAATCGACGTCTGAGATTTATTTTTAGTTAACACGTAAAAATTTATTTCTATTTGATCTCTTCCCTATATATATATATATATGTATGAAAAAGATCATATAAGAATGGATCTTAACCTAAGAAATAAGAATAGATCTCCACCATACATCTACAAGATATGGAGGGTCAGATCTGACCCAGGTCGAACCGGGTCGGATCCGGGTCAAACCGGGTCGGATCCGGGTCAACGGGTCGGACCCGGTCAACGGGTCGGACCCGATCAACCCATTGACTTTCGTTTTATTTTCGAATTTTTTTAAGAGTCAGATGACATACACCAAACTGTGCAATGAGATGCACCAAACTGTGCAATGAGATGCACCACTAAGTGTATTGGTATGCACCATTTTTTATTTTTTAATATTCTTTTTCACTATTTTTATTTTTTATTTTTTTTCAAGAGTCGAGCGAGGAGAGCCGAAGGCGGAGACAAAAAAAAAAAAAATCCCAAACACTTGCTTATTGATATGGTATGAATACAATGATTTGAAAAGTAGTTTGATTTCATCATACCAAATCACCCTAAGATTTTCCTTCGTTTTGATATAGTTATACACACACATAGTGTATGAGATAAATCTCCATGTATTATGAGATGCACCACAATGCATTTTGAGATGCAACACTATGTGTAATGAGATGCACCACTATGTATAATGAGATGCATCACAATGTGTAGATGCAACACACTGTGTAATGAGATGCATCACAACATGAAATGAGATGCACCACATAGTGTTTGAGATGCACCACACTTTATTAAAAAAAAACGGGAAAAAAAAATTTCGAAATCTTTTTTTTCGAACCATAAAAAAAAATAAAAAAAAATAAATTGAAAAGTCAACGGGTTGACTCGAATCCGACCCGGTTTGACCCGGATCCGACCCGCTTCAAATCTAACCATCTATCTATTGTGGATGAAGGGTTGAGATTTATTCCTATTTCTTAGTTTAATGGCTCTTTTCACTAGAACCACTCCCTCTACACATATATATATATATATGCGCGCCCGTGTGTATTAGTTGTTGTGGGAGAAAACCCAAATAGCTATTCATAGAGATGAAAACACAAGTTACAAATGCATTTTTCAGAGTTGATGAGATTAAAAAAGCAGAGAAAATGGATGTAACCTACTATCACTTATCTAACTTACATGAGATCACTAAGTTTTCTAATTTATTATGAATACTTGGTGTTACAACATGATATGAGGTATTGGTTGGAGAAATAAAAGCTATAAAACTGGCAATATTCCGCAGAAACTTCACCATTGAAGGCAAGTGGAGCTTGTCGAAGATTTCTATCACGAACCAGACATGTAGGTATACCGCGTCTGGGCTCCAACCAGAAGTTCAATAACTTTCTCTACAGGTAAAAGACAAGATTTTGAGATAGTTGAACTAGAAAATGATGCCAATCAGATTCTAATATAGCTAGCCAACTTACCAGTAAGAAGCCCGACAATGGGAACGGGTTCTAGTAGCTTTTGAGCACCATCAAGTCTTTGCCTGAAGGTATAGAACAGATATTAGCATAGTTTTCTTCGTTTTCAAACATTGTTGGGCAGGTGGAGGAGAAGGCGGAGAGTAAGAGGTCAAGACAATAGAAAATATTACTACAAGAGAAACAACCTAATCTTACCGTGTATGTTTGGTGAAAAACGGATCTCTCATGAGGTAAAGTGCCCACAGCAATTTCCGCCTTTTTAACTGCAGTTCGTGCACATAAACAAAGCTTTCTAGGTTATATTTCAGTCCGAGATTTTACTCGATGCAACCAGAAAAAGACTGAACATGTGATATTTTGCAAGAAAGCTAAAGGAAAGATGTAACACATCAACAAACAATAAACAGTCTAACCTCATTCTTCTCATTGTTGGAGAAGCGAAAATAATTGCTATTGTGCGACATAATCGTGATAAATGAAATAATTCCATTTCCAATGAGGTCCACGCCCAAAGAAGTAAGCCAGGGAAACCATGACCGCGCCCCATATTTTCTAATAAGCAATACGTATATGAGCGGTCTTAAGATGAACATCACCTCACCCGTCAGAAATAAGCCCCCAGACATACCCTTCTCTGACAAGAAAGTCGAGAGACTAGGCGTCTCAGCCACTGGCGCTGTGAAGATGCAAAAACATGTTTAGTGCACCAAGTTATACACATACAGGTACTAAACTTGCTATAATAAAATGTAAACGGATAAAATTACTTGAAGGCTCCATGACTGCCTGCTGGTGCTGAACCCTGCGTAACCATGTGGGCTCAGAAACTGTTCGGGCATTTTCACCGAATCTATTTAAGGCAGATAATGCCCTTCCCTCAAGATTCCATGGAGTCTGTCCCTGATGACTATTCAGAATGCCAGAAACCCCTTGTGGTCCGGGCTTCGATGATAGCGCATTTGCCTGCGAATCAAGACCTTCAGACTCCGTCTGGTCATTTATAGTCTCCCCACCATGCAACAGCATTTTATACCCACTTTTTCGTAGAATTGCCAACCTAAGTAATACCCTGTAGTTGATTTATCCACAAACTTTATCTTAGTCACATAGTTTAAATAGTTTTACTGAAAGGTAAGGCACTTCAAAGAAAAGTTTCGCTGTTTATGGCAATTACTTGATTGCTTCTGTAATGGCCATGAAGTTCCATTTCTTTTCTTCGCCATATAATTGTTGTGCTGCAACTTCAACTAGAGTTTCCAAGTCCTTAAGTACAGTTATGCACAGAGAGAAAGGGAAGGAAGAAGGCTCCACATGCCTTGTCCGTGTTTGGGCTGGAGCTGTCTCGAGTATATGTTCATTGATGGTTGTTATAATGCCCAGTATTGATGTAACTGCAACAAATTTTAAGACATAAATGAGAGGAAATATCCAATCAATAGCAAACTAATGATAACATCAAGAAAGCAAGGTTTCAGTATAACAATCAGTTACATATAAATAGACATTATAGACTTCAGTTAAATTCTCAACATTTTTCAATATCAGATACTGCATAGAGAAAAACTTCAATTGATATTAAGAAGGTGTCCCATTCTAGAAGTTCTCCATGCTGTCGTATATTTTCTTGTGGTTTTTTTCCTGGCATTTTAAAATTATTATTGTACAAAAACAATAAAGAGCTCTAATTATTTTACTATATTTCCTTTGAACAATACTTTTACTTATTTTATAGCTTTCATATTAAGAAAAAATTGCAATAATTCGCTGTGATTTGGAAAAGTAAACACTTGTAAGAGTTTTTTCATGGAATGAGATACTTACAGGATACAAGAGATTGCAATTAAATTTTATTCTATTTTAATTCTTACATGGTACATACAGAAACTTCTCTATTTTTAATGCAATAGTATGTCCAATGAATAATGTTCTGAAATTTGGTTCTCAAATAATACTACTTTGACCTTTCACTTTCGTTTTGAATATCTTGGCTCCAACTGAGTGCAGTTTTATGGATATAAATTCACAAATTCAGCAAGTGTGAGCCAATTGGAAATACATTATAGAATAGGATATTTAATCAAGAAATATCTCGTTAGTAATAAGAAGAAGTCATAGTTACCGAAATTCTACAAAACCTGCTTCTGGTCCAATTTCTGAATCGGAGAACCGCTCAGGTAGAAGCCATGTTAAACCCTGAAAATAGAAGTTAAACAATCTGATAAGGGGACAGTATATCTTGACGTAACTCAACATTATTGGATTAAAAATATCCCACTTTAAGTCTTAACATGAATGATATGAAAAGGGGTGGAGAAAATGCCAGAGAAATTACATCTCAATTATCTGAAGAATGTGATAGCAGATGGGATTTTCATTCCCCCGAAATTTCGAGGGTATATCCCATCGGTAAAAAGTGGGGTATCAAATCTTTGTTCACATACTCATCAGCCCATTTCCCCCTCATCCTCAAACCCATCAACCAAACACTCTCTTAGAAGCAATTGGCCCTTGAGTTCTAATTGCAGATGAATGCCAAATATGCCACAAGTTATAGATTAGCACAACCAATGAAGTTTCAAGCTCTGAAATGCACATTATATCAAGGAAAACACGGCATTAAAAGGTTCTTTCAGCCAGTATGTACTCCGGAATTTCTTAAGTGCTAGTTCAACAATTAGGCCACGGTGAGCATCACTGATATCTGATAAGTGATCACACAGGCCATTCACACTTAACTACATTCCAGATTCAACACAAAGCATGATTCAATCCAAAAAAGTGACAAGATGATATCCAGAAAAGATGCAGGAATGGGGTAAACACGATAGAAAAATTTGCTGGAGTTCGATGATGTATTCACTTAGTATAGCAAACAATAAAAGCAAGTCACCATACTTCCACATTATACCACGCGCACACACACACACCCTGCATTCGATGTTGCTTAACTAGCACAAATTTTAATGGACACAAGAAACTGTAAATTATTCAACACCAGATCACTTCCATTCTACATCAATGGAAGTTGTTTCAGCGGTTCTAAAGCACAACAAGAAAGTCAAATTTATGCAAATCCTGAACTCCAGATGCTTCAAACTAAATCTTGGCACTCTTTTACATGCTATCTATGTTCCTACAAGTCCCTAATACCAAAATCAAACAAAGCATCAGCTTAAAACATAAAAGGACTGAATATTACCGAAACAAAAGCCAAATTAGAAACACAACAATAATATAGAATGAAAAAGAAAAAAGAAGCAAGTTTTAGAGGCTTACATTAGTTAAAGACTCCAGAGAGTGCACGTAGTCTTTGTTCCTCCGAACCCATCTCTTGTAAGCTTCCATGTGATTCAAAAAACTGAATCTTTGCCTAAAAAGACCAAGCAATTTCAGGATTATGCGAGTTAATATACAGAAATTTAGGAACCCTAACTACTAAATCCACCGCTTAATTGCAATTCCCAAGTGAGAAAACAAGCAAAAGAGGAAGCCCTTTTGGGGATATTGTTTTTTTGGGGTGCGTGAGAGAGTGTTTATGTGACATAAACTGATGCAGCTGTATTGTTTTGGAAAAGATGAACGCATATTTAACCAGGGACTGGACTTTTTCGCACATAATCTGTACTCATATTATAGGAACCATCGTATTCTCCGATTTTTGAAAAAAAACAAATCTTATTTAATATTTTGTAAAAACATTGTATTTTATGCATGTGTTGCTCTAGTGTGTCCATTTCAACAAAAAATCATTTACATGGATAAAAAATAAATCACATCATAATTATGGTGATCGAAATAACTGGTCGTGAACTCAATTGCAAAACATGTCACACCTTCAAAGTGATATTAGAATTGCAAATTGAAGTACAATATATGTAGTAATTTGGTTTGTCAATAATCATTCTTATAATAGTGGAAAATCAGAGGAGTTTTTTTTTTTTGTAATTATTGAGTTGGCAAAACATAAGGAAATAACGAACGTGACAGGCATTTATGAGATACTTTAAAGAGTACACAATTCAATTGTATGATATTAATTGTATTTGGTGTTGATGCAATTTCATTGTATCGACGCCTCGACGGCGTGTGTACATTGAAACCAATAATAGAGAACAAGTCCAATAAATATGGAGTACTAATAAGTAACAATTCGTAATTTCAGGTATTAGAAAGAAAAAAAAAAGGAAAATTTGAGACTAATTTAAATCGTTTACAAATGATACAACATACAATAAAACCTGGGGGACTAGTCTACAAAGCACGTATCGCACAACAAAAAATGAGAACAAAAGTTTATGAATTTTACATTTAAATACTCACATGCTAATTAATACCCCCTCAAAGTTCAATAGCAACACCAATAGCCTCTCTCTCTCTCTCTCTCTCTCTCTCTCTCATAGTCTTTTCTTGAATTAAACCTTTTGTTTCCCCTTGTTGAGTCTCTCCAGTTCTGCTTCTGCATCCTTAAGCTGCTCTCTCAGTTTCGACACTCTCTGCTCCACCTCTTCCACCGTGCCTCGAACAATGGATGGTTGGTACGGCGATAGAAAATTGGGTGAAAATGCTTTCAATGCTTCAACCCCACAAACCTGTTACACAACACTTATCAAACACAGCGACATACATTACTCCTTGCAGCAATCAGACAGATGAAACAGTCGAGATATACCTCTTGGGGCAACAACGGCAACTTAGTTATGTTGAAGTCGTCGTATAACATGTAAAACTGATTCAGGTATTTTTGCTGCATGCGCATTCTAGCTTTGAGCAGCTTTGACTCCACAACTGAGTAAATAACAAGGAGAGTGCAACAACTATTTAGTAATGAAATTGATTTGGTAGGAGGGAAATACTGGACGGAATTTACCTTCTTCATCATAAATTACTTGGTTAATGATAATGTTATGCGTGTCAATCTCGAATTTAGTAAGTTCCTGCACGAGCCGTTCAGTTTCATAAAGAGACAGGAATTCTGGAATGCAGACACAGACAAAAGTCGTCAAATCCTGCCATAAAACAAGGAACTGCATCAGGATATTTCCAGAAAACAATACGAAGCATTTTAAGCATGGTTCAGCTTTCTGGGCCAACGATGTAATATAAAATGTCTATAAAGAGTCGTTTAAGATCTTACTGGATCTTTAAACTGCTTGTTCACTTGTTCAATCACATCTTTCATGCCCTCGAGTTTTCCAAGGATGGCATCTTCACTGAATTCTTCGTCCACACCAAAGAGGCGAGTCATCTGTCATGAAATTATTGAGAGCAGATTATTTCATGAGTGAATCACACAAGACATGCAGAGGTAAGTAATCAAAATTGATATATTGAGTGTGCAGAGGTTGCATGGTCGAACCATATGCTGCATTTGGAACAGTGAAATTAATGGAGACTATAGGGTTGAGGGTTTCTGATTCATGTTAGAAAGCAAGCAATGAGCAAGGAAGAAAGGACCGTCATGCTCAAAGCACACACGAAATAAAAGAACTACGGATCAATATTATCCACAGAACTCTTTTTGAAGATCAAAGTAAAATCCCAGATCAACCCCACCCGTGTATATATAAAAATATGAAGAAAAAAAAATCCATGATTATTAATATTTACAAATTACAGTACTAGTTTCTGGTACATACAAATACAAATTTCACCTAATCACTAAAGCATGCAAAATATAATACCAAATGCCAATAATCTGAGAACCTGTAGCCTATAGTTAAATGCTGTGGACTCACAAAACATCATTCTATGATTCTTAACAACCAAGCAGAACAATTTAAAGTGGCGAAACTATCTTTGGACACCTCATGGTAACATAAGCTATTTCATCCTAATGGAATTTATATGCACGAAAGTTAAAACTAGACTTGCATTAACTAACAAGATACCCCAAAAGAAGATTAAAGTTCTTTGGTTTTGAAAAAATGAACAGAAGGCTCTTCTTGGAGCAACAACTACTATAACAAGAAGATTTGAAAGCTAAAATAACATAAAACTGCGTCATATCAATCTTGATAAGTAATATGCACATAAAAAATAGAGGCAAGCAATTTACACTATTTTACTTATTCTAGTTGAAATACTATCATATCATTCTTCAACAAAATATCAACTCAATCTCCGCTCTGTAATTGAAATTTTTAATATGAGCTGAAGGAAACTAAATGAAAGAGAGAAATCATACTTGGCTCAACAAGCCACCAAATCTATTCTTTAAGGCCATAATCTTGGCAAGCCCTTTCTCTAATGTTGAAGGAAACTGTAGCAACCGAAGGGTATGGCCGGTTGGAGCTGTATCGAATACAATGACAGAATAATCCATGGTCTGCACAAGCCTGAATAATATTGCGATAAGTTATGTGTTTTCAGGAAGACAAATATAATACATAAATCCATTTGGTGAAGTTCAACAAAAGAAAGTTCTTCTGCCAAAACCAATCAGAATGTTTTATCCAGTAGATGAAACAAGAGAGCAGTATTACATTTAAGGCACAAAGGAAAAATCAGTAGATGTCATCTTAAAATACAAGTGAGACTTCAGACTTACTTGAGCATTTCGGCGAAACTCATAGCCTCGTCGATTCCTGGGATAGAATTTGCCAACTCTGATACAAATCCATCAGTCGCATCTGATCCAAGAGAGTCGTCGTGTTCCACAGTAGGATCAACTTCCTACAAGAGTAATCTCATTCAATGGCATGTCTAAGATTAAACAATCCATTTTCCAATGCATCACAACAAATTATGCAAACATTAAAAAAGAAATATCAGATATTTTGATACGTCTATTCATGGTTGCCTTCTTACAGAATTATTCACTCACGAGCACAAACAGTTAGTTACAATCATACACAATGCAAATTGGAAGAAACAATGATAACTAGAAAAATTGATCAACACCAATTAGATGATAAATAACTATCGTCCAACGAAAAATGGGATCTTTTGATTTTCAACTTCAAAAAACGATCCAACAAAAGCTGGAACTTGAACAAGAACCAAATAAAAACTCACGTTGCCGAATGAATCACTAAACAAAACAATCAAATTACTAATCTAAATTCGGGAGAAAGGAAAATAACAACTGAATAAACTCCCATCCAATTGAGGAAAAAAGAGAAACTCCACAGCTCAATTAACAACAAAAAATTCAATATGAATGATTCGCGGAAGTAGTAATAGAATAATTGTACCATAGCGTACAAGTTGGAGAAGCCATTGACAAGCGAGGGAGACTTAGTGAACTTCTGCTGGAAGGCATCGCTGAGGTTATGGGCGGGATCGGTGGAGATGATGAGCACCGACTCCCGCACACTGGCAAGCAAAATCGAGAGAATTGAACTGCACGTGGTCTTTCCGACGCCGCCTTTGCCGCCGACGAAAATCCACTTCAGTGAATCCTGCTCCAGTACGTTCTGCACCGTCCCCTCCGGCAACTCTGCGTTGGATCCCATCGATCGATTGCAATCAATTCAGTTGCGTTTTGCGTCTTTGGCTGTTTGGTGTGCTGAGTTTTTTGATCGTTTGGGGATTTTATACAAACAGTTGGGGTGCGAGAGATCCGATTGAAGGTCGGATTCTTTTCTTTTCTTGGCCGCCGAGAGTCTCCTTCCTCAAATTACGATATCACCCCTCTTTTTTTCGCTTATTACAAAATAGCACCCTTTCAAAAAAATTACTACTAATACTTTTTTTTTACATTGGGCTAGTGCTGACATGTAATTAGTTAGGTCGTTGGACTCGTTGAATCAAAATTGACCCTATTGACCATTCACTTGAATAATTTAAAAAAATAAATAAAATTCCGCGCGCTTTCACTTGTAACAAATTTTTTGGGGATGGAGGGAGTACGAGATGAGATCTAGACCAATCTCGCTTGGTGTTTCTGGAATTGGCTTTTCTTGTTTTTAATTTCTCTTGTTATGGTAACATTCCACAATTTAGCATTGAGCCTTAAAAAATTATGTGGTCAGAGAGGAGAGAGAGATTGAATAGATGAGAGAGATACTTGGGCCTTTTACATAGAAGTTGTAGTGGGCCTTGTAACTAATTAAATGATGAGGTATTTTTTTTGTGCTTCTATTTATCTTTCAATTATGTTTTGACCTAGTTAAAAAAAAAGGAGTTATTAGTGTTTTGACCTATTCCGGCGGTTCGGTTCCGGAACCGGAACTGCCGGTTTCGGTTCGGTTCCGGTTCTTTTGGCCACTTCTAGGCATGTTCTTGAAATCGAAGACCGTAGGAGTGAGATTTCAACGTATTAGCACATTAATTTTTGGAAGCAATACAAATACCCTTGTATGGCGTTCTTACTCCTTAGTTATGCTGTTAATTGTAAGTTTTGGAGTGATTAGAGGTACTTAAAGTTTTAATTAAAATTCTCTTAAAAAAAGTTTTAATTAAAATTTAATAATTTTAGGCACAAGAGTGAAGGATCGGTTTATTATTTTCTATATATATATATTTAGAATTGGTTGCAAGGGAAATATAATAATGATTGAATATATAATAAGGAATTTGTGAAAAAGGAAAAAAAGAAATGGAAAAAGATGAAGAAGGTCTTGTTGCATTGTCCAATACCGCATAGTTTGCCGCATCGGCACCGGCGGCGGCGACATGGTGGTGTATAAAGCGGCGGAGTTTTCCCACGATATTATAGACAAAATTAGTCATATAACATAAGCAATTATTAGACTTGTGTTATAACATAAGTACATAACCAAGGAAAATTTACATTTACGTACACGCCCTTGTTCTACATTTGAGTGCATGCATGCATGCATATCTCTCAGTAGAGAGAATTATAAGTGAAACAAGTAGCTATAATGGAGCAGATACAAATGAACAATGAAGGCAGCAGAGTTACATTTAAAAGCTTACTCATGCCTCCGTACCCGGCCAGCGTTATGGCCCCGTCCGCTACCACTCGAGCCAAAGTTCCCGCCTCCGTCGACAGCAAACCGCCATTGTACGTCCCTCTTTTAAGCCGCGATGACATCACCCGTGATAGGAGCGATAGATTAACACCTAGTATGGTAGGGTTTAACAAGTTATACAATTGATTCCGAGCCACATCCTAGATCTATTACATCATTATATATGCATCATCTCCTATTGTTGTATCTAGAAATGTAAAAATGTTGAGATTTTGGGCCGGGCCACGGGCATGTGCCTTAATCTTTTGGCCCGGTCCGAATTTCTTTCGAGCCTCTTAAATCCCAACCCAACCTTAACAAAATTCGGGTCGTGCCTAAATTTTGCAACACATAATGCAAATGAGTTGGTTTACTAGCAAGTCGGATATTCCTCTCTTGTACCATTGTGCAATCTCTCCTATTGCGTCTACTAGAGGTGTCAAAATTGTCAGGCTGAAATTTAATCGGGTCGATTCTTAGGGACATGGCCCGCGCCAATTGTCCGGGTTTTCAGGTGAAGCCGCGAGCCTATGCCTCATGGAAAATTAATGATATACCAAGTTTTGCTTATGGAAATTCTTAAATTTCATCGACACGTGACAATCTACCCATAGATGCATTAGGAGATGTTGCAGAATGATGCGATAAATATTCGGCTTAGTTTACAGGTCATCCCTTGGATCAAAATCGCTACCATAAAAAAGAAAAAGTTTATTACCAATGGTTTAGATAGAAGTTTGATGCTTACCTTCAAGAACTTCAGCAGCTACGAACGTGAGTAGAGCCGAACAGACGTACTGCGGGACGGAATAAGGGATTATAACATGGAAGCTGAAGACGATGCCGATGCATACCATGATTTCCGATGCTAGTAAAACTTGCCTGCACCTCACAAATAAAGGAGACGAAACATTTTAATTAGACATATATATAGCATATCAACTATGAAACATTTATTGCTCCGAGTGTTTTCAGTACCTTTCCTCAAACATGTTGCTGAGGTAGCTTCCGACAAGGACATTCACAGGCAGGACGGTCAGTCCAAGGCACGCGAGAAAAATAGCTACATTGCTCGACGACCATATGAAGTAGTACGAGGTAATGACACTCGATTCAGCCAGCAAAACCTCCATTGCATACTTGAGCATGAAGTATATGAATAACTGTACCTGATCAGAGCCAAGACAAAACGAGCAGTTTATGATCATGCACGCTTCATGCATGACTGATTAATTTCACTAAGAACAGTCTTCTTGATACAAGATTCCGTTACTAATTTGGACCGGACCTTAACAGAAGGTGTAAGCAACTTATACGCAGCCACAATGGATGTGACAGGTTTAAGGTTTTCATCTGAAGATTCTTCATTATTGTCGAATTCTTGATCATCATCATCATCGTCATCGTTGTTGTCTTGCTGCTTCTCTAACGAGCTTGTAAGTAGTGGTTGGGAGACGACATTTTCTAGGGAACCAGTTTCCAGTCCTATAATGCAAATCCAGGTACTAGTAAAAACAGATAAGAAAATAGATCAACTTTGAATAGAACCAAGTATTCTGATTCACATACCGTTATTGGTCTGCTGCCGCGTAGAATGTAGTTTCTCGTTGTTATATGGCTCTTTAAACGACACCGATAACCACAGGAGATAAACCAGCCATGCCAGAGCCATAACCCATCCAGGCAAAGTATCTTCATTGAATGTAATCTTGAAGATCTTGAAGTTTGTTTGGAGTAACGCGGCGAGAGCAGGACCGCATGCCATTCCCAACGCGCTAGCACTAACAAAACCTGCAGAAGCCTTCATACGCAGCTTCATAGGAACACAATCACTGATGTAACGACGATTAACAGCCCTCGCAGATCCCAATCTGAAACCAGTGTTCAAACATTTAATAAACTTCAAAATTAGGTACATTTTGATTTTTACCAGAAAGGGACAGTTCTCACCCACAAAACACACGGCCGATCAGAAGTACGTATATTGAGTCGAGATCATAAGCAAGGGCGTATAAGGTGTTCCCGACGAGAAGAATGATGCTGCTGAAGACGAGAGGTTTCATGTACGATTTATTTGACCAAGCACTGAAATACACTGAAGAGAAAACCTGAGCTACAGCCATTGAACCAATGACGGTCCCACAAACAGTCGCTGCAGCTCCGAGGCTCAAGGAGTAGCTGTCTGCTGTAGGAACGATGATATATGTATTCACCATGTACAGAAATGTATTCACCAAGTTCAGAAGAAGAGACATGAAATGATATTTTTCGTTATCATCATCATCCGAGGGGGATGGCAGTTCCTCCTCGGGAATAAGTGCATGTTTTCCTATATACTGAAGGAAATCTGTCGAATTTGATAATCTGTCGACTGCAGCTTTGATCGACACAATCACTGGATCCTGCAAAGAGAAACAAGAAGGAGACACAATAAATCTAATAATATGAGTATGTAAACTGCTCCAAAAGAGTGTATTCAATTAAGTTTTAGGCAGAACTTCAAGACTAACATACCTTTGCATAACTAAAAATTGGACATAATTTGGGATGTGACAGAAGGCAATATACAATAATTTCAGAAGTTGTGATATGTTAAAGGAAAAGAGCAAAACCGGGAGAGACAGGGCCGGCTGATCATAGATCGAGATGAAGGTCCCCTGGTGATCTTGGAGATCAGCAAGGTGCCGAGATAAGGTACCAACAACTGCTGAAATTCCCTGCACGTGTGGTTCGGATTTCTCAAATATAATAAAAACGTGACAATTTTACAACCTTAGAAGGCCTTAATCCGTACTTGAAATTTGAAAATTTGTCTTACCACGTGTTTAAACACCTGCTTAAGCTGAGAGTAAGGATGGTTTGCACGAGTCTTGACGTAGTAGTTAGTGAACTTATAACCGAACCTCTTATCAAACTTCTTCAATATCTTACGAAGTCCAATGGCATTCAGTTCAACAAAATACAAGAGTTTCAGAAGCTCCTTTCCCACAACTCTATATGATTCCTGCAATTCGGGTATCATTGCAGCATCATCTTGCTGGAGGGCGTCGTGCTGCTCTCCAAGAACGGATAACCTGCTCGCCACGTGCCCTTCCTGTTCAAGTAAAAATAGGACAGTCTTTTCAATCTGCACACAAGAAATAGTCATTATGATTTGCAATATCAACAAATAGGGTGATTTTTCTTCGAAATTCCATCTTTTGTCAATGAAAATCGGACTGTACTAAACAGAGTAAGAATTTTGCTACCTGGCTATCAAGAACCCTCGAGAAATCCTTGAGGACATACTCACGATTATGTTCTGAATCTTCAATTTGTCGAACATATTGCTTCACTTTCTTCTTCATTAACTTGTAGTTAATGTAGTAGCTGGTCCAAAACATTACATAATCATGTTTCAAATATATATAACAAAAACTATAGAGATTTACATTGTTTAAGCTTAATAAGATCAACATTACACCTAAACCACATGTACTATCTCTTCGAAGAATTCATACTTTGTGATAATAAACTATACTTAAAACACTTAGTCCGCATCAAGTTTCCACCAACAAACTCTTTTTCGCCTCAAAATCAGATCAAATTCCATCTAAATAACACCAAATAGAACTTGAAATGCCATATGAAACAAGACACATTATTTTGGAGCTTAAGTGAAGACGAGCTCAATTTCCAATTTCAACATCACCCCAATACAAGAACTAGACTAGGAAACTAGCAAAATCAACAAAATGCAGAAATTGAATAAAAGGAACAAAATTGCAGAGAAAATAGGCACAATTTGATGAAGCATAGCAAACTCAAACATACCTTTCCCATTCTTGAATTTGTAACTGTTTCAATTTTTTGCCGAATGCAACCATCCTTCATCCAGCTATCAAACACCTGCAGCCACAAAAATTCATAATCCAAAAACAAAAATTAAAAAAATGCAATCTTGGTTGTCGAAATATTTCATGATTCTAAATTAGAACATATAATCCTCATGAGCAGTGATCAAAACCGAGGCTGAAATTTACTATATAAATTATTTAGGTATGTATAAAGAATCAATAAATCCTTTCTGCAATTGAAGATTGCACATTTTATTTTTAATTGCATTGCCTTATTACATACAACAATATCGTACTTTCCGAAAAGTGGATGGGATTAATTCAGCCAAACTCATGCATAAAATCAAGAAAACCCGAAAAAGATTCCTACTTTTTTTACAAATTATGATATACTGAAACCAGAGTTCACCTCCAAAATCTGATGACAGGGACAGAACCCAGACACTGTCGCAGAATCAAACTTCAATGGCGTTGGGTCCCAGAAAAATAGTTGTTACTACAGAAAGAAAAAACAAAACACAGAGAGAGAGGGGGGAAGGGGGGGGGGGAATGTGTGTTTGCAGAGACAGTGTAGTGTGTGACTGTGAGTGGAGACTGGAGTCTGGAGAGTCCGGAAGAGGGTATCCACAAGCTCGTGATTCTCGCACGTTAACAAAAATTCCGCAATGGCAGATGATCAATGGCGTCGCCACGTGTGTTTTAACCAAAAAAATCTTTTTCACAAAATAATGATTTTAAACGTCATGACTAGTCCTTTCCAAAAAAAAAACGTCATGACTAGTAAAAAATAATTATTATATACATATATATTCATCAATCGAAAATAATAAGCTTTTAAGAAAATATATATATATATATTTAAATCATGAGGTAGTTTATGTGGTGTTGCCATAGTATGTGAGTGATCAATTGATCGTGTTGGATGCGCATATATTATTACCATAAGAAAATCATCACATGTACTTCATTCGTTTCATTGATAACGTTTCATTTTTCTTTTTTATCTATTTTATTGATAACGTCTCATTCCAAACACATAAATAATTAAGTTTTCAAAAATGGTAGAACCTACTTATTTTCTACTCCTTCCGTCCACGAAAAAAAGTTTTACTTACCCATTTTTATTTGTCCACAAAAAAGATATTCACTCCACTTTTGGACTATAAAGCTCTCCATTCTCTCCTATATTTACCTATTTTTATGACTGATGGATTGTACTTTTATTCCACTTACCCCTACAAATTATATCTTTATTCCACTTGACAGATTTATTAAAACTTGTGCCCAGCACACAACGGGACTCTTTTTCGTGGACGGAGGGATTATTTTTATTTTTTTTACCTTTTTCCTTAATAATCATGCCCAAAAGTTAAATGAAACGGAGCGAGTTATAATTTGATGCACCATATAATTAATACATCGTATGCATTATTTTAATGTACTTATTCATCTAAATTGTTGATCATATATTGATCAACTATTCGAATTTATTCATAATTTTCATATTAAGATACTTTTGTATTAAATCTTCTTAGTCTTCTTTCCTACCATAAATATTATTTATGGAAGAGAAAATACTAATTAAAACAGGGATGATATTTTGAAAGATGCATCAAGAAAAGCTCCCCCACTCGACAGACACCTTTTCACCAATTTTTGGCTCCATTTTTATCAACCACTTATAAAATTGTGTTTGTGGTTAGTTTGTGTTTATCTACAAATACCTAAAATGAGAGAAATGATATGCCGCTTACTTTCCGTGAGCACCTTTCGTGGGCACCGATCACCGTTCGTTCATATTAGCATCATTCTTTTTAATTTTTTTTTATTGATTTATATTCTAATACCCTAAAAATTAATATTTGAATCATTAAATATACAAATACATAAAAATCAAAGCTCAATTTGTTCATTTTCCCTCTAACTTCAAATAAATGAATAATAAGACAAATCGAGCTTTAATTTTATGTAGTGTATAATTAATTATTCGAATATTAATTTTTAGGGTATTAGAATATAAATCAATAAAAAAATTAAAAAGAATGATGTTAATATGGACGAACGATGATCGGTGCCCACAAAAAGTGCTCACGGAAGATGAGCGGCATATCATTCCTCCCTAAAATGATTACTTCATGTTTAAATAAATAAGTATATTCATTTTTTGTTTAATGACATTTGAAGCTCGGTCTAATATGCGGCCAGTCAAAACTTTGTAAAAAATTAAATTATTTGAGACCAAATCATATACTCCCTCCGTCCCGCTATTAGTGGCTTATTTTCCTTTTTGGGTTGTCCAGCTATTAGTGGCCCGTAATCAAAATAGCAAAAATTAACCCTTTAAAAAGTGTGGACCCTATCACTTTTCTATCTTTTACACTTTCTTCTTAATACTCGTGCCTAAAACGCATGAGCCACAAATAACGGGACGGAGCAAAACTTGTTAAAATTTTAATTTGTAAGACTATGGAAGAAATATTTTAGTGCAAATCCAGAAATAATTTAGAAAAGGAACAACTTATATATTCAACCCGAATATTTCTTTTACGCCCCAATTTATATAAACATATACAAAGTTACAAACACATATTTATATGTAATTTAGGGGATATTATACGAGTGCTCTCTCTCACTCCTCCCCTCTTCTTTTTTTTGCTTAATTAAAAAAAAAAATCAGTTTACCATTGATGACATTTATGGTTAACTGTGATCAATTCGACGTGTCGTTACCAAATTGGCTTTGAAATTATATTACAAAAAAAAAAGAAAAAAGAAAAGTTGGCATTGCTTCCAAAATTCCAAGAATTTCGTTTGGACCTCACAAAATTCGTAGGCTAATATGATATACCTAATATCTCAACTAGTTATCCAATCCGATTTCTTTTATTTAACCAGTAATTTCGCTCAAAACAAACCTTAACACCAATTCAAGCTATATATTTGGGGTGCAAAAAATACACACCATGCTACTCCTTCCGCCCACCACTCATTTGTTACATTTTGATCTGTACGGATTTTAATTCCTTCCGTCCACCACTCATTTGTTACATTTTGATCTGTACGGATTTTAATTATAATTTTAATTGACTTAGTTGGTAGGATGTATAGTGAGTGGAATAAAGTTTCACTTGTGAGATAGTTGTAAGTGGAATAAAGTTAAAAGTAAAGTGGAATGTGCGGGGCCTAATACTATAAGGGCACCCATAGCGGCGATCGGTGTGGTCGCTCCATCGGTCGCTGCGCCTCCGACCGCCGTATGTCCGGACCCCCCGGTCCATCCTCCGTTGGCGACCTATGGTAGGTCGCGTTTGCGACACAGCAACCAACCTGAGTTTTGCATTTTTTTAATTTTCCTGTTTAATTAAAAAAATATTTCTAACGGCTAAAATTTCAACGGCTACTTCAATTTTATTTTATTTTTCACATTTCCTACCTATAAATACCACATCTCACTTCAATTCATTTCACTTATCTTCTATTCTATTCACTCATAATCTACACTCATTCTCTCTCAATTTATCCGCAATCATGTCTGGGTCCGGAGCTTTCTTCAATCAAGATGAAGAGAACGAGCATCAAGAGAGGGTGTTGGATCTGGCTGAGCGAGAAGTTGAAACAGTATGCAAACGTCGTCAGGAGCGTGCAGCTCGAACAAGTAGCATTCCAGCGAGGGTGTACGTTAATCGAGATCGTGAGGGGGCTGCCGAACGTCTCATTCACGATTATTTTACAGAAATTTCAACGTGGGGTGAAGCCGTATTTTGCCGTCGGTTTTGCATGAGCAAGAATTTGTTCATATGCATAGAGGAGACATTGCAGGCTCAGGAACCTTCCTTTCAACAACGCCCAGATGCAACAGGTAGATTGAGGCACCATCCATTTGTTAAATGCATTGTCGCTTTGAGTCAACTTGCAAACGGTGGATCAGCCGATCAGTATGACGAGTATCTACACGTGGGCGCATCAACGGGCACAGAAATTCTCAAGAATTTCTGTGCAGCCATCAGATCCGCTTTCAGTGCGGAATACTTAAGGAGACCGACGAACAGTGACGTGGCCAGACTCGTAGCGCTGCACGAAACGTAGATTCCCCGGTATGCTTGGTAGCATCGACTGTATGCACTGGACATGGAAAAATTGTCCAACCGAGTGGAGAGGTACGTACATAACCCAAAGAAAGAGATATCCTACACTCAGCCTTGAAGCAGTGGCCTCTCAAGATTTATGGATTTGGCATGCTTTTTTCGGTGTCGCCGGCTCCAAAAATGACATCAATGTGCTTAATCAGTCCAACGATTTTCAGCGACGTCCTGCATGGAAAGGCGCCGACGGTCACTTTTGTTGCAAATGGCAGCGAGTACAGAATGAGCTACTATCTCGCCGACGGCATCTATCCACGTTGGGCTACATTCGTCAAGACACTCCCACAGCCAACTGAGCCGAAAAGACAGCGGTTCGCTCGGATGCAAGAAGCTTCACGCAAGGACGTTGAAAGGGCTTTCGGCATTCTCCAAGCTCGTTGGGCAATTATAAAAGGGTCTGCATGCTTGTGGTTTCGAGAACATTTATGCGACATCATGTATGCTTGCATAATTATGCATAACATGATCATTGAAGATGAAGGAGACCAATCAACTCACTTGAAGCCGAACAGAGCACGGAGGGCAACCGAAATATTAATACGGCACCGGCAATCCAAGGTGGAACCCTTGCTTTTAGAGCATATGCCGAGAGAGAAGTGCGCCTTCACGATACGAAAGCCCATGAACGTCTTGAACACGATTTGATTGAGAAAATTTAGACATGTTTCGGTCCGCTCAACTAGTTTTACCTTAATTTTAAATTTAACGTATTTTCCTTTATTGATTGTAATTTTCCAATGTTTCAATACAATATGGTATTTTAATTATAATTAATTTTATTATGCAAAATAAATATAAAACATAAAAAAATAAAATATAATTAAATAATGAGAGACCGGGAGTGAGAGACCGGTACCATTGGAGATGATTTAGACCGGTCTCTCAATCATTGGGATCCCACAAAAAGCACCAAAAATATTAATAAAATATTGGTAGGTCTTCCATTGTGGATGCTCTAAATGAAAATGGCAAATAGTTTGTGGACAGAAAATTGCAGCAAACGGATGATGGACGGAGGGAGTAATAATTTCGCTAGTAAAATCCGAACTTAATTACGATTTTTGATACGAACTCACGCATTAATCCACCATTAGACTGTCCAAATAAATCATTTTAAATTCCCTCATAATATAAAATACATATGTTTCTAAATTTACACCTTGACATCATTTAAAAGTATTTCAAATCGATCAATATATTCTTATATAGGGGAAAGATCATATACAAAACGCATTTTCCGTAAGAAATGAGAAGAAATCTGGATCATTGATCTTTGTGGATCTACGGTTAACCGATGCATTATAATTGAACATAGAATGCATTGTCGTAACAATGGATTGTAATAAATAAAAAATGCATTATTATGAAAGTGCATTGTAATAATAATAAAATACATTATTTTAGTACATAAAATGCATTATTATTATTTTTTACGGGAAAAGTGTTTTATATGTGATCCAACCCCTATATATATATGTATATATATATATGTATATATATATATATACACGTGATGTGCTACACACCTTCCGTGAGCATCTTTCGTGGGCACCTCTCACGTTTCGTCCATATTAACACTATTCTATTTAACTTTTGATTTTGTATTTTACTCTAATACCTTAGAAATTGTTATTGAAATCGTTAAATTTACAAATCAATCAAAATCAAAGCTCGATTTCCTCTTTCCCCCTTCAACTTCAAAGAAATGAATAAATAGGACAAATCGAGCTTTGATTTTGATTGATTTATAAATTTAACGATTTCAATAACAATTTATAAGGTATTAGAATAAAACACAATATCAAAAATTAAATAGAATAGTGTTAATATGGACGAAACGAGAGAGATGCCCACGAAAAGTGCTTACGTAAGATGTGTAGCACATCATATATATATATATATATGGAGTGGTTCTAGTGAAAAGAGCCATTAAAATAAGAAATAGGAATAAATCCCAACTCTTGATCCACAATAGTTGGATTTCTAGATTTGAAGCGGGTCGGATCCAGGTCAATCCGTTGACTTTTCAAACATTTTTTCTGTATCGATTTTTTTTTTCAAATTTTTTTTCGCTTTTTTAATAAAGTGTGGTGCATCTGAATACACTGTGTGGTGCATCTTATTTCATGTTGTGGTGCATCTCATTACACAGTGTGTTGCATCTACATATTGTGATGCATCTCATTATACATGGTGGTGCATCTCATTACACATAGTGTTGCATCTCAAAATGCATTGTGGTGCATCTCATAATACATGGAGATTTATCTCATACACTATGTGTGTGTATAACTATATCAAAACGAGGGAAAATCTTGGGGTAATTTGGTATGATGCTTTTCAAATCATTGTATTCATACCATATCAATAAGCAAGTGTTTGGGATTTTTTTTTTCTCCGCCTTCGGCTCCGATTTAATTTATAGATAATGATTGTGGCAACATTATATATTTTTTAGCTCGCTCCGAGGCCTTCGGCTCCCCTTGCTCGACTCTTGAAAAAAATAAAAATAGTGAAAAAAAATATTAAAAAATTAAAAAATGGTGCATCCCAATACACTTAGTGGTGCATCTCATTGCACAGTTTGGTGCATCTCATTTGACTCTTAAAAAAAATTCGAAAATAAAAAAAATTCGAAAAAAAATAATTGAAAAGTCAACATGTTGACTGGGTCTGACCCGTTGACATGGATCCGACCCGGTTTGACCCGGTCAAATCTGACCCTCCATCCATTGTAGATCTATGGTAGAGATCTATTCCTATTTCAAGATCCATTCTTATATGATACTTTTCCTATATATATATATATATACGCGCGCGAGATATCTATTTTACTCATTACACCACATAGCATAAATTACATATATTTATATTTGCAATATATATTATATGCACTTAAAGTTGCATCAAAGCTCAACAAAAGCAAATAATGAACCCTCGTTACATTTTAAACTCATATATCCAAAATGATAAAAGAAAAAAGGAAGGAAATTAAAACCTAATCTTTCCCGGCGCCGCACTTCTTCTCATTCATCATCAGTCTACTACTTCTCTCTCCAACTCCATTTTCTCTGTCAATACCAAAATAAACAACCCCTCAAAAAGAAAAATAATGTTATTCTCTATGATCTCCCTATCGGCAATCGCCTCCACAGTTACTTAATTTCAAACTGTCTTGTTCGATGCTAAATCATCCTCTATTCCTTGATTTCAAACGTATAATCAAACTTAAAAGCAATTAATATGATAAAATAATAATAATAGAGAGACACTGTGGAGTAGAGCTGATTGAAGGGATTTTTTTAAAGTTGGTTGGTATTTATAGATAGTGAATTAGCAATAGCTTTAGAATTTGAGATTTGAAATTTGAATTTGAAGTTAAGCTCTAATCTCCAAATTGAAAATGATTATGAAGAAAGCATGCGTCTGTAACAATTTTGTCTGTTGACTTCAACAAAACTTGTGCAAAAAAATAAAATAAAAAATATTAGTGTATCTAAAGAGACATTAGACATTTTAGGCGGAAAAATAAGTTGAGCAATTTAGTTTTGCTTTTATCTATATATAGATTTGTGCATGTGCGTGTGCTTTTTGCAAGGCCTTTTGGGGGTGACGAGGAGGAATAAATTAAATGAGTTATTGCATGTAAATACACAATCTATTTTGAAATTCTGGTATTGCATATAATTTTTTATTATTTCTTCAATATACATGAACTTTTCTTTTTTTTTTAATTTTGAATCGATCACTGATTTCCCCCAAATTAAATCTTACGTGGACGCCGGAATCGCCACCGTGGAGGCCGGAATTTACAAAACTACGTCGTTTTGTGTAAAAAAAATATAAACAAAAATGAAAAATAACACATCATATTTGCCAACTCATTATTTTTTAATAAAGAAAATAGAAATTAAAATTATAATCATAATTATCTCTCCCCCTCTCTTTCGTCTCTCTCCATGACTACCACCACCACTTCTCACCGCCGCCCCCACCACCTCCGGCCGCCACCACCATCTTCGCCTGACACCACCACCACCACCACGCAGCTCTCTCTTGACGACCACCACAGCACCGCCTCTCCTCCCACCCCTCTCTCACTCACTCCCTCTTCACCGCCGACCGCCACCACCATCTCCGTCCAGAATTTTCTCTCTAAGCGCTGATTTCATCGTCCATATATAGCCCATTAGGTTGTTAATTTCGCATCATAATGGTGATGGGTTGGCCTTTCTGGTCGTGCCCAAAAAACTTCCAGTTGAATCCAATTAAGGGCATTTTCGAGGGCGATGGGTTGGACACCGCCGTTAAATTAGAGGCGGTGGTGGTGATGGCTGTCGGAGAAGATCTATTTTCGTCGTCTACGATATGTCGTTGTGCTGCTGTTTACACCATCTCTAACCATAATTGCCGATGTGCCGCAGTCGAGATACTGTTGTTGGACCGCCTCGCTCAAAGTGCGTCGCCCCTCTCTTCTACGACTGCGAAGGATGGGGAGAAGATGGCTGATATCAAGTTGATGATTTACTCGAAAACTTGATTCTGCAAAAGTGGGAAGGAGAGAAGGAGAAAGTGGAGTATTGGTTGCGTCGGCGAAGGTGGCGGTCGGAGTTGGGGGTGGTGGTTGCAGAAATGAGGGGTGGTGGCGGCGGCGGTGAGAATAGGGGTGGAAGGGAGACAGACAGGAGAGGAGTGAGAAAATGTGGATTTAGTTTTCTTTTTTATTTTCTTTTATTGAAAAAATGAGTTGGCAAATATGATGTGTTGTTTTTTAATTTTGTTTATATTTTTTTATACAAAACGACGTCGTTTTGTAAATTTCGGCATCCACGGTGACGATTCTAGTGTCCATGAAGAATTTAATTTGGGGGAAACCGGTAATCGGTTCAATTAAAAAAAAAAAAAGGAAAGTTCATATATACTGAGAAAATAATAAAAAGTCATGTTCAATACCAGAATTTCAAAAAAGATTGTATATTTACAGGCAATAACCCTTAAATTAAAATGATTAATGGTTACCTTTATTAATTTGAATTATTCTATGACAAATTGACACGTGTAAATTGTTACAGTGTTAAATGCCTTAAAGTGGAGACATAATAACATTACCAAATAATAGATCCACCTCGATTTTTTCATGTCCGCCTTTTTATTTATTAGTCCATCCATTTTTTTAATAAGTGTTTCGAACCGTCAAAAAAGTGTATCAAGATAGTAGTTAAAATGACACATTTTATTCTTAATTATTGCATATAAAATTGAAAAGTGAATCTTTTTTGTTGAGTCAAAGAGTAAATGTAACAATTTAATCTAAAATTTGCATTGAAAATTATAATAGGACACTTATTTTGAAACAAAAATTTTGACGGTTCAAAACTAATGTTTGGGTAGGAAGGAATAGTATTTCTTAATTATATAAATAGAAAAGTCAATTTAATAAATAGCCATATATTTATTTATGTGCCCAACTTGTTGTTTGTTTGTAGAGATGGCGAAAGAGAGTGCCACGCTGAATTCAACGGGTTTTTGAAAAATGGGGCCCGGTCGGCTGGTCCGGAATTATGTCGGACCGGAAAAATTGAGACCAACTAAACTCCTATCATTTTGTCCATAGTGCAAAAGAATTCGGTCGGACTTTGCTAATTTTGCCGGCTATATTTGTTTGGTTGCATTTCTTTTTCTTCTTTGGGAGGCGGGGAGCATTTTTACATAATGTAACGTATAATAATAAATAAGAAAATTATCATAGAACATCTTCCTCTTTAAGTACTTGGTTGTTTTTCCTGGTTAAAAAAAGGGTTAATGGCCTCTAAATTCCTAAACTTTCAGCAATTTCTGGTTTTGCTCTCCACCTAAAGATTTTGCCTGTAAATTTCTCAATTTTCAATTGTTTCTGATTTTGCTTCCAGCGATGGGATCTGGCAAGAATAGTTTTGGACATTTATAGACGTGGCTTAAATTAATCTATGTGGCACTCTCGTGGCATATGTAAATTAAAAAAAATCATGTCATCATCCCCACCCCTCTCTCAGTCTCGTTCTCCCATGCTTTCTTTCATTATCGCAGAGATAATTCAACCGAAGAAAATACAGATCATGCGCAAGATTGTATGGGTGTGAGTAGGATTTAAAATTCTTATGATTTTATGGGTGCCTTCTAGCGCATGATCTGTATTTTCTCGATTGAATTATCTCTGCTAGAATGAAAGAAAGCAGGAGAGAACGAGACTGAGAGAGGGGTGGGGATGATGACATGTATTTTTTTTTAATTTACATATATGCCACGAGAGTGCCACAAATATTAATTTAAGCCACATCTATAAATTTCCAAAACTATTCTTGCTGGATCCTATCGCTGGAAGCAAAATCAGAAACAATTGAAAGTTGAGGAATTTACAGGCACAATCTTTAGTTGGAGAGCAAAACCAGAAATTGTTGAAAGTTGAGGAATTTACAGGCAGAATATTTAGGTGGAGAGCAAAACCAGAAATTGCTGAAAGTTGAGGAATTTACAGGCCATTACCCCTTACAAATATTTGATTGTTCCTCGCACTAGAAAGATTGCATTTTTTTTTTATACCAAACGCAAATCCGATCTAATTCATAATCAAACAAACTAAATCCATCACTCGATATGGAAGATTCGAAGTCCAAACTATCTCACTCTTATAAATTTTATAGCAAAAACAACTAAACCATGTGTTTCTCTATTAGTTGAACTATACATATAAAAAATACACATTAAAGTTCCTTAGTTTCCGATTTTATGTAGCTCAATCTCATCTCGTCATCCAACATGATAGTTTGAGGGTCTAAAGCATTTTAGTGCCTTCACAACTAGGATAGAATCTGGAGTAAATTACTATTTTAATTTACTTAAAAGTATATAATGAAATTTTCTACAATATTGCCAATTGTATATATATTGTCTTTACACTTGAAAATTCATGCATATTGCTTTATTTCTCACATTATTATAGAATAAGTGTGCATCACATTGACAACTTTTAGATAAAAAAAAATATGATACAAATTTTTTATAATTATTATTATTGTTATTATTTATTTTATATTTTGAAATTGGTGAATTTCGTGGACTGGATCGAAAGCAGCGTTGCATTCTTATCCATGTAGCCATCAAACAAAAGCAATCCCATTCTGAGATATAATTTTGGAGCACCAAAAAAGGTAATATTTTTTATTATGACATTATTGACACATTACAACTTTTTGTCACATTCGCAAATATTCGAGTACCCGCAAGAAGATTAATTATGGTGGAGTGGAGTAGTTACCAACTTACCACTGATGTGAACCCTCCCAACTTTTACGGTTTTTATTGGCTCAATTTTTATTTTTTTTAATATTTAGAACAATATTATAAATATTATTATTGTCCGTCGTATGATGATAACATACCGACCACTTATAATATATGAGGTCTCATAAATTTTAGAATTATTCTAGAATCTCCGTTGAAAAATAGATCATATATCACTTCAATATTGATACTATTTGCTTAAGCACTTTAATTGCCTTATTTTGAATATTTTAAGAACCCATTATAAAGATAAAAACTACTCCTTCTAGTCCCAATAACAAGGCTCCTTTTTTTCTTTTTTGTTTGTCCCATTAGCATAGTCTTATCCAAAAAATGGAAATAATTAATTCTTCAAAAGCTATAGGATCTACAACTTTTTATCTTTTTACTCTTATTTTTTAATAATCGTGTCCAAAGCAAGTGAGACAAAAAATGTGGTACATATTTGAATTGTTGTGAGGTATAAAATATTAGTTAAACCATACTAACCTGAGACGGATGGAGTAATAATTATATTTCAAAAAATGATCCTATGGACTATGTGAATTTTTCAAAAAAGGTAACTACTATCATAGAATCAGCCAAGTATCCTCCTAAAAATAAAATTAATGAAACAAAAAAACATTTTCAAAATTTAGTACTCACTCTGTCCCACTAAATTTTTCTTCATTTTCTTTTTTGGTTGTCTTATTTAAATTGTTATGTTTCTTAAAAGGAAAGTAGTCCTTCAAAAGTGATAGGACCTATCTATTAATTTACTATCTTTTTACTCTTTTTCTTAATAACCCTGCTAACAGAACAAAATAAGTGGGATGGAGGGAGTAATAATTAGAAAAAGGAAAAAGGTGATAGCTGTGCTTGTCCAATGGGCTTAACACGTTCTACTGCTGTTATTGGGCTTTAAAAATTGGGCCCTTCGATATTTGGGCTTCAACTATGGCAAGTCTACCTGCTTATATATATTATAAATTTTATAATGTGATTTGTAAATTTATTTTTCTTATACATTTTGCAGATGCCCTAAATGGTGGCATTCAGGGACAAAATTCCGTGGTTTTTAGTACTGATCTCCCCTCCTCAAATCAATAGATAAATATTTTGAAATTATTTCTTTTAGATGACCTAGATGTAGTGTGTATTTTCATGACCAAATTAATATCTCAAATTCAAATTTCACCAACTTTTATAGATCAAACTAGTCGCAATTATCCTAATCATAAAAAAATCAATGCGCCCTTAAATAGCGACATAAAAAAAATAATAATCAGTGTGTGCATGTTACTCTTGTCATTAAAAAGTAATTCCATTAGTTTGAAATTATTAAGAGGGGACTTGATTGAACACTGATACAGTTAATGTTAACAAAAGATAATCATTTTAATTAATCGATGTTGCTCGGTAAGTGTAGATCAAATTTCTCAATAATGTTCACATTTTCATTAACCGCCCTCACACCGTCAATAATGTAAGTTTGTAGATATAAAGAAGCCCAACATGTTATCTATGTAATTTGGCTTTATATTGTTTTTACATTTATCACATATCCGTATTATGTTTTTTAATCAAAACAATTATGTATTTTAAAAAAAGAATTAGTCGTGTCATAGTGGATATGTGTAGCTACATTGATCGACAATCGAGCTTTGCGCCCTAAAAAACATACACGTAGGATTCATGAATTGATGTAATGATATATAAGTAGCAATAAATGAATGAAGCACAATTTTGCATTTGTGAAATTACTATATTCAAATTGAGCAAGTGCGGGATTCATAATTCTATAAAATTAAAAATAATCGAGCACCATTCGATAAATTAAATCACACCCATATAAGGAAGGTATTAATTACCATGGTGAGCACAACCCTAAATCGCGTAGAATCTTTAATTACCATATTTGTGAGTTATATATATCGCAGTGATTAAGTAATTTACTTTATTAATTCGGACTTCGTATATATACAATCAATTTCTTGCCAAAAGTTAGAATAGGTCATTATAAAAATTCCAAAACTATACCCCAATTCTTCTACGTTGTAATTGATCATTCGTCTGTATTTATAATCAATATAAATATGATACGAATCGAGAATTTCAGTATTACCAAACTAACATAGAAAAACATAGTTAAATTTTGATGTTGCTCAGATTTCAAATCTAGTTCACAAATTATAACAATGTTTCATTGAACACACAGCTACATGTAAATGAACATCGTAAACTATTGTGCAAAAAAGAAGTACGAAAAAAAAAAACAGGAAATAGAAAAATAAAGAAAAACCTGATATAATTAATTAGCTCCATTAATATGATGATACAGAAAATTCAAGTAAGCAATTTTCTTGATCTAATAGTGAAATTAGTGATCTTGATGAGGAGGCCAGGTGAAACGTCGTCGTGTTGCTGAATATGAGGGTTATTTTCCAGTATGAATGGATCGTCGCACTTGTCGCTTATGCTGTGAAGCGTCTCTCCTTCTCTCACTACATATATTTCGCTGCATTCTCTTCGACGCGCCACCCTTCCGCCGCCGCCTCCACCACCGTCGACGGTGTTGGTGGTTTCATCCACGACGTAAGCAGCTCTACTCAGAGAACTCAGACCCATCAGCAGAAACAGAAGAAAAATACCAGAACAATAACCCATCACGACCTCTTTCTCTCTCTCTCTCTCTGGTTAATATATCTTAAATTGTAATTAAGGATTTTAATTAAAGTTTATAATGACCATATTTAAGGTTCCACGACTGCGAGTGTGGGGTTTCGAGGGGTAGTGGTTAGTTATTTTAGGACAGTTCCAATTAGCAAATATCGAAATATTTAACTTTAATTTTATGCATTTTTATTCTTCCTGTGAAGCAACTTTTGGTACAATATTATTTTCCATTGGTATTGGTCAGTCTGTTGCCAGTAAATCGATACTTGTAAAGAAAAACTGTTAATTTCATTGATGTAAATTGAATTGACAGAGAAGTTTTCTTGTAGTTAACGGAAGTAAAAAACATTAATTTGCCAAATTGTAATTTGTGAAGAGTTTTTGCGTTACAATAGTTTCCAACGAGATCGATCATTTGTTATGTGCTGAATTTTTTTAATATTCTTTATTTAAACTAGATGTTGTATAGTATCATACAAGCAATATTTACTACATATGTTATGATAAATGTATAACTCGTTGAATTGTTAGTCATATTTAATCTTTGATAATATCTGATCAAATTAATTTTCCGTCTTAAAAATCAAGTCTTAAAATAGAGTAAATTAGAGGTGTCAAATAAGTTGGGGTGGAATTGGGATGTCTATTGAGCCCGAACCTGACGTGTCGACCCGAATAAACCGAACAAAATAAAGGGTTAGGGTTGATTTTTACAACCCAAATACATAACCGGGCTATTTGGGCTGGCCCGCTAGGGTTGAAGGGTTATCCGGGCTAGCCCGATCAGGGTTAGGGTCAACCCGAATAATCCTGATGTATTTAAAAAAAATAAAAATAAAAATAAATAATACATAATACTACTAATTACTTGTAGTAGTTATATGTCGCGCCCTCTTTTGCTCTACACGGAAATCATAGAGGATGAATGTCATTCAAGTGTTTAGTTTCATTTGTGAGATAACAAATTAATGTTGAATATTATTGTTATTTTTCATGTCGTGTAGTGCTACTGGACTTGTTTTGTTGGATGCTATTTTTTGGAAACAAGTTTCTATTTTTTGGGCCACTTGTATTCTTGTTTTGTTACTTTTTAATTTTGTTGTGTAGTTTGTTTGCGACAAATATTGAATAGTCAAGAAAATATATACATTTTTGTTTTGTGACCCGACGGGCCAGCCCGAAAACCGAAGGGTTAGGGTTGAGTTTTTTCAACCCGAAAAAAAATCAACCCGATTTAACCCAGACCGAATAGCCCGATAATCCGATAGGATTGACCCGAAACCGAAAGGGTTGGCCCGATTGACATCCCTAGGTGGAACGACACCAAGATGTAGGTCCAGAATGGCTACGGCCCACTAGTGGAGTGAGTGGGGCTGGCTTTTCATATAAAGCCCACTTGGGACCATTTCGATCTTGATAATAAGTTCATGTGGGGGCCATTTTAAAGGGGCGGCCCAATCCAACCCATCATTTGATGAACCGAGTCTTAATAACTCTGGACTAGATACACTTGTCCATTAATTAGGCCTATATTGCACGCCAGCGTAAATTAATTAAATATAACGGTCAAAGCCAGATTCCTACAACATTAAAATAAATAAATATTGCTTCACTTAGCTTGAGAGAAAATGCAAAAACCAAAACATCAATCACCTCCTCCTTAAACGGTTCTCTCTCTAGGATTAGTGTGGGAGATCATAATTAAAAGGTTCAACTTTGGCGTGTTTGAAGGGGTCACGGTTTTGACTCAACATTGATTTTCGACCAAACCGTCAAAAACGACTTGGAATTATGTGACACACTTAGGATGTACCATTTATTCATAAACATTAATATAACTATATAATTATTCTGACCCTTTTTTATACTAGTATCTTGTAATAAAGCAACGCCTGGCTTTTTTTTTATGTTGACGCCAAAGCAAAAACAAGGGAGATTTACCTTTAAAAAAAAAAACAAGGGAGATATAATGTGGTAAACAACGATTCAAAGCAATGATAAGAAAATGAATGATATATATTAACATTTGGAAATGTCTATACAAAGTGATGGCCTTTCTTCTATTTACACTTGTGAGTAAGGTGGCCAAATACTTGCAGAATTTTACAAAAATTGTACTACAATATATGGCCGGAGAGCTGCAGCCCAAGAGGCATCAAGATCCGAGGGAAAGTCGCGCTATGATGCATCTGCACACGGCGTCCCAAGCAATTTCCAGATGGAAACCTCTCCAGTCGAATCACCAGTGAAAAAGAGTCCGTTGATGCCAATCTGAATTACTTCAGCTTGTCGTTTTGAAAATATTCTGCCCCTCTCCGTAAATCTTGAGAAACAAAACATAAAAATGAGTTAGATGGTTAGCAAAGGAGGAGATGAAGATTGTTTTTTTGGTTTTCTGATACTCACGTAGGCAAGTCGTAGAGGCGGACTGTGCTGTCGCTGAATGAGCAAAGCAGAATAGGTTTTACTTCTGCATCGTGTATGCCACAGAGAGCCACGAGCTCCTGAAACAGAATATGAAGTTGTAAGAGATTGGTGAAGACAGTGTAGCGATTCAAAGTACGTACAATGATCAGACGAGTGCACTTTACTTACATGATCTTGTTTAATCTCGTGCACAACCTCTATTGCTCCAGTTTCAGTAGCACCCCAAACCTTTAATGTTTTGTCAAGAGAAGCCGATAACAAATAGCTATCCCAGCAAATAACAGACGTGACATCTCTTGTATGCCCATACAGAGTCTGCAAGCATTGCAAATTCTGCAGGTCCCATACCTAAAAACCATAGTTATAAATTAGGAAAACAAGGAATCTTTGAAAAAGCCAAAAAATTACTAAAAACTTGTATGGCAAGACTTCTCTGTTCAAAATTTGGGATGTTTGATGGATTATATTAGACTTTATTTAAAGACAAACTTATGCATAAATCGCGGAAGCAAGATTTGCCAAACATCTTTAAGCTATGTATGTATTTCTCAAAAAGCACATAATCGAAAGCCCAAATTTATAGATAGACTACAATTCTTAGAGTGCTCCTAAATAAGAAAATACTTTACACCCTAGTTGTTCTAGTTCAAGAAACAAATGCCAAAAGTAGCAAATCGTTCAAAAGGATGTCCCCAATCGCACTGAGCCTATAACGAAGAACTAAGTTCTAAAAAAGCTATTGGTAAGAAGGAATCGGTTACCTTTATAGTATAGTCCTTCGAACCCGAATAGAGCCTACCAGCCCCTATAACAAGAGAACACACGGCACCTTCGTGTCCCTTCAGCATGGCTGCTTGTTCGGGATTATTTGTCTCTGGATTCCACTTCCACACCATTATGGTACCATCCTGCAATGCAATCCATGTATTGTAAAGAAAATGAGAGTTTTATGATGTAGTTATATTTGACAAGGAGCTAAAATCTCTGTGCATCTGAAGGGCCCCAGAAGTATTACCTCCATTCCAGCAAACACCTTATCCTCGTCTACAACAATGCTGCAAACAGAACCAACTGGCCCATTGATACAAAACTCAGTCTGATTTTGGAGGTCCCATGCCTATAAAACCAACAAAAATAAACCCATTTTAGATACGAAAATAAGGAAAGAGAACTGTTCAAAATGCCACAGTTTACCACATTATCAGGCTATGGTGGTGACCATGCCAAAAAATCATACCTTCACAACATTCTGCAACCCACCAAACAGCCATGAGCCTTCAGCAACTAAACACCCAACATCATCACCGATCGTTACAGAGCTATCACACTTTCCAGTGTGGCAGTCCCACACACGAACAGTCCCATCTTTGCTGCTCGTATACAGCTTATCGAGACCAGAGGGGAGCGAAATTCCAGATATGGCCTAAGCAAAATTCCAATTAATTGTAAAAATATGAAAAGTAAATTAATTCACAAACCAACCCATAATTTAGAACAATGCATAAACACTTTTATTTAAGAATCACCTGTGTATGCCCCTCTAACTTTCCCAGCATCGTAAATCCAGAACCACAGAACCACGAGTGCAAATATTTGCACTTTTCTCCATGGACACAGTTGCCAGTAACCCAGTACTTGCATTGCTTCGGCTGAGCTTTTGCACCGATGCATTTCTCCGGCACATCTCTTACAGCAGTCACAACCTTTGGTCGGGACCGTGTGACACTATCACTCGATTCACTCCCAACTACATCAATAGCCATTCCATGATCTCTCCGATGACTCTTTCCAAGATTACTTGTGGTAGTATCATAGTTAGGATTCCTCCAGGTCAGTTTTTTGGGTTGCTTCGAGTGCACGCTGTTAGGTTGTGCCAACTGGGGCTGCTGCTCAGTGTCTGGAGTCGGATCTCTGTGCAGGAACTGACATGGGTTTCTCCTACATCTCCCTTGAAGCCAGTAGATGCAAACTTTGTTCCTCAAAGGTTTTTCACCAACTCGAGCAAACACCGACTCTCTTCTTGCTGTTGCGACCGCCATAGCAGAATACTAAACGAAAAAAGAATCGCATACTAATCAGAAACTGTACCAACTTGATGCAGTCTAAACCAAAAAGCCTGCTGCTTCCACCACAAAGACTGAAGTAATCCATACGCAATAAACTGAAGATTCTAAACAGTGAAGCCGATGATCAAGTCCAGCGGAGATCAAGAGATTTCATATTAAGAACTCTCGTGTGCATCAGGAATTGCGGACTCGTGAGGTTTTCAATCTCTCGAACCAAATCGCAACAGTAGGCGTTTTGTGGCTGAGAAAACCGAACCCCATGACTCCTATTCTTGATTCCACATGAAATCCATTTTCTAGTAGACAATAGAAAGGAAGAATAACGCATGAAACTAACTTGTCCATATACAATAGGAAGATCAATAAAAAAACTCATCTTCAACACCATCAGGATCATAAATCACTAGAACCCTATGATTCCGTACATCAGAAACAAGATTGATTCCAATATTCTTGTTCTTCAAGTCTAAACATAATCATCCACACCATATAAAAGAACCCTAATTTCCAGGATTCACAGATTCGCGTGTCTTGAATCGAAATAAAATATTCCGACAATCCAGACAGCAGTAGAAACTGAGTGGCACCGAAGATTCAATTCAAAGAAGAAAAACAAAATCAATACAGCCTAACTAATCCGAACAAAAAGAGCGCGCAACAGAAAACCCCTAAATTCTGAAACCCTAAGTCGCCCGGAAAATAAATCAGACGAATTCGATCCAACCATCGCAGAGACTTGTATGCCCATGATCGCAACGAATCGGTCGTCCGAAAATTTACTCAAACAATAAACACAGAAATCAGACAAAAAGCGAACCTGATTTAATCGATTGATTAGAGAGTTGGAATAAAAATTCTCTCGTATCAAAAGAAGAAAACGTAGCTTGATTATCAAGCGAGAGGGTAAAATTTTGTGAATAAATTTCTCAGGCTATGGTACGCATATATTTATAGGCGGAAAGGCCCAAAAAGAAAATATTTCCTTTTTTAAAACTTACTTCTTTCCGAAACTACGCCACCGACTTGGACAAAAAAAAAAAAAAAAAACCTTATTTTAATTTATAATAATTATTTAATTACTTAATTTATACTAATACTAAATAAGAGAGTTATTATAATAACAAGTTTGTCATTTTCCCTCCAAAATCAATTTAGTGGATAATAGGTCTTGAACTTTAAGTTATTTCATGAATGATGAATAATATATGTTGGTTAATTCTATGCATCTTCTTTCTTGGTCATCATGTTTGAGCTTTAAAAAAAATCAGATTATTTAATAAAATTGAATGATTATGAATTTTGGCTTATTTGGGATTATATAATTGAATTTTCTACTTTTTCATATTTATTATTTATATACTAAATATTATAATTTAACACAACACTATTTTGACTAAGATATTTAATTTTGAAAAAAAAATTAGCACAATGAATGGTCTGCCAAAATAATTTTATTATTTTCATTATTTAGATTTGTAAAATATTTAAAATTAAAAATATATATTTCGAGATGTTTGGAAGTTATAAAAAAAATGAAGAATTATTAAAAAATGTCAAAATTGGTTGAAATTTTTATAATGATTGTTCATCTTTAATTCTAATAGCGTTTTGAAATGGGTTTTAATTGAAATTGTATTTTCAAATATATAAAAAAAAAATGATTGTTTAGAGATGCTTAGAAGGTATGTGTTATGCTATTTTAAAAAAATATATATATATTTCTTAAATTAGTAATGTAATTAAATGTTTTGTGTTTTATATTTGGATTATTTATAAATATTATTTAGATGTTTATCTGTAATTATTTAATAGCGTATTTAAATTTATGTACAAAAAAGTATATCATAATACAAAATTTAACATGTCATATTTATTAATGTTATTTGGATTGAATGTTTCTTTTTACAAAAATATTGATGTAATATATGAATTTTATATTTTATTGTGTTATTCCATAATTAACATATTAGATGATTAATGCATTTTATTTGTGGCAGACAGTTTTTCGACAACTTTATATGGATATTTGAAGAGTTGCAACTTGCAAATTGAAAAAGTTTGAAGATATTGGTTTGTGGTAATGAGGAACACTCTTAAAAAACTATTGTATAAAAAGAAAATTTTCATAATGTTTGAAATGTAATACTCCCTTCATCCACGAAATATATAGCACAGCTTTAGTGGCACGAGTTTTAATAATATTTGTAGATTATATGTTAAGTGGAGAAAATGGACTCATTACTTTTGAATTGTTGTGAGACATAAAATATAAGAAAGTGAGTGAAATTATGTCCAAGAATGGACATGATATACATTTCGTGGACTATTTCGTGGACGAATGAAATATGTTGTATTATTTATTGTTATACTTAACAATGTCCTTTATTAATTTCTATACTGAAAAATTAATGTATTATTATTCTCTTTTGTTGTCTGAAATTTTATTCTCCCTCCGTCCACGAAATATAGGTCACGTATGATGCCGCAATGATTTTAATAAATGTTAGGTATGTAGTGTTTGAGTGGAAAAAGAGATTCATTATTTTGAATTATTGTGAGGTATAAAATAATAAACGTATGTGATATTATCCCAAAAAGATATTTTACTCATTATTTATGTGATTTGATAATTTATATTTAACATATTTTAAAAATAATAAACGTGTGTGATATTATCTATTTATGTGATTTGATAATTTATATGTAACATATTTTAAAAATGATTCTAACTTGCACGGGTGCAATGTAGTTAATTAACAAAACCTCAAAAATTCCCCTCCCCGGCGAACCTGCTTTTATTTCTAAAACCTTCGTCACTTCACAATCACAACAATGGCGACGGCTTCTGAAGAAGCCAAATTTGAGTTTTTCCTTCAGTGGCTGAAGGTCCGTTCGAAACATCTAGAACGAACAATTTTAGTTAATACTTTTTTGATTATTTCAGAAATAAGTATTGAAAAAGGCTTTTGCATTCAGGTTAATGGAGCGGAGTTACGGGGTTGTAAAATCAAATACTGCAATTCGAGTAAAGGCTTTGGAATTTTTTCATCCAATGATGTCACCGATGGTAAAAAAAAATTGAGTTTTATTTTTCATTGAAATTCAGTATTGTGATGTTCCTCTTGAATTGGTGTTTTTTTATTTTACTTTTATTTCCGAAGATATTTAACTTTCATAGAGGTTAGAAGCAACGGTTTTCATGAGCTTTTAGGGAATGAAATTTATGATCTTTTTTGGAGAAATTTCTTGAAAACCAGTTTAGTCTGTTACAATAGTCTAGTAGAGATTAACTCTTTCTGAGTAATTATGAGACTCCAATTTCTTTTTTTTTTTGAGGAAATGAGACTCCAATTTTAGTTACTGAGGATTGTCCTATTTTCCATTTTTCATGACGAAGAATTGCATAAAGTGTATGTTATGAGGTTGAGTTTTACTTCAGTTTTCACTGAACCTGCAAATCATCATTATCTAGTTGGTTGATTTAACTACTTGAATTCAGGAATTTTTCTGGTGATTCCGCTTGATCTGGCAATAACTCCAATGAGGGTCCTCGAAGATCCATTAGTTGGACCTGAGTGTAGGTCGATGTTTGAGGAAGGAGAAGTAGATGACCGGTTCTTGATGATGTTGTTTCTGATGGTGGAGCGTCTACGAAAGAACTCTACATGGAAGCCGTATGTATACAATGTAACTTTCATAGCCGGTTCTTCCCTTTCGAATGACAAATAATGGTCTTGTGACTTAATCTCAGATATCTTGATATGCTTCCTACTGAGTTTGGAAATCCACTTTGGTTTACTGATGAGGATCTTTTAGAGCTGAAGGGAACAACATTGCATCGGGCGGCTGAACTGCAGGTAAAGTATAATATGTTTAAAATTCGATTATTGGCTGACAGGGTTGTACTTTTCCGCTGCTTGCTGGCATAAAACATGCTCATAAATTGGCTGCGGGGAGAGGGGGGGGGGGGGGCTACTATATTTTATGTGGTCACATTGGTTAGTTTGTTAGTGATTGTTTGCATTAAAGTTGCCATTCTATTTGCTTTGCTCTCTGATTTTTACTATTAGCATATGTGACTGAAGACAGGTTTCTGTTAACAGAGGAAATCTTTGAAGACTCTGTTTGACGGGAAAGTGAAAAAATTGACAGAAAAGCTTTTGGTACTCGATGGAAACCCAGAAAGGTGGGTACAGACTGTAACTTACATTTTCACTTTCTCACCACTGCCGGCACATTCTTTACCTTGATAGTATTGTAGATTTTAACAACATCCGTTTTTTTTCTTAGAGAACTGTCCAAGTCTGATCAAACTGGAAAAAGGAGTGAAAGATAAAGACCAAGGAATCAAATATTAAGATATAATCACACTGGATTTAGAATCAACCAACAAAAGCTGTTCCCTTCAATTCACTAAGATTTTGATTCTCTTTGTTTTTATGGAGAACGTGATTTTCATTAGGAAGTTATTTGTTTCTTTGAGAAATATTGAGTTGGGAATTAAAATCTACATTCGTTACTAAGCTGAATGAATGTGCAACTGCAAACCATAGATCCTATAAACTGTAACAGAACTAGATTAAGGGATTGTCAGCTGTTGTCGTTTGTCCTTGAATGTGTCATTCATTAATCGTCCATCTTCTGAGTTCTATCTTCCTTGTTTTTGGCAGTCAAGTGAGATTTGAAGACTTCCTTTGGTATGCTCAGACCATCTTCTGGTTCTATACAGTTAATTTGCATTTAAATTGTCAAGACTGAGCTTTTAGAAAGACCATTGATATGAATTGTGGACATCCTTACAGGGCAAATTCTATATTCTGGACTCGAGCTCTTAATATTCCTTTTCCAAGCTCGTATGTGTTCCAAAGGGGTCAACCAGAGCACGAGAGCAGAAGCAGCAAGGCTCCTGGTGCATCTACCAGTCACGATTCTACTGAAAAGTTGGCAAATGGAGAAAATGGAAAACGTAAGGTTGCTTGCTATTACTTCCCATGATTCATGAACTTTATACTTCCTTTAATTCTTGGAGTGCAAATTTTTGAGAATTGCTGTTATCCTTTCTGCTGTTAAACCATGTGCGTTGTTGTGCTTAATCAGCTTCTGATATGAACAAGTCAAGCCAAGTATCGGGATCTGAATTGACATCACAAGGAGAGACTATATGGGTTGAGGGTCTTGTGCCAGGCATTGACTTTTGCAATCATGGTAGTTTAATTATCCTAGCTGACTCTTCAATGTTTATGATATGCAGTTTGCTCGTTTGGTGCATTATACTTTGGGGAATTATTTATATTTGAAGCCACCCTTTCAACCTTGATTTTCACCACCATCTTTCCTTCTAAGTTTAATGTTTTTGTTTCTGGATATGCTGGTTGGTAGTGCACTATAAGGTTTTTATGTTTGAGAAATCGATGTACTTGTAGAAAGAATAGATAGCGAGTAGCTCTCCATATGGCAACTTCTCCATTTTAATGTTTGATGGGTGTTAATCTATATGAGATATTTGGATCAGTTATAATGTGAGAGACTGATTTGAGATTTAAATTATGTTCTTTGGTAATATTATGCGACTTAGAGACTCTCTCATGTTATTCTCTTGTCAATCTACCAAACTATTTGTCTAGACTTAAAGGCAGCAGCAACCTGGGAAGTCGATGGAAGTGGATCATTGACTGGAATCCCTTTCTCTATGTACCTTCTTTCTGGTACGATTCTTTAAGTCATTTATTATTCTGTAGTAGGCTGGAATCTGAGGTTTACTTCAGTATGCCGTTGAAAAAACTGTAAATATGACAGAAGTTGTTATTACTTAGTATACCTACCACGTATTTATAATTATTTTCTGGACCATGTCTGAGATATTCTGGAGATTGTCATCGGCCTGTGCTCTATAAGTCTAGGTTTAAAATATTGCCGACTTAAATGACAATGATTTTAACAACGTGCTACCCTTTTTCTTCCTCATCAGCTGGGAACATTCCTCTCCAAGGTGAGAAAGAGATATCTATCAGTTATGGCGACAAGGGGAATGAGGTATGTTGAATTTCTGGAAAGTTTCTTCGACATTTTTTTCTTGAACTTTTTTACCATTTTGTTTGGTGCCCGGCAAAATGATAATGACATAAAATGATGCTTTATACTTAAATGAATAAAATGGAAGTTCAGGCCTAACTTCTTATCTTATTCGAGAACACAATTTGTAATAAAATCATATTGATTGTACGGACAACCAATGAGAACTTAATATTCTTTCTGGGCTGCGCATAATATCACTTAAAGAGCATGGGATAACTTAAGATTACTCTGTGTGAAGATGCCGATGCATATATACTGCGAAGACTGCAATAACAGAGAGCTTTGTATGATTTTTGCATTCTCTTTATATTTATCAGATTCTGCTGACTACAAAAATCTGTTGAAAATATTCTTTTATGCACTCATAATTTATTATTATTTTATCTCTTTTTTCCTCCACCAAAGAGAATAAAAATTCTTTCTTTTCTTTCTCTTGTAAATAGGTAACTGATGTTTTAAGGGAGCATGCTAGATAATTTTAAAAATATCTATGCATATGGATGGTTCCTTCACATTTAACCATTCTGTAGGTAGATCTTTAGATTTTAGAAATTTTCGAATCACAACTAAGAAAATAACTTTTGCTTTAACTTTCGTAGAGTTCTTTGATAAATTTTGATTTGATGCAGGAGCTTCTGTACCTTTATGGATTTGTCATGAGGGACAACCCAGATGACTATCTTATGGTAATATTCCTACCATTTCTTCTCTTTTCTCAGATTAAAACTCTCTCTCACCCCCCACCCCCCCTCTTCCTTCTCCCTTCTTCATCTTATCTTGTTTTCTTTTCCATTGAAATTATTTCAATCAATAAATGGTGCAGGTACATTATCCCGTGGAAGCAATTTCTGATATGCCCTTTTCAGAGAGCAAACTACAGCTTCTTGAAGCACAGGTCATTGATTAGCACCATGATCTACTTTGCATAAATACACGATTCACGTGGCAAATGCTACTGTGCAAGTAGATAATTAATTTAAGTGTTCCTTTGGTCAATTTTTGGTCTTCACAGAAGGGTGAATTAAGGTGTCTATTGCCGAGAAGTTTGCTAAACAATGGCTTTTTCCCTGAAAGTACTCCTTCAGGAGGAACTATCAGCAAGGACTCCGATAATCAGGGGTTTAATTATAGTTGGAGCGGACACCGCAAGATACCCTCGTATGCTAATAAACTCGTTTTCCCTGAAAAGTTCTTAACCGCCTTGAGAACAGTTACGATGAAGGAAAGTGAACTTTACCAAGTCTCTTCGTTACTTGAGGAGGTGCGCTTCATCATCTTCTGTTTTTCTTGATTCTAAGAGAGACATGCGTGTATATCGTATTTCAGCACTAAACCTAAATTTAGGCTTTAATCTTAAACCGTACTCACAGATCTTCCCAGATTTTATATATCTTACAGATGCTTGCCTAGATGGAATGTATGATTCGGTGAAAGATTTTTCGATTGATTGCAATTGCATTTTATATATGTTACAGATGCAAATTTTATTGGCAGAATTCTAAGAATTTGTTGTTGTAGCTTGTTGGCTCTGGAGGAGAGAGACAGCCATCTGAAACTGAAGTACGAACTGCTATATGGGAGGCTTGTGGAGATTCCGGGGCTTTACAACTGCTCGTCGATCTTCTCAACATGAAGTAATTTTACGAAAACTCTCAAATTATTACCATGCATTCCGTTATGATTTATGACACCTTCTCCTTTCCAGTTATGAAAATATGGTGCATCACTGGCTAATAAAATGCTATGCAGATGTCGAAATAATGGGAAAAAGAAAAAAAGTTTGCACTTTCGATTGATTTGTACAAGTCTGTTTTTATATTTCATCTTTTGCTATTACACTTACATGTAGTGCTCTTCATTCACATGCTCATTTTTCTTGAAAGCGTGAGATTAGTGTTCAATGACTTGTTGAGACATCAATTTAACGAGCTTATTTTTGGCTGTAATCTTACTATATCCGTGCAAAAGGATGATGGAACTCGAAGAGGGTTCAGGCAGTGAAGAGAGCGACGCTGAGCTGCTTAAGAATGGCGAGGATGATAAAAGGTACATTAGTATGATGGTTTCTTGAATGAAGTATAAGAATCAGAAAACCATTTTTCTCGTCTGAAAGAAAACGAATATTGATAATGGGTGTGTTTCGTTGAGCAGAAACAAGTGGGCTAGTATCGTATACCGTCAAGGCCAAAAGCAGCTAACGCGTGGATTCTTACGGGAGGCAGAGCATGCAATGCACCTAGCTTTGAGTGAGGACATGTAGACCTTCTTCAGGTTTTGTTTCCTCATGATCATCATCCCCTTCATTTTTTTTTAGTTGAACACACATAGTAACCCAGAAAGGAATGCATTATTTATTAGGTGAAATACCATATATTATCGTAACATTTGATATCTTTTTCAATAAATGTCAGATTTTTAATTGTTGGCGAATTTCTACACGATGTTTCAACATTTTTTCAATAATGTACAAGTTTCAAATTCCAGCTTCGGAATGTCTACGTGGCTCGTTGGAACGTGATGTTGAATTTTGCACTCACCCACATTATTTTTTATATTTATTCCTACTCTTGTTCTCATATTATATTTATGCAACAGTAGACATCAAAGGGCAAGTAAAATGATGAAGTAAAAAATATGTAGGCATGAAAAGAATTTATGAAGTGGGGTTGATCTCATTGTTTTATCAGTCTCATTTCATGTCCCACTATCATATTATTTTCTGAAGGAGATAGGCATTGAGCCTCGTCCCGTCCTGTTGAAGATTGTACTTCGAAGGAGATGATGAGTGGTTGTGCCGTTGCCGTTGCAGCCTACTCCGATAGCCTCTAATATATCATACTAATAATATTCATCATATTAAAAAAATATAATAATATTCATCCTATTCAGGGCAACTTAATTGGAGAGAGAGAGAGAGATCCTATTCTAAGGATCTGCAAGATCTTATACCAAGTCTACGCTAGAGTGGAAATACATTAATTATAATAAATATATTTTGTGCACTAATATTTTTTTGAAGTATAATATATACAATCAAATCAATGACTACATTAATACAAAGGTGGGACCTCTACACCACAACACAAAGGTGGGACCTCTACGTCACCACCAAATAAGATAAGATGGGAAATAAACTAACACCGCATACACCACAACACAAAGGTGGGACCTCTACATCACCACACAAAGATGAGACTACTACATCACCAAATAAGATAAAATGGGAAATAAACTAACACCGCATACAGATATGATTGAACCTAAAACCTCTTGCTAAGGAGAATCATGTGGAGCTTCAACTTGCCATTTGAGGTATGCCTCATTGGCTACACTAGTATTTTTTGTAGGATCGATGTTGTGTGCTTCTGCCTTCTTGTGGATAGCCTTTAGAGCACCCATTATATGATTCGGAAAATTTAAGTAAGCAATTTTCTTATGACGAGACGAGATGGGGTGGGACGTGTATTTGCAACTGACATCGATTATATTTTGGATAATTCTAAATTTAATTTCATTTTACTCTTTATAACCCCCTATTTTAATAAATAATTCATATTATATTAATTGTACCATTTTATCCCTATAGCCCCAACTTTATAATTAATTAATAAATAAAACTCAAATAATCTATAGCCCCAAAATACGAAAAACGTAACCCCTATAGTACCAAACCAAATAACATATGGTCTACCCCACTTTTTCAAGAACCTAAATATGTGCAGACGCAAGATGCAGGAGCGCCATCGACGAGCAGCAGAGGCGACGGTAGTGATTGTTCAATTGAGAGAGAATGGTTGTTTTCGGCCAAGTTGAGAGAGAGGGAGAGATGGGGAAGTATAACAACATTAAGACGACCTGTGTTCAATTGCCAAATTATAGACAAGAAAAGATTATAAAATTCGATTTTCTGGTTTGTTGTTGTTGGGTCGAGAAGGAGAAGAAAAGGACCAATGATATTTTCCTAATTATATTATTATTGAAGAAAAGGGACAAATCTTTTTCACGATTCCGCCATTTATGCAAAGAGTGAAGCTCCTTCAATCTCCAAATAATAGTAGTAATTAAAGCAGATAATATGCTGAATTAACCATTACAAAAAACAACATAGAGAAGCAGGGATTGACGATTAGTCATTAGCTACTTTGGGGGTTACGTTTTGCAGACATGGTGTGTTTTGGGGTTATAGATTATTCGAGATTATATTTATTAATTAATCATAAATTTGGGAGTGGTAGGAATAAAATGGAATAATTAATATAATTATAATTATTTATTAAATAAGAGACTATAGAAAGTAAACTGGGGACTATGTTTAGAATTACCCAAAGGGTTCAAATAATAAAAATTTTAAACTTGAAATAAGAACTTCTTTAAGTTGGGCAACAGTTTTGTGTACAAATAATATATGTCATATTTGTATGGATAAGACTACGAGACTAGCTAGGGTATCTTAAATTAATGTAAGCATGAATCAAATTTCTATAAGAATCATGGATGAAATTAACTTATTTGATTATATCAATAACTTGAAAACAACAAAAACAATACAAAACATGCATATATGGTATATATACATATTGAAATATAAGTGTGTGACAAAATGAGGACTTACAATAGTACTTGTGTTTAGTCATCGAGGCCAGCCACATTGCGGAGAGTCCAGCCGATCCCGTACGCCGCTGCACCGGCTGTTGCACCGTTGAATAGCGTTATCCCCATCGACACAGCGTAGTTCTGCCCGGCAAACTTTGCTTTCGCAATGCCCAAAAAGGCGAGGGCCAGCGCAGAGAGCACACACGCCCCGATGAACTTGATTTGGTCGTTGTCCGTGAACGGGATGAGGATGATGAACGCCAGAATCGGAGCACATCCGAACACCAAAAATGCGACAAATGTGATGAGGCCGTTCTTCCATGGCTTCTCCGACTGGTCCGGTGGCAGCATTCCCTTTTCCGTAGCTAATTTTTCGTGCACTAATATGTCGGGGTACTTGGCGAATATGCTCACAACCTAGAAGCAGTTTTGGAGATTAATTTTTTACAAGAGAGTTAATTAGACCATTTTGCTACCTAAATTTATTAGCTATGTCGCTATTTATATATTTTCCTTGTCTAAGTGAGGCATATTACTAGTTGATCTAATTGTGTTTAGATACTGACGAATTATTTAATACTACTACGATTTTGAGATAGGACACTTATTTGAAAACAACAAATAAGATTATTTTCAAATCGCGACACTTGTTGAAATAGGAAACTTAATTGGGAACAAGATTTTTTTCAAGTCAGGATACTTATTAGCTAATTAATTAATACAATTCCAAGATAGAGCACTTATTAATTGGGGAGAGTTTTTTTCCAAGTCGGGGAGGAGACCAAAATATACAATATTCCTCTCCGTACTTATATGGAAAATATACAATTTTCATGTGCAAATTGCGATAAACAATTAAATAAAATTGAAGAAAGAGTAGAATTATGGATTAATAAAATTATACCATGGCTGCATCAGTAGCATTCATCCCAAGCTCCCGATACCGTCGGGCCAACTCTTCCTTTTGATTTTCCCCTTCGTTTTCGACGTCCCATTTCGCGACGGACCTCTCCTTCGCCGCGACATCTCTCTCGCTACTACTAGACACGTAATCTCCGAACCCCATCGAAATCCCATCCGCCACAAGATTGGCAAATCCCAACACTAATACATCAACTGCAAAAAATACACTAATTCAATTTCTTTTTAATAATAAAAATGCGATCGATCGCGACTAATCGGAGACTCACCGGAGGAGAGGCGGCCGGCGGAGATGGAGGAAATTAGTGAAAACGACGTCACAATGGCGTCGAGGCCTGCGTAAACAATGCTCTTCACAAACTCCCCTTTCCATGGCGGCTCTTTTGGCCTCTCATTTTTCCCCATTATTCCTCCATTAATTAGAGGAACACTATTTGCGTTTTCAGCCATTCTTGATTTTTCTTCTCTCTTGAAAAAAATAGAATTATTGCATTGAATTTTTTCACTGCGAGGAGTGAGATCTGCTTTGTGAAGTTGGCGCGGTGAAAAAAAAGGGTGTGATGCATTCGTGTCAGCATGCATGGGAACCACTCGACACGTGTCGGAAGCCCAGATGGTTGTGAGGCTTTTAAGGTGGTCAAATATATGTGATATGCGCACGTGTGCTTTCTTAATGGGCCAACTGCTCTATGGAGTCTCGTGGAAACCACACGCTCCTTGATTTCGTATATTTGACTTATGATTAATTTTACTCAATTAAAGTACAGTATATAATTATATTTTAGGGAGTATTTAATTTAAAATGTTTTTGTTAATAACTTATTATTATGGCAAATTATTCCATAACTAGTGTAGGTATATAATCTTTTGAAACTTTAATTTTTATTTTCATCAATAGAATCCGCATGATATCCCATTCCCATTCCCATATATATTAGAGTATATATCTACAACTATAACATCTACTTTAATCAGCATCAACATCTCAATGAAACTTTAGCTTTGCCTGGATCGAAAAGGAACAATATATGCAACTAATCAATGACTCCACATGTAATAATATTAAGAAGAACGAGATCTTAACAACATAATTAATGAAATGAAGAGTTTGTTACATGCGTAAGGCCATCGAATCTAGTACTAACTAAATTTAGACCAAAGGTCTCTTCTCCTCATCTTCTTCCATCCCTATCTGAAAGCTGCTGTTGCTGTCTTCGCCGTGTCGGGACTCGGTCTCGACCTTCGACTTTGGGTTCGAGGCCGGCGGCCTCTTCGCAGCCAGCTTGTTCTCGGGCAACATCTTCAACACAATCCCCATTGTTATCAGCAGCAGCCCACTCCCATGCTGTTCTGTCAAAGGTTTGGTGAAAATCATGTATGACAGCAACAATGTTACTGCTTTCCTCGCAGTCGTCACCTGTTGCAAGAGAGTCAAACGTTATCATACAATGTTCGATTTCTCTATTACATTTTCATTACTCGAAATGCATACCATTGCTGTGGTGGCTGCGCCGAACAGGGCAATGAGGGAGAGGACCGAGACCTGACCGATGAAGGTGGCCATGGCTTCGAAAACTAGAACACCATAAACATAGGGATGCTGCATAGAAATATGACCATGAATTATATGTTTGATAACAAACAATTCTCACACATGCTTCTCTCTCATCAGAATTTCTTGATATGTATGCACCTTTGAGCAGGAATCCCAAGCCTTGAATAGCTCTCCTGTGAGCACCATTGGTGGGATCAAGAACGGCATGCCCACGAGCGTTGAGCAGAAGAGCATTTCTGTCTGCGGAAACACGACCATTTTATGTCAACGACTGAAGCAGAATATATCTAGAAATCACATGCATGCGTCTCGTTCTTAGACTTACCTGTGTCGTCTCAGGATTCATGGTGAAGAGAGCTTCCTGCAGATTTCCCAAGAACGCGTCCATAACCAGAGCGCCAGATACCATCATGACGCCTATTACGCTGAAATTTGGAGACGTTTGGGCGTCTGCTAACGTGAACAGAATCAATCCTACTACCAAAAGCACAGCAGATATATACTCGTGAGGAGGGTATTTTCGTCTCAGACCAGGAATAAACGCCCCCATTATCATCACCGGGAGAACCTGATATCCAAATAATATGATAACAAAACGACTAGTTAGAAGATAAAAACACCAAATTTCCACACTTAGTTCAATCAAATGCAATATTTCAATAAGTATGAAAACCTTAGCAGCAAGTTTTCCATTGAACGAAATGCAGTACACCGATTAACATGAGAAATGGAAATTGTTCGGACCTTGGTGGATTTGAACATGATCTGCGCGGGATAGTTGAGGAAAGCCAAAGAACCTTTAGTGAGTCCGTTGGATCCCATGAGGACGGCCGAGAGCTTCACATAACTCTTCCATGGATTCACCATTTGCTTGGTGGTGAATCCTTGGAGATATATCAGCAAAATGTACACCCATCCTTGCACAAAGGTGAAGTACCATCCATAACTGCATTTACAAAATTGTCCAATTATTCCGAAATTTATAGTATATGTATATATATTGGATTGTAATTTTTTCATATAGTTAAGCGCTGGATTAAGTTTGTACCTGAATTGGAGTCTATTATACACATATTCCTGAAATTGATGAAGATTTTGTCATTATCTAGCTATGGAAACAGCAACACACACACACAAACACATATATGTGGAGAGCGAGAGAGAGAGAGAGAGAGAGAGAGAGAGAGAGAATATGGTAATATGACAGGGACTAATGAGTCACTAACAGTTAAAGATTCAATCCATATCTAGTAAATAGTAAATTCATGTATGACAATTACCAGATAAGAACAAATCTTTAGCGAACTAGTACTACTAACAAAACGATCTGTGAATTCTTTCTGAAACAGAATGATTGTGATCTGTAATTCAATGTGGAGTAAGCAACTCTCTAGTGACGACAATAGAACAATGGTGATCTGTAAGTTACAATCAGAAATCACCAAATCTCTCTCTCTCTCACACACACACACACACACTCAAGACTAACAATTGACAAACACGAGAACATTCACACCAGAAACGCGCTAGCCGTGAAGGGAAACAAAACAATGCAACTGCACTTAGAACATATTTTCTTTTTCAGAAAAACAGAGAAATGAATAAAAGAAAACACCTTGGTCCGAAAAAGAAGAGCAACAGAAAAGAAATGGACTGACAATCAATGCACAGCCGCCATAATCATTCAACAGAATCCCACCACACAAAATCAAATAATAAATTCATCACTTTGGTTCCTAAAAAATAACAAAATAATAGTAATAATAATCAACGAAGTAACATCTCATTTTTCAACTAATATTTATCAAATTTTCCAATATCATTTCTCAGTCAAAATTGATACCAAGAAAAAGAGAAGATTGGGAATTTACCTCACAGATCCCATTAACAAGATAACCAAAGAAAAAGCCAGCAGAGCAAATGAGAAACTGCTGCCATCTGGGCCTCTCGGTCAGCGAAATTCCAAAGAGAGAACGCGCCTGCTCTTCATTCTTCATCTCTCCTCCCTCTCTCTCTCTCTCAAGAACGGTTTTTTATACGCAAGACTAAGCCTTATTCTCCTCCTTCGAAATGGGTTGGCATGTGCTTGAAATCGAAGTGAGTAGGAGTGATTTCAACGTATCAGCATGTTGACTTTGGGAGTGAGGAGCAGCAGAAACAGAGAATTTAAGGCAAACGTATCGGTTCTTCTACGTTATAGCGAGCAAAACAAAAAGGGTAAAAAAATACGTATTTAAATAGTGTACGCCTGCACGTATATGTACTCATTAAAGAATGCAGGAGGAGAGAAATGGAAACGTTTCTAGAGAGAGAAAAGCGCAGAAGGTTGAGTATTTTAAGCAGCTTTTATGCGGAGAGAAAGGGAGAGAGAGAGGACGGAGGGATTATTCAGAATAATAGGAATTAATTAGGTGTATCTTAGCTAATTCGGTAAGTAATTAATCGGGGGATTAAATTAGATGTGATTGTGTGCAAGCGACACCACCGCATAAACCGTGTACTTGTGGGGGCCCACCGTGGATCTTCCTTTGATTGATTGATGATGGTGATGCATCTCACGTGACTCGCACGTGGCGTTATCTTTTCTATTTTCGGTTGTGCCCTTTTGGAGTTTGAACGGGAACAATCATGGGCATGGGGGTTGTTTCGTCAAATTCGTAAATTTATCGACTCATACAATATACTCCCTCCGTCCACGATAAATTTGTCATAATTTTTTTTTTGGTCCATTCACAAAAAATTTGCCACATCCAATGGTAATAGATCCCACACACCTCACTTACTTTTCCACTCACAACACAATTTAAAACTATATAAAAGTGGGACCCTTATTCCACTCACAATACAATCAACCAACAAATTATTAAAACTCGTGTTATCCACAATGTGGCAAATTTATTGTGGACGGAGGGAGTATAAAATATTTTCTGTAATATTTTATTACGTTTTAAATATTCGTATTGTGAATCTAAAATACATAACAAATAGAAGACCTAGACGGTTTTTTCGGACAGTAACTTTTCTTGATTTGAGAAAATGGACTTTTTTGTGCAGGCCGGCAAAAAGCAGACTAAAACTTTTTTTTTTGCGTCCGTACCCCAATTTAGGGCCCAAACGAGGTGGTTTGGGCTTTTTCGCACGTGAATCGCACGTGACGTAACAGCTGGAGCCCGAACCCGCGGCCCAAAGCCCGCTGATGCCCTAGGGTTTGAACCCTAGTGATGCAGCCGCCTTTCCGGCGCCATCCCAGCTGGATTTCCACCGACCACCGGCGCCGCCTCGCCGGAAAATGAGAAACACCGCACCTGCTTCGGGAATCCCGCGACGAATGCCGGCGTCGACTGTGCCACCTCCTCCGCGGCACCGGCCAACCCCAATCGTCACCTCCATCCCAAGTCCGCCGCCATCTCGCCGTTCCTCTGCTCCTTTCGCCGGCATCAAGTTGCTGCCGCTGCTGTGTTGCCGTTGCGGTTTTGCTACTCGTCGGAATTGCGTCACACCACAGCCACGCCAAGATCAGCCGTTGTACCACCATTGCCGCCGCAACACAGCTCAGTTAAGCCATCAAGCCGGAAAAGTTGCTGCTTTATGGCCGGAATTGCAACATTGCGGCTTGGCTGCCGCTCCCCGCCGTCGAGATATGCCACCGCGCACGCTGCTGCGTCGCTGCAAACACATCGTCGACGAGCCGCAACAGCTTCACGCCATTGCTGTCGGCCTCCTGTGCTCTCGTTCCCAGTGATATGACGGCTGCCACAACTTGCTGCCACCACTGCAGATCGTTGCGCCGCCGTCGTCGCCCAAACGAGCAACACGAGCTGCTGTAACTTCCGCCCATCGCCGCTGTCAGTAGTAGCAGATCTGGCGTGGTCTCCGACACAGCCGCGTACCAGATCATGCCCCGCCGCTGCCGCCTTGCACCACTGTGCAAATCCGAGGCGGTCTCCACCGCCGCCACACACCAGACGCGTTATTTCTTATTTTTACATTTCTTATTTTTACAGCTCCAATTTAGGTGACATGGCTGGGAGAGGGGGATGTGTCGTGCCACGTATGTAGAAGTGGGGTTCGGGCTCCAGCTGTTATGTCATGTGCGATTCACGTGTGAAAAAGCCCAAACCACCTCGTTTGGGCTCTAAATTGGCGTACGGACGCAAAAAAAAAAAGAGTTTTAGTCCGCTTTTTGCCGGCCCGCACAAAAAAGTCCGTTTTCTCAAATCAAAAAATGTTACGGTCCGAAAAAACCGTCTAGCTCCAAATAGAATGATATGTAAAATAAAACTATGACTTAATCTACGTAATTTCACTACTCATCACATGAGGTGTGGGGTGGATCGTTTCATAAAATTTTGTGTACTTATCGAGTTATGCATGTCTATTATACTACATTGTATTATTAGTGTGATAATATATCAACGATCACGCGTCTTGCATTTTGTATCTGCGAACTTATGTGTTGCGTCGCAATGTCATATAATTAATTGATATAAATTAACGTCAAGAATTTTCATCATCTTTAGACGATCAAGTTAACGTGAGGAATCATACTATTACGGCGTATAACTTGGAGAAAATTCCGCTTCTTAAGCGGACTCTTATCATATAAAGAGATGTATCTAACTCAAATCTTATTAAATCTCGTATCTAATTCAAAACAAGTTTGTTTAAATATACTAGGTGGAGTGCATATGATCTAGCGCGAACTCTCTTATTTTGGTTTTGATGTTCAAGAGTTGTACTTGTTGGAATTAACAACAAAAATCATATAAAATGTTGATATTTTAGATAATTATTTAAAAAAAATTAATTAGGATTTTTATTGTTGTTTTGGCTAATTTAGGGATTCAATCAGACTTGGGTAATAATGTGTACACTATACATAATAGAAGTTTCTTGTTTTTTGGTTTGTTAAAAGTGAAATTTAGTCATATTTTTTTTAATTAGATTCAAAGAGTGGCTAAGATAACAATAAATTACCAAAACCTTGTTGCAAATCACGTCAATTAATTTGAGTCCAACGATCCGATTAAATCTGAGTCTAAAGATTTTATAAATTCCAATATAATTTTAATATTTTTGCAAAGAAATGTTTGAAGAGATTGTTATATTGTTTTTTTTAGAATTACACAAGGTATATATATATAAATATATTATCGAATAAATCACTACACCACCGCATATATGGGACATCTATACCACACAAAAGTGGTTGATGCTCGGGCCAAAGGTCACGAGTTCAAGTCCACCGTCACGCAACCTTTAAAATTTATTGTAATGTTTGTTCAAAAAAAAAAAGTGGGATGTTACATCATCAAACAAGGTGAGAAATATATAATACCGTACACATACGAGATTGAACTCAAGACCTCTCGTTAAGGAGAGTTTTGTGATGTCTCAGCCTTGCCATGGGTCTTGATCTTTTTTTTTTCTTTCCCTTTTCGGAGAAACATTTGTTGCTCCATACAAAATGTGCTAGACAAGCTACGAATAATGATATAGCTCGAGCTCATAACCTCTCAGTCACACGCTCACTTACATTACCACTTGGGCCAAGAAACTAAAAAAATTAACGATTTATCTAAATTTAGTTTGATGATTCACAAATTATGAATATCGTTGAATTGGAATTCGCTATAATCAGAAAGTATTTTCTTTTGTATTCTTATCTTAGAGCACTCACAACAGCTTCACTTATAATCACTTTTAACTCTTAATTTATACTAAAATAAGAAAAATGAGATAAAAAGTTCATCGAATAGATCTCCTAAATTGAGTGGACCTCACAAAAATATTTATACCTCCTTAAATTTTTCCTCAAATTTACACTTCCCTAAATCTACTTTTATCTTACAAATTGAGATGGGCCCGCCATTTTTATAAAATAGTTTATGGGAATATGAGAATTGTTGTATGCATTTGTAAAATAGGGGGAAAATATAGTAGTATAAGGGAAAGCTTTAGGAGTAAATTTACACCTGTTTTTTTTTAAAGGAAAACATTAATAAAATGCAATAAATTTACACCTGTTTTTTTTGTTTTTTTTTAATCAAAATTTACGCCTGTTTTAGAGAATACAAAAACCTGGCGTAAAAAATGTGATGTATATTGCTTCAATCGCATCACCGACAAAGCTTCAATCTCTTAATAAATTTATTAATCGTCACTAGTCAGCAGTAAAAACTTAAAAAAACGTTGTTAGTGCGGGTACTTATCATAATTTATTCATAAATTAAACCGCAAATTAAGCAAAACTCTATGCGAACGTGACAATTTGGATATTAAATTGAATAAATTCACAATATTTTTATGTCGGCATCAAGTACCCCTATTTGTTTTTGAATCCCTATATATTGGGTATATCAGTACGATTTTTATAATGAAAAGCATGTTAGTTTTTTTTTTTTTTTATTCTAAGATTATCTTGCTACGCTTACTAGCAATTGATTTAAATTGATCATTAGCCAAATTCCACGGGTCTCATGAAATTAGCAAGTAATGACACATACGAAAGTATTCAATTAATTTAATCACAAATCAAAGCTGTTTTTGGTACAAAAAAAACAAAAACAAAAACAAATAATTGTATCTTGAAAATTACATATATTGAAGTGCTATACATAAATGGCGCATGTTCCACCAATACCCTAAACTACAATTCATGGCATAAAATGAGAAAAACATTATATGCTTTGTGAATAAGATAAATAAAATTAAAACAAGAAAATGTTTTAAGGTAATATATGGCAGAAGTTAAGTAAAATAAAAGGTTTCATTTGGTTATAAGTTCAGCCATAATTTCAAACTATAAAACGGAAAATATTTTCTAGCATAATTTGTGTCACTATGCTCGATGAAATGAAATTAAAAAAAAAAAAATTGATAGAAAATGTTGCGGGCCTTATTTAAAATAAGCCTTATTTTAAATTGTAACCCATGGTTAATTTCATAAATGAGTACTAAATTATGTGACTTGTATCAAAATGTTTACTAAACATTAATTTGTTTAAAAAAGAATACTAAACTTTCATTTTGTATCATTGAAAGTTTGTTAATCAATTTGATCTCATGTGGCAACCAAGATGACACATAGGCTTCCACATTTATCATTTTCAAGATTTTCTAGAGCACCAGTTTTTGATTCATACAATACAAATTGAGGTAATAGCAAAAACAAATAAGAAAATTTCAAATAAAGTAGAGCATCTTTGGAAACCGAAGTTGAATATGCAATGGAGAGGGTTGAGTTTAATGAAGATGCTGAATTTGGGAAACTCCAAATGGCTAATGGTGAGAACTAATGATGGAACAAGAAAGAGAATCGGACACGCAGAAACGTGTTATTTTTAAGAGGAGGAAAATGAAATGTTTAGAGCATTTAATATGCTCTAGTAATTAGCGTCAAGAATTGTGTTCTTGAAAATATATTGCAGGAAGAGAAAGGCTAACTCCAAATAAAAAAATAAAATAAGGCAGCGGGAATGCGTTAGTTTTGATTTATTTACTAGTTAAATTGATTCCAAGGCACAACTTTTGATTTATAATGCTGAGCTATTGAGGAAATGTAATTTCCTTTTATACATATTTATCTATACTAATTACTATATAGATTTGGTAATAGTCATAGCCATCGGTTGATGAGAGCCAATAATTTTGGTTTGAGCTGTGATCTTAACTAATTTGTTTATTGGGCCAATACGTGTTATATGGGCCATGAAGACACCAAAGGAGCCCATAGAGATTGGATATTTGTATTCATTAATGCCATTCATCTTCATCGTCTATATATTATTTTCTTGTGTTTTAATATTAAGTTAAATTATTTACATAATGTAATATATCATCTCGTAAAAATATATATCCTGCAGGTAATTTAAACAAATTTAAACATTATATATAGTCGTAATATATATACAGGTATATAGACATATTACATTAATTATATATATATATGATTCTTTTAATTAATAGAGGTATATAGACATAATACAGTCTAAAATTATACGAACACGGCGCGTACATATATACTGCGACTCTTTTATATTATATTAATAGACACCACGATTTAAGTTTCTCAATTATATATATATTTATATATGGAGCTAGAGGCTTTTTTAGGACAGTAACTAAGGTCGAGTTCATATTCAGAACAAAGAAATTTTGGGCCGACTTTTTAGGACAATAACTTTTAATTTGTGCGTCCGTAGGACAAATTTCGGCCCGAATACTTATGTGGAGCCTAAATGCTTATGTAGAATGCCACATAGATAAAAATTTAATAAAAAAAAATCACACACTCTCTCTCTTACTCACTCATCCCCTTCCTCTCTCTCCTCTCTCTCTCCAGACAACCCACCGCGGCCGCCGTCACAATCCCACCACAACCACCTATTTTTCTTTCCAAAATTTCTTCCAATTCTTTCTTTTACACTCAAATTGAATGCTCATATTTCTGCACTACAATCACTAGTAGCTGCAGCCCAACCACCGCTTCCTGCCACCCCTGAATCTCACCAGTATCGGCAGGAGAAGAGGCGGCGCCGCCGCCTAAACCCCGAGCCGTCATCGCCGAAGGTGACCTGCATCGGTCAGGTGAGAGTGAAGTCGCGGAAGAAGGTGCAGCAGTGCCGGCGGCGGATTAACGGCAAGGCCAGTTTCCAGAGCGCGGAGCCGTCGTTCCAACACCAGTAGCGGCGGTCGCGGCGGGATCAGAGATAGGTGCAATTTCCGAGTTTGTCGGTGGTTTTGCGCGCGCTAGGGCACGAGCTGTGCTACCTTTTCCGCTGCTGCAGATGCTCGTGCTTCGAGAGGAGAGAGAGATAGAGAAGATCAGGAGGCGGAACGAGGCGGAACCCTTGCTGCTTCTGTCGACGGTGAGGGAGGGAGTTGGTTAGTGGTGTTGGGCGACGTCGGCGGCGGCGGTGGTGGGCAGTTGTGGGAGAGAAAGAGAGGAGAGAAAGAAAGGGAAATTTGGGGGGTTTGACACTTGGCCGGAACCACCCCTGCTGCTTCTGGCGACGGTGAGAGATCTAGTGGTGTAGGGCGAAGGCGAAGGCGGCAGCGAGGGCATGGTGGGTTTTCTGGAGAGAGTGACGAGAGAGAGGAGAGAGATGAAGGGGATGAGTGAGTAAGAGAGAGAGAGTGAGGAGAGAGAGTGTATGATTTTTTTTATTTTTATTTTTATTAAATTTTTATCTATGTGGCATTCCATATAAGCATTCGGGCTCCACATAAGTATTCGGGCCAAAATTTGTACTATGGACTCACAAATTAAAAATTGGTGTCCTAAAAAGTCGGCCCAAAATTTTTTTGTCCTGAATATAAATTCGACCTTAGTTACTGTCCTTAAAAAGCCTCTACCTCTTTATATATGTATATCGTGTTTCATTTCATCTAACAAGAAAATCAGCTACAATATCATCAATTAAATGATCCAAAACCCTGACTTCCAAATCCTCACACAACTCTTGTTGCTCTTGTGTAAACTTGTTCCAACAAAATCCTTTTTCCACATCCTTAACAAATGACTCTCTCTCTTCCTCCACATCCCACTCATAGGACTCCTCCAACTGTCCTTCCATCCAAGATTCTGCAATCCTCAAAATCTTACAATCAAACTCATCATCATTCAAATTTCCATTCATGGAAAGTTCATCCATGAAGAAATCCAACATCACGCGATCATCATCATCGTGGCGTTCATCGTCTTCTTTGATTTGGCTCAGGAGCTGCTTTGCTTTCTCTTCTGCCACATTTACTTCTTGAGTTCTTCGTGTAAGACCACATTTTGCTCCTATGTATAAAAATAATGGATTTTTTTTATGAGAAAATGAACAAAATATTGGTAAAAAAATTAAGGGTTTTCCTTTCCAAAGGGATGAAGAATACATACTTTGATCAATCTTTGAGAGGATTGGATGAAAATGAGTGAAGTCTTGAATTTGTCGAAATGGTGAATCAAGAACTGAAACTGGGCTTTGCTGCTCATATTCTTCTTCAAATGATGACGACCAATCTCCCTATAATTAATTAAACAGAAAAAAATAATTAGACATTATATATATATATATATATATATATATATATGTATCATATTTTTTTTGCAATAAAATCAAATTTGGTATGTGTAGTCTAACAGCAGACATAATATGAAATAAATTAATCTCAATCGTTGTCTCTATTATTGAGTTAAATTTATTAACCAAAATTAAGTATTTAATTTGGATGTACAAATATATATACCTTGGGATTCTTCAACGTGGCAGCATTTTTACCCCAAAACTCTTCATTTTCACCGCCCCACGGCGGTAACTCCTCCGCGGTAAAATCACTGTCGCACCAGCTAGACCTCTTGCTGCATGAGGTGGTTGTGGTGGCAGCGGCAGTGCTCCGATAAGGCGACGGCGGAAAATCCACGGGCGTAGGCACGTCATCCTCCACCAGGTCCCTAAACGATCTCCACCGTAGGATGTCTTTGACTTTGACTTTGACCTCCGACGCGGCTCCGAAGATGATGTCATCATCGTCCTTGGTCAACCTCTTGGTCAACCTTCTCGAAATGCTCCTGGGCAGAACTGAGGGAGATTTCGACGAGGCCAGCTGGAGCAGCTTGATCACCTTATGGACGGCCGAGATTCTGGTGGCGGCGGCCCTCTCCGACCAGCTTCGGAGCAGTACGATGTGGGATGACGACTTGTTTGACTTTGATGAAACCGCCGTTGACTTTTCCGACGGCGACGATGATGACGTGGTGCATGGATGGGGGGAAGCGTCGTCTCTGAGGAAATCTTTGAGCAGCATGGGACGATGTTGTAATGGAGCAAAATGTTGTTGGAATCTTGGAAAATTTGTGTTTTCTTGGACTTGAAAACCCATGTTTGGAGTTCTTGTTTGATTTCTTGAATTGAAGAAATTTGGTGACTGGAAGAGAGAGAGAGAGGGGGAGAGTAATTAAATTGAAGTAAATTAATTTTTGTGGGATCTGAGTTGGATAAAGGGAGTAGATTTATAGAAGAGAAGAAACAATGTATATGGAGAAAAATGACAAACAACACGTAGAGGCAAGGATGCTTCTAAGTTCCAACCGATGAATTTAGAGGGGAAAAAATTAATAATTATAAAAGATGCATGGATCAATAATAATATTTTAATGTTTGTTTGTGTTGAAGGATGTCGGAGAATAGTGAATTGTGAATAAATTGAAAAATTGTCGGTGGTTGTCGTAATGCTATATGCTCAATAGTCGATCTACATATGTATTATATATTTAGGTGATGTATTTGCTCATAAGTTTGTCAATCCAATTTTTTCTACTATAAATCCAATCTGCAAGCGATATTTAAAGTGTGCACCGTACAAACTTCACTTTTTTGTGTAAAATCAATTAACTTGATATTTTTCTACTACAAATTCAATCTGCAAGCGTTATTTGAAGTGTACACAGTATAAACTCCACTTTTTGTTTAAAATTGATCGACTTGATAAGATATACAATGCCATACAAATTAAATAGATAAACTCAATTAAGATGACATAGCCATATAAAATAATATTCAAAATAGATTAAGATGATATAGTAGGATAAAATAATAGACGATTTTTTTCTTCATGAAACTCATGATTTTGGTTCACATGTGTAGAGGGGTAGGATCGGGATTTTACTAGGGATTTGCTGTATTATTGATCAAGGTACAAATCAGACTGTGTTCTTGTCCTTTTGCTCATGTAGATTAACAGATAATTTAGTTAATTACTATGTTATTTGTTAATTTAGTTCTATTGTAGGGCTGTTTAGTTAGAAACTGGATGATGAGTTGATGACAATTATAGAATAATGGTATTTAGTCAACTTATTAGTAGTAGTGGGTAGGAAGGACCGTGCACGAGACTTGAAGATTATTGAATTGTATCAAATATCGAATTTAACTAGAGTAATACTAAAAATATTTTATAATTAGTTTTTTGTGAATAAACCGATATGAAAAAAATATAAACTCTAAAATCGAATTTAACTAGAATAAAACTAAAAATATTGTATAATTTACTTTTTGTGTGAAAGAGCCATACCCAAGAAAATCAACTCTAAGACATTCGTACGATATGTAATTTTTTTTTTTTTTTTATAGTTTGTATATGTAAAAACACAATAATTATAGAGAGGAAATTCATTCTAACCAGTATAGAGATAGTGTGTACCTCCTACGACCACTTTTGATAGCGGGTATAAGCAGTACCCACTGACCCACCAATAAGATTATTATATCCAATTTTGTGTATAAAATATTGTATAAAATAAGGGAAAATATTGATATAACCTAGTCAACCTTATAATCATACAATATGCGTAGAATTCTTTTTACCCTTCTACTGAATTTCTTCATTACATACTCTGATTTATCAATTCATTTATTCAATATGGAGATAAATCATGCAACATCATCAGGCCCATCACACTTCCGTATAACTAAAATCAAAGCATACCAACTTCATACATTTTTGACCGGAATGCTGCCGGGTATTTCCGCCGGAAGTTTTAGGGACCTCGTCCAACCACACGATCGCAACCGATGGTTTCCAGACGCAGACTCCTTCAGCAGCACACAGCACAACCCTCGTTCGTTTCCTACTCGGGGCGTAGGGTTTTCGGTCGGTACACAAAGAAAATAATATACTGGAAGGGATGAACAAAAGCCCAAACTTTTATTTAGGAATTATATAGTATTTATTACAACATAAGTATATCTCCTTTAGGGAGGAGACAGACTTGTTTAGCTACCTATGGTAGCGGAATTGAAATACATAAACTATACTATACTAGGAACTATACAATCACTATTTTATTTTGGAGAGAGCAGAGGAGATGGTGTAGAAGATTTCTGATGGATTTTCGATGATCCTCTGCTTTCTTCAATCCTTGTTTATATAGAGGTTCGGATGTCCTCTATTCATGCATTATTGCCTTGGATACCTTCCTCAGCCAGCCTGTTTCCCATATGAAGCTTGGTCCACCATTATCGTCTATTATTGAGTGCAGCCAAATAGACTTTCGGTGCAGCCTCAATCATGCCGCATTATCTTTAATAATGCTCTTCCTGTGCTTTTACCCGTTTGGATTTTTATGGATAATTTCTTTTCCCTCCATCCACTACTGTCGTTTTCTTTTTAGTGGGTGCTCCAGCTCAGAGTCACATGACTCCACCAACCTGTGTCAGGAATCTACTTTTTTCTCGGGGCCCTGGGCGTCCTTGCTTTTGGCAACGCCTTTTGCTCGAGATGCTCGTTAGACCGAGCCTTCTCTTTTCCTCTTCTGGGCATGAACCCCTTCCCTAACTCTGATTCTTTCTGGTTCCAAAATGAGCCATGTTGCAGTATTTTCGATGAGTGTCTTTACTCGTCGAAATCTTGTTTTCCCAGAGCAAGGTTCTCTTTCTTTCGAAAGCTTCATCTGCGAATCTTGTAGATTTTCCTGTCATAGTGTTTAACAGGAATGATCCGTTCATTGAATTCTGAAAGAATTTGAACGGGAACTTGACTTTGTCCATCTCAGTGAGACAGACCCATAATCTTCATGCTCTTCTGGTAGAGATGAGGTCTTCTGGTAATGTAGAGACTAGAGTAGTCTCTTTCTCTGCAGGCGCTTTAATCTTTTCAAGGGCGCGTGCATCTGGTCTTCGAAGCCTAATATAGTGGAAGGCTTCATGGTTTCCTTTCCCTGCAGGTTCTGGGGCTGCGCTGATGAAATACAGCTCCAAAATGTCACCTCGGCTAAGCTGTGGATTGTTAGCCCAGGTATCATACACCGCTTCTTAAATCCACTTGGGTAGATTCTTGATTTCGGCGAATGATGGAGATGTAGTATAAACTGAAGCAAGTGCTCCAAATTCATACCATCTTTTGACTTCGTGTGGATCTGAATTTGGCATCATCCACACCCGAGGATATTTCCCCGAGACATCAACCCTTATTTTTCTGGGTTGATTCCAGTCCTTGTGTTGAGCTTCTCCCAATTGGCTTGATAAACCTGCCACGAAGAAGAAACTTCAATCTTATCAGTATTAATCTTAGATGTGTCAGTCATTGGCCTAAGATTAATCTCTCCCTTTTTTTCCCCAGAGGTGCTAGGTTGACATGATGGTTCAGAGTGTGACCCCTGAATATCATCTTTTTCTTGGGGCAATGGTTCCGAAGATACCACCACCTTAGAACTTGGGCAAGAGGTATTTGAATCCTCTGCTACAGGTTTAGAGCCCTGTACTCGAAACTCTTCTTTTACCAAAGGATCTTTGGCCACCCGAAGGATTGGTGTTTGACATGCAGCCCAGAGTTGACCCTGAGACCGTATGCAGGCTTGTATTCTCTCGGTGACTTTCGTCTTATCGAGAGTCTGCAATCTTCCTGCTTGCTCAGCATTCAGAATGCACTCATCCCACTCTCCCGTTAACATCTCCAGATTTTCTCTGAGATGTCTATGGGCCAGTAAAATGGAGTTCACATCAGTTTGCTCCATCTCTTGTTAGGAAATCTGCAAGAGCATTTTCGTGAGATTTCAAAACGACAATATCATAAATATAATATTGGCATTCAGCTTGCCATCTAATTAATCTAGCCTTTTCAGGCTTAGATTCAATCTTGTTTTTTAAGAAAGCCTTAACCTGTATGTTATCGACTTTCAAAGTAAATTTCTTTGCTAATAAAAATAAAGGCCATTTTTTAAAAGCCTTTCGGACTGCAAAGAATTCTTTTTCGTTGATGTGTCATCTCACGGCCTCATCATCTGAGAATAAACCACTACAGTATCTGCAGGGTTCTTCTCCATTATGAGTGATCTTGGTTAAGACTGCTGCCCACCAATAATCACTTGCGTCTGTGTACATGACCAAGTCATCTTCGTCCTGTGGTATCGAGAGTTTTGGGAGATTTCTGCAAACCTCTTTTAACTCCTTCATACCCTGTCGATGTTCTTCTGTCCAGATGAACGAAACATCTTTTTTCAGTAATGTACTGAAAACTTTTCTATGTTTTGCGAGATCTTTGATAAATGGTCCCGCGAAATTAACAACTCCTAAGAAACTCTGAAGTTGTTTCTTTTCCTTTAGATCTTCAGGAAAATTCTGGACCTTCTGAACAATATGGTCCTGCAGAATAATTCCTGCTTCATCAATCTCGATACCCAGAAATTCCATTTTCCGAGTTGCAACGACTGCCTTCTTTTCAGACAGTACTAAACCTTCTTTATAAAACATCTGCAAAGATCTCAAGATGTTTGATATGTTCTTCCATATTTTTTGATGCTATTAATATATCATCAATATAGACGAACATAAAAGAAAAATAATCTTTAAACAGATTATCCATCTTTCTTTGAAATATCTGAGGCGCATTAGCTAACCCCATTGGCATTACTTTCCAGACATAATGCCCTTGTGGAGTAGAGAAGGCTGTAAACTTCTTACTCCCTTCTTCCATGCGAATCTGGTAAAAACCTGACTTGCAATCAAACTTAGAGAATACCTTAACATTTCTAATGCAGTTAATAAGGTGTTCCCTACTAGGGATAAAATATCCATCGAACTCCAGAATATCATTAATTCCTTTATAATTAATAACTAGTCTGGGTTTACCTCGTTTGATCTTCCCATGATTTCTTACCAGAAATCCGGGACTGCTGTAAGGCGAGTTCCCTGGTTCGATCAATTTTAAATCAAGGTGTTCCTTGATTATCTCCTTCATATCCTGTTGATCTTTGAGGTTCATCAGGATTGGTCTGTATCTAACAAACTCATACTCCTTTTCTGGCTTCACCTTCAAGGTAGCTTTGAGCTTGTTTCTGTCCCACCATGCCAAAGGATTCTCATTGTAATTCCTTTTAATCTTTCTTTTGACATCTTCTAGGGACACCTGCATCTCTTCTTTAATATCTTGATGAGATATCAAAGATGCTTTGAGAATCTGGATCTCTTCATCATTGAGATCCTCATCCTTAATACAACTTAGCACTGCTTCGCTGAATCTCCTTTGATCCTTCATTTTTGGGTGTCGAAGTTTTCCTTCATCACCACGCTTGCTGGGAAAACTTAATGGTATCTGGCGATTAAAAGCCCCTTTGAGCCTCTGGACAATGATTTTGTGATCGCAAATGGTTGTAAACACCAATTGCCTCTTTTCATTATCCTGCATATATCTCTTGAACATCTGTAGGAAATTGTTTCCCAACAGAATATCTGCACCTGTATCATGGAAATAAATTGGTGGAGTTTTAACCTTATACCAAGGTGTTCCTCTGGCTCCGCCAATCAGAATTTCCGTCTCTTTTACTCCTTTAGCAAGGAGCAAAATCTTCTTTGAGAAATCTCTTCCTGCAATTCGGGGTAGATCATCTTCTACCTCTGCTGGGAAGACTCCTCGTTTTGCAGTACAAATTCCTGCACCTGAATCAATATAAGCAGCACAATATTCTGCTTTATATTTTTCATATAACATCCCTATAGAGATGTATATGGAGAATGGACTTGTCATTCGATCAATAGTTTTCTTCCATTAATCGTGATTTCCATTCCTTCTTCTTTATTTCCCCAAGATTTGTGATCCTCGAGAAAATCCAAACCCAAAAGCAAAACTGCTTCTCTTCCAGCTCTCCCCTTGATCTCCATCACTTGTCCCCCAATTTCCAGGGTACCTTTGTAATGATTGATCTCCGGCTGCTGTAGATAGTAAAGAACATTACAAGGAAAGTTTGTTGGGAAAATTATAAGGTTTCGATTTGATACCAAAACCCAACTGATTCTCCAACCGAATAGATGATCGCGCCAACCTAAATAGTGTTTTCCAGCTCGCCTGTTTGAGCCTTAGATGTTCTAGGATTACAGGTTAAGGAAGCGGAAGACAAGACCGACCCAAACCGTGTCTACAAGCAGGAGTCACCAGGAAGACATCACGACCTACCGTGTTCACAAATGAGTCACTAGCAAAAGACAAGAAGGCCAACCTTCACTCGAGTGATCCAAACAGAGCTCGATCAAGTCCGAAGAGAATTCGAGCTGAGTTCAAAACATACTGGTCCAAATCAGTACGTAACAAAGGAACTATCTCCGAAGACTCCACGACGAGACAGCCCACTCGAATTCAAAAGCGCCTCTAAAGGCAGAAAATCCCGAATCGAGGAAGTCAACCTACCTCGACCAATGAGGGATTGCCGCACGCATCCTAGACTTCGTAACCTAGGATGTGACACAAATGAAGACAGGCAGATACGCCCAACTACAGATTCTTGTATTTAAGAAGAGTAGGTAAGATTCAAACGGCTCCTCCAACGGCTAGTCTTGAATCTCTACCTATATAAACCCGTCTTCAACCTCGGGATCGATACGAAAAACTCTCTACAAGCTTTCATTTTCTCGAATTCATTATTCTTTCAAAAGCTCCCAAGCAAGCTCTACATAGATAAAAGAACACTTTATCTTAAAGTGTTTCTAGTTAAGAAACCGCTTAGTTTTTCGTCCGTTCCCTAGGCCAAACTCATTGTATATCTAAAGCCTAGATTTCGAACGAGTTCATCATACTCGAAGTTCTTAATTGTAAGAACTCGTTCACGCTTGAACCCCATACCCAAACCCAAACCCGGAAAGGTTAGGTAAAGGTACGCTTGCTCGAAGCCGCGTAATTCGAGTGGATAGGTTCTTCGCACCTGCAAACCGAAGGTGTATAGGCTTGACACTGCCCGCAACCGTTGGAACACGGCTCGGGTTAGAGTTGTGAAGTTGCTTGGTACTTGGAAACCAAGTGGTAGTGGATTACCACGAACCCGGTCGTGGACGTAGGAGGTGTTACTCCGAACCACGTAAAAACTCGCGTGCTTCTATCTCTCTCTTTACTTTTACTTTATATTCACCGTGCACTAACGCCTTCATATCATTGCATACTTGTTCAAAATCGCACACACAATGCTCTCCAAAGACAAACCGTGTCTTTCGAAAAGTTGCACAACTCGACTAAGCCGAAAACGATAAGTTAATATTTTCAAACCGAGTTTTTCTAAGTAATCGAGCTAAGTTTTCAAACCACCACTTTCCGCACCGCCACTCGAGTTGTTTACCCACCGACCCTCCCCTACCGGATCAATAATCGAGCTCTCACTCAACTCCGTTTTAACTTGATAAAAGTTTCGAAAATCTACTTGGTGTATTCACCCCCCTCTACACCAAGTACCCAAATTTCGTGGACCATCAATTGGTATCGTAGCAAAGGGTTCAAAAGACCACCGTTTCGTATCAAGAGATCTCTCTTGACACTCGCGTCATGGTCAATCGAACAGATCCGTTTTTCGTAAAAACTCACTCTAGTGCATTCGTACATCTCTTCATGGATTCCTATCTTAACAGAACCTTCCCACCTTCTCGCTGATGATTATGCAATCTGGAAATTCGCATTGAAAAGCTTCCCGTGCGCGCATCACGACATGACGTGGGACGTCATTTCGCACCGTCCCATCCTTATTTATAAATACGGAAATGAACTTGTACCGCTCAAGAAGGACAACCAATACCGGCCAACTCTCAAGCCAAAGAAGGAATATTCTTCCGAAGAGCGAAAGCAAGTCGGTCCGAATGCCTTCGCAAGGAACACCATCTCTTCAACAAGCCTCAAACGCCTACCCGAGCAAAATCATCAAGTGCGAGACAGCCAAAGAGATGTGGGAAACACTCGCCAAGCTATGCGAAGGATCGAAGAGATCAAAGAAAACAAATTCACAATAGCGTGCCAAAAATTTGACAACTTCAAGCAAATTAGCCAACGAGTCCATCGAAGCGATGGAGCTAAGGTTCTCAAACATAGTCATCGAGATAGAGACAATCGAATCGGAAGTATACCCACGAAAAGAATCTAAAGGTTCTTTCAAATTTTTCACCGAATGGAACACTTACAAGGTAGTTCACCAAAGTCGAAGTGACTTGGGTGATCTATCTACGTAAAGATTGTTCTCACTCCTAAAAGCCAACGAGTACAACTTGAAGATCACTCAAGAAGAATCTTCAAGGCATTGTAATGACGGAGAACTCACCCCAGCTCCAAAAGAAATAGCTTTCAGAGCCAACTCTGAAAAGTCAGCTCATGTCAAGTCAGCTGAGTCCTCCAAGATGAAGAAGGACAAAAAGGATATGAGCAAAGAGGAGCTACTCAAAGAAATTGCCATGATGGTGAAAAGTTATAACAGACTCAACACCAAAGAAGGGCAAATACAAGAAGTTCTTCGTAGAATTACAGAGATAAGTACGCAAAGAAATACGAGAAGTCACCGACAAACGAATCAAGAAGGTTGCTTCAATCAGAAGGAACTGTGACACTACCGACAAGATTGTCCAAAGTTGTCCAAGAAAGATAAAGACCAATTAAAAGCTAAGGCAGCTGACCGAAGAAGAGCTTATATCACTGATGAAGAATCAGAGTGCAATAAAATGGATGATATGCCATTTTCAGACTCGGAAGAAGAAGCCCTGATGGCCAATCATGAACCTGATTGGGATACTTGCTTCATGGGACAAACAGACGGCATCGATGAAGATGAGGTAACGTCTCGAACTCTAAATCTATCTAACACCTCACCATCACACGAACACTCTACACAGGACTCAGAATCTGGACTACCTGATTGGAGTTTAGTAGAGAAAGTAATGAACGATTCCAAGGAGCTTCAAGAGATCCTTGACGTCATTATGTGTGAGAATGCCGAGCTGAAGGTAGAACTGGAAAAGACAAAAGTATCAGACACAGCTGATACAACTCAGCTCCAACAGGAAGTCGTTTCACTAAAAGACAGAATAGTGAAACAAGATCAGCTGATGAAGAAAGTCAACACTGAGAAGACACAGCTGATAGAAGATGTGGAAAGGGTCACAGCTGAATCGGAAAGGAAGTCAGCTGAGATCATTGAGCTGAAAATCACCGAAGAGGTACTATCTAAGAAGATAGTAGCTCTCATCAAAGCCACGTCAACAATGGACGAGATCATTAGTGCTCGCCGTCCAAAGAAGACTCAAAGCGGGACCTGGATACAACGAATCAAAGGATGCCTCAAACATTGCCTCCACAAGTGGAACAAAGGTTATGTTTGTACGAGCAAATGAACCTTCAACCCCAGCAGCTCAGCATCAACAATCGAGGACACAACAGGCGTCGGGAAGAACAGCTGTGAAACATTCTCAAGCTCCGTTGAGGACACAGCAGACGTCAAAAAGAACAAATTGAAACAAGCCTCAAACTCCGTCGAGAACACAGCAGACATCAAGAAGGTCACCAAGTGCGACAACCTCAAGCTCAAATTTCAGACAAAGAACGTGCTCAACCTCAACAAAGACCACAAGCCGGATTTTACAGATACCGACAAAGACCAAAGACGTTGATCGATATCAACCAAGATATCGATGATACCCACCGGATACCACTCATACGAGTATCACCGGATAATCATTTCCACCACAAAGATCGAGACAAGCAGAGACAAAGGAACGTCTCGCCTAGGCACACACTGAAATCAAACAAAATACGTACAACAAAACAAGAAGACACGAAGATCAAGACCTCGCCAAGAATAAAGAAGAACACAATGAATGTGTATATCGACTCAGCTGGGAGAATTATCAGATCTAATGACCCAATTCGAGTCATCAAGCAGATCTGGGTCGTCAAAGGATCTATGTCTAACCCACAAGGACCCAATTAAAACTGGGTACCTGAATTTTAACTTTTTGTTTAGGTTGCAAGGAATCGACGCATCTCTGAGGAGTCGATGAGAACACTTTGGTACTTGGACAGTGGATGTTCCAAGCACATGACGCACCTAAAGCATCTACTCCAGGAGTATATTGAGCGTACAGGTCCACAAGTAACATTTGGTGACAACTCCAAAGGCCTAACCAAAGGTTATGGTACATTTAAAACTAGAAATGTTATAATCCCAAATGTTTCTTATGTACAAGGATTGCAACATAACTTGCTTTCCATTAGCCAATTTTGCGACAACGGTTTTTCTGTCAAGTTTGATGCACAGAATGCACAAAGGAAGCACAGTGGAAACCAAGCAGATACTCCTAAGAGGGAAAAGAGAAGGAAATATGTACTTCACGATCGGAACAAAGAAATTTCCCTCCGAGACTTGTCTTGTATCAAAAAGCAAGAATGAAGTCACCGTCGTGGCAATGCACGGCTGAATCATCTCAACTTCAAGACAATCAACAAACTGGCTAGGAACCAGTTCGCTAATGGAATTCCAGATCAAGTATATGACAAAAGTCATATGTGCAGCGCGTGTCAACAAGGAAAACAAACAAGAATTTCATTCTCTCTCAAGCCAGCTCAGTCAACTGATCGAGTTCTTCAACTTCTTCACATGGATCTTTTTGGTCCAGTTACTCCAGCAAGCTTCAATGGCAGAAAATATACTCGGTCGTTGTGGATGATTTCTCAAGATTCACTGGGTATCATTCTTGTACCGAAGAGCGAAACGAGAACTAAGCCGCCTATCCCGCCGGAAAGATTATCAACACAAGGAGTGCAAGATAATGGCAATAAGATCATATCGTGGAACGGAGTTTCTAAATGAAACTATTTATGATTTTTGCGAGAAGAACGGAGTTCATCACCAAACATCTGCAGCTCGCACACCTCAGCAGAATGGTGTAGCAGAACGAAGAAACGAACTATCAAGGAAGCAGCCTACCTCAATGCTAGCTAGCTCGCCATTCCAAAGAAGTTCGGCCGAAGCAATCAACACAAACTTGCTTCACTCGAATCGCTCCCTACTCACATCAAGACAAGGAAAGACACCGTATGAGCTATGGAACAATGAATACCATACATTGGATATTTCAAGGTATTCGGATCCAAATGTCACATCCTCAATAATGGGAAGACACAACTCAAGACGTTCGACGAAAAGACAGACCGAGGAGTATTCCTTGGTTACTCCGCTGTGAGTAAAGCATACAGAGTCTTCAACAGAAGAACTCAAATAGTCGAAGTAACTCCACATGTTACCTTTGACGAATCCTCCTTCGAATATAGAGATTCTATCAAACGAAGAAGCGAAGGAGAATCTTCAAGATTGATTCAGACAAGGGCTCAAGAGAATAGAATCGTAACCGGCCGAACCATTAATTTGGGACAATTAGCCAGAGGAGTAAATTCAAATCAACCAAGAAGCTCCACCAAATTGAAATCAAGAAGAAGCTTCAACGCCAAATCAAGTTTAACATCATCACCGGAAATCCAAACACAAACCGAGTCCCCACTCCATCTCCACTCGAGCCTCTACAGACATCTCCTCAAAATCCAAATCAAAGAGAGCCAAACTCTCAAGATTTAACTCCAGAACAACTCCAAGACAAACGAAATTTAGCCACTTCAAGCATCAATCAACTGGAAGAAGAAATTCGTAAGAGGAGAAGATGGATTGAAGATCATCCATCATCAGCAATCATTGGAGAACCTTCCGACCAAGTCAAAACCATAAGCTCAGTTGCTCAAGCTTCATCGGATCATCAAGAGGTACCGACACACCAACTCTCGCAGAGCTAGAACTGACGGTCTATGATGAAGACACAGCTCTAATGGCGTGTTACGTAGCTCAAGTGCCAGAGCCTCAATCAATTCTTGAAGCTTTGAAGAGTGTGCCTTGGACAAATGCCATGCAAGAAGAGCTGAACGAATTCCTCAGAAATTGTGTCTGGGAATTAGTCGACAGACCTCAAGAAGTCAAAGTCATAGGACTCAAATGGATATTCAAGAACAAGTTGGATACCCTGGGAGTCGTCATCAGAAACAAAGCTCGACTCGTTGCCAAGGGCTACACTCACAGAAGGAATTGACTTCGAAGAATCTTTTGCTCCAAGAGCACGATTAGAAGCAATCGACTATTTCTCGCCTTTGCAAGACATCACAAATTCAAGGTCTATCAAATGGATGTGAAGTGTGCATTCCTAAATGGAGAAATCAAAGAAGATGTCTACGTTGAACAACCTTCAGGATTCGAAGTAGAAGGAAATAAAGTCTACAAACTAAAGAAGGCTCTTTATGGATTAAAGCAAGCACCTAAAGCTTGGTATGACACTCTGTCAAATTTTCTCTTATCCAAAGGATTCAAGAAGCGGCTCAAGAGATTTAACTCTCTTCACCATCAAGTCAGAGAAGATATTCCGGTTGTTCAAATCTACGTAGACGACATCATCTTTGGATCAAGATCAAGATTCTTATGCCAAAGATTTGGAGAGATGATGTCAGAGAAGTTCCAAATGTCCATGATGGGAGAAATGAGTTTCTTCCTAGGACTTCAAGTCAAGCAATCTTCGAAGTGGATCTTCATAAATCAATCCAAATACGTGAAAGACTTGATCGCCAAGTATGGAGTTCAATCAAGGTGAACCGTAAAGATTCCAATGAACACCAACTCTGGAAGATTGAACCAGAACCGAAGGGAAGTCGCTGATTCCAAAGAAATACAGAGGGATAATAGGATCCCCGTCGTATCTAACAAAGAAGTCGTCCGTACATCTCTTTCGCAATGGTGTGTGTGCCGATTTCAAGTTGATCCAAAGGAAGCACACATGCAAAGCCAAGAACATTCTCAAATACCTCAAAGGAACTCGTAATGTTGGCCGTGGTACTCAAATTAAGACAATCTACAAACCTGACCGGATACTCGTATTCGTACTTCGCCGGAGATCGATTGGACGTAAAATCAACTTCGTGAACTTGTCGCTCTTAGGAAGTAAGTTGATCTCATGGTTTTCAAAGAAACAAACGTGCGTCGCAACTTCCACGACGAGAAGCGAATATATGGCCGCCGGAAAGCCGCCGCTCGCAAATTCTCTCTGGCCGAAACATCACCGGATGACTATGAAGTAAAACCGGACAGTTCCAATTTTCGTGATAGCTCAAGTGCGATTGCCATATCGTAGAATCCAAGATTTCACACAAGATGCAAGCATGTAGACGTACGACATCATTTCATCGTAGATCACGTAGAAAATAAGGATGTGATTGTTGAGAAAATTCACACGTACATACAAATGGGCCGATATTCTCACAAAACCGCCGATAGAAGCAAGATTCAAAATGCCGTGCGGATTACTTGGACTTCTCAACCCGTGACGATGCTTCACCTCGAATGGAAGCAGACCCGAATGGAAGCAGACCTACCGAACGAAAGCAGACCACCTACCGAATGAAAGGCATCAAGCCGAATACAAGCAAATAACCGAAAATCGAATCAATGTCACCGATATCACTGAGAAAGAATTCAAATTTAAACCAGATGCCGAAAGGAAAGGATTATTCACCGAGGGGGAACCAAATTGAACCACGATGACCCAAAGACACCCACTCAACCGAGGTATCACCGACTACAATGATCAGCTGAGAGGTTTGAAATAACTTTAATTACACCTACTCAATCTGTTTTCTGTCAATTCACATCTTGTCATTTCTAATCAATATTAATTAAAAGTCTGCAAAGAATTGAATAATGGGAGTTTCGAGGCAAAAGTCAAAGCGCCTCAACCGTTCTCTCTCGCGTATTAAATTGACATGACGCGAGAATCACTCCCGCCGTAGATCTTCTTATCAATGTACAAATCTTGATCGTCCATTCTTCAAGAAATCTCTTTAAATATGCTAGAAGATATACGCTTCAAACGTAGAAAGTTTTTTTTTGCATTCTTTCTTATTTCCATCAATTGGTATTGTTTGTTTCTACTAACAAAAGATGCAGAAAAAGAACATGGAATCCAGAAAGATGTCTCCCGAAGCCAATCAAACTCCGAAGAATCCGTCAAAGCTTCAAGATAAGAGTTGCTTAACTCTCGAAACCTCAAAGAAGACGGAAGTCCAAGAAGGTGAAGCCCATCGACGTAACTGTGCCGCCAAGGAGACCGCAAAGCTCAAGAACGTCATCCACTGCGAAGGTGCGTAAAACTTTCCGGGAATGACAAAGGAAAAGACCTCCTCAACCCCATCGTTTCTCTCAACATAAAAGAGAGAACGGGACACACAACTCCCCGGGATGCAAAAATCAACGTCAACCGTACCCGGACCGTATGTTGATGAAACCGGAGTATTGGGCGGTCATTTCAAAAGCTCCCGCTCCGCCACGTGAGGCACGTAAAAAGATGCGCAGGAAACAAAGCAAAGATGCATCTAACTCCGTCCCACCGAATCGGAAACAACTTGAGGAGACAAAATATATCAAGCACCGTCTTCAAACCGAAGACTCAAGTCAAATGTGCTTCGGGCCACAGCAGAGAAGCCAGCTGACATTATGAGAGAATTCGTAATCACTCTCCGAGGAGCAGAAGGCCCTCAAGCGGTCGTTTCGTACGGTGGAAGAGAAGTTCACGTCCCTGCTTGAACATAATCATCACCAACACCGCAACGGAGTATTCAAGCTGAACAACCAAGCTTAAACCCCATGACAGATGGGATACTTCAACCGCATTCTCTTCGCTTCTTCACTTCCACAGGACACCTTCTTCGAGATCTTTCAATAAAAGATGCTCAAGTCCCCGCACCAAGCTCAAATGAGAAACTTCACCTACTCAACGATCACCGTCATTGGATGATGATGATATGAGCTGAATACAAATCCCTCAAGTGCTGTATCAGACTTTCTCATTCAATCTAAGAAGTCTGAAGAAGCAAAATTGCAAGGAATGAAGTTATGCCCGACTCAGAAGATGCTATCTCCCGTGCTAACTCATCCCTCCAAGCACTCAGCTGGACTGCCCCAGCTGAATCAGGCCAAGGACGCTGTGTCTGCAACCACAGCTGAGGCTAATGCAACTGAAGAAGAGCTACGAATACAACAACCGAGCCACTAAGACTCTAAACCTCGCCGCCGTAGCCGAAAACCACGCCGCCAAACTAAAACATCGCAACATGACGATGGTGAATATCTCCCACCCCGTTTTGATCATGCCAAAAAGGGAAGTAAGGGAGAAGAGAGACAAGTCAATGAAGAGGCAACCGTTAGCTAGAGGAACCGACTGGATCGAATCGCAGAGGAAACGAGTCAAAAGAAAAAGCAACGGATTTGCAGAAGAAGACCCAACCAACCGGGATCAAGATCGAAGGATCAAGATCGAAGATTTTTTTTTCTTCTTCTTTCTTTTTCATGTGTTATAATGTATTTTCTTACATTAATAAAACACAAGTTTCTCTCGCATCATAAGTTGTCTCGCTAGGTTTTGGCATCATCAAAAAGGGAAATTGTTGGGAAAATTATAAGGTTTCGATTTGATACCAAAACCCAACCGATTCTCCAACCGAATAGATGATCGCGCCAACCTAAATAGTGTTTTCCAAATTTCGCCTGTTCGAGCCTTAGATGTTCTAGGATTACAAAGTTAAGGAAGCGGAAGACAAGACCGACCCACCGTGTCTACAAGCAGAGTCGACTACGGAAGACAAGAATACCCAACCAGTGTTCACAATGGAGTCGCCTAGCAAAAGACACAGAACGTCAACCTTCACTGAGTGATCCAACAGAGCTCGATCAAGCCGAAGAGAATTCGAGCCGAGTTCAAAACACAAATGTCCAAATTCGTACGTAACAAAGGAACTATCTCCGAAGACTCCACGACGAGACAGTCCCTACCGAATTCAAAAGCTACTCTAAAGGCGAAAATCCCGGAATCGTAGGAAGTCAACCTACCTCGACCAACGAGGGATTGCCGCGACGCATCCTAGACTTCAGAACCTAGGATGTGACACAAATGAAGACAGGTGCAGATACGCCCAACGGCAGATCTTGTATTTAAGAAGAGTAGGTAAGATTCAAACGGCTCCTCCAACGGCTAGTCTTGAATCTCTACCTATATAAACCCGTCTTCAACCTCAGGATCAGATACGAAAAACTCTCTACAAGCTTTCATTTTCTGAATTCATTATTCTTTCAAAAGCTCCCAAGCAGTTCTACATAGATAAAAGAACACTTTATCTTAAAGTGTTTCTAGTTAAGAAACTGCTTAGTTTTTCGTCTGTTCCCTAGGCCAAACTCATTGTATATCTAAAGCCTAGATTTCGAACGAGTTCATCATACTCTGAAGTTCTTAATTGTAAGAACTCGTTCACAGTTGGAACCCCATACCCAAACCCAAACCCAGAAAGGTTAGGTAAAGGTACGCTTGCTCGAAGCGCGTAATTCGAGTGGATAGGTTCTTCAAGCACCCGCAAACCGAAGGTGTATAGGCTTGATGTTGCCCGCAACCGTTGGAACACAACTCGGGTTAGAGTTGTGAAGTTGCTTGGTACTTGGAAACCAAGTGGTAGTGGATTACCCAACTCGGTCGCGGACGTAGGAGGTGTTACTCCGAACCACGTAAAAACTCGCGTGCTTCTATCTCTCTCTTTACTTTTACTTTATATTCAAATTTCGTGCACTAACGCCTTCATATCATTGCATACTTGTTCAAAATCGCACACACAATGTTTCCAAAGACAACCGTGTCTTTCGAAAAGTTGCACAACCTGACTAAGCTGAAAACGATAAGTTAATATTTTCAAACTGAGTTTTTCTAAGTAACTGAGCTAAGTTTTCAAACCACCACTTTCCGCACCGCCAGCTGAGTTGTTTACCCAGCTGACCCTCCCCAGCTGGATCAATAACTGAGCTCTCACTCAACTCCGTTTTAACTTGATAAAAGTTTCGAAAAATCTACTTGGTGTATTCACCCCCCCCTCTACACCAAGTACCCAGCTCAGGGACCATCAAAGTTGGTTTCCCACCTTGTAGTGTCAAATTTTACTATCACTTCTCTCCATCCCTCAGGACATTTCAGATTCACTGGAACTTTGTTACTCTGAGATGTTTGAGGGTGTGCTTCTCGAATGAGACTCCGACTCCTCCCATATGGCAAAGACATGATTCTGTCTCCTTGGAAAGATAATCTCCCTGAAGTTATCCTGAGACTTTGGTCGTGTCTCATGACTTCTCTATCTCGGATTTGAATGTCCACATTCCTTAACCGAGCAATTTCCACTCTATCGGGACAAACCGCCGTTGTCACCTTGTTGAATATATCTGGTATCTCAATGAACTTCTTTCCCAGAAATAACTCAGTGTGATGTGAGTTGGAAAGAGCATATGATACCTGATAAGTAATGGAGTAAGGCCTATTTCCTTCCTCCAATAAATCTTTGCGTTTAAAGTCCTGATAAAGCGTCAGGGCTTTGCTGAAATGGGTATCATTAAGATTGTAAGCAATCTTTGGATAAATGATTCCCACTACTTGTCCTGCACAAAGATCTCCCGCAATTGTTCCCAATACGGAATCTCTCAGGTTTCTAACTCTTTTATCGCATATAGCGATATCGATCGGCGTGTGAACTCCGGTAAAGAGAGCCGATTTTAACATCAACTGGATTGCTCCAATATGGATCCAGTTCATCTTTTCAGCGACTTCAGGCATCATCTTTGATAGATCTTCCCTGATGTCACTAGCTGGAATCAACTGCATCTCCACTTGATTCCCTGTAAGCTCTATAGGAAGCGACATTTCTCGTCTAGAAATTCCATAGACGATTTGTTGTTTTCTGCTCCTTAGATTAAAGTTCCTTAGAACTTGATCTATGTTGTTTGCTGAAAAGCCTTGATGCTTTTGTATATTCAGACTCTTCTTCATGATTTTGTCAATCAGACTTTGAGAGAGAGTTGTGTGACTAGAGAATCCCGTCCTGTCCTCTTTCTCCTGATGAACAATCTTTGGATCAGTCTGACTCCGATCTATTTCCATCAGACCATTCTGAATCTTCTTCGCTGAAGACTTCTTCTTGTTCATATATACTCTCATCTGAGGGTATATCTTCGAACTGATATACTTGTACCAGTTCCTGGTAGTAGACGGCATCTTCGATATCCGGAGTAGATTCGAATTTATTGATACCTCTTCTCTCGTTGTCAGGACAATTTGTGGAAATATGCCCTTTCGCACCGCACGTCCAGCAGTTGCAATTCTTGAAACTTTCATTAACTCTGGTGTGAGTTCTCCTGAAAGTTTACCATTTTGAAAGCGTAGGATCGATTAGCAAAATATGTAATAAAGAAATACGTAACTATCATTTTAATAGCTAAAATAGGAGGGTAAATACATGATTTTATATGATTTTGGTTAACTAGTCCAATTTTTCCCCAATTTTCACACAAAATTACACTTTTTTAGAAAATGTCTCAATAGATATAATTAGAAAAGTCAAAAAATCTTGGTGGTTATGTGTTATACATGTCTTCAAAACTGGTTATGGGGGTACACACTATCACCATACTGGATATACATAAATAATACTCATAATTATAAGTACGAAGGGTTTTATTTTTTATTATTATTACAAAGAGGAACTCCATAATTAGGCCCGAATGCTCGAACCGAACTATCCCATATTTTTTTATTATCTCTGCACCCAACTGTCCCAAATTTTGGGTATGATTTAATAGATTTAATATAAAAAAATTACTCATGTGGGGTTTTAAAACTTTTAATCATGCTTAATTAATTATTTAATTTTTTTTTGGAGAAACTTAATTATTTAATTAGTAGCCGAATTTTCGCATAAAAAATATTTATTGTTGTAATGAGAGGGACCGACAAGATACAAGCGAGCGGTCAACTTTGACATGCTTTTCAATTAATGTTATGTTGGTATGCATCACCTCAACTTTATAAATCCAATACGACAAATTAATTTCATTAATAAAGTATACATATATGCTTAAATTAGTACAATATGATATACAAGACGTGACATAAATAAATCGAGTGGATGAAATTCCAACAAATGTTGTGGCATGTGTTATAAAATAATGCATAAACATGCATTTAACTTTCTTATTAGATTTTCGGTTGGCTTAATAAGATCCATGAATTTTCCATTTGAATGAAGAGCCAAAATTAAATTTAATGATTCAATTGAACTAAATGTATGTTTGAGGATCCAAGTGAAATAAAATAGATACAAAACTTAAAATCCAATTACAACATATATAGTACAAGGTTTTATAGTACAAGGTTTTAGAAAGTTCGGTATATGAGAAAATTATAGAAGTTCAAGTATCTATCTATGTATTATTAAAATAACTTATAAAGTTAAATTTTATCAGTATCATATATTTTGTTTGTTTGTGTAACTTGCTACTTATAGTCAATTACAATTTTCATTGTAAAATAAAAAAATCTACACGAAGTGATTGAAGTTGAAGGGATATTGGGGAGGGAGGGACGGTTGAGGAGGTGTTGGATCAAAAGTAGAGTGAAATTTGTAGACCTAACTTTATTTTCTATTTTTTCTATAACATATAATGCAATCAAAGTTTTGATTCTCATACATGGAAAAGATCAAATCTTTATTTTTTGTCTACTTGATTTCCTACCAATGTCTGCGATAGCTTACGTGGTGGGGGCCTATTGGTTATTTACACGTGCAGTTGCCTAGGTTTGTATGGATGTGATTAGAAGGGATCCTATGTTTTTATCCCATGATATTTTATTTTTTATTATGAGCGATCTTTTTTTTTAAATAACTTCCCATATTCGAAAATATGTAGTTCTTCTTTAAATATAATTATTTCTATATATATATATATATATATATTTCTCTTCACGCTTACTGGCTCTGATACCACTTAGCGTGGTATCTCCTTAAAATTAAGGATATTTAATCAGAGTGCTTAATTTAAGCAGATAATAAAGACCCTTGTTGTTCAAAGAGTCTTAAGCTTCGTTTAGCGGATTTAAGAGTAGGATAAAAATATATCCTTTTTGAAACCTCTGGAATTTCAGAGTCTTCAATACATTCAATTAAATAAGAAATAAAATTTCTAATAGAAGATATTTTATCTCTAACAGTTAATTTATAATTTTTATAATAAACATAATCATAATCATGCGGTGCATTCCAAAATTCATATGAATTGCAAGGAAGATTCATAAAACAAGAACTTACATTAATTCTTGGGGAGCGTTACACTGGAATTATTACAATACGAAGAGAGGAAAGTGAGGAAAGGAGAATATTACAAGAGAAAGGAAATCAGAGAAAACAGAGAAAGCAGAGAAAGGCGTGTCCTCAAAACATCTGAGGACGGGCTATTAAATAGCCAAAAGAAAAAGAAACGACAAAAAGTAAACATACTATTCATAAATAGTAACAAACTATTCATGAATAGTAACCTACAATCTAAAAAGAAAACCTACAAAACCTATGATGATATGCGTATTTCGCAGTTATTATTTTTGTAGTTCTCCTTCAAGAAGAAAACTCATGCAGTCTAGATCTTCGTAGGGATCTTGGGCTTCTTCAAAATTTTCAATTTCTTTCATTTCAAGATTCGAGATATTTTTCTCTGCGAAGAAGAGGAGGAACTTGCTTTAGTAATTTCTGATTGTCTTTTCCAAAACTTCTTTCCACATATTATTAATGGAGTCTTTATCCATTTTCTGGAAAAGTTCTTTAAGTAAGGAGTCTGAGGAAGGAGTCTGTGCATTGAGACTTCTGTAAATTTGTTGAGATGGTTTGATAGCCAAAACTCCTCGTCTATCATAAATTTTTCCTTCGCCAAAGAAATCTTCTTTGGGCCACCATTTGATAAGAATTCTCCTAACTAAAATTGTTGGAGTGAATTGAATTTCATTCTTTTCTCTTTTTTGCTCTTGCAAACCATAGTCCCATCTTAAAATCCATGGAACAGAGTAATAGTTTGCAAATTGCAAAACTGCATTAAGACTTTCAAGGTTGTCATTAACCTGTTGAAATTTTTTCCAAATCATTTTTATTTTCTTAGGAAATATACAAGGTGATACCCCCCATGAAAAGAAAAATGTTGAAAACCAAATGGGGATGTATTGTGTAACATCATCAAGATCAAATTTAATCCACCACGAATGCTTTTTAGCATTATTTTCATAAATAAACAAATTATCCCAAGCTTTAATATAATAAAAAAAACTATAAAAATTTGGGAGTGCTTTATAATTTTCAAGTTGCCTGCTTTGATAAAGAGGCAATCCCCAATCTGAGGAAGAAAGAATTTTCTTAATAATACATTTAGAATAAGCGTATTCTTTACCGCGATCCATATGTTGAATTTCAACAGATCCAGTTTCAGTAAGAATTGCTTCAAAATATTCTCGACTTTTCTTTCCAAAGATTGGTAGCATATCTTTATTAAGATAGCTTTGTGCCAATTGATTTGGAGAAAGACCTTTTAGATCTTTTTCAATTGGAAAACAATTAATATATCCCAAAATAATATATGGGTATCTAATTTCTTCTTTTGAACCCTTTTGAAGGAAGATGGCGTTTTGATAATATTGAATTTCATATGCCATTTCATCTTCTTCAAATTCTTTGTTAGGATTAAATTTCGGAAAATCTTTTAGATCAAGAAAATCATCATCTGATTTTTGTTGATCATTTGATTTCTGTTGAGAAGGCTTTTTAGCCATATTTGATGAAGTTGACTTTTTAGTCAAATTAACCATTGGTCTTTTGCCCATGGACCGTTGTTTTACCATGGTGTTCCAAGCTTCTGCCCTGCAAGAATTCTCTGGTTAGAAAATCTGGTAATGAATTAGATTTTCCAAAGAATATGCTCAATATCAAAATCAAAACATGCAAGAATGGATTGCCATCTAGCAAAAATTTGTTTTGATGCAATATTCTTAACATCTTTTAAAAGAATATCTTTAGCTGATTTACAATCAACTCTAATTAAATTTTTTTTATTTAAAATATCACTTTCAAATTTAGTGACACATTTGACAATGGCAAGTAATTCTTTTTTAATAGTAGAATAATTCTTTTGAGAGTCATTCCAATTTCCAGAAGTAAATCTGACTAGTTCTTCTTTAGAACTGTTGGAATTCTTTTGTTTAAGGATTCCACCATATCCGATTTCGTATGCATCAGCTTTCAATTATTTTAAATGCTTCGTGATTAGCAATAGACAAACATGGGAGTTCTTTAACTCTTTCTTTTATTCTTAAAATGTTTCGTATGCTTATTAGTCCAAGGTAAAGGATTTTTCTTTAACCTTTGGAATAATAACTTACAATCTTGTGCAAGATCTTGGTAAAAATCACCTATATAATTTAGGCAACCAAGGAAACGTTGTAATTGATTAAGATCAATTATTTTATCAGGAAATTTATCTGCAAATAAAATTACCCGTTCAATTGGAATAATAATTTTATTCTCAATATAATGACCAAGGAATTTAATTTTAGTCTGAAAAAGTTTAACCTTTTTAATATTTATAGCAAAACCAGCTTTTTTAGTAGTTTGTATAAATATATTGAGATGCTTAAAATGTTGTTCTATATTTTCTGAAAATATTAGAACGTCATCAATATAAACTAAAATAAAATCCATATGAGGATTATAAATTTGATTCATAATATTTTGAAATTCCATTGGAGCATTTTTTAAACCAAATGGCATAACATTCCATTCAAAATGCCCAAAAGGAACTGTAAAAGCAGTTTTATATTTATCTTCTTCATTTAGAAGAATTTGATAAAAACCCAGATTTAAGATCGAATGAAGAAAATATATTTCCTTTAAACATTCGATTAATTAAATCTCTTTTATTTGGTAATGGATGTTTTATCCATTTAAGAGCTTTATTAAGCGGTTTATAATTAATAACTAGTCTTGGAGCTCCTCTTTCGATTTCAGCAGCATTTTCAACATAAAATGCTAGACAACTCCATAGACTTTTACTAGGTCTTATTAAACCCTTTTTAAGAAGACTATCAATTTCTTCTTTACAATATTTTAATAATCTTTCATTCATAGCAATAGGTCTAGCTTTAGTGGAAATATTATTTTCATCAAAGCCATCTATATAGGGAAGACTAATTTCATGTCTTTTTCTATTCCAAAAAGCATTTGGAACTTCTGCACAAATTTCATCATTAATTTGTTGAAAAATATTTTTTATTTTATTCTGAATTTTTTCAGAATTAATTTTTTCTTTAATATTTCTAAAATTTATCTCTTCCTTAAGAGAATAAATAAATTTATTTTTATTATTAATAACTTTTTGAATTAAATTAATAGATTTAGTAATAGGAACCGATGAAAAAGGAAAATGTAAATTTTTTCCTCTAACCTTTGCAAAAAGTCCTTTCTCATTAATTTTATTAATGGGGAAAAGCATTTGGAAAAAAGGTGTTCCTAAAATAACTGGAGTAGAAATATTTTTTATTAAAATAAAAGATGTGTTAAGACAAACTCCTGAGTTACAAATAGCAACATCTGATAGTTTGTAATTTACAATGAGTGGTTGCTTATTAGCCGCAGTAATAAATTGAGTAGTTTTTGAATAATATTTTGAAGGGATAATTCCTTCACTAATACAATTAACATCTGCTCATGTATCAAGGAGTGCATTAATAGTAATAGAAAATTCTTTGTTAATAATCAAAGTAACTTCAGAATACCATTTCTGAGATCGGATTTAATCAATTTTATTGACCCAAATTAAATCCTTAAAAATAATTTGATTAATTTTAGAATCTTCTTCTCTATTGGAGATGACATCATCTTCTTCATCTGATGTTGATGAATCATTCTTCCAATTGTTGATTTTGAGAAGATCAAACCTTTCATTAAGGTTTTTGACTTCAGATTTTATCTGATTAATTTCTGCTTTTAATTCAGAAATTGTGGGTTCTCTTTCACTAAAATTAGCCTTATCTAATATTTTTTGATAAGAGTATAATTCTCTTTCTTGACTAACTTGTTTAGTTAGTTTAGTTTGTCTTTGTTCTTGATTAGAACTAGATGATAAAGTAAGATAATGTTCTATAGCTTTTCTTTTTTCTATAGGATCTATGATTTGATCTATTAGATCAAGAATAAAGTTTTCTTCTTTTGAAATAACATTAATTTCAAGACCCATAAATTTTATAAGACAAACATTACAATCACAATATTCACCACAATCCTGTGGTGTTGATTGTTCTTCTTCTGATTCATTTTCAGAAGATTCAACAGAAGAATAATCTTTAATAATATTAACAAAAATATCATCTTGTTCTTCTTCATTGAGAAGAATACTGCATAAAGATTCTTTAAATCTCTATCAATATTAAGATTATTAATTTTCTTTTTAACATAACATTTATTTGCTTTGTGACCAATTTTGCCACATTTCCAGCAAACAGGCTTAACATCATCATCTTTTTAGCCTTTTTTTATCCTTTTAGGATATCCTCTTTTAACAGACTGTTTAGAAGAATCTTTTGGATAAATTTTTTTTTTATTTCTAAACTTATGTTTTTTCTTTTTTCTATTAGGAAAATTCTCATATTGTAATCCAATTTGATCACAGAAATTTCCAATTATATTTCTATTTTCATTCTTTTGCAATTCAAGCTGTCTTTTTAGCTTGATATCATTGTAAAGAACAATTCCTTCTGCAGTAATTTCTGCATATATGTCTCCATAAGTGAGTTTTTCCCACTCAATTTTTCCATTAGAAAATTTAGTTTTAAGTTTATTAGAAACTCTTTCTGCAAAGAGTGGAGGAAGTCCTGAAATAAATTTTTCTTTCCAGAAATTCATACCACAATCATTGCGAGTTAGAACTTTAGACATAAAAACATCTTTATACCATCTAAAATCAGATAGTGTTGAACATCTAAGGTTCATAAGCTGTTTTTGAGATCTATCTAGTTGAAGTTCATTAGCTCCAACAAAATTAGATAAAATAGTATAAATTAATGTATTAACAACATCAGATTCTTCTCTATTAGAGATAGGATCATTAATACTGGCACTAAGAATTTTATTCTTAGCTTCTTTTGAGATATAAAAATCCCACCACCCTTGTAGTGACTAAAGAAACCAAGAATAATAGCTTGAGCAATTTGCCTATCATTATTACCTTTAATTTTAGCAGCAGAGGAATAAATAAGCATTTGCTTGACAATAGTTTTAATCTGATATTCAGATTTTCCATCAATATTCCATTCTGTAATAGATTCGCCATTGAATTGAGCAAAATCCTTACCTTCTTCAATTTGAAGATCAATTGGTGTAGCTTTTGTATAATACGGTTTAACATTAGAAACTTTAACAATTTTATTAACTTGCATTTCTTCATCAGAAGTTTCTATTGAAGAATTTTCTTCTTTAGTAATAACTGAGATGATTTTAGAACTACTCTCACCTTTTTCAGTTACACTAATTTTTTGAAGTCTATTGATTAAACCATCTAGAAAATCATTATCTTTTTTAGAACTTAATAAGAAATTTTCTTTTTTAAGATTCGGTGGAGGTTTAATCATGAGAGAATTATTATTACATTTTTTAATAGGTTTAGGACAAAGTAGTTCTTCAATCCTATTAGTTTGATTACCTAATGAATGTAAAGCAAGATTAGTAAAATTATTTTGCTGTATTAAATTATCAAAATCTCCTTTTCCAGATTCGGTTTTAATAGGAGTAGCATAGATTTCTTTTTCTCCTGTTTTCAAAACAAGAGTTGAAAAGGGTGGATGAATTTCTTCTATTTCTTCCCCTGTTTCATGAATGTAAATTTTATATTTTTTCTCTAAAACAGATAAAAAGATTTTATTAGTAAAATCAGGAAATTCCTTTTTTCTTTGAGTGAAATATAAATTTTCTAACCAAATGAAAAAATCTAGGTTAGAATTATTTATTATATTCCATTCATCATATCTCTTTGTATAAAGAGATTTTTGACCTGATGATAAAGAACAAAGAAACCATTTTCTTTTTTCAACATTTTTAGTCTTATTAAGACTTTTTTCAATTCCTTTTGAAAAAGAAATATTATTTTTAATCATAAAAACATTACTACTATATCCCATATCAGAAAGAGTTGGGGATCCAGGATTTCTCCTAGAATTCCTACTCTCTGGCATTTCAACCTTATATTCAGGTCGAGATATTTGTTCTGGAATTTTATTAATCCTAGAAATACTTATTTTTTCAAAATCAGATAAAGGAATAGAAGATGTAGAAGCTCTAGAAGAGTTTTCATCTAATTTTAGACGAAATTTTCTAGATTCAACTTGATTTCAACATCACCATCAACATACTGAATGATGCTTTCAAGTTTTCTATTTTCTTCTTTTACAGGTGGGGTTACATTTTCAAGCCTCCAGGTTTCTGGAAGAGTAACCTGATTCCACTCTATAGTTTTTGGTACAACTATATTTCCTTTAGCAGTATCCGTAAGAAAGAGAGTTGTTTCTCCTTTTTTAGATCTCATTAGATCAGCATTGATATTATAATTAGAAATAGTAGTGTTCATAACTTTATAGCAGATTCTATAAACAAGAACAGTATTTTCAGAAAGGGATTTCATTTTAAATCCTTCTGTTTTTATATTTAGAGTAAGAGTATCCATAATATGTGGATCTGAAAGAGAAACTGTATAATTTGGAAAACAACTAAAAAATATTGGGCCATCACAAAGTGATGATTCAACAATTCCTAATAAAGAATCTTCTAGTTGTAGGTGCCTTTGGTCTCTTACCATAATTAAAGCACTAACATTTAATCCATCTCTTGTTAACGGTTTTAATCCAATTTGGACCATTCCGAGATGAAGGAATTTAAACTTTTGTAATTTATGATCTTCAATTAGATCTTTTGTAAGCAAATTGAAAGAATCAAATCCTCCATTTAAGGGGATTGATTTTTCTATTGTTTTTACAACATAATTGCTTCGGAATTCAAAGCATCCTTTTTATAAATTTGAGTTTGAGAAATATCTGGTAATTTCCAATCATGTAAGTGTCTCTCAAAATTTTTAGAAAGGATAATTTCTTTATTCTTGTAGTTCTCTGAACTACTTGAAGATGATTTCTTCATTGAGAATGTTCGTAATAATTTATTCATTAAAGTTATTGATTGATACTGTCAAGGATTTAATCTTACCTTACCCTTTAGGCTTTACAGGTTTTACAGATACCCGACTTAGAGCAAAACTCGTGTAGAGCAATCACAAACTTTAATTTATAAATTTTACAAAATTCTTAATGCAGAATTTCTCTTCACGATTGCATTAAGAAATTAGATACCCACATATTAGATACCCATATATTATTTTGGGATATATTAATTGTTTTCCAATTGAAAAAGATCTAAAAGGTCTTTCTCCAAATCAATTGGCACAAAGCTATCTTAATAAAGATATGCTACCAATCTTTGGAAAGAAAAGTCGAGAATATTTTGAAGCAATTCTTACTGAAACTGGATCTGTTGAAATTCAACATATGGATCGCGGTAAAGAATACGCTTATTCTAAATGTATTATTAAGAAAATTCTTTCTTCCTCAGATTGGGGATTGCCTCTTTATCAAAGCAGGCAACTTGAAAATTATAAAGCACTCCCAAATTTTTATAGTTTTTTTTATTATATTAAAGCTTGGGATAATTTGTTTATTTATGAAAATAATGCTAAAAAGCATTCGTGGTGGATTAAATTTGATCTTGATGATGTTACACAATACATCCCCATTTGATTTTCAACATTTTTCTTTTCATGGGGGGTATCACCTTGTATATTTCCTAAGAAAATAAAAATGATTTGGAAAAAATTTCAACAGGTTAATGACAACCTTGAAAGTCTTAATGCAGTTTTGCAATTTGCAAACTATTACTCTGTTCCATGGATTTTAAGATGGGACTATGGTTTGCAAGAGCAAAAAAGAGAAAAGAATGAAATTCAATTCACTCCAACAATTTTAGTTAGGAGAATTCTTATCAAATGGTGGCCCAAAGAAGATTTCTTTGGCGAAGGAAAAATTTATGATAGACGAGGAGTTTTGGCTATCAAACCATCTCAACAAATTTACAGAAGTCTCAATGCACAGACTCCTTCCTCAGACTCCTTACTTAAAGAACTTTTCCAGAAAATGGATAAAGACTCCATTAATAATATGTGGAAAGAAGTTTTTGGAAAAGACAATCCGTAAATTACTAAAGCAAGTTCCTCCTCTTCTTCAGTAGAGAAAAATATCTCAGATACTGAAATGAAAGAAATTGAAAATTTTGAAGAAGCCCAAGATCCCTACGAAGATCTAGACTGCATGAGTTTTCTTCTTGAAGGAGAACTACAAAAATAATAACTGCGAAATACGCATATCATCATAGGTTTAGTAGGTTTTTCTTTTTAGATTGTAGGTTACTATTCATGAATAGTTTGTTACTATTTATGAATAGTATGTTTACTTTTTGTCGTTTCTTTTTCTTTTGGCTATTTAATAGCCCGTCCTCAGATGTTTTGAGGACACGCCTTTCTCTGCTTTCTCTGATTTCCTTTCTCTTGTAATATTCTCTTTTCCTCACTACTTTCCTCTCTTCGTATTGTAATAATTCCAGTGTAACGCTCCCCAAGAATTAATGTAAGTTCTTGTTTTATGAATCTTCCTTGCAATTCATATGAATTTTGGAATGCACCGCATGATTATGATTATGTTCATTATAAAAATTATAAATTAACTGTTAGAGATAAAATATCTTCTATTAGAAATTTTATTTCTTATTTAATTGAATGTATTGAAGACTCTGAAATTCCAGAGGTTTCAAAAAGGATATATTTTTATCCTACTCTTAAATCCGATAAACGAAGCTTAAGACTCTTTGAACAACAAGGGTCTTTATTATCTGCTTAAATTAAGCACTCTGATTAAATATTCTTAATTTTAAGGAGATACCACGCTAAGTGGTATATATATATATATTATATCATAGGAATCCACAACTACTATCTTCGGTGCGTTATGTACGTATTGCAATATAGTAATCAAATATTTTCTATAAAAAAACATAAGTACCTTTTTAAGGAAAAAAAACTTCATTAAAATCACGGACAAACGCAGAAGGATCCTCTGGACCTCTATACAACTCGGAGGTTTATCTTAATCGTGTTAAATAGAAAAATTCTTGAAAATTCTAGCTAGTCTATGTGACACCATATAATTGGTCTAACTAATATGGTTGATATGAAAATCACTACTCGAACTCAAGTGAAACGACAATAGAAAATAATCCCCCCTAACTCAAAGTCGTCTTCTAGTTGAGCAGCCACGGAATCACAAACAATCTTATTATTCTAATTTGAAAATCACGTTACTCATTTATGTTTAATCTAAGACAACACCACCCTCAATCTCATAGCTTCACCTTCATCAATCCGCATATTCCCCGGATCACACAACACCCTCATCAGTCGCTACATAAAAGTGCTAACATGCAAAATAATATGTATATATATAGTACAATTATTTAAGTGGCTATATATAAAAATTGCACATTGTTCTAGAATTCAATAAAGAGAAACCATAACTATACCCATTACTGGATCTTTAATTGTTTTTTTTTTCATTAGGAGAAACTTGTTTTCATTATTTAGATATATAAATTATGATCATGTGTTTATGTTAAAAAAAAATTATGTTGGGAAAATTATAAGGTTTCGATTTGATACCAAAACCCAACTGATTCTCCAACCGAATAGATGATCGCGTCAACCTAAATAGTGTTTTCCAGCTCGCCTGTTTGAGCTTTAGATTTTCTAGGTTTACAGGTTAAGGAAGCGGAAGACAGCAGTCGACCCAGCTGTGTCTACAACAGGAGTCAGCTAGCGGAAGACAGCAGTCGACCCAGCTGTGTCTACAGCAGGAGTCAGCTAGCGAAAGACAGCAGGCGTCAACCTTCAGCTGAGTCCTCCAGCAGAGCATGATCAAGCTGAAGAGAATTCGAGCTGAGTTCAAAACACAGCCGGTCCAACATGCAGAACAAAGGGAACTAACTGAAGACATCACTTCAAGTCAGTCCAGCTCTGAATTCAAAAGCCAGCTCCAAAGGCAGAAGATCCCGGCGTCAGAGGAAGTCAACATGCCTCGACCAATGAGGGATTGCCAAATCAGCATCCTAGACTTCAGGACCTAGGATGTGACACAAATGAAGACAGGTGCAGATTTGCCCAATGGCAGATCTTGAATTTAAGAAGAGTAGGTAAGATTCAAACGGCTCCTCCAACGGCTAGTCTTGAATCTCTACCTATATATAAACCCGTCTTCAACCTCAGGATCAGATAACGAAAATACGAAAAACTCTCTACAAGCTTTCATTATCTGAAATCATCAATCTTTCAAAAGCTCTCAAGCAGTTCTACATAGTTCAAAGAACACTTTATCTTAAAGTGTTTCTAGTTCAGAAACTGCTTAGTTTTTCGTCTGATCCCTAGGCCAAAATCTTTGTATATCTTAAAGCCTAGATTTCGAACGAGTTCATCATACTCTAAAGTTCTTAATTGTAAGAACTCGTTCACAGTTGGAACCCCAAACCAAACCCCTCTTACCTAGAAAGGTTAGGTCAAGGTTACGCTTGCTTGAAGCAGAAAATTCAAGTGTGTAAAGTTTTTTCAGTACCCGTAAACTGAAAGGTTAGGCTTGACAGTGCCCGCAAACTGTTGGAACACAGCTCGGGTTAGAGTTGTGAAGTTGCTTGGTACTTGGAAATTAAGTGGTAGTGGATTACCAGTGAACCTGGTCGTGGACGTAGGAGTTGTTACTCCGAACCACGTAAAAACTTGCGTGCACTTTACTTTCTCTTTATATTCAGTTTTGTACTAACTCTTTCATAACATTGCATATTTGATCAAAACTGCATACGCAGCTGCTCTCCAAAGACAGCTGTGTCTCTCTGAAAGTTGCACAACTTGACTAAGCTGAAAACCTAAAGTTAATCTTTTCAAACTGAGTTTTTCTAAGTAACCGAGCTAAGTTTTCAAACCACCACTTTCCGCACCGCCAGCTGAGTTATTTACCCAGCTGACCCTCCCCAGCTGGATCGATAACTGAGCTCACCATCTCTGTGATTTAACTTGAAAAAGTTTTTAGAAATCTATTTGGTGTATTCACCCCCCCTCTACACCAAATACCTAGCTCAGGGACCATCAATTGGTATCAGAGCAGTGGTTCAACTGACCACCGTTTCTATATCAAGAGATCTCTCTTGACAATTTGTCAGTGGTCATCTGAACAGATCCTCTTTGTGAAAAACTCATATTATTACATACTGCATATTTCTATGGATTCTTATCTTAACAGGAATCTTCCCACCTTCTCGGTAGACGATTATGCAATATGGAAGTTCAGACTGAAGAGCTTTCTCTGTACGCATCATGATATGATGTGGGACGTCATTACAGACGGACCCATCATCATCTACAAACCAGGGAACGAGCTTGTCCCAACTCAAGATGGCGAACAATCAAGATATCAGCTCATTTCCAAGCCCAAGAGTGAGCACACCTCAGAAGAAAGGAAGCAGGCTGGACTAGACAGCTTCGCGAGGAACACCATATCTTCAACGGTCTCCAATGCCTACCTCAGCAAAATCATCAACTGCGAAACCGCAAAGGAGATGTGGGAAACCCTAGCAAAGCTATGTGAAGGGTCGGAGGAGATAAAGAAGAATAAATTCACGATTGCATGCCAGAAGTTTGATAACTTCAAGCAGCTGGTCAACGAGTCCATCGAAGGGATGGAACTCAGATTCTCCAATATTGTGGTGGAAATAGAAACCATCAGAACTGGGAAATACACCCAGCGAGAAAAGAATCTAAAAGTTCTTTCAGCGCTCACAGCTGAATGGAACACCTATAAGGTGGTACACCAAAGTCGAAGTGACTTAGGTGATCTTTCAACTGAAAGATTATACTCCCTGCTCAAAGCCAACGAGTACAACTTGAAGATTACAATGAAAGAATCTTCAAACAATCAGAATGATGGAGAGCTGACACCTGCAACAAAGGAGATTGCGTTCAGAGCCAACTCTGACAAATCCGCATACATGCAGTCAGCTGAGTCATCGAAGAAGGATAAGAAGGACATGAGCAAGGAAGAGCTACTTGAAGAAATAGCCATGCTGGTCAAAAACTACAACAGACTCAACACCAGCAAGGGCAAATACAAGAAGTTCGCAAGAACTTACAGAGACAAGTACGCAGCAGCTGATGAGAAGTCAGCTGACAAACGAACAGAAGAAGGTTGCTTCAACTGCAAGGAACCAGGACACTACCGGCTAGATTGTCCAAAGCTGTCCAAGAAAGACAAAGACCAACTGAAAGCTAAGGCAGCTGACAGAAGGAGAGCTTATATCACCGATGAAGAATCAGAGTGCAACAAAATGGATGACATGCCATTTTCAGACTCGGAAGAAGAAGCCCTGATGGCCCATGATGAACCTGATTGGGATACATGCTTCATGGGACAAACAGACGGCATCGATGAAGATGAGGTAATGTCTCGAACTCAAAATCTATCTAACATCTCACCATCACACGAACACTCTACACAGGTCTCAGAATCTGGACTACCTGATTGGAGTCTAGTAGAGAAAGTAATGAACGATTCCAAGGAGCTTCAAGAGATCCTTGACGTCATTATGTGTGAGAATGCCGAGCTGAAGGTAGAACTGGAAAAGACAAAGGTATCAGACGCAGCTGATACAACACAGCTCCAACAGGAAGTTGTTTCACTAAAAGACAAAATAGTGAAACAAGATCAGCTGATGAAGGAATTCTACTATGAGAAGAAACAGCTGATGGAAGATGTGGAAAAGGTCACAGCTGAATCGGAAAAGAAGTCAGCTGAGATCATTGAGCTGAAAAGCACCGAAGAGGTACTATCTAAGAAGATAGTAGCTCTCATCAAAGCCACGTCAACAATGGACGAGATCATTAGTGCTCAACGTCCAGCAGCACTCAAAGCGGGACTGGGATACAACGAATCAAAGGATGCCTCAAACATTGCCTCCACAAGTGGAACAAAGATAATGTTTGTACGTGCAAACGAACCTCCAATCCCAGCAACTCAGCATCAACAGTTGAGGACACAGCAGGCGTCAGGAAGACCAGCTGTGAAACATCCTCAAGCTCCGTCGAAGACACAACATGCATCAAGAAGGTCAGCTGTGCGACAAGCTCAAGCCCAACTCAGACAGCAACGTGCTCAATCTCAACGAAGACAACATGCTGGATTTTACAAATACCAGCAACAACACGTTGAACGATATCAACCGAGATATCAGAGATACCCAGCTGGATATCACTCATATGAGTACCAGCTGGATAATCATTTCCAGCCACAACATCACATGAGACAGCAGAGACAAAGGAACGTCTCAGCTAGGCACACAGCTGGAAACCAAAAGAAATCAAGACATCAAAACGGGAAGACACTGAGATCAAGACCCCGCCAGCAACAACCGAAGAACACAAAGAATGTGTATATCGACTCAAATTGGGAGAGAATTATCAGATCAAATGACCTAATTCGAGTCATCAAGCAGATCTGGGTCGTCAAAGGATCTCTGTCTAACCCACAAGGACCCAATTAAAACTGGGTACCTGAATTTTAATTTTTTATATAGGTTGCAAGGAATCGATGCATCTCTGAGGAGTCGATGAGAACGCTATGGTACTTGGACAGTGGATGTTCCAAGCACATGACGCACCTAAAGCATTTACTCCAGGAGTATATCGAGCGTACAGGTCCACAAGTAACATTTGGTGACAACTCCAAAGGCCTAACCAAAGGTTATGGTACATTTAAAACTAGAAATGTTATAATCCCAAATGTTTCTTATGTATAAGGATTGCAACACAACTTGCTTTCCATTAGCCAATTCTGCGACAACGGTTTTTCTGTCAAGTTTGATGCACAGGGATGCACAGTGAAGAACAGGGAAACCAAGCAGATACTCCTAAGAGGGAAAAGAGAAGGAAATATGTATTTTGCTGACTGGAACAGCAGCCCTCCGGAGACTTGTCTTGTATCGAAAAGCAACAATAAAGTCAGCTGGCTGTGGCACAGACGGCTGAATCATCTCAACTTCAAGACAATCAATAAACTGGCTAGGAACCAGCTCGCTAATGGAATTCCAGATCAAGTATATGACAAAAGTCATATGTGTAGCGCGTGTCAACAAGGAAAGCAGACAAGAATTTCATTCTCTCTCAAGCCAGTTCAGTCAACTGATCGAGTACTTCAACTCCTTCACATGGATCTTTTTGGTCCAGTTACTCTAGTAAGCTTCAATGGCAGAAAATATACTCTGGTCGTAGTGGATGATTTCTCAAGATTCACATGGGTATCATTCTTGTACCAGAAGAGCGAAACCAGGACTAAGCTGCCTATCCTGCTGGAAAGATTATCAACACAAAAGGAGTGCAAGATAATGTCAATAAGATCAGATCGTGGAACGGAGTTTCTGAATGAAACTATTTATGATTACTGCGAGAAGAACGGAGTTCAACACCAAACATCTGCAGCACGCACACCTCAGCAGAATGGTGTAGCAGAAAGAATAAACAGAACTCTCAAGGAAGCAACTACCTCAATGCTAGCTAGCTCTGCCATTCCAAAGAAGTTCTGGGCTGAAGCAATCAACACAGCTTGCTTCACTCAGAATCGCTCCCTACTCACATCAAGGCAAGGAAAGACACCGTATGAGCTATGGAACAACAGAATACCATACATAGGATATTTCAAGGTATTCGGATCCAAATGTCACATCCTTAACAATGGGAAGACACAGCTCAAGACGTTCGACGAGAAGACAGACCGAGGAGTATTCCTTGGTTACTCCGCTGTGAGTAAAGCATACAGAGTCTTCAACAGAAAAACTCAAACAGTCGAGGTAACTCCACATGTTACCTTTGACGAATCCTCCTTCGAATATAGAGATTCTATCAAACGAAGAAACGAAGGAGAATCTTCAAGACTGATTTAGACAAGAGCTCAAGAAAATAGAATCAGGAATCTGGCCGAACCATTAATTTGGGATGATGAGCCAGAGGAGGACTTCAAATCAACCAAGAAGCTCCACCAGCTGGAAATCGAGAAGAACCTTCAACGCCAAATCAAGGGGGAACATCATCAGCTGGAAATCCAGACACAGCTGAATCCCCAGCTTCATCTCCAGCTGAGCCTCTACAGAAGTCTCCTCAAAATCTAAATCAAAGAGAACCAATCTCTCAAGACTTAACTCCTGAGCAACTCCAAGTCAGACGAAATTTAGCCACGTCAAGCATCAATCAACTGGAAGAAGAAATTCGTAAGAGGAGAAGATGGATTGAAGATCATCCATCATCAGCAATCATTGGAAAACCATCTGACCAAGTCAAAACCAGAAGCTCAGCTGCTCAAGCTTCATCGGATCATCAAGAAGCAGCTGACACAGCTCAACTCTCAGTAGAGCTAGAACTGACGGTCTATGATGAAGACAAAGCTCTAATGGCGTGTTACGTAGCTCAAGTGCCAGAGCCTCAATCAATTCTCGAAGCTTTGAAGAGCGTGCCTTGGACTAACGCTATGCAAGAAGAGCTGAACGAATTCCTCAGAAATTGTGTCTGGGAATTGGTCGACAGACCTCAAGAAGTCAAAGTCATAGGACTAAAATGGATATTCAAGAACAAATTGGATACCCTGGAAGTCGTCATCAGAAACAAAGCTCGACTGGTTGCCAAGGGCTACACTCAGCAGGAAGGAATTGACTTCGAAGAATCATTTGCTCCAGTAGCACGATTGGAAGCAATCAGACTCTTTCTCGCCTATACAGCACATCACAAATTCAAGGTCTATCAAATGGATGTGAAGTGTGCATTCTTAAATGGAGAAATCAAAGAAGATGTCTACGTTGAACAACCTCCAGGATTTGAAGTAGAAGGAAATAAAGTCTACAAGCTAAAGAAGGCTCTTTATGGATTGAAGCAAGCACCTCGAGCTTGGTATGACACTCTATCAAATTTTCTTGTATCCAAAGGATTCAAGAAGAGCTCAGTAGACAGAACTCTCTTCACCATCAAGTCAGGAGAAGATATCCTGGTTGTTCAAATCTATGTAGACGACATCATCTTTGGATCAAGATCAAGCTTCGTATGCCAAAGATTTGGAGAGATGATGTCAAAGAAGTTCCAAATGTCCATGATGGGAGAAATGAGTTTCTTCCTAGGACTTCAAGTCAAGCAATCATCAGAAGGGATTTTCATAAATCAATCCAAATACGTGAAAGACTTGATCGCCAAGTATGGAGTTCAATCCAGCAGAACTGTAAAGATTCTAATGAACACCAACTGGAATATTGAACCAGGAACTGAAGGGAAGTCAGTTGATTCAAGTAAATACAGAGGGATAATAGGATCCATGCTGTATCTAACAGCAAGTCGTCCAGACATCTCTTTCGCAGTCGGAGTGTGTGCCAGATTTCAAGTTGATCCAAAGGAAGCACACATGCAAGCAGCCAAGAACATTCTCAAATATCTCAAAAGAACTCAGAATGTTGGTCATGGTACCCAATGAAGACAATCTACAGCTGACTGGATACTCAGACTCAGACTTCGCTGGAGATCGGTTGGACAGAAAATCAACTTCAGGAACTTGTCAGTTCTTAGGAAGTAAGTTGATTTCATAGTTTTCAAAGAAGCAAACGTGTGTCGCAACTTTCACGACAGAAGCAGAATATATGGCCGCTGGAAGCTGCTGCTCACAAATTCTCTGGCTGAAACATCAGCTGGATGACTATGAAGTGAAAACTGGATAGGTTCCAATTTTCTGTGATAGCTCAAGTGCGATTGCCATTTCAGAGAATCCAGTACTTCACACAAGATGCAAGCATGTAGACGTACGACATCATTTCATCAGAGATCACGTAGAAAAGATGGATGTGATTGTTGAGAAAATTCACACAGACATACAGCGGGCTGATATTCTCACAAAACCGCTGATAGAAGCAAGATTCAAAATGTTGTGCGGATTACTTGGACTACTCAACCCAGACGATGCTTCACCTGAATGAAGACCTAGGCGAATGGAACGAGACCAATGGAAGCGGACCACTGAATGGAAGAGACCCGAATGCAAGCAGACAGCTGTAATTCAGAATCAACGTCAATGATATCAGCTGAGAAAGAATCCAGCTAAACCAGATGCTGAAATTGAAGGATTATTCAGCTGAGGGGGAACCAGCTGGAACCACGATCACCCAGCACACCCACTCAACCGAGGTATTAGCTGACTACAATGATCAGCTGAGAGGTTTGCAACAACATTAACTACACCTACTCAATCTGTTTTCAGTCAACTCATATCTTGTCATATCTAATCAAATTTAATTAAAAGTCTGCAAAGAATTGAATCATGGGAGTTTCGAGGCAAAAGTCAAAACGCCTCAACCGTCCTCTCTCGCGCATTAACTCGCATCTTCTAATCAAGAAATTGACATGACGCGAGAATCACTCCTAGTCGTAGATCTTCTTATCAATAGACAAATCTTGATCGTCCATTCATCAAGAAAGCTCTTTAAATATGCTAGAAGATATACGTAAAGCATTGCATCAACCCTAAAAAGTTTTTCGGCATTCTTTCTTATTTCCATCAATTGGTATTATTTGTTTCTACTAACAAAAGTTACAGAAGAAGAACATGGAATCCAGAAAGATATCTCCCGAAGCCGATCAAACTTGAAGAATCTGTCAAAGCATCAAGATAAGAGTTGCTTAACTCTCAGGAACCTCAAAGAAGACGGAAGTCCAGAAGAAGGTGAAGCCCATCGACAGATCCAGTCCAACACAGTAAGAGACTGCAAAGCTCAAGAACGTCATTCACCAGGAAGGTGCAGAAAACTTCCTGGGAATGTCAAAGGAAAAAGACCTCCTCCGCCCCACTGTTTCTCTCAACATAAAAGAGAGAACGAGACATACAACTCCCTGGGATGCAAAAAAAAAATCAACGTCAACAGACCTGGACCAGATGTTGATAAAGCCGGAGTCTTCAAGAGCAGTCATGTCAAAGCTCTTGCTCCACCACATGAAGCACAGAAAAAGATGCAGGAGACAAAGCAGCATGCATCTATTTCCGTCCCAGCTGGGAATCGGAGACAACTTGAGGAGACAAAACATGCTGAAGCACCGTCTTCAAACAGAAGACTCAAGTCAAAGGTGCTCAATCAGTCAGCCGAGAAGCCAGCTGACATTATGAGAGAATTCGTAATTACTCTCCGAGGAGCAGAAGGCCCACAAGCGGTCGTTTCTTACGGTGGAGGAGAAGTTCATGCTTCTTACGGTGGAGGAGAAGTTCATGCGCCTGCGTGAACATCATCGTCATCAACACCGCAACGGAGTATTCCAGCTGGTCAACTAAGCTTAAACCCCATGACATGGAATACTTCAACCTGGCCTCTCCTCAATTTCCTTCAGCTCCACAGGGACACCAGCTTCGAGATCTTCCAATGAAAGATGCTCAAGCCCCTGCACCAAGCTCAAATGAGAAACATCACCCAGCCAATGATCACCTGCAGACTGGATGATGATGATATGAGCTGAACCCAAGTCCCACAAGTGCTGAATCAGACTTTCTCATTCAATCTAAGAAGTCTGAAGAAGCAAAATTGCAAGGAATGAAGTTGTGCCCGACTCAGAAGATGCTATCTCCCGTGCCAACTCATCCCTCCAAGCACTCACCGGACCGCCTTGAATCAGCCAGACGCTCGTGTCCGCAATCACAAACGAGGCTAATGCTATCGAAGAGCGCCTAATACAACAGCTGAGCCACCTATACTCCAAACCTCACTGCTCAGAGCTGAAGACCACAGTTTCTCCAAACTAAAGCATCGCAACAGCCGATGGTGTATCTCTCCCACCCTGTTTGATCATGCCAAAAAGGGGGAAGTAAGGGAGAAGAGACAAGTCAAAGAAGAGGCAAACTGTTGAGCTAGAGGAACCAGCTGAATCAGAATCAGCTGAAGAAGAGACGAGCCAAAAGAAAGAAGCAACGGATGCAGAAGACCCCAACCGGATTGAAGACTGAAGGATTGAAGACTGAAGATTTGAAGATTTTTTTTCCTTCTTTCTTTTTCCTGTGTTATAATGTATATTCTTACATTAATAAAACACAAGTTTTTCTGCGTCATAAGTTGTCTCAGTTAGGTTTTGGCATCATCAAAAAGGGGGAAATTGTTGGGAAAATTATAAGGTTTCGATTTGATACCAAAACCCAACTGATTCTCCAACCGAATAGATTATCGCGTCAACCTAAATAGTGTTTTCTAGCTCGCCTGTTTGAGCTTTAGATTTTCTAGGTTTACAGGTTAAGGGAAGACAAGAAGCCGACCGACCACTGTCTACAAGACAGTCGGCCTAGCGAAAGACAGTAGACGTCAACCTTCAGCTGAGTCCTCCAGCAGAGCATGATCAAGCTGAAGAGAATTCGAGCTGAGTTCAAAACACAGCCGGTCCAGCTGTACAGAACAAAGGGAACTAACTGAAGACATCACTTCAAGTCAGTCCAGCTCTGAATTCAAAAGCCAGCTCCAAAGGCAGAAGATCCCGGCGTCAGAGGAAGTCAACATGCCTCGACCAATGAGGGATTGCCAAATCAGCATCCTAGACTTCAGGACCTAGGATGTGACACAAATGAAGACAGTGCGGGATTCGCCCCAACGGCAGATCTTGAATTTAAGAAGAGTAGGTAAGATTCAAACGGCTCCTCCAACGGCTAGTCTTGAATCTCTACCTATATATAAACCCGTCTTCAACCTCAGGATCAGATAACGAAAATACGAAAAACTCTCTACAAGCTTTCATTCTCTGAAATCATCAATCTTTCAAAAGCTCTCAAGCAGTTCTACATAGTTCAAAGAACACTTTATCTTAAAGTGTTTCTAGTTCAGAAACTGCTTAGTTTTTCGTCTGATCCCTAGGCCAAAATCTTTGTATATCTTAAAGCCTAGATTTCGAACGAGTTCATCATACTCTAAAGTTCTTAATTGTAAGAACTCGTTCACAGTTGGAACCCCAAACCAAACCCCTCTTACCCAGAAAGGTTAGGTCAAGGTTACGCTTGCTTGAAGCGGGAAATTCAAGTGTGTAAGGTTTTTCAGTACCGTAAAGGCGAAAGGTTAGGCTTGACAGTGCCCGCAAACTGTTGGAACACAGCTCGGGTTAGAGTTGTGAAGTTGCTTGGTACTTGGAAACCAAGTGGTAGTGGATTACCAGTGAACCTGGTCGTGGACGTAGGAGGTGTTACTCCAAACCACGTAAAAACTTGCGTGCACTTTACTTTCTCTTTATATTCAGTTTTGTACTAACTCTTTCATAACATTGCATATTTGATCAAAACTGCATACGCAGCTGCTCTCCAAAGACAGCTGTGTCTCTCTGAAAGTTGCACAACTTGACTAAGCTGAAAACCTAAAGTTAATCTTTTCAAACTGAGTTTTTCTAAGTAACCGAGCTAAGTTTTCAAACCACCACTTTCCGCACCGCCAGTTGAGTTATTTACCCAGCTGACCCTCCCCAGCTGGATCGACAACTGAGCTCACTATCTCTGTGATTTAACTTGAAAAAAAATTTAGAAATCTATTTGGTGTATTCACCCCCCCTCTACACCAAATACCTAGCTCGGGGACCATCAAATTATGATCAAGTGTTATATCACATGAGAATTTATGTACATGTTTATTGATTTTGGATTAAACCCACCCATAGATTTTCTTTACATACATATTGAGTGCATGTTTGGTTCGGTATTATTTGAGCATGGAAAGGGATTCAATTAATTGAATCCATTACTTCTTGTTTGGTTTGGATATTGGGTTAACCATTACCCTTACTTGAGGGTAACCGAATCCCCAAAATGTTACCCTCCAAACTAGAGCGGTAACAAAATCTTTTCCTCTCCGGAATCATTTCACAAGGTGATTTCTTTCAATTGTTGAACCAAACATCCAATAAAATTAACACTTATTATTACCATTCTTCCCCTCTACTTGATTACATTCCCTTTCCATTCCACTACTCGAACCAAACGAGGACTGAGTGTGAGGTGTAAGAAAATATGTTTATGAACAGACTGTTAATTCTACTCGAGAGAAACAACAGACTACGTATTCATTTTATTTTGATTTCTTACAAAAGGGGCAGTATGTATTTGGAATTCCCAAATTCCAGATAAATTAAGGTTTTGGGCTCCACCTTTCATTCAACTCACGAAGATATAACCCAGTCCACACACATCATACAATATACCAATTTCTATTAAAAAGTTAAACCTAAATACAGCAAAAGTAACCTTTCAAGAATTTGCAGCGGTTAATTTTTAATTTCCATATTGGCAAACAAATTCGTTAAAATGATTGAAATTTAAATTTTGCTCTCTCTCTCTCTTTGTTACCCAACTACGAACCCCAAGCTATGATGATCGTTCGGTGATCGGCAAATTCTCCTCTTTCTCCACTCCAATTGCTATGGGAGTCGGAGGGCACTTTTGGGATTTGCTCAAACCCTACGCCCAATTCGAAGGGTTTGATTTCTTGAGAAACAAACGTGTTGCAGTGGACCTGTCGTACTGGATTGTGCAGCATGAGACCGCCATTAAAGGGTACACTAGAAACCCTCATAGTCGCCTCACCTTTTTCCGAACAGTCAATCTTTTCTCCAAGGTACAAGTCTTGTTCCTGCTCGTAGGTACAACACTCTTCTGCATGCACTTTTGATGGTTTTCGAGCGTTCTCTTGTCTTTTCAAGTCCCTTTTTGTTCTGCTTTCTAGTTTTCTTTGGAGATATGTTTGCTTGGAGTCTTTGATTCGATTAGGTTATACTTTAAGAGAAGGAAAAAGGAGTGATTTTTTTTGCTTTCTATGTTGCAAGATTACTTTTGGCGATCTCAGTGGATACTGAAGTAGTTCGTAGTTTGTAAATTTGGAACGTTCTTAATATAGGCAATGCACAATAATTATCTGGACAATGATTTTAAAATGGTTGTATTCATGACATTGGGTGATCAATGCAGTTTGGAGCGTATCCGGTGTTTGTACTCGATGGGACTCCATCCCCGTTAAAATCTCAGGCAAGGATAATGCGATTTTTCCGAGCATCTGGTATTGACTTGTCAAGTTTGCCAGAGGCAGAGAAAGGTGTCTCAGTTGAAAGGAACAGAGCCTTTAAGAAATGTATTGAAGAATGTGTGGTGAGTTGGAAATGGGATTTGCATTTTATGCTCTGTGATTGTCTTATGTTGGTTACGGTTTTCTCGAGTAGATGCGTGTGATTGATACTTACTCATTATGGTCACATCTTTAATATCATTTTCTGCAGTCTGAGTGTACTCAATCACAATGTGGTTAAATGATGCAAGAACTGTGCAGAAAATATTTTTATTTCACTTCAACATCATTATTTTTTGAAAGTTGTATGTCATTGTCCTCATTGAAGTCAAAGAATCATGTTTCGATTTAGAAACTAAATGTAGTTTGTTAATTATGTGCTACATGAACCTGATTAGAAAATCCCACCTACACATTACATTTTTGCATCGATCAGAACTTGTATTGGTTTTATGAATCGGTTTCTTTCTGTTTTGGGTAACTTGAAGCCTCAGAATGAATTAAGATGTTCTTAGGGTTATTCCAGATCTATCTGATACTTCCGTTTTGTTTTTGTAGGAATTGCTCGAACTCCTTGGAATGCCTATTTTGAAAGCAAAGGGGGAAGCGGAAGCTCTCTGTGCCCAGTTAAATAGAGAAGGACATGTTGATGCTTGTATTACTGCTGACAGTGATGCATTTCTGTATGGCGCCCAGTGTGTGGTCAAGCGAATCCAGCCAAACTCGAAAGTGAGTGCTATTAGTTGTGGTATAATTCGAAGATGAGTTACTCAACTACTGTATTACTTTTGATAAAGTGAGCTACACGGGATTTATATTATGTGCATCTAGTGGAGAGAGATTCTTGATCATTTGCATTAAATGTTCCTTTTTATACTAAACTTGAGAGTTGCCAGACTTGGTGATTACAGACCGCAGTGGAATCATGAATATAACAATGTTTAATTGGTCTCACATATCCATATAACTATCCCATGTCATTTGCAGTACTTTGACTCATCATGCCTTCAAAATCACTTTCATCAAGTACTTAATATCCATTTTAGGACTGAGTTTTTCCTGAATCCATTCTGATATTATTGCATTTTAACTTTCCTCGAGTTAGTGGTATTTCAGTCTTTCTATGACCTACAGTAACGTAACTTTCATATCTTGGGCAGGAGCCATTTGAGTGCTACCATATATCTGATATTGAGACAGGTCTTGGTCTAAGGAGAAATCACTTGATAGCTGTTTCTTTGATGGTCGGTACCGATCATGATTTAAATGGCGTAATTGGAATCGGAGTTGATACTGCAGTTCGTTTTGTCAAACTTTTCAGCGAAGATGAAATATTGAACAGGTTTGTGTTTCTTATGCTTGTCCATTGCTTATGGATCTTTAAGGCATTTGAAATATTGCTCTTTTGATAATGGTGTTTGATTATGTATTGCATGTTACTCAGGCTGCATGACTTAGGCAGAGGAGATCCACTGGTGATCCAGGGGAATTGTAGTGCTGGAGATGAAAATGCAAGCATTTTTTATGCTAAATCCCCGAAGCTAAGATTACCTCACTGTTCACACTGTGGCCATCCTGGCAATAAGAAAGCCCATCTCAAGTTTTCTTGTGAATATTGCAATTCAACTGCTGGCCATAGTTGCTCTCACAGGCCAGTGGGATTCAAATGTTCATGCACATCATGTGACTTGGTACAGCATTGTTGAGATTTGTATTTCTTCTTTTGAATTTGAATTCTTAGTTTTCTGCTTGCTTTTTCTTAATCTAAGTGTGCTATCTGATGTCAGGACAGGGAAGAAAAAGCTAAGAAGAAAGATGCATCTTGGAAACTTACAGTTTGCCGAAAGATTGCATCACAGCAAAATTTTCCAAATGATGAAATTATACAGATGTACCTGAGCAACCATAATGGAATTGGTATGTTGGCTAAAACCTGTCACATGTCATTTTTTTTTTTTTTGGCATCAATACTAAAAAGACATGCTGATTGAGGAAATCAGAGAAGTATGATGTTTATGGTTTAGAAATTAAATGGAGAGCTCCTCTGTCGCTACTGTTTCTAGATTTCTGTTTCTCTGAGATTTTGTACCATATTATGATTCCACTTCATTTTATTTTTCCATGACGAGAATCTGTTTTTTTTTTTGCCACAAGCTATGTTTTGGTCTCTCAAACTGGCAGTTTCATGTTAACTCTTTATTCTCTTTTATTTTGCTTTGTGGCAGATGATAAGCCACATGTACGATGGGCAAGCCCTGACACAGAAATGCTGGTTGATTACCTTGCTTACCAGCAGCACTGGGAGCCATCTTATATTAGGCAAAGATTGCTTCCGATGTTATCAACTATATATTTGCGAGATATGGCCTCAAGTCCAACTAATGACTTACTATATGGATCATATAAGTTCCATAGCATTCAGCGTGTTAAGATTAGATATGGACATCAATCGTATGTTGTTAAATGGAAGAAAGCTGCTACCAGTTTCAGTGATGCTGCCGACCCAATTCCTCAAGAATCTGATTTGCAGTTGGTAGTAGACCTTGATGATGAATCTATTGATTTGAATGAAGATACAGATGCTCCTTTTATTCATATTGAAAATGGAGGTAATTTTTTATCAACTGATGAAGATATGGAGCTTGTACAAAAGGCTTTTCCAGAGGAAGCCCACCAATTTCTGAAGGAAAAGGTGAGAGAATTCTCTCTATCTCTCTAAAAGAATAGGAAATTTTTTATTCTCCTTCATGCTGACAATAACCATGATGTCGTATGTGACAGGAATTGAAAGAAATGAAATCACAAAAAAAGAAATCAAACTCGGGTTCTGAAGTAACACCTGAAAAAACAGAACCATCTTCATCTGGGGGAGTGCAGCTAAGTATTAAAGAGTTTTATCGTTCCTCCAAAGTGCGTAGCTCAAGCAAGACTGAGGAGAATGCTGAAAAGGTCTTTGGTTCCTCTGAAGACAAAAGGAAAGATCCAAGTTCAAGATTTTCCAAGTCTGCTAGGCGCCGCCTCCTATTTGGATGATTCTGCTACCTTCTCACGTCACTTGGCTTCTGTAAATTAAGCTGCATTAATCTAACATCTAGTTTCACTTTTCCTGTTTTGCCTTGTTAATATGATATTCCTTGCGAGTGTAAATAGTTCTTCATGGTTGCAATCAGATGTTTGGTTCATATTCTCTCTCTCTCTCTCTCTCCCTCTCTGGAGGAAATTTAATTGCCGTATCTGTGTCGTGATGTGATTTTAATACTACAGAAAGCAATCAAAATGGCGTGAATAGCTCTGATTTTTGCTCTTATGCAATGCAGTAATTAGATAATTAATGCAGAATCTTTGTATTTTACATGCCCATTTTCTCCATTTACTATTTGTTCTTTGCATTTAGTTGGTTTTATGTAAAGTAATAGAAATCTTGTCATTACCGTTTTGTTAGTTGATTACTTTCTGACTTGTAAAACTTCACAAGTGTGGTTGTACCATTATACATTGAATTGTTTTTGGCCCTTTCATTTTCAAGAAAATAAATATAGCAATTATCCGGTTTATGTAAGATAGCTGCAGGTTATCTTCTGTACTTCAATGCATTTGCATGAATGCAGAGAAGACGACGGCATGGTAAGTCATCTAATCCCTAGTATTTCCTTTCCTTTTTTAGTAACCTTGACATTTGGAGTTCGCCCGACTAATTCTAGGAGATGACATCTTTCTCTATTCTATTATTTGTGATAATCAAGAATCTCTTTCTGTCCTTTGCAGTTTCCAGAGATGAATGTCGATGAAGCTATCTCTATCGGGCTTCTCGTTGTCAATGATGACCTAGCATGCCAAAACAAAGTGGCAGAGGTGCTTCGCCGCTGCAATTATGAAGGTACAAATAGAAAAGGCTTCAGCTTTTAGCTTTTAAGGTTGCATACAGTACATACAACTAGATTGAGTTGTTGGAGCTTGCTACGAGTTATTTGAATCGATGTTTTTTTTTGTTTTTCTCATCAGTTTTGCATACCGGAACTGTTTATGATGCTTTACATGCAATATGGGAGAACAAGGAGAGGCTTGATCTTGTTATTACAAATTTGCAGAAGTTAGAATCAGAAGGCCTTGCAATCATCCAAAATATTAAGCAAAGGTTGAAATTGAATGTTTTATGTAAGTAAAATAAAAGCTTTTTATCACATGCTTCTCCACATCATGTATGTTCTCTTTAAACTTAATCAGCATCGACTCGTTGTTACTTGCAGTGATACGTAGTGATGAGAGGATCGAGCCAAAAGGTGAGCTGCCTAGTTTTTCTGCGTACGTTTTGGATGGTGTGAGCGTAAATAGTTTCAATAATCTTTTGGAAAATGCAAAACGAGTGGAGGAAGACAAAATGGAAGCAGCAGCAAATCAGCAAGAAAATGTTGAGAGAGCATCCGTTTCTAATGCTGCCGTTGAAACAAATAAAGCTTCTTCCTCGATTAAGGATGCAGCGCGCTTAAACCAGAAACGGGAGGCTGCGGAGTTATATGGGGAGAGAAGTGAAGACAGCAACGACGATCATCATAAAGGAAAGAAGCCAAGGATTACTTGGACCGATGAAATGCATCGGAAATTCTTGGATGCCATTGAAAGATTGGGATATGACAGTAAGATTACAGTCTTTTTTTGCATTTCTTGACAATTTGAGTAAGTTGATTTTCCCTTTTCTTCATTTTTTTTTTTTGCCATAATTTTTCTTGTTTTTGGCAGAAGCAGTTCCCAAGAAAATAGTCGAAGTTATGGGTGTTACCGGGCTTACCCGGGAGAATGTTGCCAGCCATTTACAGGTTCGTTTTTGTTCAAATTTTAGATCAAGATCCAAATTCATCTAAATTTTATTTCTACAATGGAAATCAACATAAGTTTGCAAGAAATGGAGTCATGAAATGAATAAAGGTGAGATCTTCAAATTTTAATGGTGGGAATGTGATTTTCAAATCATTAATGAAGAAAATCTCATCAAATCTCATAAATAATGAGCATGCTTCACATAATCTTATTCCTCTCATCATCATCATTAACTTCTTGATTCAAGAAAGCTAGTTGATCTTCATCTTCCTGCAGAAATATCGCTGCAGCATGAGACAAACACAAGAAACCATCCTTGGCTCACTCGCCTGCAGAAGTACGAGGAACGAACTCCAAGGTTTAAGTTTTCTGACCTCACATTCGTCTCTGCAGATGAATATGCCATCATTTCCTACTGTCAAAGAGCCGAAGCTGCAGCAGTGTCTGAGCATGAGCAAAGATCTTGCATTCGCCTCCAGAACGGAGGGGAAGTTTTACACAAGAAGCGGAGGTGATCTAATAAGTGGAGTGGAGAAGCTGAGGAACATGATGCAACGCAGAGACAAACATAGTTCGTCTTCTGACAACTCCAACCACTCCGACGCCACTAAATTTGTCGGATACAGATTCATAGGTAACCAAATCGATTATGGTCCAATCAACAGGATCAACACAGATGCACTGATGTCTACTCCAAAGAGATTAGAAGATCAGCCCACAAGCTACGTTCAAAACCACCCGATTTTGGATCAGAAAATCGTAGTTGGGTCAGGCGGCTGCATTCTGCAGCAATCTTCTCTGTTAGGGAGTTCTTCATCAAGAATTCATGGGACGGAAACAGCAGGTATCACTGTCAACACATCTGAAAAACCAGACTTGCTCTCCTCGTTCGCCTCAAAAATCGAGAATCTTGTTCAAGGCCCTCCAACTCTAAGTTCTGTGCAATATTGGGATATGTCTGCAGATGCTGCTCCGTTCCACAATCCATCGGAGAATGCGTCAATGACGTTTTCGGCGCTTCCTCCGACGGATTGTGATTTTTTGTTGCAGCCGCTGGAGGCCCCGGGAAATGATTTCTCCGAGCAAACTACGGCGACGTTCGTTGAAGATATCTTGCAGCAGCAGCATTATTCTCCACCACCATCACCATTGCCGCAGATGTTTCAAAATTTAGATGAGATTTTTGAGCAAGGTGGAAATGATGATTCTCTCATGAATGGAATTAACACTTACGATCAGTTTGATATACAAGAATTTGATGACACATTTTTTAGTCAAGATGATTAGCTATCTATTTATATCGCAACATTGTAGTAAATATTAGATTAATTTCTGTAAAATAGATCCTTTTTGTTACTTCAATAGTAGTTCTATTGTTTTTGTTTTTATTTTTATTTTAGGGGAGATCATCATAACATTCTTTTTAGATATAACCTGATAAGGGAATAATTTATATCTACTTGCATGTAATTACACATTTTATATATGTCGAAATGAGTATTGCATATTTGCATTTTTTTTTTAATATTTTGAAATATAGTACTATTAATAAAGCAAAGAGATAGTTGGTATAAAAAAGAAGAAGCAAATAGATAGTTTTTTTTTGGAGGGAAGTTTTCTTTTGTTTTTTAAGTAACCAAAACTAAGTAGTTGTGATTTGACTTTTGAGAGTGCATTCTCGATCATTTTGACTCTACAAGTTCGATCTCTGAGTTCGACCTATATATTTTTTAAATAAATTTTAGTTTTAACAGAATTAAATAATTGAAGTGTTGAGTTGTTTAAAAGTTGTACTCCTATGTTGGTAAATTAGTCTCAATGTTCCAATATTTTTTTAAATAATATCACGAGCTTTAAATTTTGGCATCATATTTCCTCAAATAAAAAAAATGGCATCATAAGAAATCCGACGTGCATCGTGACATGATTGAAAAAATTGTTAAATATTCTTTACCAAAAACTGAATAAGTGGCTAAATATGGAGGGGTATTTTATTTTCCAAGTTGTTGAGAGTAATAGAATAATGAGTAAAACTAAAACAAGAATCTGAGAGTGAAAGCAAGTTATCTAATCAACGGCAACAATGAACAGTCTCTCGCATCCCCTCCGGCCAATCCTTTCCCTCCACCAAATCAGAACTTCAACTTCGCCGCCGGCGCACGATAGCCTCGCCGCCAAACACGACGGCGCATTACCGCATCTACGAGCCAGCACAACCTCCGAAAGGAAACCCAAAAGGCAACAAGACGACTACCACTCCACCCTTAAAGCCCTCAACTCCAAAGGCCGTTTTCCCAGAAAATCTCTCGGCCAGGTAATTTATTATCCTATGAAAAAATTTAACCTTTTTTTTTAATTAACCCCATTTCTGTTGATTTTAGCACTATATGGTAAATGGGTCGGTGAATGAGGAGCTAGTGGCGGCGGCTAATGTGAAAGAAGGTGATATAGTGTTAGAAATTGGGCCAGGAACTGGTTCTTTGACTAATGTACTAGTGGAAGCTGGTGCAACTGTTCTTGCTATCGAAAAGGTTGGATTTTGTATGTCTTAGGTTGTTTTTTTCCTCAAATTTTCCTTTCCAAGATTGAATTATAAGTTCCTCAATTGGTGATGGACTTCATTTTCTTGCAAAGATTTAACCTTTAGGCTGAAAGATGATGTGTTGGTTTTTTCCTGCATGCATATTTGTTAATCTGGTTCTGGGATTATGTTCTTTTGATTATTCCAGAAATATATCACAGTTACATTCAAAAAGCCATTACTCTGATTTCTGTGTAGTAGCTAAAACGTGTATGCTTTAGGTGGTCATGCTGTAGACTGTAGAGGGTACTTACTGAAAAGAGATTGCAGCTTTTTTGGCTCTCAGAAAGAATTTAAGAGATAGGATCAGACCATTGTTGTTTGAAATTGATTAGTGCGTAAACTGGAGAAATTTGGATTACCTAATGCGGTCATACGCATTGTAGGATTAAGTGGAAGATTACTCAAATCTAAACTATGATATCGCGTGTCTAATATATTTTTATGTTACAACTACACTGTATTGAAAAGGAAATTGTTAATCTACCCACACAATACGAATTAGGTATTTGAAGTTTGGGGAAATACTATTTATTTTCCTGTTGTGGTTATCTATTTTATTTGGTTGTGGTTATTTGTAAGTTATAAGATACTGCTGAGAAAAACCCATCTGCTTTGTCTGGTTAGTCGAGGAAGTTCTTTCTGGGGCCTGAGGATAGTCACTCTTAAAAACTGAGAAGATATTTATAGGTCTAGTTTTCCTGAAGAAACGAAAAGTGTAGAATGTCAGGATTTGCCTACTTGGACTAGTGCTGGAGTCGTATGAGTTTGTTCTCAGTCTTGAATTCTTGATCTTATGATTTCATTTTTCTGGATGGTTTCTCAGGATCCTTATATGGCATCACTGGTGAGGGAACGCTTCAATGGATTAGAATGCGTGAAGGTATTATGTCTTTTATATACGTATATAATAAGTAATAAAGTTCAGGATTAGAATGTCATTTGCACACATATAGCACTATCATGACATACCGGTTTAGTGACACTTCCTAAAAATGTCTCGTTTTCTCTATTCTAACATATAGGTTCTGGAAGAGGATTTTACAAGATCTCATATTCGATCTCACATGTCCTCATTTTTGTCAGCTAAAAACCCAGCAGATGGAAATCCATCTACTGTAAAGGTTTGGAGGTTCTATTAACTAATTTCGTTGTATACTTTAGGTTTTAATGGTTATGCAGTATCCATATAAGAAGCAAGCTCTTTCTAACAAGATTTTGGCATTGGCATCATATCATCCCGGATTAATATTTTATATCTCGTGTTTAGGTGGTAGCGAATATTCCTTTCAACATAAGTACTGATGTGGTGAAACAACTTCTTCCAATGGGAGACATCTTCTCAGAAGTGGTTCTTTTACTTCAGGTACGCAATATGAATTAGTACTATATTATGTGAAGGACTTCTGAGTGTCGTTGCACGAGGAGATGATTGAGGTTTCATGGTCCCAATCCTTGTTAATGCATTTCTTCCGTGTAATTTTCAGGATGAAGCAGCGCAACGCTTGGTAGATTCTTCATTGAAGTCATCTGAGCATCGACCCATTAATGTTTTTGTGAACTTCTATTCGGGTAAATACAGTTACAGACTAGGAATAGTTGAGTTATATTTGCAGTAATGTGATATTGCAAAAGGGAATTATAAATTATTTATTTGATGAAATAATCACCGAAAAATTATTTACCAGATCCTGAATACAAGCTCAAGGTTTTAAGGTCAAATTTCTTCCCCGAGCCTAAGGTAAGTTGTTCATCGCATTCCATCACTTCCACTGCAGATCCATACTTGAAAAACGTCGCTCTGATGCTGTGAGATACTTACTTTTGTTAGGTTGATGCTGCTATTGTCTCGTTTAAAGTGAAACAACCCGCGGATTATCCACACGTCTCGTCTCTCAAAAGCTTCTTCTCAATGGTAAAATCGCATTTCAGATGATGATTCAAGAAATTCATTTACTTGAGTTTTAATTTCGTTATGATGATTGTTTAGGTGAATTCTGCATTCAATGGGAAGCGAAAAATGTTGAGAAAATCTCTTCAGCACATTTGCCCTTCACCTGATATTGAAGCTGCTTTAACTGCTGTTAATCTTCCTCCCACTGTAAGATTTATTCACCTTTTTTACCTTTAGCACTAAAATCTCTTCAGCACGATTATTTACCGCGATTCGTGTTTGCAGTCGAGACCAGAAGAACTGACGTTGCAAGATTTTGTCAAACTGCACAACTTGATAGTGAGACTATAGAGCTACGTTGTGGTGGTATTTCGTCGTTAGAGACGAGACGCAGTAGAAGATGAAACACAATTTGAAATAGAAATATGGAGTTTTGCAATTTTACATAAATTAGATATCAAACTGTAAGTCTCTAATATAGCGAATCATCCATTTTTCAATGTAAATAAAATCAAAATTTTAACCAAGTTTCCTCCAAATATTTACAGAGAATTTAATGGAGTAATTCACAACAATTTGCTCTACAATAATAAATGCAAAATACATAATATTTCTCAAGCACGAAACTGATAAACCAAATCAAGAGCCCGCAGCTTGGTCCGCAGAGGATCAAACTCCTCCGCCGCCGCACCATGTCTCTCCGCCTCATCCACAACGCTCCGCCGCTGCTCCGCCGAAGGCGAGAGCGGCCGCTTGGGCCTCTTATTCTGTATAAAGCACTCCCTCATCCGCCACGCCACCTTCTCAACAGCGCTGTTGGCGGCCCGCGAATTCTGCTCCTCCTCATCGTCCTCCATCTGCATGGGCTCGCCGTCCTCCTCGCCGCCGCCCACGGCGGAGGAGACGGAATTCTCGGGCTGCGGAGGGTGGTGTTGGGAGAGGAAGAGAGAGAGGCGGTGGAGGGCTGAGTGGAGGGCGGAGTGGATTTGGAGGAGTTGGGATGGGTCCGCGGCGGAAGGGAGCTGCTTCGCCATTAAGGCTGCGTGCTCTAAAACTGCGGCGAGGTCAGCCGGCGGCGGAGGCGGTGGCTCCGCTTCTGTTTCCACCTCCATTGTGTGGGATGTGAGTGTTTTTGCGATTCTGATGCCTCTAAAATACTACTGATTTTGATTGCTACAAATGATTTCGATTCTTTGGCTGCCCTTGCCCGTGCCTTTCTTTAGGTTGAAAATAATTAGGACAATTTTTTTTTTTAAAGGAATAATTAGTCCTTTGTAATATACTCCTAACTAACTAAAAAACAAGGCCATGGAAAAAAAAATTAAAATTTTAAACTTAAAAATACTGATTTTTTTAGGGTCGCCCTTTTACCACCTTTAAAATATATCTATTGACTTGAATAGATGATCAAATTTATCATTAGAACATTCCGTGCGGCCGAAAAGAACACCTATTTTAAATTTGATGTGAAATTTTATTTTTCATGACTTAATATCATATATATTGGGTGAAAGTCCATGTTGAAAATAAGGTGCTCCATGTCATTTTTTTTATTGTTGGTGAGATGCTCTAGTAATAGATTTTATAATTTATCTAAAAGTTGAGATATTTTAGATATTTTTTAAAAGTTGTGATAGATTTGATAAAAACAAAAAAATAAGATTAAAATCTATAATAAACCATTTTTTATATACTGAGAATTTTGAAAAACTAGAGCTTTACAATGAAGCTTCACAAACAGAGAGCAAGATCAAAACGTTTACAATTTACAGATGGTACAACATTGTAAACACAATGTACGAACCATCCAAGCTAAAGCTAAGCTAAGCTCCCAACATCCTGAGATAGTCATCGATTATGGACATGGCAGACGACCGGTAACCGGAACCAAACAAGTTATAGTGATTCAAGTAATGATACAGCATGTAAAGATCCCTCCTCTCCTCCCATCCTGGCTGTACCGGCATCACCTGAGACGACGACACGCGAAATCAGACAACGTATACGAAAGCTCCATCTAAGCAAGTATCATGGCAAGAAATCATCTTGAAAGGAAAAAATGAGGCCTACCTCAAAGTAGGCATTGTAGAAAGATCCTCCGAACCCAGCGCACCACGACATTCCAAACTCCGCCTCGTTGTGCCCGTCTGCAACAACATAGATAAGCAGTAGTAACATTAGGCAGAACCAAGTTGACAAGGTTAAGGTTTTTTGACTCAGTGTTCTTGGATTCCTCGAATTCCATCAAATTTCGTTGAAGTTGTTTGCTAGTAGAAAAAGATGTTGTTTATAAAGACGCAAAGCACGAAATCTCAGAGTTTTTTTCTGAACAAGAAAACTGGTGTATCTGAGTGTTCCTAGCCAGACAAGGACTTACAGTAACAAGCCGGGTCGAGAATGAGAGGTTCGCCGTTTTTGTCGTAGCTGATATTCCCACTCCATAAGTCTCCATGTATCAAGCAAGGCTCGAGTATGGCGCCATTGAATAGAGGCGCCATGTTCTTTATGAGTCTTTGTCCTTGAGAAAGCATGAAAATAAATCATAATTTCATGAAAAGCACAACTGTCAGTCGACAATAAGTGTACTTTCGATCCGTTTAAATAGTCTCCTATTACGAAACTTTGGAAAAAGGAAGGACCTTTTTCATAGATTAAGGAATCCCCAAACTGTTGTCGTGCCAACTTCAACTGGTAGCCCAGCCTATGAACTCCATAAAACTCGATCCAGTCCGACGTCCATGTGTTTATCTGTGGAGTACTGCACAGATTATACTGTTAGTGAACTCTCAGATGAAATTACATGTAATCTTGTAACTAAAGATAAGTTGCAGCAGCAAAAGAAGACGGAGTTTATCTGAATTATGTGAAAGATACCTTCCGATTGTGTTCTCAACGTCGAAACCAAAGCCTTTTGTAGACTTTCCAGCTTTATGCATCTCAGCAAGTTTCCTTCCTAGTGCAGCCTAAGGACTGGGAAAATGTCAAACGGAAGCAAATCAAGGAAGAGGTGGAAAGGACGAAGAAGATTAAATCCTCACTTGATTGTTCCTAGATGCACCAAATTCGATAAACTCCATGATTATGTATGAGCCACCGGAAGGTAGAGGTCCAAACTAAAATCAAGATTACTATTAGTTTTGATAATACTATTACTATATAAAAAGAAGGCAAGCTATATATATTAGCAGAAATGCAGCAACCTTAAACGGTTGAGGTATGCGTATAGTTCTAGTTTCATACATGGCGCTTAGGCCCAGAACCTCTCCCTCGAACATTGATGGCCCGATACTCCTATCGAGCAATCATAAACATCAGACAAAACAGAATGATTTCATATATGAGGATCAGAACAATTAAAAGGCCTCAAGTAATCTTAGGATGTAAGAGGATGAAATACAAATGCAATGTCCTCCTATCCTAGTTGGTGTTTGTACCTGTTAGTTTTAACAAAGAAAGAGCCAACATCCGTCTCATAACGATAAGCACGATTGATGCAACCACCACCAACGGAACGAGTGCCGGTTATTTGAGTTGCCTTTCCTTCAGATAGAATCCATTCTTGAATTGGATCCTCATTCATTGTCATAGATGCAGCTGCTAATTTCATTTTTCTTTTGGTTACTAACACCATTTTGACAAGACTCAAATAGTAGAGCTATAAACAAAATAAGAGTAACAGCTAACACACATTCAATCTCATAGACAAATAGATTCTCAATTTCTCCAATTTAAACTATATATCATTACAGAGCAAAAACAATGAAATAATCCACCACATACAAAAATCTGGCAAATCCATGTCTGAAATCCCATCTCACCTCAAGTTCAATATGTACCAAGACAGGATTAATTAGTGCATATGCTATTTTTCCTTCAATCTCCATGAATAATTTGGAATAAAAATAGACATAAATATTCAATACATACCACAGTTTTGTTAAGGGGTGAAAAAGGAAAGGAATCAATAAAATTCAATTGCAAAAAATTTCAAGAAATTCATTCACATATTCTTTAGGGGGAAAATGGAGTCTTTATCATTAATTTTTATTTTTATTTTTTATTTTTTTTTTCTCTTTTGTGGGGTGGAGCAGAGCAGCAGTACTTACAAGTAAGTGATTTGGGTTTGGCCGGAGGGAATCGGAGACGAGGAAGCGGCGGAGAGAGAGAGAAAGAGAGAGAGGGAATGGTGGCGGAGAGAGAGAGAGGCCCCGCCACTGCTGCCGCCATCTTTCTGGTTCTGGCGATTTCAGAAAATCTCTCTCCTCTTTTCTGTCCGCTTTCTATTGGCTCAAAATTCTATCATTATCATATGCTTCAGATCTTTTTTTTTTTACGGTAAATAATACTATTAGTTTGAAATTTTTAAATATTTGTTACCATCTTAAAAGTAATTATTCGAGAACATCAAAATCGCTAATGATCAAGATCCCCTGTCTGGATAAATGTGAAAATACAAAATTTTGTAAATTTGGATGATGCATTGCAAGAATCATAATTTCAAGAATATACAATACTCCATAATTTTAGAATCAACAAACAAACTGTCTGAAACTGTAAAAGCTTCAACCACAATTCCAAAAATTCAGATTCAGAAAACAAGATTCCCACTGTTTGAACAACACTAAACATTCATACAAAAATGAAGAAATCTCAATCCATTAATATATGTACAGACAGTGTATAATAGTAATAATAATCCTTTTTACTATGATGATCTTAATGCTGATTCTCTTGCAACATCAGAATCCAATTCAATCAAAATAGGAAGGTGATGCATTTGGCTGCTTAGATCAACCTCTGAACTTGCATTAGGCATTAGCCATTGCCTAGAATGTTCCAATCTGGTGTCTGAACTGTCAAAAGATCGAGGGGTGGATGACCGGACATGTTCATCCTCAACGGAGTCTTGAACTGTGAGACGGCACACTGGGCACGTGGACTGTTTCCTCAGCCAGACATCAATGCAAGAAAGATGAAAACTATGCCCACATTGAGGCATTATTCTCAAGATTTCTTTGTCTTGATACTCTGCCAAACATATTGTGCACCTGCAGTTTGAAAAACAATCCTAAGACTTCTTCATAACTTCCTATAATTATGTAATGTTTCAGACAAAGAAGCTACTATGTAGTGAGACTCACTGTGGATCTTCCATTGAACTGAATGCTTCGCGGTTGAACTTCATGGTAGGAATTGCAGCGACTACAACGGGTGCAAGTCCGTTACTCTGACGACCTGCCTGCCAAAAGTACGAATATCAACACCCCCATCATCAAGCTTCAAAGGCTATTACAACTTCAAGAAAACTACAACAGTTCAGTTTTTCATTGCACTGTACAAGTGATCAAGTCTTGTAAGAATATACAAAACATGTAATGGAAATAAGCTATTCTAATCACTAAAAAGTGAAATAATGTGTTAACAATGGTAATACTCATCACAATGAGAAACATAACATAACAAAAATCTTGACTATCAGAAAAAAAGAAATAGCAAGAAAAATCAACACTTCACCAAAGTCAGATTAAAATAGAGAAATATTGATGCATTTTACACCATGATATAGATTATATATTGATCCATCCTCTAATTTAGCCAAACTAGGAACTACAACCACAACGGAGAAAGGATACCCGTACAACGTACACAAAAACGAACAAGAATCTGAAGATCGTCCTAATAAGAGGTGAAGTAACTGCTGTAAGCATACAATATACTCAAACTAAGCAGCAATGCTGGACAAGTACAAGATACAATCATCGTTCAATCAAAAAAACAAAACAAGAAATCTTGATGAATGCAGGTGAAACATTCACATACCAGCTCAAGATCAATCCTAGAGTGGATCTCAAACATTTGACGAGCTTCAATCTGGCGAAGCCGCCCACAAATCAATCTAGTACAAACAAACACAATGAAAGTTGCACTCATCCCAAATCCAATTATTGTTGTGATCAGATTCATTCCTGACCCTAACATATCAATATTCCTAATAATGCAGTGATGGAAAACAAGAAACACAATCTGCAACCAAAGGGGAAATTAAAGTATGCCCAAATCAAGATTCATCAGCAGAATTACATGCCCTAAAGGTTTTATATGAAATTCTAACATCAAACAAGAAATCCCAACTCTCAAGGAACATCATACAAACAACAAATGGTGGAGAGAGAGAACCCAATATCAAGAATTTCAAAAGCAATGTGATAGATTATCTCAATTTTAGAAGGAAACTAATAATTGGACAAGCCCACAACACAAGAAACAATAGCAAGAAGCCAAAATGAGTGAATGAACAATAATTCACATGAAAAATAAAATCTTAATGTAAAATAGAAGATGTTCTAGATTCACTGAGAAATAAAAATTTTAAAAAAAAAAAGCGAAATTGGAAAATGGCAAAAAATCAACAAGATTTGGCCAAGAATGGAATCCTAATCGCTTTGTGTGGACTCAAAGTGAATGGATGGGAATGCAAAAAAAAAATCAAGAAGATTTTTACTTACAATTTTTCTTTGTTGAATGGACTTAGATTTCTACTTGGGTCCACTTTTTTGCGACAGTGGTGGTGGTGTTCGGTATTTGGCGGCTAAACTGCAAAATAAACATAAAAAACTTCAACTGTTCGAAAAATATAAAAGGAAAGTTAGATTCCTCGCTTAAATGGTGACAGGTTCTTCTAAGAATCTTTAGTTTTAAAACTGTCGGATTATTACATTTTTTGCATTTCCCATCTTGAGGTAGAAGTTGGAGACCTTCTTTTTGATAAATTAGATGTGATAATTACTAACTAAATAATAATAAAATAAAGAAACGATCACAAACTCTCATAATAAAAGGGTTAACTCTATTCATTAACTAAAAACTAAAAGTGAAAACTTAAAATAATCTTCAACTAAATTGATATAGTATTAATTTTATATAATTTTTTTAGATGACATATAAAATAATACAATAATATGATATTTGGCAATGGCATATCAATAAAGGAATGCAACTTTAGCTCTTTCTTATCAATTCCGCATCCCTACCTACATCCGCGGAACCTGAAAATTTTTGTGGGGTCTAACTCAATATTAATTTAAAAAATTATGAGTAAAATTATAAAATACAATAACAATTTAATAAAAAAATAATATATATATATAATATTATTTAAATTATATCATGACGTTCAAACAAAAAAAATTATGTGCAAATAATTTTATAATTAACTATCATGATATCCTAATAACTTTTGTAATAAAAAAAATTAATGCAATTATTCGTAAATAAATGTATCTTCTTTATGCATTTATGGATCAAATTCTAAATAACCAGATCATCTTTAATAATATAATAATATTACAATTATCATGGTGAAAAATAAAAAAGAAGAAATGAATTTGGAATTCAGAATTTATAAGTTCTAAGAATTATGATAAAGAAAAAAAGAAGAAGAAAAAGTGAAGAAAATATCATTCAAATTCAACACATATCACATATTTTACTTAAAAAAATAAAAATAAAAAACTAAGTAAATTATCAGAAGATGAGAAAATGAGCAGATGATCGGTGGCGGTGTCAAGTGAATAATTAAGTCAATGTATAGTATCTCATTTTGTTCAATTAATTAAAGTTATAAGACTAATTAATTGAAGTTATTTCTTCTTTTTTTAATACTGTCGCTTGAATAATTAATTAATTTTTTTTTTTAAAGAAAAGTGGAAGATGACTTACCTGTTGATTGATTGAGGAAAATGGCAGAAGGTTGTATTCTTGATTGGCGGTTTAATTTAGCAAATTAGGTTTTGTTTTATAATTATTAGGAGAGATTGTTTTCATGTATTGTTGAGTTATTTAATAGGTAATTTAAGAGATAGTTTCCATAAATTGTTGAGTTATTTAATAGGTAATTTAAAATAGACTTATTTATATGGTTGACTCTCAAACCCACGTGGCATTGTCATATCTACTGACAGACCGGTCCTGTTTTGGGCGGGCTTGGACCAAATAATCATAGGTCTGATGTAATTTCGGGCTGGCCTGGCCCGCCCAAAAGGGGTAAAAACCTGAGTTCCGAAAAATTACACTATAAATCAGTTTTCGGGCTGATCGGACATGTAATTTGACACCTCTAATGGTGGACATGTTAATGATGGCCACGGTGGATAATAAAGTGGAACCATCTTTCATATATAGTTATTAGTAATATGGACAATATATGTCAGATATTATTAAGTAAAGCCTAATAAGGCTCAAAGAATTATAATGGGTCAGCCGGGTCCATCAATTGAGTCAGAAGCCCAAGCCCTATGAGACTTGATATAAACTAAGCAAATGTAAACAACATGATAAAACCTTGTCTGGCATGACTCCTAGGGCGCGTGGCGGCCACGCTCGGCCCCATGTTTGATTATAGCTTAGTAGGGTTCCACATAAATATTCCAACTTATAATGTTTGATTACGTGGCATCGGTGTGGAAAGCATGATCCACATGAACTGATAATTTTACCCATGGTTGGTCAATGTTAGGTTACTATACTACCATTTCATGCAAATATACACACTCGTATTACATCAGTATATTTAGTACCCACTTGAGCGTTAGTCCTGAAGAAGCAATTTGATTCTTGACGAGGAATTCGACAGATCTACTCCGATCATCATCAACGGTTACTAATTACTCTTCAACACCCATCCAACTCTATCGGATGCATATGTGTTGCTTATTGGCTCCAAAGTTGAGACATTGTTATTAAATAATCATGATGACACGAGTTGTCATTCTCAAATAAATGTGGATTTCGAATATGTTGACTATCAAAAACAGGTAAGCTGGAGATGGATTACTTATTATTTAGGAAAAATAAATAGGATATTTATGTAAGGTCCAAACATTTTCTTCAAGGCTATAGGGTGGATCTAATATGAATTCTTCCTTATATGAGTATGTAGGAACCATGCATTTTTATCACTTCGGAAATGCACAAAATGCACTACTTTAATGCACGAACATGGCAAATGACAAATTGCAGTAATTTAATGCACAAAGATTTAATACATTTTTAATGCACAACCTACAATATTATAATACACCAATTAAATTTTGATAGTGCATAAAACAGATCAACGGTTCAATTTTTTCATTAACATAGTTTGTGTATTAAAATAATGCAATTTGTGCATTAATCGGTGTACGTGATAAAAATACATGGTTCCTACGGACTCATATAGACATGAATTCCTATATGATCATCTCCCTATAATAATAATAATAATAATAATAATAATAATAATAATAATAATAATAATAATAATAATAATCAAGTTGGCATTTTCCCCGTGCTGGCATTAGTAGTTTTTTTACACGTGAGATGCATGAGAAGTACGTCTAATAAAATCAGTGGCGGAGCCAGAACCCCAAAAGTTAGAGGGGTAATATATGTAGAACAATTAAATAATATATATAAAGGGGTTGGTTCACATACAAAAAAAATTTTCCGTAAAAAAATAATAATAATGCATCTTATGTATTATTACAATGCATAGTCATAATAATGCATTTTTTGGATACTATAATGCATTGTTATGATAATGCATTCCACGTTCAATTATAATGCACCGATCAATGACATCCGTAGATATACAAAGATTAATGGTGCAGATCGATGGTTGTAATTAGAGGTATTCAAAAAGATTTGAGGTGGAGGTACCATGCTTGTGTGTGGCTCCGCGGCCTCCGCCACTAAATAAAATAACGCAAAAACTTGCGTGCACCCGTCACTTAGGTGCGACGCACCCCACGCGCGGGGCGCGTGTTTTACACATGTCAATTTTGACCTATAAGTCAGGCGCGTGCATCACACGCGCCCTTCAAGGCGTGTGCACGTGCTTGATAATTTTTTTTATTCGGCGCGTGTGTTACACCCATTTTGATCGAATTAAGAAAAATAAATTAAAAAATCGAATTAAAAAAAAAAAAGCTGGCAGGTCGGGTCAAAAGATCCGGTCACACATAAGTGACGGTCTCACAGTAGACTTGCCCATAAAATAAAGTCATTACTCGTCCAATAAAGTGTATAAAGATAGCAAAGAATATATTGAAGAATAACAAAAGTAAAGGAATTTATATTCTACTTTAATTTATATTTGAAAATATTTCGAGTATTAAAAAATTTTATGTTCTATTTTTAAAATGTTGGAATTAGTCCAAAATAATAATAGATATATTTATGTTGTGGTCTAATCTAACATGTCAACCTCGAATTTGCACGAACTATAAATCAATCTTTATATTCCAATTTCCAATTTAATTTTCGTATTAAAGAAAACTTGGTGTTAAAAGATTATAAAATTTGAGAAATTTGTCCTGTTGCTGAATGACAAGAAACTATTCCAATTTTCCAAATGTCCCTAATTCTTTAGAGCCGTGACCATCATATCATCTTAACTATTATTTAATCTACATGTTTATACCTTTAGATAAGCACAGTAAATAAATTTATCCTCTGCTTATCAGTTATCACTCCCGCTGTCAAACTATAATTCACCCGTAATAATAAAAATAATAAAATAAAATGTCATATTTGGAAGCTAACAACTTAATAAGGCATCTAAAAAATTTAGCTGCGGCTGCTGTATTCTCTGGATGCTGATCTTTCAGATATTATAGCCATCTCCTCATATTTAAATAATATTTGTATTATGGCAATTTTACTATGATATATTCATAAAAAAAAAAAAAAATTCATACACTTATAGCAATTTTACTTTAGGTAAAAAATTAATGTTTTGTTCGATATAAAAGGCATTTGTGAGTTCGAACTCACAAATCTTTTAATTACGAGGTCGTCCAATCATCAGACCACCCAAATCGATTAATTTTCACAGTGATTATTGAAATCCTTTTATTTATTATGAACTGTGTGGTAGAAAATCCAATTACTTGTCAACAAATGCAGGCTGCACAGTACTAAGAGTGACTTTCCAACTTATCATCAAAGGATTTTTACTAATTAATGAATCCATTCCTTTCTTTTTTTCTCTACTGATTGCCCTTCAATAAAACAATGATTCTTGATAGTCTGTCATAAGTTTTAGGAAAAATGACTTCACAAACTATACACGTTATTGATGGGATTTGAATTTACAAACCTCAATATAGACTAAGTCCTTCATTCCAACTATGAAATCATCGACGTTCAGAAAGCTTATGCATGCAAAAAAACACCAATTTACAAACAAAACATGATTGTGTGGATTCATCGCCATGCAATCGACAAACTACGTTAAAATTCTCTATTACATATATATATAATAAATTAATTGCAAGTGTCATAAAATAACTCAAGATCAGATATTTTTTTTCACCCATAAAATGGTATTATTTCATACTTTAGCAGAAAAATTACTGCTAATTAAGTATCAGACCAAAAAAAACACATATTTTAACACATTTGTAAGTACAGTATATGCTACTAAGCAACAAAAGTAATTAAGGAATCCAAAGCTGCATCTGCATGATGATTTTAATCTAAGGCCATGTTAGTTGGAGAAAAAGGACAAAATCCCTCTTTCAAATGCTTAATTTTCTAATCTTCTATTAATCAAGAAATTCATGATTAAATTAATGATCTGGGCGTTCGATCAAAGGGAAAAGAACATCACAAAGGACACGGCACGTTGCTTTTGAGCCCCCCCAAATCATTCCATCTCCAATTGCAAAACTCCATTTTTATGAAGCCCCACCTTCAAATATACTAATCTTAATTAATCAAGTTTAATCTCCAAAAAATAACGTTCCAAAACCGTTCTTCATCTCCATAAACCACTTAAATAAGGCGCGTTTGCGTTTGTCTCTATTCTAATCCGTTCAACTTTGTTTAGTGAAGCTCGTTAGCTCGTGCAACTTGCAACAAGTTGGAAGGTTTGACTGTGTTTTAATTAGGCATGTGATCATCAAATATGCTGTCTCATAAAAGACACCCTCATTCTGATAATCAGTTTTTGGATTCAACAACTTTCACTAATTCAAAATTTTAACTTTCTATATCCAGAGAAATTAAATGAAGAACAAGATTTCATCAAATTTATAACTACAGTACTCATATTTTTTTTCTTGCAACATGGTACCTTGTCCAAAATTGAGGAAAATTAACTAGATCAAATCTTTGAGTTAGTCATGTTTGTTGGCAACAAACATATTTCTTTATTAATTTAGCCAACTTTGTTTGTACGTACATGAAATGATGCCATCTCCATTAATTTAATCAAGAGTTTTCATTACCTACGTATGCTGCAGATCAAGCCAAACTTGATCAAGTTTAGAATTGAATCACAATTTTAAAAATAAAATTATACATGATTACTTCAAATGTGGACAAAAATCAAATAATTGAGAAGAATTCTTCAAGAATCGTCACACTTAGCCCTAAATAGCCTAATATAAATACATTACCAACATTTCAAAAAATCAAAATTAACCAAGAGTCGTCCTCATAGATAAACATAACAAACTTATCTCATTCAAAAACAAACTCACTCATGGCCGGATTCAACACTGCAAAAACCACCATAGCCACGAACAACATGAGCAAAGTTCAGGCCACAAAGTCAACAACAGCGACACGAAGATTCGTGGGCGTGAGGCAGAGGCCATCAGGCAGATGGGTAGCAGAGATCAAAGACTCATCACAAAGAGTACGCCTATGGCTTGGCACCTATGACACCCCCGAAGAGGCTGCACGTGCCTATGATGAGGCTGCACGTGCCCTCCGTGGAGAGAATGCGCGTACCAACTTCGCCCCAACTCATCCAAATCCAAATCCAAATCCAAACGGAACAGAATCATCAGACGACAACAAGCATGGACTTAGCTTCTCCTCTTTGAAAGCAAAGTTAAGCAAGAATCTCCAAAACATTATGGCTAGAAACACAGAAAACAAAGCCTCAAAGAGCAGAGTTAGTGACCATTTCACTTTTGCAAGCATCTTCCACTTCAAAGGCTACCAAAATCAGTACAACCAAAACCACGTTGACATCAAGAAAATCGAAAAGGCTGTTCAACCAAGCGTCATTGTGCCTAGTGTCTCCCACGAGCCATCCTCGTGGGAGACCTCAAGCATGTCCGACTACAGCAGCGAATGGCAGGGCTTTCGCCATCCTTGCCTCGACTCAGATGGATCAGAATTGAGCTTAAATGAGCAAGGATTTGGTGATCAGATGATGGGGTGGATGAGTAGCCCTGAAGTGATGGCTACTGCAGAAGGATCTAGAAGCAAGAGATTCAAGGTTTCGTCGTCTGTTTTAGTTCCACCAACTTTTACTCAATCAGCAGCACAAGGTGAATGGTGAAATTAAGAAGCTACTACGAAAAGTTACTCATTGTAAAAAAAAAAAAGAAAAGAGAGGGAAAATCTTTTTCTACCAAAGGGTGAAAAGGGACACTACTGCATGCTTCTTAGTTCTTACTAGTGTTTAATTTAACGTATGGACAAAAACATGTACATTAAGAAATAATCAAACACAACAAACAGAGTTTGTTCATCTCTGAGGATGTAGGAACACTAGTGGATGCGACAGTTTTGCCCTCATAGATGCAAAATCTTGATGGCTCTTCGGCTTGATCAAGGGGTTAAAGCAGTAAAAATGTACCACATTGCTAAATGCTAATGCAGGCACATAAATAAATCACTTGCTTTTAATTTGTAGTTCCCATCATTCTTTATCATCAAGTTGGTAGTTTTGTTGCTATTACACATTATATTAATATATATATATATATATATATATATATATATATATATCAAGTACAATATAGACATGTCATCACCTAACCAATGAAAAAATATTGGCAAAAACTCCGGTATGGCCAACTGCATTGTGCGATTGACCATAATTAAGTATTAATAAAGAGAATTATGAGGTAATAAGCGGATAATTATAGGTCATTAATTTCAATTGGATTTCTTAATTTCAATAAAGGTTTATTAAGCCCCAGTTAAAATTATTATTCTCCAATTATAATTAATTAAATATTAATTAATTAAAAAAATATGGTAGCATCAAACGTACAGTGCGGAAAACCGCAATATAGTCCATTCCTAAAATATTTAGTGATCTCATCATATAGTAGAATAATTGAAAGAATGTGGTATTTTGTGAGATTTATGTAATTTAATCAAGAAACTCATGACCATGCCATGAAAACTACAATTCAACAACTTCAAAATCATCTAACCATGCACATAACTACAAAAAAAATTGAATCCTTCATAAAGATTAGTCAAATATTGTTTATTTCATTTACATAATCAAATGATGGGTCCTTTTCTTATAACAAATGTTTGAGTTAAATTCATAATCTTCCAATTTGGTGTTGATTGGATTTCTCCCTTTGTCATCTAATAATTATGCTGCCCAAGTTCCAACCAACAAGTACATACAAATATAACTGAAATATTTAATGCTACCCATGCAATTTTATAAAGTTATTTTATCACAAGAATAAAGTTAATATAAAATATATATCAGTGAAGACGAAAAAGTCAGAATTATTTATAATTTTAAGTTAGTTAGAATTTAAGCAGTTCTTTTCAAAAATATATATATTTAATGTATTATTAAAAGCTAGAATTATTTAGGGTGTGTGAAACAGACAATTATGAATGTTAAAACAAGTAAGAAATTAAAGGCCCAAATATTTTGGACGTGGCCCATACATAACTGATCCAGCCTAAACCATTGGCCCAAGACTGAAACGATGTCGTTTTTGCCTCAACTTCTAAAATTTACCCTAACTCATTAATTCAAGGGTTTCTAGTTTCTACGCATCAATTTGCCCAGAAGAAAGAAACGAAGCTCGAAAAGGTAGCTTTTTAATGCTTTTGTATTCTTCCTATCTGCTTTCGTACACAATTGTATCTGTGTTTAAGCACGCATTTGCGTATTTTTCTAGGTAAGTTCTTGTAGATCTGATATTATCAATCCTCGCTGGTTTTTGTTTCAGATATATTGCGTTGGGATTTCAGGTCGAATTATTGAAAAAATCGAGTTTGAATTGCGAATTCAGGTATGTTCTCATGGAGTTCGACAGATCTGCGTATTAGCTAACTTAAATTCCGGTTTTTTACCTTTTTTCTTTTGTTTATTTGTGGTGGTGCAAATTTTGGTTTCAACTGTTGAATGTAGTTCTGAAATTTGACCTGTGCTGAAAGATTCTTGCTCTGCTCCATATACTTTTTATAGTTTCTTCGAGTGCTCTAGTTTGGAGGAGATTTGTGGTTTTTGTGGGCTATTTATAGCGAGAATGTGAAATTGGTCATTTTGGGTGACTGAAAGGGAGTAATTATTAGATGAAGAGGTCAGTGGGGAAAAAAACTTCTTGTAGTGATGCTTTGTTTAGAAAGCACAGGTTATCTTCAGATTCAAATTTCATTATGACTAAGACGGGGTAACATGAGAATTATTGGAAAACTGCTATGCAAAATACAGAAATTTTTTAGTTCACATGCTTTAATGAGGAATTGTTTTAGTATGAATTTGATATATTCTCATGAAACTTGTGTTATTTTAAACAAATTAGCTGCTAACAGTTAAGGTTGTATGTCTTTTAAGAGTACTTACATTGAGAAGGATATTTAAGGATGAGGAATTGTATTTTTGCAGGAAAATTTCAGAATATCATGAGGCCTATATTTTGTGGGAATCTGGAGTTTGATGCTCGCCAATCTGATCTTGAACGTCTCTTCAGAAAATATGGGAGAGTTGACAGAGTGGATATGAAATCTGGTAATGTTACAAGATAGTTTTGAACTTCTTGTGATATCTGTAATGGGGCCACTAACTAATAATGCCTCTAAGTTAATATCTGCTTGTATCTTCTATTGGGTTGTTGAAATTTTGGGATTTAACTGACCATAAAATCAATTAAGAAAGAATGTCTTTCCTGTTCCAGGAGCCTGATTTGATATTTCTGAAACCCACCTTTTGGCTCCTAATGAGTGTGTATATGGCCAGAATGATTGATGCTTACTGTTAAATACTTTTGGCACTATTTTGTCAAACTACTTCATTGCCCCTAAAAATGGTTTGGCATTAGCTTTTTAAGTGCCATGTACTAAATGCTAGAGGTTGATTCAGAACGAGAATGTTGTGCTTCTTCATTGCAATTGAAGGTATAACCAAAGGAGCAGATTGACTATGTCAGTTGTTGTTTTGTGAATAAATTTTCATTGGCTTTGAAGGAAGCCCTTGAGTCTGTTAGGAGGATAAATATGTTATTTAAGTTAACTGTTAACAAAATTCTTATACATGTTATTTCCCAGAAGAAGAAAAAAACGCGTTTTTGCTGTAGTGAAACCCCCATACTCAATAGTTCTTTTGGCGCAGGATTCCTTGGATATTCCACGATCTTCCTCGATGGATGGTTCTCTGCGTTTATTTTCTGGCTTGTGCCCAAGATACATGTTCTTGTGTTTGTTCGAAAGAACCAATATGATCTGCCATGGTCCTACCATCCTACAATTTCCACCATTGCCTTTTGCATTCCTCATGACTTTGCTCACTCTTCAATTTCCGACATGTTTCAACATAGATAAGATGTTCATTCCGGATCCAGTGGCAGGTGTTGTGTTTTTCTCGTACAGATATTTTTCTCTCCCCCCCCAGATTTGCAGGGGTATAGGTGGTAGAGATATTAGTTCAAGCATGTGGTAATTGAATGTCTTCACTGGAGGCATCTTAACTTTATATGCATGTGTTGCCAACTGAAGAACATTGGCTTGTTTTTTAACGTTTTTTGGGCTCTATAGGCTTTGCTTTCGTCTATATGGAAGATGAGCGTGATGCAGAGGATGCGATTAGGAAACTCGACAGAATAGAGTTTGGCAGAAAAGGACGCCGACTACGTGTTGAGTGGACCAAGGTATATTTGGAACGGTCTATATAATATACATATCACTCTTTATATTCTGAATGCTTTGTGGCTTACAGAAAGTTTGCCAATTTTATTGCATCGCTATACAAAGATTGATTCATTCAATATTATAACAAAATTGGCATCATTAAATTTGATCTGCAGCAAGAACGTGGTGGCAGGAGGCCTGATACCTCAAGGAAATCATCTGCCAACGCGAAGCCTTCAAAAACCTTATTCGTTATCAATTTTGACCCTGTCAATACAAGGACCAGGGATCTTGAAAGGCATTTTGAACACTATGGGAAAATATCAAATGTCAGGATCAGAAGGAATTTTGCATTTGTGCAATTCGAGGTGCAGGAAGATGCTACCCGAGCTTTAGAAGCAGCCAACAATAGGTTTGTCAATCTATATATCCCCTGTTATCAAGCAGTTTTAATTTGCACAAGAAAGAAATGAGTATGTCTGAACTAACTTTTAGAAAGGGCTTTCACTTTATATAAGACTATTTGATGTGCTCGAGTCTCTTCTCATTCAGATTTGCGTTTTTCCTAACACAGCAAGTTCATGGACCGAGTTATTTCTGTGGAGTATGCAACTCGGGATGATGATGACAAGAGAAATGGCTACAGCCCTGATAATAGAAGGGGTCGGGATGGTTCTCCTCCCGATGGTGGAAGAGGCTATGGTCGAGGTGGACGCTCCCCAAGTCCATACCATCGGGATAGAGGTAGCCCTGATTACGGGCATGGCTCCGTGCCAAATTCTCGACCTGAGAGAAGAAACAGCCCTGATTATGGCAGAGCTCCAAGCCCTGTCAATGATAGATATCAAAGGTAATATCATTTTTATTTACCTTGATTTTGCAATTTCATTATTTTTGTGGTGAATATTCAGAAATTTATTGAACTTCATTTTCCTCACAGTCGCAGCCGCTCTCCTCCAGCTCGTGAAAGATCCCGATCTTGATTAAGAAGAGTTACTGAAAGCAATTAGCAATCTGCATTTTTTTCTTTTTTTTTTCTCTTTTTCTCTTTTTTTTTCTTTTTGGTTAGTTTGTGTGCAAGTATTTGTGAATGTTAGCCAGCATGGGAGAATGTAGTGTTGTTTGTTAGAGATTTTGCATTAAGACGTCTTCTACTGCAATTCTGAATTTGATGCGCTGTTTTTACTATATTTTATTTCTGATTGTGGTACTTTGCTTTTGGTATTTTGGCTAAAAAATATATTAAGCATACTATATTAAATTATACGATTAGTACCATTTATATTGTTGTTTATGTAAATATAAGTAAATGATGGCGAAATTTGAATCAAAATCACTATCTCGTATGGAATAATCAGTTAGGACTTTATATTTGAAAAGAAAGGTAAATGTAAGATTTTTTTTTTTTTTGAAAGGAAGGTAAAATGTAAGATTTGAAATTAGTTTGTGCGGTAAAATAATATGGTAAAAAACTGTTTGAAATTGGTACAGAGTCAACTCATCATCAGATCCAGATCTATGATCTATCAATATCTAATTGTGGTCCGAAACTTGTGTAAAGTTTATTAACATTTTTTTCTTCTTCTTTTCTTATAATGAAATGATTAACTGCCATAGGATCAGATAAGATCTTATTTTTATGGTGCTTTATTGGATGTTTGTCGTGCGTTAAATTCTTATATACTCATAAAGTTAATATATCATTATGTCCCAATTATGGCCGTTTTTTCAAAAATAACACATACTAACCTCTTCTGCAATAAAGTATAAAAAAACTAATCCCTCCGTCTCGTTCAATATGACCTAATTCTTTTCAGCACAGAAACTAAAAAAAAAAGAAATTAGGTATAATAAGGTGTTAATAAACTAACTTTTTAGTCAATAAAGTGCTAATAAAGTATTTTTTTTAGCTTAAAGTAAGCTCTAATTCTTTCCATAAAAGAAAACATGCCATATTGAATGAGACGACCCAAAAGAAAAACAGATCATATTGAACAGGACGGAGGGAGTAGTATTACAAAAATATGCAAATTTAACAGGCGGTGCTCACATGTGATTTAATTATTGTTATAAGATTAAAACATATTAATATATACCTTTATGATAATTATGATTAAAACATTAGTATAGGTTGTCTGATGTGAAATCATTTAAATACATAATACCATAACTTAGGAGGTGATTGGTATGATGTTCCAATCACCTCCTAAGTTATGGTACTAACTATTATGTATTTAAATGCTTTCACATCAGTCAACCCATACCATTCCTTCCTACATTACATTTATTTGTTTGGTAAATCATATGGAATGGAATCAACATTTCATTAGGAATAACCATTTCTTTTCCATTGGGATTAGCCATTCCACCCATACGGCCATACCCCATGGTATTAATCGTTCCTAATCCTCATATATATATATATATATATATATATATATTATTTGATAAAATTATTCATTTTAATTTTATTGTTTCAACAAATAATTTTAGATATAAAATTTTATAGAAAGAATGTGTGAGAAAAATTTTTGGAGAGAGAAAATTATAGAGAGAAAAATTCTTGAGAGAGGGAAAAACTATAAAGAGAAAATTTTGGAGAGAAAATTATTATGATGATACCACTTAGCGTGGTATCTCCTTAAAATTAAGGATATTTAATCAGAGTGCTTAATTTAAGCAGATAATAAAGACCCTTGTTGTTCAAAGAGTCTTAAGCTTCATTTAGCGGATTTAAGAGTAGGATAAAAATATATCCTTTTTGAAACCTCTGGAATTTCAGAGTCTTCAATACATTCAATTAAATAAGAAATAAAATTTCTAGTAGAAGATATTTTATCTCTAACAGTTAATTTATAATTTTTATAATGAACATAATCATAATCATGCGGTGCATTCCAAAATTCATATGAATTGCAAGGAAGATTCATAAAACACGAACTTACATTAATTCTTGGGGAGCGTTATACTGGAATTATTACAATACGAAGAGATGAAAGTAGTGAGGAAAAGAGAATATTACAAGAGAGAGGAAAGCAGAGAAAGGCTTGTCCTCAAAACATCTGAGGTCGGGCTATTAAATAGCCAAAAGAAAAAGAAACGACAAAAGTAAACATACTATTCATAAATAGTAACAAACTATTCATGAATAGGAAACCTACAAGCTAAAAAGGAAAACCTACTAAACCTATGATGATATCACTGAATGCGTATTTCGCAGTAATTATTTTTGTAGTTCTCCTTCAAGAAGAAAACTCATGCAGTCTAGATCTTCGTAGGGATCTTGGGCTTCTTCAAAATTTTCAATTTCTTTCATTTCAGTATCTGAGATATTTTTCTCTACTGAAGAAGAGGAGGAACTTGCTTTAGTAATTTCTGGATTGTCTTTTCCAAAAACTTCTTTCCACATATTATTAATGGAGTCTTTATCCATTTTCTGGAAAAGTTCTTTAAGTAAGGAGTATGTGCATTGAGACTTCTGTAAATCTGTTGAGATGGTTTGATAGCCAAAACTCCTCGTCTATCATAAGTTTTTCCTTCGCCAAAGAAATCTTCTTTGGGCCACCATTTGATAAGATTTCTCCTAACTAAAATTGTTGGAGTGAATTGAATTTCATTCTTTTCTCTTTTTTGCTCTTGCAAACCATAGTCCTATCTTAAAATTCATGGAACAGAATAATAGTTTGCAAATTGAAAAACTGCATTAAGACTTTCAAGGTTGTCATTAACCTGTTGAAATTTTTTCCAAATCATTTTTATTTTTTTAGGAAATATACAAGGTGATACCCCCCATGAAAAGAAAAATGTTGAAAACCAAATGGGGATGTATTGTGTAACATCATCAAGATCAAATTTAATCAACCACGAATGCTTTTTAGCATTATTTTCATAAATAAACAAATTATCCCATGCTTTAATATAATAAAAAAAACTATAAAAATTTGGGAGTGCTTTATAATTTTCAAGTTGCCTGCTCTGATAAAGAGGCAATCCCCAATCTGAAGAAGAAAGAATTTTCTTAATAATACATTTAGAATAAGCGTATTCTTTACCGCGATCCATATGTTGAATTTCAACAGATCCAGTTTCAGTAAGAATTGCTTCAAAATATTCTCGACTTTTCTTTCCAAAGATTGGTAGCATATCTTTATTAAGATAGCTTTGTGCCAATTGATTTGGAGAAAGACCTTTTAGATCTTTTTCAATTGGAAAATAATTAATATATCCCAAAATAATATATGGGTATCTAATTTCTTCTTTTGAACCCTTTTGAAGGAAGATGGCGTTTTGATAGTATTGAATTTCATATGCCATTTCATCTTCTTCAAATTCTTTGTTAGGATTAAATTTCGGAAAATCTTTTAGATCAAGAAAATCATCATATGATTTTTGTTGATCATTTGATTTCTGTTGAGAAGGCTTTTTAGCCATATTTGATGAAGTTGACTTTTTAGTCAAATTAACCATTGGTCTTTTGCCCATGGACCGTTGTTTTACCATGGTGTTCCAAGCTTCTGCCCTGCAAGAATTCTCTGGTTAGAAAATCTGGTAATGAATTAGATTTTCTATCAAAATCAAAACATGCAAGAATGGATTGCCATCTAGCAAAAATTTGTTTTGATGCAATATTCTTAACATCTTTTAAAAGAATATCTTTAGCTGATTTACAATCAACTCTAATTAAATTTTTTTTATTAAAAATATCACTTTCAAATTTAGTGACACATTTGACAATGGCAAGTAATTCTTTTTTAATAGTAGAATAATTCTTTTGAGAGTCATTCCAATTTCCAGAAGTAAATCTGACTAGTTCTTCTTTAGAACTGTTGGAATTCTTTTGTTTAAGGATTCCACCATATCCGATTTCAGATGCATCAGTTTCAATTATTTTAAATGCTTCAGGATTAGCAATAGACAAACATGGGAGTTCTTTAACTCTTTCTTTTATTCTTAAAACAGCTTCAGTATGCTTATTAGTCCAAGGTAAAGGGTTTTTCTTTAACCTTTGGAATAATAACTTACAATCTTGTTCAAGATCTTGGTAAAAATCACCTATATAATTTAGGCAACCAAGGAAACGTTGTAATTGATTAAGATCAATTATTTTATCAGGAAATTTATCTGCAAATAAAATTACCCGTTCAATTGGAATAATAATTTTATTCTCAATATAATGACCAAGGAATTTAATTTTAGTCTGAAAAAGTTTAACCTTTTTAATATTTATAGCAAAACCAGCTCTTTTAGTAGTTTGTATAAATATATTGAGATGCTTAAAATGTTGTTCTATATTTTCTGAAAATATTAGAACGTCATCAATATAAACTAAAATAAAATCCATATGAGGATTATAAATTTGATTCATAATATTTTGAAATTCCATTGGAGCATTTTTTAAACCAAATGGCATAACATTCCATTCAAAATGCCCAAAAAGAACTGTAAAAGTAGTTTTATATTTATCTTCTTCTTTTAGAAGAATTTGATAAAACCCAGATTTAAGATCTGATGGTCCCTGAGCTAGGTATTTGGTGTAGAGGGGGGGTGAATACACCAAATAGATTTTTAGAAAACTTTTTCAAGTTAAATCACAGAGTTGGTGAGCTCAGTTATTGATCCAGCTGGGGAGGGTCAGCTGGGTAAATAACTCAGCTGGCAGTGCGGAAAGAGGTAGTTTAAAAACTTAGCTCGGTTACTTAGAAAAACTCAGTTTGAAAAGATTAACTTTATGTTTTCAGCTTAGTCAAGTTGTGCAACTTTCAGAGAGACACAGCTGTCTTTGGAGAGCAGCTGCGTATGCAGTTTTGAACAAATATGCAATGATATGAAAGAGTTAGTACAAAACTGAATATAAAGAGAAAGTAAAGAGCACGCGAGATTTTACGTGGTTCGGAGTAACACCTCCTACGTCCACGACCAGGTTTACTGGTAATCCATTACCACTTGGTTTCCAAGTACCAAGCAACTTCACAACTCTAACCCGAGTTGTGTTCCAACAGTTTGCGGGCACTGTCAAGCCTAACCTTTCAGTTTACGGGTACTGAAAAAACCTTACACGCTTGAATTTCCCGCTTCAAGCAAGCGTAACCTTGACCTAACCTTTCTGGGTAAGAGGGGTTTGGTTTGGGGTTCCAACTGTGAACGAGTTCTTACAATTAAGAACTTTAGAGTATGATGAACTCATTCGAAATCTAGGCTTAAGATATACAAAGAGTTTGGCCTAGGGAACAGACGAAAAACTAAGCAGTTTCTGAACTAGAAACACTTTAAGATAAAGTGTTCTTTGAACTATGTAGAACTGCTTGAGAGCTTTTGAAAGATTGATGATTTCAGAGAATGAAAGCTTGTAGAGAGTTTTTCGTATCTGATCCTGAGGTTGAAGACGGGTTTATATAGGTAGAGATTCAAGACTAGCCGTTGGAGGAGCCGTTTGAATCTTACCTACTCTTATTAAATTCAAGATCTGCCGTTGGGTGAATCTGCACCTGTCTTCATTTGTGTCACATCCTAGGTCCTGAAGTCTAGGATGCTGATTTGGCAATCCCTCATTGGTCGAGGTATGTTGACTTCCTCTGACGCCGGGATCTTCTGCCTTTGGAGCTGGCTTTTGAATTCGTAGCCGGATCGACTTAACTTGAAGTCTTCGCAGTTAGTTCCCTTTGTTCTGCATACTGACCGGCTGTGTTTTGAACTCAGCTCGAATTCTCTTCAGCTTGATCATGCTCTGCTGGAGGACTCAGCTGAAGGTTGACGCCTGCTGTCTTTCGCTAGCTGACTCCTGCTGTAAACACAGCTGGATCGACTGCTGTCTTCCGCTAGCTGACTCCTGCTGTAGACACAGCTGGGTCGACTGCTGTCTTCCGCTTCCTTAACCTGTAAACCTAGAAAGTCTAAAGCTCAAACAGGCGAGCTGGAAAACACTATTTAGGTTGGCGCGATCATCTATTCGGTTGGAGAGTCAGTTGGGTTTTGGTATCAAATCAAAACCTTATAATTTTCCCAACAATTTCCCCCTTTTTGATGATGCCAAAACCTAACTGAGACAACTTATGACGCAGAAAAACTTGTGTTTTATTAATGTAAGAATATACATTATAACACAGGAAAAAGAAAGAAGGAAAAAAAATCTTCAAATCTTCAGTCTTCAATCCCAGTTGGCTGGGTCTTCTCTTCTGCATCTGTTGCTTCTTTCTTTTGACTCGTCTCTTCAGCTGATTCTGATTCAGCTGGTTCCTCTAGCTCAACAATTTGCCTCTTCTTTGACTTGTCTCTTCTCTCTTACTTCCCCCTTTTTGGCATGATCAAACAGGGTGGGAGAGATACACCATCGGTTGTTGCGATGTTTTAGTTTGGCGAAACTGTAGTTTTCAGCTCTGAGCAGCGAGGTTTGGAGTCTAAGTGGCTCAGCTGTTGTATTAGCTGGCTCTTCTTCAGTAGCATTAGCCTCAGCTGTGATTGCAGACACAACGTCCTTGGCCTGATTCAGCTGGGGCAGTCCAGCTGAGTGCTTGGAGGGATGAGTTCGCACGGGAGATAGCATCTTCTGAGTCGGGCACAACTTCATTCCTTGCAAATTTTGCTTCTTCAGACTTCTTAGATTGAATGAGAAAGTCTGATTCAGCACTTGAGGGTCTTGTGTTCAGCTCATATCATCATCATCCAGCTGCAGGTGATCATTGGCTGGGTGATGTTTCTCATTTGAGCTTGGTACAGGGTCTTGAGCATCTTTCATCGGAAGATCTCGAAGCTGGTGTCCCTGTGGAGCTGAAGGAAACTGAGGAGAAGGCGGTTGAAGTATTCCATCTGTCTTGGGGTTTAAGCTTGGTTGATCAGCTGGAATACTCCGTTGCGGTGTTGGTGACGATGATGTTCACGCAGGCGCATGAACTTCCCCTTCACCGTAAGAAACGACCCCTTATGGGCCTTCTGCTCCTTGGAGAGTAATTACGAATTCTCTCATAATGTCAGCTGGCTTCTCAGCTGACTGACTGAGCACCTTTGACTTGAGTCTTCTGTTTGAAGACGGTGCTTCAGCATGTTTTGTCTCCTCAAGTTGTCTCCGATTCCCAGCTGGTGCGGAGATAGATGCATGCTGCTTTGTCTCCTGCATCTTTTTCTGTGCCTCCTGTGGTGGAGCAAGAGCTTTGACATGACTGCTCTTGAAGACTCCGGCTTTATCAACATCTAGTCCAGGTCTGTTGACGTTGATTTTTGCATCCCAGGGAGTTGTATGTCCCGTTCTCTCTTTTATGTTGAGAGAAACAGTGGGGCTGAGGAGGTCTTTTTCCTTTGACATTCCCAGGAAGTTTTCTGCACCTTCCTGGTGAATGACGTTCTTGAGCTTTGCAGTCTCTCACTGCGCTGGCCTAGATCTGTCGATGGGCTTCACCTTCTTCTGGACTTCCGTCTTCTTTGAGGTTCCTGAGAGTTATGCAACTCTTATCTTGAAGCTTTGACAGATTCTTCAAGTTTGATCGGCTTCGGGAGATATCTTTCTGGATTCCATGTTCTTCTTCTGCAACTTTTGTTAGTAGAAACAAATAATACCAATTGATGGAAATAAGAAAGAATGCCGAAAAACTTTTTAGGGTTGATACGTATATCTTCTAGCATCTTTAAAGAGCTTTCTTGATGAATGGACGATCAAGATTTATTTATTGATAAGAAGATCTACGACTAGGAGTGATTCTTGCGTTTTGTCAATTTCTTGATTAGAAGAAGTGAGTTAATGCGCGAGAGAGAACGGTTGAGGCGTTTTGACTTTTGCCTCGAAACTCCCATGATTCACTTCTTTGCAGACTCTTAATTAAGATTGATTAGATATGACAAGATATGAGTTGACTGAAAAACAGATTGAGTAGGTGTAATTAATGTTGTTGCAAACCTCTCAGCTGATCATTGTAGTCAGCTGATACCTCGGTTGAGTGGGTGTGCTGGGTCATCGTGGTTCCAGCTGGTTCCCCCTCAGCTGAATAATCATTCACTTTCAACATCTGGTTTAGCTGAATTCTTTCTCAGCTGATATCAGTGACGTTGATTCTGAATTACAGCTGTCTGCTTGCATTCAGCTGGGTCTACTTCCATTCAGCTGGGTCTGCTTCTATTCAGCTGGGTCTGCTTCCATTCAGCTGGGTGTGCTTTCATTCAGCTGGGTCTGCTTCCATTCAGCTGGGTGAAGCATCGTCTAGGTTGAGTAGTCCAAGTAATCCGCACAGCATTTTGAATCTTGCTTCTATCAGCGGTTTTGTGAGAATATCAGCCCGCTGTATGTCTGTGTGAATTTTCTCAACAATCACATCCTTCTTTTCTACGTGATCTCTGATGAAATGATATCGTACGTCTACATGCTTGCATCTTGTGTGAAGTACTGGATTCTCTGAAATGGCAATCGCACTTGAGCTATCACAGAAAATTGGAACCTGTCCAGTTTTCACTTCATAGTCATCCAGCTGATGTTTCAGAGAATTTGTGAGCAGCAGCTTCCAGCCGCCATATATTCTGCTTCTGTCGTGGAAGTTGCGACGCACGTTTGCTTCTTTGAAAACCATGAAATCAACTTACTTCCTAAGAACTGACAAGTTCCTGAAGTTGATTTTCTGTCCAACCGATCTCCAAATAAGTCCGAGTCCGAGTATCCACGTATAGATTGTCTTCACTGGGTACCATGCCCCAACATTCTGAGTTCCTTTGAGATATTTGAGAATGTTCTTGGCTGCTTGCATGTGTGCTTCCTTTGGATCAACTTGAAATCTGGCACACACTCCGACTGCGAAAGAGATGTCTGGACGACTTGCTGTTAGATACAGCATGGATCCTATTATCCATCTGTATTTGCTGGAATCAACTGACTTCCCTTCAGTTCCTGGTTCAATCTTCCAGTTGGTGTTCATTGGAATCTTTACAGATCTGCTGGATTGAACTCCATACTTGACGATCAAGTCTTTCACGTATTTGGATTGATTTATGAAAATCTCTTCTGATGATTGCTTGACTTGAAGTCCTAGGAAGAAACTCATTTCTCCCATCATGGACATTTGGAACTTCTCTGACATCATCTCTCCAAATCTTTGGCATAAGAAGCTTGATCTTGATCCAAAGATGATGTCGTCTACATAGATTTGAACAACCAGGATATCTTCTCCTGACTTGATGGTGAAGAGAGTTCTGTCTACTGAGCCCTTCTTGAATCCTTTGGATACGAGAAAATTTGACAGAGTGTCATACCAAGCTCGAGGTGCTTGCTTCAATCCATAAAGAGCCTTCTTTAGCTTGTAGACTTTATTTCTTTCTACTTCAAATCCTGGAGGTTGTTCAACGTAGACATCTTCTTTGATTTCTCCATTTAAGAATGCACACTTCACATCCATTTGATAGACCTTGAATTTGTGATGTGCTGCATAGGCGAGAAAGAGTCTGATTGCTTCTAATCGTGCTACTGGAGCAAATGATTCTTCGAAGTCAATTCCTTCCTGCTGAGTGTAGCCCTTGGCAACCAGTCGAGCTTTGTTTCTGATGACGACTCCCAGGGTATCCAATTTGTTCTTGAATATCCATTTTAGTCCTATGACTTTGACTTCTTGAGGTCTGTCGACCAATTCCCAGACACAATTTCTGAGGAATTCGTTCAGCTCTTCTTGCATGGCGTTTGTCCAAGGTACACTCTTCAAAGCTTCGAGAATTGATTGAGGCTCTGGCACTTGAGCTACGTAACACGCCATTAGAGCTGTGTCTTCATCATAGATCGTCAGTTCTAGCTCTACTGAGAGTTGAGCTGTGTCAGCTGTTTCTTGATGATCCGATGAAGCTTGAGCAACTGAGCTTCTGGTTTTGACTTGGTCAGATGGTTCTCCAATTAATGATTGCTGATGATGGATGATCTTCAATCCATCTTCTCCTCTTACGAATTTCTTCTTCCAATTGATTGATGCTTGACGTGGCTAAATTTCGTCTGACTTGGAGTTGCTCAGGAGTTAAGTCTTGAGAGATTGGTTCTCTTTGATTTAGATTTTGAGGAGACTTCTGTAGAGGCTCAGCTGGTGATGGAGCTGGGGACTCAGCTGTGTTTGGATTTCCAGCTGATGATGTTCCCCCTTGATTTGGCGTTGAAGGTTCTTCTCGATTTCCAGCTGGTGGAGCTTCTTGGTTGATTTGAAGTTCCTCCTCTGGCTCATCGTCCCAAATTAATGGTTCGGCCAGATTCCTGATTCTATTTTCTTGAGCTCTTGTCTGAATCAGTCTTGAAGATTCTTCTTCATTTCTTCGTTTGATAGACTCTCTATATTCGAAGGAGGATTCGTCAAAGGTAACATGTGGAGTTACTTCGACTATTTGAGTTCTTCTGTTGAAGACTCTGTATGCTTTACTCACAGCGGAGTAACCAAGGAATACTCATCGGTCTGTCTTCACGTCGAACGTCTTGAGCTGTGTCTTCCCATTGTTGAGGATGTGACATTTGGATCCGAATACCTTGAAATACCCTATGTATGGTATTCTGTTGTTCCATAGCTCATACGGTGTCTTTCCTTGCCTTGATGTGAGTAGGGAGCGATTCTGAGTGAAGCAAGCTGTGTTGATTGCTTCAGCCCAGAACTTCTTTGGAATGGCAGAGCTAGCTAGCATTGAGGTAGCTGCTTCTTTGAGAGTTCTGTTTCTTCTTTCTGCTACACCATTCTGCTGAGGTGTGCGTGCTGCAGATGTTTGATGTTGAACTCCGTTCTTCTCGCAGTAATCATAAATAGTTTCATTCAGAAACTCCGTTCCACGATCTGATCTTATTGACATTATCTTGCACTCATTTTGTGTTGATAATCTTTCCAGCAGGATAGACAGCTTAGTCCTGGTTTCGCTCTTCTGGTACAAGAATGATACCCATGTGAATCTTGAGAAATCATCCACTACGACCAGAGTATATTTTCTGCCATTGAAGCTTGCTGGAGTAACTGGACCAAAAAGATCCATGTGAAGAAGTTGAAGTACTCGATCGCCTGACCGAACTGGCTTGAGAGAGAATGAAATTCTTGTCTGCTTTCCTTGTTGACACGCGCTGCACATATGACTTTTGTCATATACTTGATCTGGAATTCCATTAGCAAGCTGGTTCCTAGCCAGTTTGTTGATTGTCTTGAAGTTGAGATGATTCAGCCGTTTGTGCCACAGCCAGCTGACTTCATTGCTGCTTTTCGATACAAGACAAGTCTCCGGAGGGTTGCTGTTCCAGTCAGCAAAGTACAGATTTCCTTCTCTTTTTCCTCTTAGGAGTATCTGCTTGGTTTCCCTGTGCTTCACTGTGCATCCCTGTGCATCAAACTTGACAGAAAAACTGTTGTCGCATAATTGGCTAATGGAAAGCAAGTTATGTTGCAATCCTTGTACATAAGAAACATTTGGGATTATAACATTTCTAGTTTTAAATGTACCATAACCTTTGGTTAGTCCTTTGGAGTTGTCACCAAATGTTACTTGTGGACCTGTACGCTCGATATACTCCTGAAGTAGATGCTTTAGGTACGTCATGTGCTTGGAACATCCACTGTCCAAGTACCATAGCGTTCTCATCAACTCCTCAGAGATGCGTCGATTCCTTGCAACCTAAACAAAAAATTAAAATTCAGGTACCCAGTTTTAATTGGGTCCTTGTGGGTTAGACAGAGTTTCTTTGATGACCCAGATCTGCTTGATGACTCGAATTGGGTCATTTGATCTGATAATTCTCCCAGCTGAGTCGATATACACATTCTTTGTGTTCTTCGGTTGTTGCTGGCGGGGTCTTGATCTCCGTGTCTTCCCGTTTTGATGTCTTGATTTCTTTTGGTTTCCAGCTGTGTGCCTAGCTGAGACGTTCATTTGTCTCTGCTGTCTCATGTGATGCTGTGGCTGGAAATGATTATCCAGGTGGTACTCATATGAGTGGTATCCAGCTGGGTATCTCTGATATCCCAGTTCATATCGTTCAACGTGCTGTTGCTGTTGCTGGTATCTGTTAAATCCAGCCTGTTGTCTTCGTTGAGGTTGAGCACGTTGCTGTCTGAGTTGGGCTTGAGGTTGTCGCACAGCTGACCTTCTTGATGCCTGCTGTGTCTTCGACGGAGCTTGAGGATGTTTCACAGCTGGTCTTCCTGACGCCTGCTGTGTCCTCAACTGTTGATGCTGAGCTGCTGGGATTGGAGGTTCGTTTGCACGTACAAACATTACCTTTGTTCCACTTGTAGAGGCAATGTTTGAGGCATCTTTTGATTCGTTGTATCCCAGTCCCGCTTTGAGTGCTGCTGGACGCTGAGCACTAATGATCTCGTCCATTGTTGACGTGGCTTTGATGAGAGCTACTATCTTATTAAATAGTACCTCTTCGGTACTTTTCAGCTCAATAATCTCAGCTGACTTCTTTTCCGATTCAGCTGTGACCTTTTCCACATCTTCCATCAGCTGTTTCTTCTCATAGTAGAATTCCTTCATCAGCTGATCTTGTTTCACTATTTTGTCTTTTAGTGAAACAACTTCTTGTTGGAGCTTTGTTGTATCAGCTGCGTCTGATACCTTTGACTTTTCCAGTTCTGCCTTCAGCTCGGCATTCTCACACATAATGACGTCAAGGATCTCTTGAAGCTCCTTGGAATCGTTCATTACTTTCTCTACTAGACTCCAATCTGGTAGTCCAGATTCTGAGACCTGTGTAGAGTGTTCGTGTGATGGTGAGATGTTAGATAGATTTTGAGTTCGAGACATTACCTCATCTTCATCGATGTCGTCTGTTTGTCCCATGAAGCATGTATCCCAATCAGGTTCATCATGGGCCATCAGGGCTTCTTCTTCCGAGTCTGAAAATGGCATGCCATCCATTTTGTTGCACTCTGATTCTTCATCGGCGATATAAGCTCTCCTTCTGTCAGCTGCCTTAGCTTTCAGTTGGTCTTTGTCTTTCTTGGACAGCTTTGGACAGTCTAGCCGATAGTGTCCTGGTTCCTTGCAGTTGAAGCAACCTTTTTCTGTTCATTTGTCAGCTGACTTCTCATCAGCTGCTGCGTACTTGTCTCTGTAAGTTCTTGCGAACTTCTTGTATTTGCCCTTGCTGGCGTTGAGTCTGTTGTAGTTTTTGACCAGCATGGCTATTTCTTCAAGTAGCTCTTCCTTGCTCATGTCCTTCTTATCCTTCTTCGATGACTCAGCTGACTGCATGTATGCGGATTTGTCAGAGTTGGCTCTGAACGCAATCTCCTTTGTTGCAGGTGTCAGCTCTCCATCATTCTGATTGTTTGAAGATTCTTTCATTGTAATCTTCAAGTTGTACTCGTTGGCTTTGAGCAGGGAGTATAATCTTTCAGTTGAAAGATCACCTAAGTCACTTCGACTTTGGTGTACCACCTTATAGGTGTTCCATTCAGCTGTGAGAGCTGAAAGAACTTTTAGATTCTTTTCTCGCTGGGTGTATTTCCCAGTTCTGATGGTTTCTATTTCCACCACAATATTGGAGAATCTGAGTTCCATCCCTTCGATGGACTCGTTGACCAGCTGCTTGAAGTTATCAAACTTCTGGCATGCAATTGTGAATTTATTCTCCTTTATCTCCTCCGACCCTTCGCATAGCTTTGCTAGGGTTTTCCACATCTCCTTTGCGGTTTCGCAGTTGATGATTTTGCTGAGGTAGGCATTGGAGACCGTTGAAGATATGGTGTTCCTCGCGAAGCTGTCTAGTCCAGCTTGCTTCCTTTCTTCTGAGGTGTGCTCACTCTTGGGCTTGGGAATGAGCTGATATCTTGGTTGTTCGCAATCTTGAGTTGGGACAAGCTCGTTCCCTGATTTGTAGATGATGATGGGTCCGTCTGTGATGACGTCCCACATTATATCGTGATGCGCACAGAGAAAGCTCTTCAGTCTGAACTTCCATATTGCATAATCGTCTACCGAGAAGGTGGGAAGATTCCTGTTAAGATAAGAATCCATAGAAATATGCAGTATGTAATAATATGAGTTTTTCACAAAGAGGATCTATTCAGATGACCACTGACAGATTGTCAAGAGAGATCTCTTGATACAGAAACGGTGGTCTGTTGAACCACTGCTCTGATACCAATTGATGGTCCCTGAGCTAGGTATTTGGTGTAGAGTGGGGGGTGAATACACCAAATAGATTTTTAGAAAACTTTTTCAAGTTAAATCACAGAGTTGGTGAGCTCAGTTATCGATCCAGCTGGGGAGGGTCAGCTGGGTAAATAACTCAGCTGGCAGTGCGGAAAGAGGTGGTTTGAAAACTTAGCTCGGTTACTTAGAAAAACTCAGTTTGAAAAGATTAACTTTATGTTTTCAGCTTAGTCAAGTTGTGCAACTTTCAGAGAGACACAACTGTCTTTGGAGAGCAGCTGCGTATGCAGTTTTGAACAAATATGCAATGATATGAAAGAGTTAGTACAAAACTGAATATAAAGATAAAGTAAAGAGCACGCGAGATTTTACGTGGTTCGGAGTAACACCTCCTACGTCCACGACCAGGTTCACTGGTAATCCACTACCACTTGGTTTCCAAGTACCAAGCAACTTCACAACTCTAACCCGAACTGTGTTCCAACAGTTTGCGGGCACTGTCAAGCCTAACCTTTCGCCACGGGTAATGAAAAAACCTTACACACTTGAATTTCCCGCTTCAAGCAAGCGTAACCTTGACCTAACCTTTCTGGGTAAGAGGGGTTTGGTTTGGGGTTCCAACTGTGAACGAGTTCTTACAATTAAGAACTTTAGAGTATGATGAACTCATTCGAAATCTAGGCTTAAGATATACAAAGAGTTTGGCCTAGGGAACAGACGAAAAACTAAGCAGTTTCTTAACTAGAAACACTTTAAGATAAAGTGTTCTTTGAACTATGTAGAACTGCTTGAGAGCTTTTGAAAGATTGATGATTTCAGAGAATGAAAGCTTGTAGAGAGTTTTTCGTATCTGATCCTGAGGTTGAAGACGGGTTTATATAGGTAGAGATTCAAGACTAGCCGTTGGAGGAGCCGTTTGAATCTTACCTACTCTTCTTAAATTCAAGATCTGTCGTCAGCGAATCCGCACTGTCTTCATTCGTGTCACATCCTAGGTCCCGAAGTCTAGGATGCCGATTTGGCAATCCCTCATTGGTCGAGGTATGTTGACTTCCTCCGACGCCGGATCTTCTCGCCTTTGAGCCGGCTTTTGAATTCGTAGCCGGACCGACTTGAAGTGAAGTCTTCGAGTTAGTTCCCTTTGTTCTCGCATACCGGACCGGCCGTGTTTTGAACTCAGCTCGAATTCTCTTCAGCTTGATAATGCTCTGCTGGAGGACTCAGCTGAAGGTTGACGCCTGCTGTCTTTCGCTAGCTGACTCCTGCTGTAAACACAGCTGGGTCGACTGCTGTCTTCCGCTAGCTGACTCCTGCTGTAGACACAGCTGGGTCGACTGCTGTCTTCCACTTCCTTAACCTGTAAACCTAGAAAGTCTAAAGCTCAAACATGCGAGCTGGAAAACACTATTTAGGTTGGCGCGATCATCTATTCGGTTGGAGAGTCAGTTGGGTTTTGGTATCAAATCAAAACCTTATAATTTTCCCAACAAGATCGAATGAAGAAAATATATTTCCTTTAAACATTCGATTAATTAAATATCTTTTATTTGGTAATGGATGTTTTATCCATTTAAGAGCTTTATTAAGCGGTTGATAATTAATAACTAGTCTTGGAGCTCCTCTTTCAATTTCAGCAGCATTTTCAACATAAAATACTGGACAACTCCATAGACTTTTACTAGGTCTTATTAAACCCTTTTTAAGAAGACTATCAATTTCTTCTTTACAATATTTTAATAATCTTTCATTCATAGCAATAGGTCAAGCTTTAGTGGAAATATTATTTTCATCAAAACCATCTATATAGGGAAGACTAACTTCATGTCTTTTTCTATTCCAAAAAGCATTTGGAACTTCTGCACAAATTTCATCATTAATTTGTTGAAAAATATTTTTTATTTTATTCTGAATTTTTTCAGAATTAATTTTTTCTTTAATATTTCTAAAATTTATCTCTTCCTTAAGAGAATAAATAAATTTATTTTTATTATTAATAACTTTTTGAATTAAATTAATAGATTTAGTAATAGGAACCGATGAAAAAGGAAAATATAAATTTTTTCCTCTAACCTTTGCAAAAAGTCATTTCTCATTAATTTTATTAATAGGGAAAAGCATTTGGAAAAAATGTGTTCCTAAAATAACTGGAGTAGAAATATTTTTTATTAAAATAAAAGACGTGTTAAGACAAACTCCTGAGTTACAAATATCAACATCTGATAGTTTGTAATTTACGATGAGTGGTTGCTTATTAGCCGCAGTAATAAATTGAGTAGTTTTTGAATAATATTTTGAAGGGATAATTCCTTCACTAATACAATTAACATCTGCTCCTGTATCAAGGAGTGCATTAATAGTAATAGTAAATTCTTTGTTAATAATCAAAGTAACTTCACAATACCATTTCTGAGATCGGATTTGATCAATTTTATTGACCCAAATTAAATCCTTAAAAATAATTTGATTAATTTTAGAATCTTCTTCTCTATTGGAGATGACATCATCTTCTTCATCTGATGATGATGAATCATTCTTCCAATTGTTGATTTTGAGAAGATCAAACCTTTCATTAAGGTTTTTGACTTCAGATTTTATCTGATTAATTTCTGCTTTTAATTCAGAAATTGTGGGTTCTCTTTCACTAAAATTAGCCTTATCTAATATTTTTTTATAAGAGTATAATTCTCTTTCTTGACTAACTTGTTTAGTTAGTTTAGTTTGTCTTTGTTCTTGATTAGAACTAGATGATAAAGTAAGATAATGTTCTATAGCTTTTCTTTTTTCTATAGGATCTATGATTTGATCTATTAGATCAAGAATAAAGTTTTCTTCTTTTGAAATAACATTAATTTCAAGACCCATAAATTTTATAAGACAAACATTACAATCACAATATTCACCACAATCATGTGGTGTTGATTGTTCTTCTTCTGATTCATTATCAGAAGATTCAACAGAAGAATAATCTTTAATAATATTAACAAAAATATCATCTTGTTCTTCTTTATTGAGAAGAATACTACATAAAGATTCTTTTAAATCTCTATCAATATTAAGATTATTAATTTTCTTTTTAACATAACATTTATTTGCTTTGTGACCAATTTTGCCACATTTCCAGCAAACAGGCTTAACATCATCATCTTTTTTAGCCTTTTTTTATCCTTTTAGGATATCCTCTTTTAACAGACTGTTTAAAAGGATCTTTTGGATAAAATTTTTGTTTATTTCTAAACTTATGTTTTTTCTTTTTTCTATTAGGAAAATTTTCAGATTGTAATCCAATTTGATCACAGAAATTTCCAATTATATTTCTATTTTCATTCTTTTGCAATTCAAGTTGTCTTTTTAGCTTGATATCATTGCAAAGAACAATTCCTTCTGCAGTAATTTCTGCAGATATGTCTCCATAAGTGAGTTTTTCCCACTCAATTTTTCCATTAGAAAATTTAGTTTTAAGTTTATTAGAAACTCTTTCTGCAAAGAGTGGAAGAAGTCCTGAAATAAATTTTTCTTTCTAGAAATTCATACCACAATCATTGCGAGTTAGAACTTTAGACATAAAAACATCTTTATACCATCTAAAATCAGATAGTGTTGAACATCTAAGGTTCATAAGCTGTTTTTGAGATCTATCTAGTTGAAGTTCATTAGCTCCAACAAAATTAGATAAAATAGTATAAATTGATGTATTAACAACATCAGATTCTTCTCTATTAGAGATATGATCATTAATACTGGCACTAAGAATTTTATTCTTAGCTTCTTTTGGATATAAAAATCCCACCAACCTTGTAGCTGACCAGTAAAACCAGTAATAATAGCTTGAGCAATTTGCCTATCATTATTACCTTTAATTTTAGCAGCAGAGGAATAAATAAGCATTTGCTTGACAATAGTTTTAATCTGATATTCAGATTTTCCATCAATATTCCATTCTGTAATAGATTTCGCCATTGAACTGAGCAAAATCCTTACCTTCTTCAATTTGAAGATCAATTGGTGTAGCTTTTGTATAATACGGTTTAACATTAGAAACTTTAACAATTTTATTAACTTGCATTTCTTCATCAGAAGTTTCTATTGAAGAATTTTCTTCTTTAGTAATAACTGAGATGATTTTAGAACTACTCTCACCTTTTTCAGTTACACTAATTTTTTGAAGTCTATTGATTAAACCATCTAGAAAATCATTATCTTTTTTAGAACTTAATAAGAAATTTTCTTTTTTAAGATTCGGTGGAGGTTTAATCATGAGGGAATTATTATTACATTTTTTAATAGGTTTAGGACAAAGTAGTTCTTCAATCCTATTAGTTTGATTACCTAATGAATGTAAAACAAGATTAGTAAAATTATTTTGCTGTATTAAATTATCAAAATCTCCTTTTCCAGATTCGATTTTAATAGGAGTAGCATAGATTTCTTTTTCTCCTGTTTTCAAAACAAGAGTTGAAAAGGGTGGATGGATTTCTTCTATCTCTTCACCTGTTTCATGAATGTAAATTTTATATTTTTTCTCTAAAACAGATAAAAAGATTTTACTAGTAAAATCAGGAAATTCCTTTTTTCTTTGAGGGAAATATAAATTTTCTAACCAAAGGAAAAAATCTAGGTTAGAATTATTTATTATATTACATTCATCATATCTCTTTGTATAAAGAGATTTTTGACCTGATGATAAGGAACAAAGAAACCATTTTCTTTTTTCAACATTTTTAGTCTTATTAAGACTTTTTTCAATTCTTTTTGAAAAAGAAATATTATTTTTAATCATAAAAACATTACTACTATATCCCATATCAGAAAGAGTTGGAGATCCAGGATTTCTCCTAGAATTCCTACTCTCTTGCATTTCAACCTTATATTCAGGTCGAGATATTTGTTCTGGAGTTTTATTAATCCCAGAAATACTTATCTTTTCAAAATCAGATAAAGGAATAGAAGATGTAGAAGCTCTAGAAGAGTTTTCATCTAATTTTAGACAAAATTTTCTAGATTCAAACTTGATTTCAACATCACCATCAACATACTGAATGATGCTTTCAAGTTTTCTATTTTCTTCTTTTACAGGTGGGGTTATATTTTCAAGCCTCCGTGCTTCTCAAGAAGAGTAACCTGATTCCACTGTATAGTTTTTGGTACAACTATATTTCCTTTAGCAGTATCCGTAAGAAAGAGAGTTGTTTCTCCTTTTTTAGATCTCATTAGATCAGCATTGATATTATAATTAGAAATAGTAGTGTTCATAACTTTATAGCAGATTCTATAAACAAGAACAGTGTTTTCAGAAAGGGATTTCATTTTAAATCCTTCTGTTTTTATATTTAGAGTAAGAGTATCCATAATATGTGGATCTGAAAGAGAAACTGTATAATTTGGAAAATAACTAAAAAATATTGGGCCATCACAAAGTGATGATTCAACAATTCCTAATAAAGAATCTTCTAGTTGTAGGTGCCTTTGGTCTCTTACCATAATTAAAGCACTAACATTTAATCCATCTCTTGTTAACGGTTTTAATCCAATTTGGACCATTCCGAGATGAAGGAATTTAAACTTTTGTAATTTATGATCTTCAATTAGATCTTTTGTAAGCAAATTGAAAGAATCAAATCCTCCATTTAAGGGGATTGATTTTTCTATTGTTTTTACAACATAATTGCTTCGGAATTCAAAGCTTCCTTTTTTATAAATTTGAGTTTGAGAAATATCTGGTAATTTCCAGTCATGTAAGTGTCTCTCAAAATTTTTAGAAAGGATAATTTCTTAATAATGATAATAATCATAATAATTTTCTCTCTTATATTTTCTATCTCTAGATTTTTTTCTCTCCAAAAATTCTCTCTAAAATTTTCTATCTCAAGAATTTGATCTCTCTAAAAATCCTCTTTCTAAAAATGTTCTCTCTCTAGAAGTTTCTCACTCTAAAAATTTTCTCTCTCTAAAATTTTTCTCTCTATAATCTTATCCTTATCTCTAGAATTTTTATCTCTAAAAATGTTCTCTCTCTAAAAAATTTACCCTCTAATATTTTTCATCTAATATTATTTTGAGATAGAAAAAAAATATAAAATGGTAAACAAATAATGATTTAATTCCTTTCCTTAATTCTTGTGCATACCAAGCAAAGGAATCAACCAAGGTTTATGATTCCATTCCTACATCCATTCCATTCCTACCTCATTTCATTCCATCATACCAATCACCTCCTTAGAGTTAATAGATACTTATAATATTATTACTAATAATTATCTAGTATAGAATAATAAAACCGAAAGGTTATTTATGTGTGAAGCTTAAAGGGAAAGATACTCACAATTATATGCACGCATCAAATTAAGAGCATACACAATAATATTTCTCTCAATCTCATAACTTATTAATATTATTTTGACAAACCTCAAATTAAACAATTTATACAAACCTCGAAATCAGTCGGCAATTAAATCGAACTACGAGGAAGATAATCCGGGTATAATTCATAATTCATCATAACATATAAGGAAAAAGACAACAATTTTTTTTCATGAAAATTTGAAATATATAGTGCATCCACACTTCACTGGGACTTAAACCATAGATCTCTTGCGAATCTCTCATTTTATATAGGTTGATGTCTAATTTATACTAACTCATTAGAATTATGATAGTATTATGGTTTATATTTAATTATTTGTAATATCATGAAATTTGTGAGCGATAATGTTAACTTTTACCAATTTTAAAAAGAGTGATGCTATTCGGACATAAATGTCCGGACATAATCTAGCTAGTTTAGGTAAATGAATCGGTTCGATCCGTTTAACTTATTTATTTAATTTTGTAATTTCTCTACATTCATTCAATTTATTATTTTGTGAGTAATCTAATTCAAGTGAATGCATAAATATCTATTAAGTAATAGTATTTCCGAAAGATTAGTAAAAATCACAAAATAACTTTATTAGTTTAATTTCGTATTTTTTGTATTCATATTTCTCTCTTTAAAAATGACGGTTTAGATTAATTAAGTAAATACATTATAGTACTAACCAACACCATTATTTTATTTGATAAATTATAAGTTAAGATTATTAATATATTCATTTTATGTCCGGACATATATGTCCAAAAAGTATTATTGTTTTAAAAAAGTACATGTTTTTCAAATTTTGAAGAATGGAGAAAGGGGAATTCTTGATTTTGGGGAAGAGTGGAATATCGAGACGGATATAATATGCCACTCAAAAATAGAAAAAGCAGCTTCGCTTCAAGAACGACGTCGTTTCGCCTCTTTCCTTATTATCGAAGGTTAAAACTAAAAGAGATTGCACGCCGTCTCGATCTCGTCCAAAAGAAATAAAGATATTACTAATTTTTAAAAACTCGGGAGTTAATTTTATTAAATCTAAATTATTACTCCATTTTTGTGGAAGATGGAACATCGAGGTGGAGTATTCTGCATCATTTTTTCTGTCACTCTGAAATTGGGAAATTGCTTTTTTGTATGTTCACGCACGACAAGTTACGCAATCTTTATTATTTATTTCGTTTTCTTGTTTCTTTTTCCATTTCAGGTGGTCACGCATTTTTAAAAAATTAAGAAATTGTTTGCTTTGAAACATAAGAATGAAATTCTCATTTGAAATTAATTTGGTCTCACACTTTTAAGTATAAATTAATATTAATTCTTACTCATATGAATTTTAGCCAATAATTATTTTTTTATTAGCAACATGAATTATGACCTTTTTATTTTGTCATCCAAACGTTTTTTTAAACTCCAACTTTGCAAAAAATGTTACACCCCGCATTATGAACTTCTTTTACAACCTATCATTAAAGCAATGATTACTCATTGATTAGTTATTTAATTTTTTGTATATCCCAATTTTAATTTCAATCATGCAACTGGGATGTATAATAATCAACCACAATTCGTGGAAATAGTAAAATAACATAGAGAATTGGAGGTTAACACATCTACTCATAAGCAAAAGTTCAGGTGCAAAGGATATATTTTGACAAAATTAATGTAGCGAATTATACATAGTATAGTAACAACTACTATAATTGAAGTCACAAAACATTACTTTTCCTAAACGTACAATCTTATTTTATATTTTGTGAGTGTGAGATGTTATCATTGAGGTTCAATTCGTATTAGGAGAAATTTAAAGTTGGATTTCAACAAATATATACATCGAGTCACATCTGGTGATTTACTTTATCTACAAAACTCTAGGAACAACGAGGGTGTACATTGTCTGAAAAAGGACTTCATCGGTTTATCATGCCCTTTTGAATTGTGAAGGGCAATAATGTCTTTCCACCAGCCATTCCACTCAGACAATGTCACCTCGCTACACGTGCGGAATCAAAAGTCCAGCAAATGATAGCACGCCCCCAACGCCTACGTGGCGTGCCATGTCAGCAAACTCGTCCTCGGTAACCTCGAAGCATTTTTCAAAATTTCAATCACAAAATCTCTCAACGGTCAGATCCACTGTTCCGCCCCTCGATCCCCACCGTCCGATCCCGCGATCACGCTCGACATTTATCGCCCCCAACCCCACCGTATGCACACTCACACACAGTTCACGCACTACTCACCCCACAATATTTCCCCAAATGTTTGTTCGAATGCCAATAAAATGCCGTATATTCTAGAGAGAGAAAGGGTGGGAGACAGTTCTGACAACACTTCTTCTTCCATGAGAGAGAAGAAAGAGAGAGGAGTGTTTTGATTTTGAAATATTGTTTGGGAATTTTGAACTGGAGTCGTTGTTCTCTTCCTCGGCGTTTTGTCCGCTTGCCTTAAAGCCCAAATACTTAAAAAAAAAAAAAAAGATATTCAAAATTAGTAGAGCTGTTTCAAACTGAGTGATTTAGTTGACTGCGTTGCGCTTTGCTGGCTCCTCCTCCATTTCAAAAATATTTTATTATAGATTCTGTTTCTCGCTCATAGCCATCAAAACTCCTGTAGTCGACCGTTTCCACTTCTATTACTATTGTTTACGTGCTCTCATGCTTTGTGCAAAGAAGAAAGGTAGAAACTTTCTCCATTTTTTGCTTTCTTTTCTACTCGAGAGTGTGTGTGTGTGTGTTTTGATGCTGTAGGACAGATATTTGTAAGAATCTCCCCTTTTATGATTCAAAGTGAAATTTGAGACCAAAGATTCTTGAAGCTTCTGATAAATTTTAGAAGGAAAAGAATTTCGGTTTCCCTTTAAAGATTCTAAATGAACTCTGGGATCAATCCACATTCTTGGCTGAATTTTGTATAAGGCTTTGTCCTAAAGATCTCTCTCTCTCTCTCAATAAAGTTCTGTTCTTTAAACTGTAATTTTATTCTTTCTCAAAGAGTCCTGTTTCAAGACAGAAAAAAAAACTAAAAAATAGTTTTTTTCTTTTTGTATACTTATTTGGGTTTTCTCAAAATTCAGACCTGAAATTCTGCTGCATGGTTCTAGATTGAAAGCGAGATAGATGCAGATTAATCCGTCATTGTAAGAAATTATTTTCTGAGTGTGATTTTTGCTTACAGAAAAAGTAGAGAAGCTGTGTCGTGGTGGCTGAAAAAGGCGTTGAGTGCCTTGAATGGTAGGCAAAAGACAAAAGCAAATTGAGGTAGCTCTATGTTGTAATTACATCATTTGTGTATTTATTGCATCAATTTTGTTTGATTTATTCTCTCTCTCTCACTCTAGACATACATGTAATTACAACTGGAGATGGAGACACCTATCGTCTCTTCAAAGCCAAGTCTTTTTCCCCTATCAAATACTTTGTCAAGATAAAAATTTTCCAATTCTTGAGAGTTATGTTTGTGGGCCTGCCCTCACAATTTTATTCATTCTAATCTAATAGAGAAAATAGATTTAACTATCTGGGTAACACATGATATTATCTAACTGTATAGTATTTATATATTTTCGTATATTTGAAGAACGTTAGAACAAGAGATGAAATACGATCTATTTTAAAGTAGTATTCTTGAGGAAGTATGCAATTTAGTAGTTGAAAAGTAAAGCTACATTCTTTCTGATTTTTTTTTTCCTTTTTGGGGTTGGTACCATGCTTGCCCCTTATTGATTGACTTATTTTCCTCTGCATCTTGTTGTATTTCTTTAACCAAACATCATGTGCTGAGGGCATACTGGTCATAGAAATCATCTGCTTTTATTGAAAGGTAGTGACGGCTGTTGGAGAGTTTCTCTTTCACTTTCATCTCTCTTGTCTTTCTACAGTTTCATCATTGTAACATTGTTTTCTTACATGATAATTAAGGTAGTAATTAAAAAAAATTAATGTGTGTGGTATAGAATGATGATCCCTACCTTAACAAAAGCTCCTCTTTTGTGAAGGTACTTTGTTACTATTTGTCGGCTATCATTTTCAGTAAAACGAGCATTTTGTGATCATGCAAGATTCTCAAAGTCTCTTATCTAGCCTACTTTTTCATTAATTTATTGCTGTCTTTTTTTTTAATGAATGATGTATAATATAATCTTATATGATTGCAACTACTCCACATCTTTCATTATAATATATGGTAGAAATGTGTGTCTTCTAACATTTTGCTCATTTGAGAAGCTACCTAGAAAGAAGGTTTCTTTACTTGTGATTCAACTTCTTGCGAAACTACTTGCTCATTTTGCTCAGATGTTTTCTTGATCTGCGTCGACAATTTTTTGTCTGTGTTTTCAGTGCTTTTCACCTCTGGTAATAGCTTGACTGCAGCAACCATGGTTGATGGTGGTGGAGAGAGTTCTGTGGTTGATGGTTTGTCGACTGAAGAATGGCTATCGTGCGCTCAAGGGCTCGTTCCGAGGGCGTTGGAGAAGGCGAAGGAGGTAAAGGGATTCCCGGGGAGGTGGAAGATGATCATTTCGAAACTGCAGCAGGTGCCATCGAGGCTGTCTGATTTATCTAGCCATCCTTGCTTCTCGAGGAATGCTCTTTGCAAGGAGCAGCTGCAGGCCGTTTCGAAGACGTTGAACGAAGTAATTCAATCGGCCGAGATGTGTGTGAAGGAGAAATATGAGGGGAAGCTTCGGATGCAGAGTGATCTTGATGCACTTGCAGGGAAGCTAGACTTGAATCTACGAGATTGTGGTCTCTTGATCAAGACCGGGGTGCTCGGAGAGGTCTCGTTTTCGTCTGCTGCAACAAGTACTTCTGCAGAACCGGAGGCTGCAGTTCATGGGAACTTGAAGGAGCTGCTCGCCCGCCTTCAGATAGGCCATTTGGAGGCGAAACACAAAGCCCTCGACACCCTCGTGGAAGTCATGAAAGAGGATGAAAAGAATGTGTTGGCTGTCATCGGTCGAAGCAACATTACAGCATTAGTCCAGTTGCTCACTGCCACTTCCCCTCGAATCAGAGAGAAGACGGTCACTGTCATCTGCTCGCTTGCAGAGTCGGGCAGTTGCGAGAATTGGCTCGTCTCGGAAGGCGTGCTTCCCCCTCTCATTAGACTAGTGGAATCCGGAAGCACTGTAGGTAAGGAGAAGGCCACCATCGCCCTCCAGAGGCTGTCAATGTCGTCTGAGACAGCTCGATCCATTGTTGGCCATGGAGGGGTGAGGCCGTTGATTGACATCTGTCGGACTGGTGACTCCGTTTCACAAGCTGCCGCGGCTTGCACGCTGAAAAACATATCTGCTGTTCCAGAGGCAAGACAAGCACTTGCAGAGGAAGGGATAGTGAAGGTGATGATCAATCTTCTTGATTGTGGAATCCTTTTAGGATCGAAGGAATACGCAGCTGAATGTCTGCAAAATCTCACTTCAAGCAACGACGATCTAAAGAGATCCGTTATATCAGAAGGCGGTATCAGGAGCCTCCTCGCCTATCTAGACGGCCCACTGCCTCAAGAATCTGCAGTTGGTGCACTAAGAAACTTGGTTGGTTTAGTATCAATGGAGGTTCTGATCTCTCTAGGCCTGCTCCCTCGTCTCCTCCACGTGCTGAAATCCGGATCCATCGGGGCGCAGCAAGCAGCAGCAGCAGCAATCTGTCGAATCTGCACTTCAGCAGAGATGAAAAGATCGGTAGGTGAGGCTGGATGCATCCCATTGCTCGTTAAAATGATGGAGGCGAAGGCCAACAGCGCGAGGGAGGTTGCAGCACAAGCAGTTGCTAGCTTGATGACTCTCTCTCATAACTGTCGAGAGGTTAAGAGGGACGACAAGAGTGTGCCAAACTTGGTGGCATTGCTCGATCCCAGCCCTCATAACACTGCTAAGAAATACGCGGTGTCATGCCTTACTCTACTCTCCTCAAGTAAGAAATGCAAGAAGCTTATGATCTCGTACGGGGCAATCGGGTACCTCAAGAAGCTCACGGAGATGGACACACCGGGTGCCAAGAAGCTGCTCGAGCGTTTGGAACGAGGTAAGCTCAAGAGTTTGTTCAGCAGGAAGTAGGAGGATGATCATCTTCTCGTCTTGTTGTAAAATGGAAGTATATTTTTGAAACTTTATGATGAAATGTGTTTCATTCTCTGAATGAAACAAAACAGAATTAGCTTATCTTTAATCTATTTAATGAAAAATGCCATCATCTGTAAAAACAATAATATAATCCTCAGTATTTGGTTTAATGATGAATCATATCCTCCTGTATGTCTGATGCAGCCCTGTTTCTTTGCTGTTCTTTAGAATGGAATAGTTTGTTGTGTTCTAGTTAGTGTGTCGTGTTGACGTGTCGTGTTTCGTGTCGACTCACTTGCTAAAATGGGTCTAGTGAGCAACTCTTTTGGTGTGGTGTGTGATTGTGCTCTCCTAATTGGAAAGAGTGACATGTGAACTTTTGACATCAATGAATTAGTTTATGATTTGGTTGTACAGAAACATAGGCAGTTGGACTGATTCTTAATTCTTACCAGCCACAATTATTTATGCATGTACATATTATGTACATATGCATGTTTAATTTTTTTGGTACATTTAAATGACTTTTTGATCATGAGATGAAGATAAAGAGAATGAGAGAAGTCTTGCATTTTTGGTATCTTCTATCCCGCTTTTTGGTATCCCATTCGTGTCCAATTTTTTATATTTTTAGTTTATCTTCTATTTTTTTCAATTTTAGTTCTTGTGTCTTAGTCTAATTTTGTAATTGTTAATTAGGATTGATTATATCCAATTAGGGCCATATAATTATTATTTAGTATTTAATCTCAATTTTTTTAGTTAATACTATTGATTATTAGCTTGATTATTTTAAGCTTTAGTGTTTAGTAATAAATTTAATCAGAGTTCATCATATAATAATAATTGTTATTTTTATAATAAATTTAATAGTGGGACACATAAATGTTGGGACAGAGGATCTGAACTGTAACGATGATTATTTTTTAATATTAATGAATATAAAGGGCAATGATGTAATTTCAAGATAATTGTACCTCATATGTACATACACTCATGTAGGTCTATTTAAATTTAGGTGAGAGATATTGAGCACTTTGAAAATGACTTGCTAACTAACCTCCTAATATTTTTTTGGCAGATGAAGAGAAAACATGCATACTTCATTAGAAATTTTGTTATACATATTATTTTTTTTTATTTACAGCTACTATCTGGGAATGCACTCTACTGGAATTCTAAATCAATTAGTTAAAACTGTCTAAATTCATGATGACTTGAAAATTTATTGTAATTGCTATTTTCATTGATTGAAACAGTATGAAATCTCTAGCTGTCACCACAAAATATATTCTTTCCTTAAATAAGATTTATAATTGCTAGCTGGATAAATACTTGGGTCCCCAACATTAATGATAATCAAATATTATGAAACCAAAAATATGCAGTGGGATCCTACATTTTGAATCAATGATTTTACGTTGTCATTATATTAGTACTAGTATTATCCTCTGTGCGATGTACGAATAAGAAATATGTCATAAATTTGAATAATTTTATTTAAACATAAAATGAGTTAATAGGTTAAAAATCTAAAGAGAATAACAAAATAATTCAATAAGAACCAAAATAATAATAATAATTCAAAACACACATATTTAAAATTGTAAAATATTTTTAGATTTATTTCAAAAAAATATACTCTATTTTAAATTGCCTCAATTCTATTTTAATTATATGTTTTATACAAAATATTGTGTATAATTTGTTACCTTCAACTTTATATAATTAACAAAATTACCATCAAAATTGAATTGCAATTTCACTATTTTGTTTGAATCTAGATAGATTTCTAGAACTAAGATTGATATGTCCGAGCCTACCGATCAAATGAAAGAAAAAATCAATCTGCTCCGAATCTTTTGAGCTCTTAAACCATGGTCTATACGTCATATTTATATTGATGAAGGGAATATTCAATTATAACAAAATAAATCTAATATTCTACACTACCGCAAAGAAGTACATCATCTACAACAATATGAAAGGAAGTACTATAATAATAATAAAAAAATAATCGAAATGGCCTAAAAGTATGGCTCCACTGAAATTAAGCCTACAAACAATCATTTATTAAAGGGGTGGACTCGGTCCATCCCTTAATTAATTAATCTTTTTAATTTTTAATTAATAGCCTTTAACTAAATCTAATATAAGATTAATAAAATTGTAATTGAGATTAATAAATTATAGCTAAAAATTAATAAACTTTTATTAAGATTAATAATTCTTAATAAAATTAATAAACTTTCTAATTATGATTAATAAATTTAAATTGAGGATTATAATTTTTACTTAAAATTATTAAACTCTAATTGAGTTTAATTAATTATTACTTAATTACTCTCTCAAAAAAAATTAATTAATTACATTATTTAAAAAAAATGGCCTCACCGGTATACGTCAATTTTGCGTTTATTAAATAGTCTGTCACGTTTCTAAATATAACAGACTAACAGTTTCGAAACGAACGAAATTAAAAAAAGAGAGGACTAAAACATGCCTTCATCTGATCAGATGATCATTATTGAAATAATTTTGTACACTATTTCTCTCAGACCGAGATGAGAGAGAGAGAAAAAATAATATTGTGAAATTCAAGACGAGAGGGGTGAGGCACGACTCCCGGTATATCTACTGCTACTGCTACTGCTACTGCTACTGCTTATATACTCTCTATATCTATACACACGCACTTCTTTTATACATTACCTAATTTCTACATTTCTCTCTCGATTCATTGTTGCTGCTGCTGCTCTTCTTCTAATTCAGGTACGACAATTTATGAGCTTCCCTTTTATTAGTTGGTTCGGTTGAGTAATCACGTATGTTGCTTTTACCAATTTTTTTATTCATGTTGGAGCGAAATTCTAATTTTAAGATTTTTTTTGTTCGATGAAGATTTTTCAAAGTATGATCTTGTTGGCCTATATATAGTGGTAATTGTGTTGAAGTATAATTTGTGGTTATGAATTTGGGGGCGTTGAATCTCGAATCAAGTCATTTTAAGTATATTTGTGATTATGATGAGTGAAAACAATGGTAGATTAAGGCCTTTCATTTAAAGATTATGCTTATCAGGTATCAGCATATCTATAAATGAATACAATACTTGCTGTTTATTTTTTTAATTTTTTTTTTAAATTCAGTTTGAATAGTTTCCGCGTGTTATTGTTATAAATTTGTGCATTGAAGGAGGAGTATATGTCAAAATGCCTGTGGATAGTTGAACCAATGACAAATCATGAGTTCAATATTTGAATCAAATTCCATAACGTGGTAGGAAGCTACCTGAGATTTTGAGAGTGTTCTATTGGTCTGGGAACTTATATATTTCTCTGTGTGTGTGTGTGAGGAACGCGATAGGTCTTAAGGTTCTTCGTATTAGAGTTGAGCTGGAATCGAAAGGTCATATGGTTCATCATATCAGAAGCAACTTCTGTATGTGAATTGAGTTGGTTGCTTCTTATGTTTCCAGGTTTAGTTGGATAAATCATGAGTTCGTTGGATGTTGCCAGAACTGAGCTTGCACTTGCCGTCCTGTATCTGAACAAAGCTGAAGCCAGGGATAAGATATGCAGGGCAATTCAATATGGCTCCAAGTTCTTGAGTAATGGAGAGCCTGGCACAGCACAAAATGTTGACAAATCAACTAGCTTGGCTCGCAAAGTCTTTCGTTTATTCAAGGTGAACTTTTTAACAGTTTTCAGTGAGGAATGTGGGTAATTTCATTTTACAAGATGCTGCAGTATCCTTTCTTAGGGGCAGAGTGGGTACAATCTAATGAGATTATGGTATGCTGAACTGCTTTAACTTAAGAACAATTGCATTTCTTTTGTCTTGATCAGGTATCTGTATCTCATATTTTTTCAGTTTATCAATGATTTCCACGGCCTCATTAGCCCAAACGCTCCAGGAACTCCACTTCCTATAATTTTGTTGGGAAAGGTAATATCTACTTAATTAGTAATTATCTACCTGATTCGCACTGGTATCTTACCCTTGTAGTTGATTTCTCTTGCAGTCCAAAAATGCTCTCTTGTCCACTTTCTTGTTTCTGGATCAAATTGTGTGGCTGGGTAGGACGGGCATATACAAGGTATATCGTTAAGCATCTTTAGTAGTACATTATAGGTTGGGCAGGAATTTTTGTGCTGAGTAAAGGTTTTATGATGCAGAACAAAGAACGTACGGAACTGCTTGGAAGGATTTCTCTTTTCTGTTGGTTAGGTTCTTCGGTTTGTACCACGCTGGTTGAGGTATATCTGCTGATCTCATTCCATCCTTTTTTGTTACAATGCGTTCTTATTAAACTGAAAATTTATTTGGCTTCCTTGTTTCTTAAGATTGGTGAAATTGGAAGGCTTTCAGCATCAATAAAGAAGTTGGATAAGGAACTGAAAAACACCAACAAGCATAAGGTTTGCATCTTTACTGGAGTCTGGAGTACTAAATAATCTGGAACTTTCAACCTCGAGTTCTAGTTAATGATCTAGTTGTGCCACTCCGTTGTTATTTTATCATGCCAGAACGAGCAATATCAAAGCAAGGTTAAAAAATCAAACGAGAGATCTCTGGCCCTCGTTAAAGCAATTCTTGATATAGGTGTTTCCGTTGGATTGCTACAACTGGCGCCTAAGAAAATCACTCCTCGTGTAACCGGAGCCCTTGGATTCGTGACCTCGCTCATATCCTGCTACCAGGTACCTCAGTTTGTCACGCCATGTTTATTACCCTTAGGTTGCGTTTGCTTTGGTTGTAAATTTATCCCAAGAAAAGGAGGGATAAAGAAAATTTCAACCTTTAAATCCCTCCTTTCTTATCCCTCATCTTCAATAAAAAAGAATTTCACCCTTTCTTACTCTTCCTTTTCACTACAAGGAGGGAAAATAAGGAGGAGTTAGAAATGGTGGAAAGGAGGAATTTAAGAAAGAATGGATAAGAAATGAGGGATTTAAAGGGTGAAATTGTTTCTTATCCCTCCGTTTCTTGGGATAAATTTACAACAAAGCAAACGCAGCCTTATAGTATATATACTTCTGCCAAGATGAAATTCTCGTAAACATATGAAGAAAGGTAGAAGAAGAATAATTGTGTAAAAATTATCATAAAATTCATAAGTACTGATTAAGTGGTTGTGCCACCGCAGCTGCTCCCGTCTCCGCCGAAGACGAAGTCAAGCTGAAGTGAAGCTGTAGGTGGTGGTGGCGAACAAGGCAGAACTTGTTGAGAAGCTGTAATAGGAATTTGAGCAATTTGCTGACAGGTTTGGCGTTGGCTTAAATTTCCCCTTATGTACCTCATTCCTCGCCGTTAATTGTTTCTCCCAGAACAATATTATATACCAATAATATATACAGCTTCTTATTTATTTTCCCAATTGTAATTATTCAATAACAATGCTACGCTACGGTCTATCTATTTATGCATTACCTATTTACTTAAATTCATTCAAAATCATTCTATATGGATGCGTTCGAATCAATTGTATTGTAACAACGCCAGCTAGTTCTATATTTTATCAATAATGTATTTTTGTGATTTCGAACAAAAAATTTGTGCAAGCATGGATACCCATCTTTACCTGATGAGTGATGAGACAATCATCTCGTACAAAATCCCTTAAAACTCCAATTTACGAATGATCGATTATTATATTTATATCCAAAAATTGCACGGGTGTGAGTCATGGAAAAAGAACTCCAATGGGGAAAAAAGAATTTCTTTTTCTTGTCAAAAAATTGGGTTATATCATAATTTCAGTAACAAAGTTTTTTAAAAAACACGTTATTTGTCATCATTCTTTCTTCATCGAGGAGACTGACATATTACAAGCCACCCAAAATACATGCTCATTGACAAGAATGTCAGCGGCAGAAAAAGGTTTCGGAAGCAGCAGAATTAATGAACACGACCGCCGTTCATACCATCCTCGTCTTCCTCATCCCAAACATAGGGATTGTTAGGACCTTGTTGTATCCCGCGCAACAAATCCTCCAGCAGACCTATTCGTTCCCACAGCATCTCCTCCTCTAGGTGGCGTAGATGAGGGATTTCATTCATCGATGAGTTTTGCAGGACGCAGCTAAGATTCTCAGGGTAATACTTCAGCAAGAGTTTTCCATTTGGTTCCAGAATCTCCATGTCAAACGCAGGGAAAAGAGGACGTCCCAGAACTCGTACGTAGCACACACTGCAGCAGCGTGCAATGATTAGTGACGCGCAAATGAAGCTTACATATGTATCAATTTCATGTTCGTGCTGTGTTCTTAAGTTAGTCTGGTGAATTTTACTCGTGTATCACTAGTTGCAGCTAGGGGAGTATGAAAACTAACATACATAATTCAGGTATAGCACAAATGTTGCCTTGAAAAATCATCTTATCTTCAGAAAGATCATATGGAAAACGTAAGTAGGAGTAACTAACCATATATAGAATAATCCATCGATATCCTGCCTCTGGACCCGACCCAACAATTCAATCAGCAAATATCCGCCAATACAGAGGATCGGCTCTGGTAGCTTGAATGGCTGCAGGATATTATCCTGTTCAAATAAAAGCATCAGCCATCATGAGCATATTCCGACACAATTGGAGACGAGGCAAAGCCAAGCGGAGAGGGTGGAAAGTAAAAAAAGATGAACTTCACTAGCCAATAAATAGAACAAAAGGATGTTGAACACGAAGACAAAGGGTAATAGCCCACAGCTCATCCCAAAACCAATGACAAGAGAAAATTCCATTTTCCACTTAAAGCAACTATATCTTCATTCTTTTTACAGTTACTTCTAGCGAGAATTTATAATTACCAAGGTTGCTATCCTACTCAACAAATTCATTCCACGAAAAATGGCGCACTTTTCCTTCTCAAATGATGAAAAAGACAACAAGATTTGAATTACGTGATTCTAGATGAATAATAACCTGCGTCATGGGAAATTCTGGAGAAGTGTAAGTCCATACAAATTTGTCATCAGCAGGATTCTGCAATGGCAAATGTTGGAGGTCACTTCCTATCTCTCTTGGAGATTTCAGATGGCCCATTTTGAATCTTACGGATTTTGCAGAGTATATTGGTTTGCCCGTCTGGAAAAAAGCTGACCAGGCAACATATCCAGGAAAATTGTCAGCAACCACATAGATAAGTCGAGTCAAAATATAGGAGTATCAAGAGAAGGGAAAGAAGAAGAAATTAAGTTGAGCAAGCACCTTCAAATGGTTGGATATCAATCTCCGTAATAACCCAAATTCCAGCCCGTAGTTTATATATTAATGTCTCAGGCGCTTCAGGATTACTGTTTCCTTTACTTGACCAGTATGAAGCTCTTCGAATGAATCTGTCCCTTGGATTCAGAGTATTAACAACACTTTCATCTGGATAATTGTCGGTGCTAGAAGCACTGACTGCATTTGCTATGCAATCCTTTGGGGAAACCTTTGATTTCATGATGGCCTGAAGTAGAGATGCATAAACCTTGTGATCCCTCTCAAGGACCTCCCGTTCAACAGCACAGTTACTTTCGACCTCGACTGAATTCATTGTCCCTTCAGTTGCATTCACTACACTAACAATACTGGAGAGTTGTGGGAATGTTTTTAAGCTCAACCGTTTTGCTAGCCCATTTGCAATCACTGGAAAAGGAAATATTACCGTGCATTATTTACTCATAATGCCATTTTCTTTCTTCATTCTCATTATCTCCACCACTATGAAATTCGAGAAACAAGCATCAAATAACATCTCAAAGGAGTAGCTGATTAAAAATAATCAATGCAATCCATTTCACTGGAAAGAATCATATCAATCACAGGATTTCGACATTGTTACCTTTCGTGAACTGAAAAGTCCGCACGCTATGAAGAATGCATTTCAAGACTTCTTTTTTTTTATTTTTGAAAAAAAAATGTCTTATGGAAATAATTGAACGAAACTTGCAACTGATGATAGAGGAACTCCTTAGCCTTTCGTTTCTCTAACCTTCTCACAGATGCATATAGAATGCGACATGATTCTTAAGGTGATTAGTACTATCACTTCTACATAGCCTACTGGCTATTTCTGGGAGTTAGGGAGGCTTAACAATCACTAAAAAATTAAATGATCAGTTGATGAACAAATCTAGTAAAGACAAATAAACAGTGAATTGCCTCCCCTTCGTTGCACCATTAAAAATCTTAACTCAGAGCAAAAAAATGCCAGCAATACAAATATTGGACAAACCTACAAGACAGTATTAAGGAGGATGAGGATAACCTACAGAAAGAGAAAAGCATAGGACACCTTTATCGTGATGTTTCAGAATTTTGGGGTCAAAGATATGATTTCAGAGAAGAAGAAGCATTACTACAAATTGAGATTTTTCCTCATTAAGAGCTTTACTTTTTGTTACTGGCATGCATGATATAGGATAAAGCTTCAGAGATCCTTCAATTTTTCATGTACTTATTTTAAACCTCTTGTCAAGTCATTTACTAGCGTTAAGGTAATAAGCATATAAATGCATAGGCACAGTGGGGGACAGGTTAGTATTGGCTACAATTTCATAAATTGGCTACAAGGTCAGGGAGTGACTTCTCTGTATCACTAGTAAGTATTAAGTTGTATGAAGCAAATGAAGTGCAAATATTAACTGCTGGACAAGAAAGAATTCCAACTAGCATTACTAACCAAATTGGCGCCAAACACGAGAGACGGCAGAGACACGAACTAGATCAGCTGGGTCATCCAAGAAACTCATAATATAAATGGAAACATCTGTCCCAAGACATTCCAAAAAATTCATTCCAGTCTCAGGTTTTTGGTGATCCATGTAGTCCAACGTACTGCAACTCATCAAAATCTCAGACTGCAAACAATGGTGACTGTGAGAACTACAACTTTCAAACAACTGGAAAGAGGGATAGAGTCAATAAGCAATCACATTGCCCTAATAGATTAACACAAATATCATTCAAATTTGAGAATTTCTCATGGGCGTAAAATCAAATACTGCACTGCCTGTAATAACAGGGTATTTATTTGTAAAGAGCAATAGTCCACATTTTGTGAAAATAAGAAAAATATAATTTGACTTTTCTGCCGATTGACCCTGTTTGTGCTTCTCACCCGGAATCTAGTCTCCATTTGTCTTTCAGTGTTCTTTTTCAGGAAGAGCTTAGAAGAATATTAGGAATTGGCTCGGGTTTGAAGAGGGAGATGTCATCCATTCTGAATACTATCAAATGGATACACATGTGTTTTAAAATGAGCGCCTAGGCGCGACGCCCAGGGGAGGCGCACCATTAGCACTTTTTTTGGATTAGGCGTAGTCACATACGTAAAGCCCACTTAGCGCACCAAGGCGCACCTACGCGCAAAAGCCCAGAGGCGCGCGCCTTCGGTAATCTAGGGTTTGGCTTGTTATAAAGACTAAGCAACATAATTTAGAATATAACATACCCACTGCAACAAAGTCTTCCCTCCCTTCCCCTCCCCCCCTTCCCTGCGCCGCTCGCCGCCAGCCGCCCGTCACCTGCCACCGCCAGCCGCCCATCACCTGCCACCGCCAGCAGCCCGCCGGTCGTCGCCTGCCCGCCGCCAGCAAGGTCAGTTTTTTTTTTTTCGTTCTCTTTCTTGCACAGTTGCACAACGATTTATATTTTGTTATTTCAGATTTATATTTCTTATATAACTCCCCTTTTTGCACAACAACTCCCCTTAATAAATTCTTATATATTATTTTATTTATATTTCAGATTTTTAATTATATAATGGCTTCTGATAGTTCAAATGTAGCATCAATGGATAAGGATAACAATGGTGATCCAACAAGAAAATATGGGACGCCCAATCCAAAAAATAAAGTTAATTGGACATGTCGTTTTTGTCAAAGAGTGTTGAAGGGAGGATCGTACCGAATGAAACAATACTTGGTGGGAGGTTTTTGAAATAGTAAAAAATGTACTCAGTGTCACGAGCATGTAAGAGAGGAATTGAAAGCTTATATGCTAAAGAAAGCCAGTGAGAAAGTGAGTAATCAATTTCAAAGCTTGCCTCAACATGTTGTTGATATTGAGGAAAAAGAGGAAGAGATGGAAACATTAGGTAGCTCCGGCACCGGCTCGAGCAGAGCCAATCCGACACCAGCTCTAAAAAAAAAGAAAGGTCCCTTAGATGTTATTTATGCCTCTAAGCAACCTAGTTCCCAATCCCCAAGAAGTATTGAAGGGTAGAAAAGAAAGAAAAGGAATTTTTGGTGTATGTGACAAGATATGTAGGGACAAAGCTTGTGAAGCTATTTCAAGGTTCTTTTATGATAATGCAATTCCATTCCATTCGGCTACTAGTGATAGCTACAAAGCTATGGTTGAAGCAATTGGACAATATGGTCCGGGATTGGTCCCACCAAGTATGTATGAGCTAAGAAGTTCCTCTTCTTAAGAAGGAAGTGGATGCCACGAACACCCAAATGTTGGAGTACAAGAAAGAATGTGCAATAAAGGGTTGTTCTATTTTATCCGATGGATGGCGTGATTCGGTTGTGCAAAAGAATATCGTGAACTTTCTTGTCAACTCTCCAAGGGGATCCGTGTTCATCAAATCGGTGGAAGTTTCCGAAGTTGTGAAAGATGCAATCACGTTGTTTCAAATGCTTGATACCATTGTTGAGGAAGTTGGAGAGGCAAATGTTGTGCAAGTGGTGACGGATAATGCATTTAATTATGTTAAAGCGGGTAAGAAGTTTAAGCCATTTTTTTTATATTATTTTAAGCTTTCAATTTATTTTTTCTAAAATTTAAATTTCCATCTTTTTTATAGGGAAATTGCTTAAAAGACCACATCTTTATTGGACTCCATGTGCCACACATTGTGTGGACTTGATGTTGGAGGATATTGGAAAGCTTCCAAGGATTAAGAATGCTATCAAGAAGTGCATCTTCATGAATGGTTATATATATAACCATGTCTCCCTTGTGAACATGATGAAGAGATTCACTAATCAAAGGAATTTGCATCGGCCGGCGGTCACAAGGTTTGCAACTTCTTTTATCACTCTTGCACAATATCACAAGCAAAAGAACAATTTGAGAAAGATGGTCACTTCGGAAGAATGGAATGGTTCAAGGTGGCATAAGGATGTGGGGGGAAGAAGATAGCAACTTATATTTTACAAGACTCATTTTGGAGGAGTGTGTTGTATGCTCTTAAGTTGGTAGGTCCTCTTGTGAAAGTGCTTCGGATGGTTGATGGGGAAAAAAAGCCGGCTATGGGGTACATGTATGAAGCCATGGATAGAGCCAAAGAGGCTATTGCTAAGAGTTTTGCAATGAATGAGCATTACAAAGAAGCTTTTGAGTTGATTGATAAAAGGTGGGATTGCCAACTTCATCGCCCTTTACATGCGGCCGGATATTATCTTAATCCGAAAATCTATTACGATAATCCCGATCAAGTGAGTTGTCAAGAAGTCGAGTTGGGCTTGTATGAATGCATTCAAAGGTTGGTTCGGGATTGTGAAACTCAAGACAAGATCATGGTTGAGTTAGATGCCTACAAAAATGCAATGGGTCTATTTGGCAATGCAATGGCAATTAGACATAGAAAGATGAAATCACCAGGTAATATTTTATATTTCGAATTTCTAATTGATTTTGAAATTATTAATATTTTATATTCTAACAACGATTCGTTTTTTAAATGTCCATAGCGGATTGGTGGTCTTCTTATGAATCTTCAAGTCCTAACCTCAAATCATTTGCGGTAAAAGTTCTTAGCCTCACTTGTAGTGCTACCGGATGTGAGAGAAATTGGAGTGTCTTTCAACATGTAAGTTGTTACAATTATATTTTACTTTCATTTGAATAAGTAATCTATAATTTTAACTCACTTTATAATATATTTTCTTTTATATTTTTATAGCTTCATACCAATAAGAGAAACCGATTGGCACAAGATCGAATCAATCACTTGGTTTATGTGAAGTATAATGGAACTTTGCAACGCCGATACATGAGGAAAGACACAATAGATCCTATTCTATTAGAAGAGATTGATGATAGCAATGAATGGTTGCTTGGACAAATAGATGGTGACTCTTCAAATGAGGATAATGATCTTGTGTTTGGGGATGATGACTTGACATGGAGTGTCGTTAGTAACGCTACGGGAGCCAATGATCCTATTTATAGCACTAGAGGGGTATCTAGAGTTGATAAAGGAAAGAGTGTTGTTAGATCAAGTTCGAGGCCAAGAAGACTTTTAGATGAGGATGAAGATGGGGTGGAGATGGAAGAGGACATTGGTGAAGACAAAGATGATGAAGGAGATGGGGATGATGCATTTTATTATGATGATTATTGATTAATGAATATTTGTGTGTTTTAAATTAAGTATTTGTGTGTTTTAAGTGTTTGTGTTTTAAGTATTTGTGTTTTTAGTAGAAAATATATTATAGGTAAATATATTAGAATTTTTATACTTCAGGTGCACCTCGCCTACGAAAAGCCCACACCTGAGCTTAAAGCCCTGCGCCTAGGCTCCAGGCCAGTTTGCGCCTAGGTGCACCTTGCACCTTTTAAAATCAAGGGATACACAGGGAGAAGGAAGGATGCTCCAAAAGGGTAAACGCCGCTACCTTTGCAGCGGCAATGAACCATATTTGGAAGGCTCGGAATGAATTGATTTTTTAGCAGAAGCCTTTCAATATTGACCATGTGGTGTCTCGTATCAAGTGCACGGTGTACATGGTGTTGTTTTCCATGTTCCCGGAGGAGTCGGTCGTAGTTATCCTCCCTTGTGGATAGGCCAAGTTCACTTTCTCGTTAGCCTCTTGGCACTCCTTGTTTTGCTAACTTGGAGGACGAGTTTTCTTTTGGCAAGAATTGTGTTTGTAGGTACGGCATAGAGAGGATCCAGTGGCTCGCCCACCTATACTGGGTTTGGCCTAGAGTGTTGTACAAGGAGAAAGTCCGATCCTGCATGTGAGTGGGTTTGAGAGGGGTGTGCTGTGGTGATACATGATCTACTGAGGGTTTGTGCGCGACAGCCTCATTGCTGTCGCACAGTGGATTGAGTAGGGTTGTGCTTACTTATTTGTGTGGAGTTTGCACTCTAGTAGCAGGGGCTATCATGGTATGGATTGTGCTGGTGAGGGCATCTCTGTTTCCCTCGTGTGGTTTGCCCAAGTGAGATTTATCCACAAGAGGTTTTTACTAAGGCCTGCTTCTGAATGCTACACTAGTGTCCAGAGGTATTTGTTGATGTGGTGTGATCGGTGCCATTATAGAAGACTTTTTGTTTTGTCTTCTGTCTTTTCTGCTGTTGCTTTTTAGTTGTAGCTGTTATATGTTTTTGTCATGGTGAGATGGTTTGTATCTCATCATGTATTGGTCGTGAACTTTTTGTAATTCTTTTGATCATTTATATAAGTTTCATTTGCGATCAAAAAAAAAAGAAAAATACAAAAGAAATACATAAACTCCTAATGTAAACAATCTTTGGTTAGAATATAAATTTTGGTGAAATACAGTAAAAACCTCCTTTTAATCCAACTTCAAGTTTCAAAATTACTGCCTTTCATTCGAAAAAGGAAACAGAAATCAGACTACAAGCGGAAAATCTCAGAATAAAAACAGAAGAGAAAAAAATAAAGATTACAAATTCATCAAATTGAACTAGCTAAACAAAAGAGGAAACGAAAAGGAGAAAAAACCTACGAAACGACAAAACACCCAATCATAAATCGAAGAATGTTTCCAACAGCAGCACAAATATCATTATCATCGTTATCCAATCATTAACATGTAACGAATTATCTCTAACCCTTTATCCCTCAAACCAAAAACGAACCAGAAAAAATACATCCTAAAATACAGACAAATTAGCCATAATTCAAGAGCACGAAAAGAATAATACCTTGATAAAAGAGACGCCAAGAAAATATGCAATAATTACGCGCGTACATTTTGTATGTATAGGCAGAGAGAGGATTGAATGAGATTGGACTGGATTTTTCTGGCCTACGCGCGTACATTTTGTATGTATAGGCAGAGAGAGGATTGAATGAGATTGGACTGGATTTTTCATGCCCCCCCCCCCCCCCCCCCCCCCCCCCCCCCCTTTCAAGACTGAACCTAGAATAGAAGTTACTCGCACGGGTGAGTAAAGTTGAACCCAAACCAAAAACTCGATCCAAACCAATAAATTTGGTTAGGTTCGATTTGATTATATTTATAGTTTGGATAGGTTCGGTTAGATTTTTTGAAAATCGAAATTATTATATTTTCAGTTCAATTTATATTACAAATATTTTGAATAAATCGAACCGACTGTAATATATGTAAAATAATCACTCACTTCTATCACACACATCTCATCCACACGTTTCACTATTTATGCATTCATCTTTCTTCTTTAAACTCATAGCTCTATAAAAATCACGGGGATTTGACGTGATTTTCTCTTTCATGTGTCTGTGGATGAAAACACACCACTATACAAATTTCTCTATCCGATTGTTGAGTAGAATTGTAAATCTAACTTTGTTTAACAAAAAAAATAATCAATAAAACTAAAGTATTTATGGTTTGAATCGGTTCGATTTTACCCTTAACTCGATTTGGATCGATTCCATCACATATAAAAGTTTGGTTTATGATTTTTCTAATTCGGTTCAATTTTTAACCGAACTGACCAAACATCTTAGTTCTCGAGAAAAAAGAAAATATATTTTAGTTGATAATTGTTACTAATAGAATTTAGAATCTCATAAATGTAAATTAGAGTTTTGATGATTAATGAAATGGTGGATAATTTGTTTACTAGTTTTATTTGTTTATTAGTTTTATAAGTCACTTGTAAAGGAATTGGTAACTTCAAATTCACATTTCTCGTCTTAGGCTATGACCAATGTACTAAGTTTGTCACATTTATTTTCGGTTCACTATAATTTAGAAATTACATGTCCCTTTGGGGGTTCAATCTACCAAAAAGTTAGAAATTAGTGCATCATTAGGTAATTTTACACCACAAAATTGAACGCTTAATGGAGATTCAAAAACCCAAAATTCAGCAGCAAAAATTACCAATAATGGCAATAACATTTCTCCTTTCTCATAGTATCTTCTCCATTACAAAGACACCAAAAAAGGTGAAATTTAAAGAAAATATCTAAAAAAATAATAATTATCAACACAAAAAAAAAGAAACAAATAATCAAGGGCTAAAAAAATTTAGAGTTGTGCTATGAGGCTATGTTTGTAACGTCTTGATCTTGATCAGCAGGGGCTGTCCAATACTGCTTAGTTGCAATAAGCAGCTTCTCCCTCACATGAGGCCCTCCTTCATGATCAGCCATCCTACTCTCCCATTGCATCCCATCTACTACGCTCTTCACGTTCACCAATACGTCCACGTCGTCCCGTATGATCACGCTGCCTTGCGGCCGTAGGATCCGGTCCATCTCCAAAAGGATGTCCTCAATTTCACATCTGAAAAAACGTCGTAACATACGTTAATCTTGTCGTCCAATTGTAGAGCTGTCAAACTATCTGATCAAATCGAGACCACTAGGCCAAAAAGATATTTTGGCCCGGCCCATGAAACAATTGGGAATTTTAGGTCAGCATGAATCGGCTCGAAATCATTCATGTTAGGTCTAAAAAATTTGGTCCAATCCGACTCAAAATCAGGTCGGGCCTACTGCGTACCTGTCCTTGTACAATGTGAATATGCCGCTGGCATGAATGAAGTCATAAGTTCTTGGATAGGTAGACATTGCTTCACACCTGTTCAAGAAAAATAAGGACTAATTAGACATGAACATAAGACATCATCAAATTATTTTTGATTCCTCCTATGTTTTAACATACCAATTCTGGTATGTCCCGATTAGTCCACGCTCGAAGATGACCCCGAGAGTGTTCGTCTCTGCCTCGTTAGGGACCACGTTCATCACCCAAACGGGATCATCGACGAGTGCAGCTGCAAAGCCTCCCAATCCAGCGTTCATATCAAGCAAGTTCCTATACCTGCCTTTTTCAGCTAGCTGAAAATCTATGGCCTTATAATGTTCAACTCTCCTCTTCCAAAGTTCGGTATCTTTCTCAAATGTCTCCCCCGTGACACCGTTGATGCTTCCACTCCAGATTCTTGGTGGAACGGCCGTTAGCCTCTCGGGCCAACGGGCCACCGGCCCTCCCGACACTTCCTTGACATCGGATACCTCAGGAAGAGGAGTCAAACAGGCTTCCATCTTAGTGTACCTTAAAATTTACAAAAAACAACATTAGGCATCTCGATTTGAAGAGAAACGGCTCAAAATGTTTGGATTCCTGACTTACCACGCCCGATCAGGATCACTTCCCTGGCAAAAGGGAGGTTTCTTGAAGATCTTCCTATTCAATTTACAATGCTTGTGATTAGTTGCCTTCTGCCATATAGCAAGATCATTCCTCTGCACCAACTTCTTCCAACATAGACTTCTTGCAACCTGTTCGATCCCATTTTGCTCTGCGTTGAGATCGTCTTGTGTTCTGTTCCATCCCTTGTAGTGATTCTCCCAGTTGACAGGCGGCCCAGAGAGGATCCAGTAGCCTCCGGGCCGCAGAATCCTATCAACTTCGATCAAGTAGAGGCCACCTGCTCGTGTCGGGGTACAAACACGGTTAGGTCTCATTACGCATTAGACAGCACAAGATTGTACTAGCATTGTGCGATGGAGTGAGTGAGTTTGTTACCGTACTGGCCCCAAGGGATGAGGCATCGCGAGCAATGAGCAATGTCGAATGCTCTAGAAGGGTACGGCAGCCTCTCGGTGGCCATGATTCCGATTAGGGCAGGAACGCCCCGTTCGAGGGCGAATTGGACCTGTGCTTCGTGTGTGTCCTTCGGTGCGAAGGACATAGGTAGGATGTTCCTAGAAAGCAAGTAAGCTCCCCAACTAGCGACCTGCACTCCGCGACAGTTAGAGTCTAACTCTTGCCTCGACTTTTACTTAGACAAGAGAGTCGGGACATAATACAATGAAATGTAACAAAATAATGAAATATGCTAACTAATCATGTCACTTTCAAAATGTTACACTTTTCCTAGTATATTAACAGAGATTCGAGCAAAAATCAAATCAACAACTACTTAAAAATGCAATTTCATTGTCAGAGAACAACTCAAGAATTATTTGAAGTCTAGATATATAGGTTGGACCATAATGTTAGAAATCATCAAAACTACTTTATTGCTACTCAATTATTTCAGCCAAAATTTGAAGAATTATACCAAAAAAAATACATTCAGTACGTCATTTTCTATAGCAATATTTTGCAATTTCCCCCCCTAAACAAGATGGAAGATGTGGAAGGTTGAATATTTGCTATTCCAATAATTATATTTACTAATTTAGCATAGTTTGGCCTAACAGCGAGAACTTCAGTTACTTTCCCAAATTCCTTGTTTATTCCTGAAATTATAGACTTCTCAATAAAATCATATTCTTGGAGTGTAAATGAAGAAAATGCGGGCTCATTTTTAGCTATACCCACTTCTTTGCACCTAACAATTACAATCGTGTTATTTTCTATGAACTTATAAAAATAAATTAGATACCGATTACTATCTCGAATAAATATATTTTTTATACCTCAAAAAAATAAATATATTTTTTATTTTATCCAGGAAACTGGTATTTATTTCAATTTAATTTATATTTAAACAATATGACATCATTATTATACTAACGACAAGATACTATGAATACCGAAGTTTTCGTGTTTTTAATCTAATTTCCTAAATTAGTACACTATGCGAGCGTTCACAATTTTTAAATGGAAAATTAGGCAGAGCAGGTCACATAATTGTAAAATTATTACAAAAAATTATTTTATAATAGTCAAATTAAGGTCATTATTATGGAAAATTAATTCACAATAAATTGTAAAATTATTACAAAAAATTATTTTATAATAGTCAAATTAAGGTCAGTATGGAAAATTAATTCACAATAACTAGCCTACACATCTCGAACGTACGTGACAGATTTTAAACAGGTTCGTTAAATAAAGCAGAGTTTTATTCACAAGCCAAACATTCATAGCAAATTAAAAAAAAAAATTGATAAAACTATGGGTCAATTTTGCAATTAATTAGACATTATTTATGTAACTTGTTGGTCTGTTCAAAGAATCAAATTTCAATCTCATAGTAATAAAGGATTACAATTTGCACCATCATAGTAGATTATGAATATGACAGCTTTAATTCAATAACCAATTTTTGTTTAAAAATTAAATTTCCCAGTTGTCATGCCAATTTTCTGACTCAACCAACTTCAAATTCTTAATACAAGATTTTGAGTTATTCAAAATCAAGCAAAATATTATTTCATGCAATCAAATCATATATATTAAGCAAATATAGTCAATGAAAATGAAGAAGATTTCCGAAATCGAAAATTCCAAAATAAAATCTGCCCACAAAAATCTACGATGATAATATAAAAGGAAAATCGGAAAATTTCTCCACCCTTCCATAAATTGTCTCCATCCATCATCATTATCTTAGTTCTTATCAACAAATTGACTTTCGGAAAAAAACAGAACAAACAACAATAACTTGTACAAACCAATTCATGAATTTTTTTTTAAAAGAATCAAAATAAAAAAATAAATTTTAGCAATTAAATTAAATAAAAAATGAATTGTACACGTACTCACCCCACAGCCAGTATCAATGGCGGTTCTGACAGAGCCGTCACCGAGGTTGATCAGTTTTCCGATGTCATCAATGTAGGCGTCTGCGCCACGTGGAAACATCGTACCGCCGCCGGGAAATCTGAACCGGTCTCCGTAGAACCGGACCCAGTTCTGGCCCGCCTTCTCCACCGTCAGATGTTTGTGCGGCACGTTCGCGTACCACACCTCATCCCTGCTCTCCGGCCACCGGAACGGCGTCGTGTACCCGTGCGGCGCAGGAATCCGGCACCGGAGCACCTCCCCCTTCTCCGGGCAGTGCCGCTCCCGGTATATGAGCATGTTCCGGTCGAACTTGAGCGACCGCTGCGTGTCCTGGCACGGCGTGTACTCGGAGAGTTTCGCGTCGCACGGCGGGAGGTGGGCGGCACGCGCCGCCGGGGTGAGCGGGACGAGGAGGTCCGCCGTGTGGTGGGCGGTGAAGTCGAGCGTCGTGGTGGTGGCGTTGTTTGGGAGATCGGTGGTGGGGATTGATGGATTGGTGTTGCTGCATGGGAGGGAGGGGAGGAGGGAGGTGGAGGTGGAGGCGCCGGTGGCGGCGCCGCCGTGCTGCCAGATTCCGATGAGATAGAAGAGGGAGCAGAGGACGGTGGTTACGGCCATGTAGTAGAGGTTGGTTTTCTTCGTTCTCAAGGAAAGGTAGTGAGTTAGGCCGCCCCATGTCGCCATTTCTTTCCACCAACCTCAACTAGAATTGGAATCAACAAACAGCTTTATATATATTGACTTGATGAGAGAAAGAGTTGATGTTTATTTTTTATTTTTTATTTTTTTTTGGTATTACTGTACACATCAAAGATATTGGTTTGAAACAGAGACAGACAGATACTGCATGTATATATATATAATTGAGAAAGCTGTGTAATATCTATGTATATATAACATATGTGTGTGTGTGTGTGGTGGCGGTGGAAGAACACGCGCCGACGCTCCCTCGTGATTCTGTAATTAAAGGAGGCTCAAAAATGGAAGAAAATATTTGTGGCGATGAAAAAAGGTATGATTCGTATGAATATGAAGAGTTTCCTGTTTTTTTGCATATCTACCCCCCCCCCCCTCCTTTTTTTTGCATATTTACCTTTTAGATATATGTGTGTGTATTTCTTGGACCCTTCGAGTTTCTATAATAAATAAATATTGTATGATTATTTGAAATTCGAATTTTAATATTGAGTTTACTTGTGGTTTTTATTTCTCTCTTAATTTTTTTATTTGGATTTGGTGATTAATATGACAGGCCACTTTCATTAATATAATTAAATTATTTTAGCTGGGCTTCATATTTATACTACACGATATCTTGTTTAATATATATGTGGTGACAATGGGATTTATTTATTTTTCTATCTATATTACTAATCTTGAAAAAAAAATTATTTAATGCACGCGCGCTCTTTGTAAAATTCCCGCTTAACAATTAGCTTAGTCAATAGATTTTTTGGTTCATTACTTGTCAAATGTATCCTATGGTGCATTAAATTGTTTTCTCACCTTATGTAGAACACATTTAATATTGGGGTAGTGCTATTTGGACACACTGTGGCTAGCCACACAAACTAAAAAATGTAATATATGTTTTGAAAAAGGAAATTTACCCTAATTGGAGAATCATAAACCCTAGGGGAAACATAATTATTTACATTTTTACAGTTAACTTTCCTTTTTCTTACCCGTGTGGTTGGTCACAGTGTGGTCGAATAACTTTATTGTTAATTATTATAAGGACTACATATTAGATACGTTACATTAAAATAAATGTAGGCAAATTTTATTGTGCCAATGTGTAACTTGATAACTTAATAATTTATACTTTTTAAATCGTTTTTCTTAATTAATTATATTTATATATAATTTTTTTAGTTTTTAACTTTTAAGTTTGATAAACCCGTACATTAGATGGGGCCTAGTCCAGTAATATATACCCCTACTTAGTATTTCAAAGAGCTACGAAAAAAGTCCAAAGATGGTAGGAAATTCAAATTATGACTAAGATTAGATTTTCACGATATATATATTGACAAATAGAGTATGAAATTTTTTGTAATAAAGTAATATTTTGATTTGGATTTCACATTTATGGGTATAATTTTGTATGTTTGATTTAATTTAGATAATCATCCTTTGCATTAGTAAGCAGAACAAGAATTATGTGCTATTTAAGAACAATATCTTTACCTTTAGAAGTTGGTTCAAAACTATAAAATTAATTGTGCTCAATTGCTAATTTATTAGTGACTTTGTTTTTGAAATACTAATTTATTAATGATGAAAGAAATATAATTCTAGAATAGCGCGCGTTTCACCACTCAATATAATTTTGATTCACACATATATTAAGTGTTTCCTCAATGCAAACTAGTTTATTTAAACAATTTGAACCATTTAAAAAATAAAGAAAAATAAAACAATAAATTTTGATTTGTGCTTTGTTTTAGTTACCCGTACTAGCTAGTCATTATTTACATAGTATGATTAAAAAAACTTACTTGATATATTTGTAATCAATAAACATAAATATTTCATAATTAGATAAGAGCTACAGTGCCGGGATTGACAATCTGGATACGCCATAAAAAGATTCCAATAGCGATAAATTAAAGTACACAAGAAAAAATAAAACAATGAATGAAAAATTAATAAAATAAGTCCAACTGTTAGAAGAAAAATAAAATTTAAAAATGTATAGTTTCAGCTAAAAATCATTTAAATTGCCATCCATCCACGTCATATACCAAACAAGTTGCTATCACAACGATAATTATGATGCACAATTGTTAATTATCTCTCTTAGATAATTGCCTAGGATCGTTAATTGTCATTATATTTCAATAGTACACAATTATGGAGTTAAAAGTTTTTTAAAGTTATCTCACAACCAATAGGTCTTATTTATTAAGACTGAGAATCCTTATTGTATCTAAAAACTCTTCAAAATTGTACTCCCTCCGTCCACGATATAAAGCCGTACTTACCCATTTTTATATGTCCATAAAAAAAGTCATACTCTACTCTATATACAATGCTACCCTCCATGCTTTCCTATATTTATTTATTTTTGTCATTGATGGACCCATTTAGCAAAGTAAAAAATGTTATTAACACTAGCCTTCGATTTGTACCTTTATTCCACTCACAACAACTCCACCAGCTTTTTTAATCTCCGTGTCCAGCACATAATGGGAATTTATGAACGGAAGGAGTAATAAATTATCTTTTTTTAATACAATATTATTTAAATTGATAACATTTAATATATATGGCGCGTATTATTTAGTGGTCACAATATATATATATATATATATATATGACAAGATAATAAATTCAAATTATAACACCCCCCCCCCCATCTCTTAATTAAACAGATACCATGATTCAAAAAAACAAAACCCCATGTTTGCCCCTACAATAAAATTGAAATAAACATATGGTCTTGACCAATCTAATTTATTTCAATTATTTATTATTGAAATCATTTAGATTGGCCCTTTTTAATCCCCAGCATTACATATGGGGGTGAAAATAGCAAGCCATGTTAGAATCACGTATAATTTTTCCACTTATTGAAATCCCATGTGAATAAACTTTCACTAGTTGCTTTCCAATTTTAGGTTTTAGATTAATTTGATTAAAAATCCAATCTTGACTGATTGATCGACAAATGAGGTGGTTGTTTACTTTTTCTGTAAGTTGTTCATTTTATTTGACTTCACTCTTATTTCTGTGGGTGACAGCCAATAGTCCAAATACCACCATATGATTTATTAAGGTTTTAGTTACGAATATATAATTTATAATGAATTCTTAATTTTTTAATTAAGAACAATATGTAAAAAGACATAATATGATTGACTATTAAATTTTTTACCATATAAGGTGTTTTTTTTCGAAAGAAATATTATTTTTATAGATGTTTAAAGTTATATATATATAATTATTGAAGGGAGAGTGAAAATATACTAGTTTAGTCCAATAATAAAGTAATATAGTATAATATATTTTGTATTACATATCTAAACTTAGAATGTGGGGTACATAATGACATATATTTGAATAATAGATACCGATATTTGAAGCAAACAAGATATTAAAATGTCATATATGTAGCTATTACAATTATACCATCCAAATCATGTTTAAGTACAATTTTTTTTATGAATTATCAAACTAGCACTAGACATGTGCTCGAGAAATAATTGAAGTCGTGACTTATAAAGTTATATAATCACAAATTGACAATTTATTTATTATTTGGGTAAATTTGTTTCCCAATCCCATTCAATTAAATATCGCTATTTAAAGTCAATGCTGCATATTTTAACGGGAGAGAAAAGAAAATATTAAAATTGTCAGAGAGTAATTAGCACACAATAATTGGCTGCTGAATTCAAAGTAGATTTCTGTTGCCTAAAAAGTGAAAAAAGTTCGCTATGTTAGGTCCATGACAAACCTACCTGCACCATGTGCTGCCTTTTAATTACAAAATCAATAGTTGAAAAATTAAAAATGGGAATAAAAATATTACTCATGTTAATTGGGTTTATATATATAAATTTAATTTGAACTCCATCCACGAAGGTCCTACTGTCTCGTCTCTAAAATAGTTAATCTCAATTCTCAAGATGTATTTTTACTAAAAGAGTGTCTATCAGTCTATGTCTTATTTGTACACTACGTTATTCTTTCAGTACTTAAGAAATTCAATTTTAATTAATTAAATTGTTAGGCAGAGAGATTTAGTCTCATATATATCGAGGCATGCCCAAAAATTTAATTATCATGTAATGTTTGAATATATTGTAACTCAATATAATGATTATGAGAGAACAAGTTTTAATGTCATAGGAATGTTTCAAAATATCTCAAATGTTAGTTGCGAAAAGTTACATTTTGAATTTTTTTTTAAATTATAACCATATAATATTGAAAATTTCAAATAGTTTAAATATAATAAAGCAATTGTTTGAAAAAAAAGAAGGATTATAATATATACTATCTCATACCAAGAGGCAAAATGTGTGAGAAAACACCCCTCGATTATAACGATGCTGGGTGAGAAATTTTCATTTCATGATATGCTGACAAATGTGCTCCATGCCTCTGTTACTTTTAATTATTCCATAAATTAGGTACAAAATAATTATTTTTTTCATTATATTTTAATTATTTCACATTTTTTATTTTACCAGTCGGATCATGTAGAATAAAATTACTATAATTCTTATAAGCACGTCGTTCATTGGAAGAACATATAAATAACTTTTTTTTTACTTGGGGACTCGAAACCTTGCTGTTACAGACAAGATCTATTATTGTTTGAATGCCCACGAATGGATTAATAACTATTTTTTTTTAATGAGAAGAAACGTTCGATTAATTAATCACTGTAAGTTGTTTGTATTTGGATAAATCTATTCGACTATAGATAAATCGAATTAGGTAAGTATATGGTACTAATCTGGACATCGGTCTATAAGGTACACATAAGATCACCCAGATGGATTAGCAAATTTTCATTAATATATAGTTCGGCTGTTTGAGTATAGGATAATTTATTTAAATTAAAATCCCAACACGACATTACCACCACTTATATACTCAAACAAAAGATTATAACAATAATATTCCAACAACATTACAACTACGTACAGACTCGAAAAAATACTAATTAAATAAATGCTGAGAAATTAATATATATTAGACATGCAAACAATTATCCCACGACTCTTTCCATGTCGTGAATTAATAAGTTATTATTCTAATTAAAATGTGTGTGTGTGTGTGCTACATAACAATTTTGTGTACAACATGCATTGTCGTGTTGTACCTTGGCCTTTCGCATATATCGCCTACTCTTCGCCAACATATCAATCATTAAATAGTATTATAGAATGATATGTCACATTAAAAAGTTCCTTCGGACATTAACAACAGATTAATATGTGTTTGGCGTAGGCGATCTACAAATCCCACTTTTGTTTCATAAAATTCCTATATTCATGTATGAAATAATGAAATGTTCCTTTATGCGCATTATATGGATATGACGTCTCAAGGTTTTATTGTTTATGTTTTTTCATATGTCTAGGTCAGTACCGTTGCTCATAATTCAGTTATTTGGATGACGAATTTTCCATCTTGGTGACGTAATATGGCGTCTGAGGCCGTTGTTTAATTTTTTTTTAATGTATTTCTCTTTCAAAACAAAAAAAATACTCCCTCCGTCCCATGATAAGTGGCTACTTTCTTTTGAGCACGGATATTTAGGAGAAGAGTGTTTAAAGAGTAAAAAAATAAAAAGTGGTGGAGCCCACATCTTTTGTGTGAGAGAGGGTGTTTCCATATTAGGAAAGTGGCCACTTATGATGGGACATCCCAATAAGGAAATGTGGCCACTTATGGCGGGACGGAGGGAGTAGTAATTACTTAATGGTCTTTTTTTTTCATGTAATACGAAAATTCAGATTAAAATGCAAAAGATATATACGTTATAAGAATACAAATACACTTCGCATAATAGAAAGTCTTTCTCCTCATGAGTAGGTGTAGTTCGTGGAGTAATGACCTTGTATTTGAGAGGTTGTGGATTTGAATCTCACAAATAACTTTTAGGTTATGATAACTTGTATTCACTCTATGATAGCCTCTACTGGATTTGTGAGCGGAAAATTGTGAGTTCAAATCTCAAAAATGTAGATTTATTTGATTTATGGGTGAGTTTTACTTATTAATTTAGAGAGTGAAGTACATTATATTTCTAATAGAAGGATAATGCATTTTAATGTCAAAAATTTTATATGAAAGAGAGAGTACATTCGAAAAAAAAAACAAATAGCTCATATTATAATTAGGCCCAGACCATCTTTATCAGTTTCAGGACGTATCCCAAGTTATATTATATGGCCCAAATATTTTTAAATGGCCCATCTTATGTTAGATCCAGACAATTACAAAGTGAATTCATATTGTAAAATTGAAATAAAATATAGTTTATCATGACCAAATAAATAACTGTCCGTTTGCTTAAACTCGAAAATATATATATATATATATATATATATATATATATATATATAGGGTTGGTTCACATATAAAATACTTTTCCCGTAAAAATAATAATAATGCATTTTATGTATTGAAATAATGTATTTTATGTATTATCACAATGCACTATCATAATAATACATTTTTTATTTACTACAATGCATTGTTACGATAATGCACTTCATGTTCAATTATAATGCATCGGTCAATGACAAACCGTAGATTTACAAAGATCAATGGTCCAGATCGCTTCTTATTTCTTACGGAAAAAGACTTTTACATATGATCTCTTCCATATATATATATATATATATATATATATATATATATATATATATATATAGAAATAGGAATAAATCCCAACCATTGATCCACAATAGATGGATGGCTAGGTTTGAAACGGGTCGGATCCGGGTCAAACTGGGTCGGATCCCGTCAACCCGTTGACTTTCCAATTTTTATTTTTATTTTATGTTTCAAAAAAAAATTCCGAATTTTTTTTTCTCCATTTTTTTTTAATAAAGTGTGGTGCATCTCATTACACAGGGTGCTGCATCTACACATTGTGATGCATCTCATTATACATGGTGGTGCATCTCATTAGACATAGTGTTGCATCTCAAAATGCATTGTGGTGCATCTCATAATACATGGAGGTTTATCTCATATACTATGGGCTCGTTTGGTAGGGGTGATTAGGGTGTATAATATGTCTATGACACCCTAATATCTTGTTTGGTATGAAGTATAAGGCCCTTTATAAAGTTCGGGCTCGTATGAATAATACTTATTTTTGTTGTTATGTATACTACCTATGAGGTGGTATAAATAATACTGCAACCAATTATAGCAATAAATTACAATAATTGCTATGTGTTGCAGAGAATTTAATACATCATACCAAACGGAATATTAATTCTTTATATTTATACGACATCTCAGTCAAACATATCAGGTCTTATCCCATACTTTGTACCAAACGAGCCGAGCCCTATGTGTGTGTGTATAACTATATCAAAACGAGGGAAAATCTTGGGGTGATTTAGTATGATGAAATCAAACTACTTTTCAAATCATTGTATTCATACCATATCAATAAGCAAGTGTTTGGAATTTTTTTTTGTCTCCGCCTACGACTCTGATTTTAATTTATAGATAATGATTGTGGCAACATTATATGTTTTTAGCTTGGTCCGAGGCCTTCGGCTCCCCTCGCTCGACTCTTGAAAAAAAATCAAAAATAAAAAATAAAAAATAAAAATAGTGAAAAAGAATATTAAAAAATAAAAAAATGATGCATCCCAATACACGTAGTGGTGCATCTCATTGCACAGTTTGGTACATCTCATTGCACAGTGTTGTGCATATCATCTGACTCTTAAAAAAAATTTGAAAAAAAAAAAACGAAAGTCAAACGGGTTGACCGGGTCCGACCCGTTTACCCGGATCCGACCCGGTTTGACATGGGTCAGATCTGACCCTCCATCCCTTGTAGATGTATGGTGGAGATCTATTCCTATTTCTTAGGTTAAAATCCATTCTTATATGATCCTTTTCCTATATATATATATATATATTGTTTTTAATCTTAATAAATCAATAACTTACGAAAATTTCTAATTATAAAATATGGAGGCTATGTCAAAAATTGTAGGGTATTTTACGAAATTTCCCACAATCTAATAATGATGTGGCTGGAGGAATTTAAATAAGTAACGGACCTGCAGAATTAAAAATAAAAATAAAAATAAACAAATAATTTCAGAAACGGTATGTAAATGACTGAATGTATATTAATTTGCCATAATTAAGTGAAAGGAAAAACTACTAGAAAATCAGAAACATCAGTGGGCCGAACATCGTTTACTATTATGGGCTGAAGAAATCGAATTAGTAAGGCCCAATTTACATTGTAGCGTCGAGTCATTCTAATCTATTACTGATTAATTTCATTTTTTCATATTCGATGACAACTCTAAAATTTATTAAATTCAGAATTCTCATTAAATTTGATTTATATATCAGATAAGCTAATGATTTCCCCCTCTCTTGTTTGTAAATCTTTTTTATTGTTTTTATTTAATATATAAAACTTGTGGACAGTATAATGTAGAATCCTAAAACCCTAGAAACTCCTAGTTCTAAGCCTGTCTGAAGTTGGTAAATTTGCTTATATTGGAGTTGACATGCTTAGTTTTAATGTCGTTATATATAGGAGTAATTGTTTGGAAATATTTTAGTTTTATTTTGTAAATACACATAATAGACTAAAAAAAAGAAGATAATATTTATCTTGCTTATCATATTGTGTCTTGTTTATCGTTCTTTAACAGCTTCTTAATAATAATAATAATAATAATAATAATAATAATAATAATAATAATAATTATAATAATAATAATAATAATAATCCTTAACTTTACAGCGTATGTCACAAAATTATGACAATAGTGTAACCCCAATGTCAATATTATCAATTAATAATATATATATATAATATAGTTTGAAGATCTTATTTCCAAGACTTTAGCCTCCCCCCCCCCCCCCCAACCCAGCCCCATCAAACCCCACCCTTTTCCAAATTAAAAGCAGCCTTGATCTCTCCAAATGTGACTTGATTCTCAAATTTCCCACACATATTAGTTGGGAAAAGGTAAACCTAAATGGTCCACTTAAATTAATACAATTTAATGCTACCTAGATTTCATATTGGGGTGCTATTTAATTATCCAATCTTTTTGTGCCCCCTACTTTCCAAGATGTATATATATTCTTTCCCTTCTCTTTCTAAACACTCCTCTCTTTCTTTTTTTTGAATAGGGACAAATTTTCACTTTGCACCTGCCCTTCCCTTTTATCTTGAACTAATTCCTTTTCACATCTCAAAATGTGATCTCAAAACTAAGTAGCTTAGTAGACAATCCATTATTATACAAAATTTGTCCAGACAAAAAAGGGTAAATTAGTAATCTTGCATGATCATTAATGAATATAATATTAGTGTTGCTTAGTACCTTAAACAGTTTTACTTAATTACCCTTTACCCTAATTATAGAGAGAGAAACCCAAAAAATTCAAACTGTGAAATTTGAAATTTAAATTTTGAATATATTTTTATTTTTATTTTTAATCTATATTTACCTTTCCAATAAAAAACAATGAATTAATGTTAGGAGTGTACAGTATAGATACAGTTTATTCATAAACTCTTCAACCCTAATTTCATTTCATTCACGTCAGACTCAACTTTTTGCTTCCAATCCTCTGTATCCCATAAAATCATGGAAATCAAATGCAGAAGAGATCGGGAGAAGAAGTTCTATGTAGTCTTTAAAGGCAGACGAACATGCGTATTCTCTGATTGAGAATATTGTTCACAATCTGTTCGGGGCTACAGCGGAAGCGTATACAGAGGATACCAAACTGAAGACGAAGCTTTAGAGGCTTATGTGAATTATTTTCAATCGAAATTATATGCAGAGGATAGTTCGGGTCGTGATGGTGTGGATATTTTATCCGAACAAAGTCATTGCGAGTGTAGCTCCACCATGAGACGCAACCACTGTTCAGTTAAGGAAGCTATTGTTGAAGAAAATTATGTTAAGTCGAATTTTATCAATTTAATTCTGGTTTTTTTAGGTTTTTTAATTGGAATAATTTTTGTCATTATTGTTCTCAAAGTTCTGTAATATTGTACTACTTTTATTCTTGAATTGAAAGTCTGACCTTGTATTTGAGATGGTTATTACATTTTAATTTGTTCAATATTTGCCATATGTAGTGTAAGTTTTATTGATGATGTATCGACATTAATTTTTTTCAAGTTGTATACGCTGATTAGGGTTGAGAATAAATAATTAACAATTTTTTAATTATATTTTGGGAAGATTAATCAAAGAGGCTCAGGTTCACGATCATCAAAGTATCTGCTGACTTGAAACAGAATTATAAAACAAAATTATATATTTAGGAACTCATGTTGGTTGATTACCGTTTCACTTGATACGAGCAAGAAATCTGCTCTGTGATAAAAATATCTGCTGACTTGAAACTGAATTATATATTTAGGAAATCAAGCTGGTTGATTATCTTTATTATGCATGACTGTAACATCAAATGGCCTATATGATTAACCTGTTCTAGAGTTGTTTCACTTGATACGAGCAAGAAATCTGCACTGTGATCAAAATATCTGTTAACTTGAACAGAATTATATATTTAGGAAATTAATCTGGTTGATTATCTCTCCTTGAATATAGTTTACGACCCCACGGTTATATTATTATTATTATTAATATTATTATTATTAAAAAAATAGAAACTCAATTAGCATTGATTATTATAATAATCAGGTTGATTGTCTCTCCTTGAATATAGTTTACGACCCCGCAGTTATATTATTATTATTATTATTATTATTATTATTATTATTATTATTATTATTATTATTATTATTAAAGAAATAGAAACTCAAGTAGCTGAGTTTATATTTTTAGAACTTCTTGATTATTCTCAAAAAATAATAAATTGTGATTCAGTTTACAATAACTAATTAATATGTAATGTTTCTAGCTCTAACATCGTTAAATTAATACGTAATGTTTCGAATAAGATGCTGATGAAATGATAAATGACATGATGTAATAGATAAGTCTTTATTTAATTAATAGACCATAATGGTGCAAAATTTGGCCTTCTGAAGGCATTACAACATAAAGTAAAAAAAAAATTAACTTACTAATTATGTACTCCTGCCAATAAAAAAAAGAAAATTAAAACATAGAAGATAATAATAAAAACTTAGGAAATACTTCCCACCAACTTAGTGGTCGGTGGAGCTCGACAAATTGATTATTACCACAGGTTTGGAGCTACCCTCTTCATCGACGGCCTTCTCTCCAGCATTCTGCACCTCCATTTTAGGTCAAATATGTTAGTAAAATTGAATTTTCAAAAAAAAAACGAGATTGTAATCAAATTCGTCTAGAAATTAATTATTTTCAATAATATTATATAAATTGGCCACTTTAGTTGATTCCGTAATTATCAGGTAGAATATCGCGTTACTAGAACTATGGTCTAATTTGGGTCAAATAAAATAGTAAAACTGAATTTTCTAATAATTTAAAAAAAATACGAGGTTGTTAAAATCTTGTATAATATTACTTTATGGTTATATATGATTCTAGTGGTAGGATATATAATCAACAAAAAAAGATTAATGAATGGATTTTATTTTTGGTTTGACGTGATATGCATAAGTATTGCTATTTTTAATTGATATAGATACTATGAATAAATAATAATTAATTAGTTGGAAAAAAAATTAGACGGCATTAAAATGGAGTGAATATGTATGAGCGGGAATTATAGGAGGGAAATAATTAGCACGCCTAATTATGTACTAATTTGGAGCAAAAAACATGTTAAGTTGGAGCCAAAACAAGTAAGGGTAAATCAGTAATTAAGGATATATGTTTTTATTAAAAAAACAGATAATTAATATATTCGGGCCGGATTGATGAACGGGCCGGTTTTTGTCCAGACAAAATTTGTCCAAATAGCATCACTCATATATCGTAATATGTACTATCATATTTTAAAATTCTATATAAAAATAATGTTACACTTTCAATTTTATTAATGTAATTATTTTCGTTGTTTGATTTTTCATGCGATAATCATGCGTAAAATGAGCAAATTTATCCATTTTCTTGGTATACAAATTTTGATGACTTAACAAATTTATTCGGGGATGGAGGGAATATATATATGAGCTACTTCCACAATCATAATAGTACGATAGATATATTTTTTTTGTGATCTGTAGTGACTATCTCTGAACATCGATAAATAGAAAAAATGAGAAAAAGAAGTTTGAGACCCACAAAATAATATTGCCTTCGTCCCAAATCAATAGGTCCGAAAGCTTGAAATAGAAAGTAGCTTTTTGAGGGTATTTCTGTCAAAACAAGTATGGAAGATAAATGAGAGAGTAGCTTTTTTGTGACATTGTGAGTAGTATATGAGTTATGTTGAAGGTATTTATTATTAATATAGGTATTGTATTATCTATTTTAGGAATGATCCTATTGAATTGGGACGTTCATATAAGGAAAACGAGCATATTGATTTTGGATGGAGGAATGTTTTTTACTAATACTAAATTAGACCATGACCCTTAAAGTTAACTACATACTCCCTTTATTCACAAATAAGTGTTTCTTACTGTCAAAAATCATATACAGGGAAGTCGGCGTATTTTACTTCTTTTACCCTTTACTATAGCATGGAATACCGAATAATTAAAAATTTTGTATTGAATACAGGAGTACAATGACAAATTTGAATAATTTTTTTATAAAATTCTGAAAGGAGTCATGTTTTATTTTCAAATAAAACGTTTATTCATGAACAAAGAGAGGCTGCAAAAACGAAAGTTATTCCTATATCAAAGGTATCGTGGAGTATAAAATACATAAGATTAAATATTTATAAGATTACATGATCCGCCAAACTCATATTCGTTCAATCTTCGCGCTCAATTATTGGTATTTCTTTGGTTGAAAAAAAAAATGTAGAATGATTAATGATAGGTCGGATTTTGTTTTTTTTTTCATGGGGATGCGTGGGGCCCATGAAGGACTTCAGAGTTTTTGTGGGCTCTCTTCCATGTGATGGGTTTGGAAGGATAGCAATTTTGCCCATCCATTTCATCGGCCCACTGCCATTTTATTTTTTTATTTTTTATTTTTTTAGGGTTGCGGAAAATAATATTCAAATAATCCACGGATTTTAAAGAATCTGGTAAACATTTGATTTGACATAGTAGCAATTAATAAGATATCTATCAAGGAATATTAAAAAAAAAAAAATAGTTCATAAATGCCACAACAGATGGTCATCATGATCCTATATCAAATTCTTGTCTATGTCATATTATATTCATAGTTTGAACACACCACGAACTTATTAATTATTTTAATATTGCTCAAAAAATTGGAGGTTTGTGATGTCGGCTGTATTTCCAGTACATTATAGTAATATATAATCTAACAAAAAAAACATTTATTATGAAAAGCCCATGCAATAAATTTATTGTAGAATCTAACGTTTGAATTAGTAATTAAATTAACATTTTCGAAATCAAGAAAAATATATTAGGACAATAGGACCGCCGTCCTAGTCAACCAACAAACCGTCGTGTGGACTATTTCTTTAGCTTCTGAACTAGTTGAAAAGAATTAAAAAAACAAATTAATAAATAAAAATCAAGGAATAATTCAACTCATAATTTCAAATGTGTTACATTTTTGCATGACTAGTCCCATGACTCCTATCTGATGAAGAAGAAAAAAGTTACAAAACTGTCCAAATTTGACCTTTTATACTACAAACATATAAAAAAACAGCAAATATATAAGTCTCTCCTTGAGACTTGGATTTTTTTTCAAAAAAAATTCCAATTTTGATAATGAAAGCATTCAACAAATTCAAACCTGTAATGTTACTTTCATGTATGAGAACATGAAGACCCTTTAGTTATTAATTAAAGTTGTTGTATGACATTTTTTCACTCTCTCTCTCTCTAGAATAATAAAACGTAGTAGTGCAACACGATTACTCGATCGAATCGAGCATGAGAAACTATGATCTAGAGCACGTCGATAAAAAAAAAAGAAAAGAAAAGAAGAAAAAAAAAGCGAGTAACTAAGAGAAAAATGCATCATAGAGTATTTAAACGGATTTCGTCCCATTTCACAATTTCAGAAGTTGTTAGCCTTTTAATTTGACATATTTGGTTATCAAGTGTGCGTAATCGAAGATATATTGTACCGAAATCATCAGTCTATCATTATTGACTATTTAAAATAATATTTAATACATATATTTATACTAGTATATGGGATCAAATGGATTATCTAACTTAACCTACATCATGGGATATATGAACAACAAAATATGAACTTACATAACATGACTAATATTAAACTAGCTTTACTCCATATTTACCAGTCCAAATGAAGATATAATTTCTCAAAATAAATTGGATCCATTCCATAATTACATGTCTACAATGTGAAAGCACCAAACCATAATTGTATTGATTGATTGATTGATGGTTTGAAGTAATAAGGGAGATGTCACACAGTTCACACACACAGTATGACGAAAAGTACACACAGTGATTGTGTGTAAAAAAGTTGAAAATTAATGGTCCCTCACATTCGACTACTACCATACCATGTGTTCGATGAAATGACAATGAGAGAATGGGAATATAGAACTATAATATGAACAAATTGGATGAATTGTTTTACAAACATAACAAGGCCAATCTTCTGGCACATGCACCTATTTGTCCTTAAATTTACTTTTTCGCGTTCATATTATCAAACTATTCACAAAACATCACAATTCCATCGTACCATTAATCATAGACATTTCAAGCTTTAATGTGGATAAATAGAGCTATCAAAAGTCTAGCCGGATCGACTCAACCTAATAGACCAAATGAATAATTTGGCCTGATCCGTCCAGAAAATACCATTGGACGAAAATTTCATACTCCAACCCTTAGATCGGACTACTATTGACAACTCTAGAGAAAAGGACTTCTCCCTTGATTGCATATTCAAGAAAATTTTCATCAGTAATACGTCAATACCTAATCTAATACTACTATTGTATGGTGTCTTCCAAAAAAAATATTGTATGGTTTTGATTGATTTGCCGTAATCATTAAAAAGAAGATGTTTTTATTCTTTTTTACCACCCCGAGTAAACACATGATGCAATAAAATAATATATGAGATTAAAAAAGATGCTTAATGCATAACTAAAAATACACAAAATTCAAACTAGTATCAAATAATTTACAAGAAAATTACGTATTGAAAATCAAAGAATCTGATGTATATCCAATGAAAATGCTAAGCGTCATTGTTTTTATATTAAACTTAAATTTAAAAAAAAAATGGGAGAAATAAAAATTGGATTGTATATGAGCATGAGAGTTGCACGGGAGACTTGGGGAGCATTGAAAATGAGAGTAGACATTAAATGAAGCCACGCATTTAATGCTGCCCCTCATCCAACAAACTCCCCCCTTCCTAATTCAATGCACCCCTAATTTTATTAATTTTATTTTATATGCGTGTTGCAATTTTTTCTGTAAAAATTAATGTATGCTACATTGTTTCATTAAATGATAATCTAGAAGATAAAATATGTGGATATTAGTAAAATATAAGATGTAACGTAATGGTATGTACAATGACAACGTCAGTCTATATGGGCCATAACATCTAAAATGTTTTGGCCACATGCTCTGATAGCTCATAATTAGGAATCAATTTGGACTATTAATATTTGGGTAATTCATAGTTTGTGATCTCAACTTTGAGCGTTTTTCGATTTATAGCTTTAATTTAAATTTATTTGAAAAAAATACCTCAACTTTGAACGATTTTTTATTTATGACATCATGAACTTAAATTTGTTTGGAAAAATACAGCACCTTTGAGCGTTTTTCGATTATGGCCTCAACTTAAATTTAAAAAAATATCTCAACTTTGAGAAAATTGTTGAAAAAATACCCGCATTTTATTTTCCTGCGATCAAACTCTGACTCAACCTCTCAGATGTATGATGTGAATATTTAAGCGCTACGTAATGGAAATGACTTCATATTTAGAATTAAAAATAAATAAAAATTATCTACGTGCGTCATGAAGAAATTGCATTAGCTAGATCGATAGACAGACACAATTTCTTTATATAATTCCTGTTGTTGGAGATAAGCATGAGGTTACTTACCATTTTTTTAAATTCTAAATAAGAAACGACGTCGTTTCTTATTTCGTGACGTCTAAATATCCACATCATACATCTGAGAGGTTGAGTCAGCATCCGATTGCCGGAAAGTAAAACACGAACTATTTTTCAACAATTTCTCAAAGTTGAGGCATTTTTCCAAATAAATCTAAGTTGAGGTCATAAATCGAAAAACACTCAAAATTGAGGTATTTTTTCAAATAAATTTAAATTGGCTGGTATTTTTTCAAATAAATTTAAGTTGGGGCCATAAATCATAAAACGCTTAAAGTTGATATATTTTTTTAAATAAATTTAAATTGTGGCCATAAATCGAAAATTACTCAAAATTGGGGCACAAACTATTAATTACCCTTAATATTTACATGGTCTACTATTTTTATAAAAAGAAACTTTGTTATTATAATATATATGAAATAAATAAATTATCACAAAAAAATATTTAAATATGTGTGTGTGTTGTGCACGCACGTATGATAGTAAGATACGAGTATTTCGGATTGGACGACAATATTCACATGTATATGGACTAGATTTTGATATTTATGCATTGAACAGAATCTTGATGAAGTGACCTAGTAATCTAATCTTAAATACAAACAACTAAATTTATATAATTAGTGTGTATCCCGTCGAAAATCAACGGCAAACTATATTATGTTGTAATTTATAAGTATGTAACTGTAAAACTAATAAAATATTATGCATAAGAGAGTAATATTATTTCAACAATTCACTATAAGAAATCTTACAAAAGTTATGAAATTATAATAAAATACATCAATAAGGTTGTTTCTTCGATTTTATTGTACTTCCTTTCACAAATATTTTTATTTTTATTATTATTTTGCAATATATAAGAATGAACATTAAAAATAATTTAATATTATTTCGGAGTGATAATATTTCGATAATTGATCAAAACGTGTGTTTCTTTGATTTTATTTCACTTTCTTTAGTTGCAAGAAATCAATAGAATTCAAACTATTTTTTTTTACCTCACAATCTGTCAAAAATTTTATTATATACTATGTTAATTGTTATGTGCGTCTGATCATCTCGTCACAAAGTCAAATTTCAAGAATTATCCCTACGTGTATATATATACAAATCCAAGAATTATAATTGAGAATAAGTATTATTGAGATTTTTCTTTTATTCACGTCAATTTAAAAATTTGTTAAATTAAACAAATTAATATTGACAACTTAATGATTGATCAAATTAAAATTGTCAATAAAGTAAAACTATTTATTTGGCCAACAAATTAATTTGCCAAATTATTTTCAACAAAAAAAAATAAAACCCTCAAATAATTCAATCAAAAAATAATAATAACTAACATACCGATGTATCCACCAATTGAAGCAGAAAAATATTCTCTTAGGAAAATTACAAAGATCCTAAGGATGACATAATAAAAAAATAAAAACTAATTTTCTGAAGAACAAAGAATTAATTAAATAGATAAACTGCATGACCCACAAGTATGCAACTGTCTATATTAAATTCTCCTACATAAGGTAAAACATATTTTCCGAATTAAATGGATGAGAGATATTGAATTATCCGTGCATATATGTCTCTTCAAACTTGTCGAGATAGAGAAAGAGAGAGAGTCCAAAACAAATTAATCATTTAATTTTTTAATTTTTAATATACGGAATTAATCAATTCGATTAGCTCATCAAAAGGTACTCAAGTAAATCGATCATTCGATAATGATCTATGATTTCACCTAGGCCATGTAAGAAAATATTCCTTGCATATTTAAATGAGAAAATATAGGATTATAACATTTTTAGGAAGAAAAAAAAAACAATACTAATAATAGCACTAATTTTTAAAAAGACAAATAATAGCGCTTTTGGACATTTTTGCCATTAATTTTTTTATTTCAATCTATTTTCATCTTTTTAATTGTTTATACGTATCTTCTTCATTTTTTCATACATGTCGACCATCTTTCCGTTGCCGCCATGGATTTTAAAGTCATCGTCACCGACTCACATGGCCTAGTCGCCGTCTCCTTTCCGGCGACCTCCTTTCTTATGCGTGAAACTACATATTAAAATTCGTGAATTCACAAATTAAAACTCGTGAATTCACAAATTAGAATTTGTGAATTTGTCAATTCTCGAATTAATATTTTAAATTTGAAGAAGATGTAGCGTGAAATCACAAATTTGAATTTGAGAATTCACAAATTTTAATTTGTGAATTCTCAAATTCTAATTCGTAAATTCACGCATAATGATGAAGAGATGTTGGGATGAAGGGGTAAATATGTCAAGTAGTGCTATTATTTGTATTTTTTAAAAACATGTGCTACTATTAAGATTTTTAATCTTAAAAGTGCAATTATCCTATTTCTCCCTATTTAAATACTACAATTAAACAAACTTGTGAGGAAAAAAGAAAGTGATAGCCTAAATTACTATAACTGTAAATAAAATAACCCAAATAATGCAAATCAATTGTTACTAGCGAAAAAGGATTGTTCACACAAACTCAAGGGTACTATTTTTGAGTCAATACCCGAACCACCACCGTCGTTGCATTGTGACAAATACCACCGCCTCCACGGCGGGGCTGCCGCCTTCCACCACCACCGCACGGGGTTGCCCAAGCGCGGTTCGTTCTTGACTCATCCCCCTCAATTTCAACTCATTACTCCTCAAGAAGTAAAAACAAACAATTTTCAAATTACATCAAACCCTCAAACACCTAGTTAATTTCTTTTACCACCCTATGCATATGTCACGCAAAATACTAAAAAAGAAGAAAAAAGAAAAAAACTTAGGCACATTAAAATGTGCTCTCACACAAAAAATATTTAAAAAAAAAACTAAAAATATCACCGACACGGCACCCAAATCGGCCCGTTGTTAGCAGACGAAATCCTGTAGTCCACAATCAGCTCTCGCACTGCAAAGCGGCCTTAATTTTCTGAACAGTACACGATATGAGATTGTTCACGGTCTCGACTGACTCCACCGTCAGCTTCGCCGTTGGGAGACTGTTCACCAAAATCTGAAACGCAACCGTCAGCAGCGAGCCGCTGACCCTTTGGCCCGGCCCGCCATTCCCGGTATGGCCGTTGCTGTTGGGCCCGCTGGAGCCCGGCCCATCCGGGACAATAGCGAATCCCGATGGCAGCAGCGCCACGTAAGCAGAATCTCCACCGTTCATGACGACGTGCATTGCCGGAATGTCAACGGGCGCGTATACTACAAGCGAACCGGCCGAGTCGATGCATGTTTCCTGCAGTATAAGCATACTGCTCTGGTTCGAATTCACGGCCTGCGGAGGGAAAATTACAAAAGTGACCCTAATCAGATACGCCTCGGTTTCGTAAAAAGATGATGCGTCAGTTTCGCTCACAAGGGTTAAGTTAGTCAACCCACTAAATTGACATTTCGAGGGAAAGTGTGACGTCATCCCCCATAAGGGCTAGCTGACTCATACTATTGAAAAGTCAAACAGTTTGACCTTTAGTAATATTTAATAATATCTACAAAATATTAAACTAGAGGCTGAAAATAGGACACACCATTTGCATATCCCATAAGTTGTCCTTACAGATAATGCCAAATTCCGAAATTGTCCCAGCTAATCATATCCTTTCCTATAAAACACAAAGTCCTGATTCGCCAAGATTTCATGGGCACATGCGTCATTTTACCTATTTCTGGTTCTATTATTTTCACTTGTGTATACAACTTCACATACACATTGGACCACTACATGAAATTTCTTTTGTCCACTACTTGATTTTATTAATGTAAATTGTAGACAGTAGTTTTACTCGGGTTCTAAATCGATTAAAAAAAATAGTCCAATAATATTTTATAATTTAATATACGAAAATGGACTTACACTAGCACGTAAGAGCGAAACACAATTGCCATGATCTTGGCCCTTGGCAATGTGAGCCATTTCTTGCATGGGTCCACCGTTGGAGAGTATGTCCCACTCGCTCCTCAGACGCTCGTCGCGGAGGAAGTCGAAGAGCCTCTGAGGGGAAACGGGCAGCCACACGGATGTGGCTGCGCTGAGCACGATCCCCGGTGGCTCACCGGGGTCATCGATGCTCTTCCGGGTCATGACTTGGACGTCCTCATCCACATTCTCCGTCCGGAGCTTGTTCCACTTGTGCACTGACGAGGCGCACACGCCGGTGCAGAAGTTATTGGTCATACGTTGGGCCAGCTTCAGCATGCTCCGCCGCCCGCCTGCTGTGATCGCCGCTACACGTGTAAAAATCAAGTCAATTTCAACTCAATCACAAAATAAATAAATAAATATATGGATGAAATATGGAGCTAGGCTTTAGCTACCGGAATGGACTCGAGCCGGCACGGTGGACGACATAAGGATGGCGAGGCACTCGCACTGCCGTTGGAGGGTGGCCACCCACCGTTGGGCGCCGAACCCCATGCCGGAGCTGACGAGTGGCCGGTAAAGCTGGTGGACGACGCTCTCGTCGTACTCGATATGTTCCACCCATGTAACCTACGTGTTACATTCTCATATACGTATCAAATAATACTTTAGGTGATGAATAATAGAGAGTTAATTTTCAAGGTCCCATACACCCATACACATACAAGTGTAACCCCACAAATAATTTTTGCTATAGTGGTTAAAAGTACAATAATTAGAGACAAATAATACAAGTATAGCATACGAAATACAAGCAACACAAAATTCTGCAAGATTTGGGGGCACGAGGTAGGAGACATGGAGATACATACAAGACTACTATTTTGACAAATCTGGGGGGTGGGGTGGGGGGGGGGGAGATTAGATGCTGCGTGTCACGTGACAAACAAAATATTAGGCAGTCTTGGGATTTGACTAATTAGTCATATGATTTTGAGAAGAAAAAAGAAGACATGATGAGGCTGGAACCAGGCAATATACAGTCGTATGAATATAAAATAATAAAAATATTTGGATCGAGACAGCATCTGAAATCGGAATAGAAACATCAAATGCTTAGTTTTATTCTACCAAGGTTTGATTATTACTAAATCATACGAAATTAATGTGTCCCAAGGAGCAAAAATAGGAGTAAATAGAGGCTTCCATCCATTATTTTAAGCCCTCGACTGCCTAAATCAATATAGTATATGATATTATATATTCTCATCTCAAGGAAAACCCCATGTCTTAAAATATAGGTTTGTGGCACGAGAAGCATCTTGTCTACCATTAGTTTAGACTTTAGGAAGGTTCATTTTTGGGTTGAGTCGGGTCGGGCCCCTAAGCTATTAGATTTTCTTGAAATCTTGAACAAACTAATTAAACTAGTGATTTTTGTGATATCACTGCTAGAGATGGAAAAATTTAGATTCTTGAATTTGATTCAAGAAAGAGTGTGTGTGTGTTTCTTGATTAAATGTAGTCTCAACTAAGTACAAAGAGTGGTGCAGTTGCTCCAACAAACTGAATTTAACACAAAGGGCCAATAAATGTGAAGAAAAATTAATAAATAAAAAAGACAAGCATGGAGTTGTGTAATAAGTAGCAAGACAACAAAATAATGGGAGAGAAAAAATTATTACCTTGGAATAGCCATTAGGCATATCTTGCACAAGGCAGCCGGAGGGGAGCCTCCGGCAGTTGGGGAAGGCCGCCCCGCCGTGAGTTTCTCTGATGGTGTCGACCGACACGTCCACGACAGCCCACACGCCCTCCGCGTGCTGCTTGCAGAATCGGAGGAAATTCACATCCCTCACCGGAACCAACGGCGATAGAACTTGAAGTGCAGCATTCATCTAAATCATTAAAAACATTTTCAATTAAAACAAGATTCAAAAAAAAAAAAAAATGATTAATGATTAATTACCAGCTGAAGAGAACCGTTCCTTGTTCCTCCCATACCACTAGAGATGACATCTGTAGTTGAGGTTCTTGCAATGATGCAAGGAAACATCTCTGCCCATTTGTTCTGTCAAATTAAACTCAAACTTGATCAAGAAACACACACAAAATTCAAGATCAAGAATCCATTTTTATAAACTTTTTTCACACTAACCGAATCCATTAGAGTCTCAACGAGAGCGAGACTATTGATGATGACCATGCCGGTCTCCCTGGACGCCTCGGTGACGAAGCCATTAGGCTTCATCCCGATGCAGGGCGAGGAAGACCTCATGTACTCTTCTTGATTCAACATTTCCCTCCCACCTTCCAAATTCCTAACCCAAAGGGGCTCATCGCTTTGAGCCATCTTCACCAGCTCATCCATGGCGCTCAGAGCAAGCTCCAAATACATTGATCTCTCCATCGGATTAACGTTCACGCTCATGCTCGCCTTGGGTTGCGCAGCCACCGGCAGCGGGGTGGCGATGCCGACTCCGAAATCGGAAGGCATGACATTGGGGATTGTGGTGTTGAGGGTGAAGCCATTGTTGCCGACTCCGAGCTCTAAGCTGGAGTTGGGCATGGAGGAGATGGGGCGGCCGAGGAACTTTCCGGCGAGGGCGCAGACGCGATCGAGCTCGTCTTTGAGGCGGGCGTTCTCGATGCGGAGGTGCTGCTCCTCGAGGGAGATATCGCCGATCACGGCGGGGCCGCCGCAGTTGGTGCACATGGGGTTCCTCATCGCCTCCCTTATCGACATATTCTCCGCTCGGAGCTTGTCGTTTTCTTGCCGGAGAATCGAGTTCTCGTGGCGCTCGAGCTGCGTCTGTGGGATTGAAGATGATGAAGGGCTCAAATTCTAGCTTTCTCCATTATAGTATTTTAGAGAGAGAGGGAGAGAGAGAGGAATTAATGGTACCTTCATCTGCGTCCTTCGATTTTGGAACCAGAATTTGACTTGTCTGGTTTCCAAACAAAGGCGTTTGCTAAGCTCCAATCTTTGCTTTTCATCAGGGTGAGGACACTCCTTGAACAGACTAAACCAGACACCAGAAGCAACAAAAAATCAAACACAAACACAAACACAAAAACCCAGAAGGGAAAAAGCAATCTTGAGAGAGAGAGAGGGATAGAGAGAGGAGGCGTACGACTCGAGTTCTTGGATTTGTTGAGGAGTGTGTCGGTGGTATCTCTTCTTCCTCGGCGGCTTGTCGGCAGCATCAAGATCATCACCAGATGCGCCGTCCATGTCGCCGCTCCCAGATCTGCTCTCGTGCTCTTCATCCCTGCTTCTTCTCCCGCCAACATTGCTCATCTCATTGTTCTCCGCCATTCTTCCCATTTCTCCTTGCCCCTCCATGCTCGTTTGCTGCCCCCAGAGAGAGAGAGAGAGAGGAGAAACAAAACACCGCATCAGCAAAATCACCACAGACACATACATACGTATATAGAGAGAGAGAGGTTAATTGATTACGAGGGCTAGAGAGAGGCCGGGAGAGTTGAACATGGGCTTGGAGGAGAGAGACTGAGTGAGGAAACGAGGTTGAGCGATTGCACCGGCGGGCATGTTGTTGTTGTTGTTGTTGTTGTTGTTGTTGCTGCTGCTGCTGCTATTGCTGTTGTAAGGTATATCTGCAACAATTCTTGCACCGCCACCACTACAAGAATTGTTATCAAGAAAATCCCCAAAATTCATGAAATTAAAATCCCTCTTTGAGATTTTTTGTTTCCCCCCTTCTCCTCAATCTAATATATGGAGGACTTTCCTTTAATTTCTTCTTTTTATTTAATTTCTCCCCAATAGTAAAAGCTAGCTGCACTAACAGATTCACTGTATTCAACGTTGGGAGTGAGCAAGGAATCTGCTATAGTGGAGTGGAGTGGAGTGGAGTGAAGTGAGAGAGAGAGAAATATATGAGGGTATATATTGTTTCAAGAACCGTCTTATAAAATGTACAAATTACGTATTCTGCAGAAAGAAGAAAAATGGTTGGAGAAAAGGAAAAAAAGGGAAATAGAGAGGTAGAAGAGACACAAGGCCCAAATCCAAATGTCTCCTGCTGCCTCTCTCTGCTGTGTTTTAGTGAGAGAAAGAAAGAGAAAGAAGGCAAGCAAAGAAAAACCCTTGTGTTTTTGCTGCTTAGCTCTTCCTTCTCTATCCCTCTCTCCCCTCCCCTATATCAAGAACCCTCCTCCTTTCTCTCTCAAGAAAAAACCGATCTTTTCAAATGTGAAGACGAAGAAAAAGGAAAGAGCTAGAGAAAATTTGGAAAAAAACTTTGAAGAAAGAAAAACCTAGTTGCTGTTCACAGTTATCTCAATATCTGCATGCTTGACTTGCAAAAAGCTACTTCTCATGTCCAACAAAAGCAGGAAAACAAAAGAGAGATAGAGAGAGAGAAAAAGGGCTCTAAAAGGTTTTTGTATTTTTGGGAGAGAGAGAAACTGGCATTTGATGAGAAGAAAACAATTGATGAGAGAGAGAGAGAAAAGGCGAAAGTGAAGATAATACCCGCAATACTATGTGGAGTCTTGGAAGCCCACATATATGTACGAGCAAAAGAGCTCAGAAAAGAAAAGGGGTCGGTTGGTTGACTATCTCTCATTTCAATTTTCACACAACACACACTAATAATCCTACTATATACTTTTTTTTATTTTTTTCTCTGTCTTGATTGAATTCTCTTTCCATTATGTGTGTGCAGTGTTGTGTAGTGTGTGTGACGGCAGTGAAAATTTTGACTTTCTTTTAACCTCCTTTTATTGTCAAGTTAAAAGAAAAAAAGTGGAAACAACTGTCTTTCTATTTTATTTTTCTCCTTTTCTTATTGAGTGTCTGTGTCTGTCCCTATGTTCCATGTTCCATTCAGATCCCTTCAAATTTTATTTTTCCGTTACCAAACACACGCACTGAATTAGATTATCCGGAGTGATTAAGCCTTAAGCTGACTCGATAGTGATATGTATTGACTTGTTTTTTAGATTCTGTAGTGAATTAACTCATTTGTTGACCAGTTCTAATTAATTTTAAGTTATTGAATTTTCATTTAATTTAAATATGAAAATTCATTAATTAAAAATAACAAATATTAAATAATTAACAAAATGACATAATTTACATTATAGTTCCCATCAAAAAAACTAATTCCTTATTTATTAGTCTAAATAATTAATAATTTTAGCTCCAATAGCCCACTTTAATTTGAAGCCCACAAACTTAATAAAAATATTAAACCCTGAAAATAAAAACGCCGCTCCTCTTAATTTTTCGGATCTTCTTCTTCCTTCAACTACGCTCTTCTCCTGCAGTTCTGCAAATCAACAAACAAAACAAAGGTGCAAGGTATTTTTTCTTCTCTCTCCCCCACAAATTTCGATCTTTTTTTCCACAAATTCGGAACGAGCCTAGCGAGATAGAACGAGCCGCGACTCGTTTTGGTCCCCTCGTTATCGGGGAGGCTCGTTCTCTGGCCGGCTCGTGCTGGGGAACGAGCCCCCACTACACGTGCTCTTAGTTTGTTTGGGTTTTAATTTTATATTATTAAGATAATTAAATCTACCACCAGTCAGCAAAATAAAATATATGTTGTTGGGCATAGGTGATTTTCGATTGCATACACACAAATGCAAGTTGAGATATTAATATCTACTCCAGTATAGTTCACTTTCCTTTTTATTCTGTTCTCCATAAGTGTGGTTCTTCCTTAAATTGATACGACTCACTTAAAATTTTGCCCTTTATCCTTTAAAATTAACTAACACTACAATAAAGTGAGTCTCATTCTCCACTCACTACACATCTACCTAACATCCTTCTTAAAACTTGTGCCCCTCCCTCCAGACCACACTTATCAGGGACGGAGGGAGTAACATTTACTAAAAATATATCTAACATTATCAATAAAGTTATTAGTGTTTTTTAGCACTTATCACAGTATAGAAAAGATAAATTTAACACTTCATATAAAAAAATAAATAATAATACTTTTAAACTTTTTTATCCATATGTGATTACGGATTTTTCTTTGTGCTATCATTAAATAAATATTTTTTTGACCCATTCGTGATCACGAATTTTTATTTGTGCTATCACTAAATAAAAAGTATGAAATACACTTGTAATAATTTCATTTCATATGGAATTCACAAATTTTTTTTACGTGACATCACTAAATAAAAAGTGTGAATTCAGTAATGAAAAAAGGGGTATAAATGTCTAAAAGTTTATCTTTTTTATGTTGAGTGTTATAATTTATCTTTGGGAAAAGTAGCATATACAACCCTAACGTGTGAACCCATATCGCTTTGACACCCTTAAGACAAGGGTGGGACTGCCAGCACCCCAACGTATAAAAAGTAGGGGCAAATCCCCCCTTCCTTCTAACAGATGTTTGACGCCGTTAATGTCTCTGCCTCTGTTTTTTTTTCCCTACTTGTTCTTCTTCTTTCGTAATTACGTAGCATAAAATTTCCTGAAAAAAAAATGTTTGAGGGTTTCGTCATCTCATCATCAACAGCTTTATGACCAAGATTCACTCCGCTGCTGCTGATGATTCCGCTATTATTTCCGTCGCCTCCGTGGATGATATTTGAATTGTAGAACAATTATGATATTGGAGAGGTGTCGATATTTTGCGTGATCAGAGGATCTCTCACGTAGGTAAAAATAGCCAAAATATTCTGAAGAATAGTCGATTGAATTTCATGGGATGCGAGTCGGCGGTGGCAGCGGCCTGTTCTGTGGCTGTGTTGGCGCCGTCTGCGACGGCGGTGGTGGTGTGGACTATGTCAGCTAAATCGCCTTGATAATTCTCCATCATCTTCAAGAAGTGGGCTAACATGCTTTATTAGGAGAGCAACTTGTCATTTGACTCTTGATCAATGCAGTAGATTAGATTTCTCTCTCTCTCTCGTATTCTCTCTTGTGGCTCAAGGTTTTAGATTTTGTTGAGAGAGTATGAACAAAACCGAGGATATGCACTAACTAAGTCTAATTGCTATCACCTTTAATTATATATTATACTTGGAATTGTATGTTGTGTAATTAAAGAAGAAGAAGAAAGAGGAGGAAAAAAACAGACAGAGACAGAGATCCAGACATTAACGGCATCAAAGATCTGTCAGAAGGAAGGGGTGATTTGCCCTTACTTTTTATACGTTGGGGTGCTGGCAGCCCCACCCCCGTCCTTAAGGGTGTCAAAGCGATTTGGATTCACACGTTAGGGTTGTATACGCTACTTTTCCCTTTATCTTTTAAGTGTTATAATTACTTTCCACTCTTATCAATAAATATAATCCCTTCATCCCATAAGAACATGCATTGGTTGGGACTGGTTTTAAAAAATCCTATAAAGTGTAGTGTGAGTGGAGAAATGGTCTTTTGGGATGCATTGGTTGGGATTAGTTTTAAAAAATCCTATAAAGTGTAGTGTGAGTGGAGAAAGGGTCTTTTGGGACGGCACTGGTTTTAAAAAATCATATAAAGTGTAGTGTGAGTGGAGAAAGGATCCCACATTAAAAGAGTAATAAGTGAGAAATTTATTACTATATATGAAAAATGCATGTTCTTTTGGGACATATGAAAAAAGGAAAGCAATGCATGTTCTTTTGAGATGAACGAAGTATAAGAGTCGGATTTTATTCCAGTCATAGCGCCTCCGAATTACCCTCATAAAAAAGAAGCATTATTGATATAAAAATTAGTCTTAGTATGGGAATTAGGAACTAATCTGAACCGTTGATCTTTATATGATCTATGGTTGTCATTATTTGAAGCATGAATATATATTGATTTAAAAATGACTATATATAGATTATTCATTAATTTAAACATGACTATATATAGATTTAAGTATGGTTTTCAAATTCTCTCATGTATGCATTGTTTTTATACTTTTACTTGAGGAGACATTGTATGCATATTACTCTGATGTTTCTTTATTAACATTTATTTGGGAATTTTTTTTTCGTTGATAAATTGACTAATTAATAGGTAATGCGGCCTTTTTTTTTTAAATTATGTCGTTCCATAGCAAGATTTAATACATATAATTAGCTACATGACATTTAAGTGACGAACCAATACATTTCCCTCAAAATAAAAAAAATAAATTAAAACAAAAAAAAAACCACGAATACATAACAATCTATGATGATGTTGTTCGCATGCTTATGATCAAGTGAAATAAGAGAAGAATATATCTAACAATCAATCTCGAGTAAAATATAAAAAGTAATTTAGGGGCAATATTTACTTTCTAATGAGATATTAAATGAGAATTATCCCTTTATTAGTGTTATTAGCCTAAAACTTTGTATTTATAAAGAAGCGAGATTTTCGATATTTCTAGGGCTTTAATTTCATGTTTACTTTATATAAATACAAATATTATCTACAATTATTTTTCTTTCCATTTTAGAACATATGATCATATGAAGATTATGAACTTGGGATAATATATTAATGAGTGAAATATTATAATAGTCACTTAAGTTAATAAAAACAAAATACTAGCCACTAAGTTAATATTATATAAATATTGGTCACTCTTACAAAAATACCCCTAGATAGAAACAGAATCGCCGTCTTCGCACAATCTCATTCCTTCTTCGCACCTCCGCCGTCTTCGCATCTCCTCCGCCGCCGTCTTCGCACCTCCGCCGCCGCATTCGCATCTTCTTCCACCAACACCTTCGCGTCTAGGCTTCTTCGCGCCTAATCTCCGCCGCTCGTGCTACCGTCGCGTCTCCCTCTCTGCCGCGCCACCATCTCCGCCGCTCGTGCTACCCGTCACGCCTCCATCTCTACCGCGCCACCATCTCCGCCGACGATGTCGAATAGCTCAAACAAAAGTGATTTTGTTGAATCAGAATTCGACGACGATTATGGCGTCAATGTAAGTTTCCTACTACAAATCTATATGTTAATGGTGTTAATTTGTGATGCAAAACTCCGTTGCGGTGGTGGAATGAGCAAATAGATCTAGTCACCCCATGTAGGGTGCGAGTGGATCTACTCGCCCCATGTATTGTGCGAATAGATCTAGGCGCGAGCGGGCGAATGAGGGCCGTTCGCGCGACTCGCGCCTGATGTCTGGGTAAAGTGAGCGGCGCGAGCGGGTGAACGAGGGCCGTTCGCGCGACTCGCGCCTAATGTGTGGGTAAGGTGAGCGGGGCGAACGAGGGCCGTTCGCGCGACTCGCGCCTGATGTCTGGGTAAAGTGAGCAGCGCGAGCGGGCGAACGAGGGCCATTCGCGCGACTCGCGCCTGATGTCTGGGTAAAGTGAGCGGGCGAACGAGGGCCATTCGCGCGACTCGCGCCTGATGTATGGGTAAGGTGAGCAGCGCGAGCGGGGCGAACGAGGGCCGTTCGCGCGACTCGCGCCTTGCTCAGGTGTGTGGGTAACATGAGCGGTGCGAGCGGATCGACCGGTGCCCGTGCGTGCCGTTCGCGCCACACTAGTTCGCGAGGTGGAGGCACGAACGGGTTGAATGGGCTGCCGTTTGCCCGTTCGCGTACAGAACGAGGGCCGCTCGCCCCGCTCGCGCCTCACTCGCACCACTCCATGTTCGACACCCGAAGCGTACCAGGCGAACGGAGGTGTGATTGGAGCGAGACCCCCGTTTGCGTGGCGGCAACATTGCAACTTCTAGTTAAAATGGTAGAAATATAAGTTAAAGGGTAAAAAAGTATTTTCAAACAAATAGTGGCTAGTATTTATATAACATTAAGTTTGTGGCTAGTATTTTGTTTTTATTAATTTAAGTGGCTATTTCACATAGTTACTCTATATTAATTACATTCATCAATGTCTCATGTAATGATGACTTCTATCGATTTTATTTTCATTATCAAATTCTCAAGATTTTGGTAGTGGATGTAAAAATATATACGAAAATTTGTGTGATACAATCTCATGATGAGTAACTTGCAAACGCTATTAATTTAAAAAATTAAGTGTGACAAGCTCAATATATAAATTGTGAGTGAGATTCAAACTTCAAATCTTTAACTTCAAAAATACTCACTTCCCCATTAGAACATTTCCAAAGAACAACATTTGCGATTATTATTTACATATACTGATGTGCAAGTCTAAATTCGTATGTTAATATTAGATGGACAATTCATATGGCCCGTAAATATATTTTCTTAGAATGGCCCGTAAATATACTTTCTTAGAATGACCCGTAAATATATATTTTCGTTTTTTTTTACTTGATATATATTTACGTTTTATTCATTGAATATTTGTAAATATATATAGAGTAAAGTTTTGGTTAAAAAAAAACAGTTGATTCATAATTCCTATATCTTCATTAACAATTCAATGTGCATGTCAGAACATTTATGAAATAGTATAAAATTATAAACATATAAGAAGTTGTTTTCTTACCGTATATTATTTCGAGTCAATTTAAATAAGACAGCTCATTAATAATTGGAATAAACATTATTGCACAAGTACAAAGGCCGTGGAGTAGTAGATTTAATTCATATGTTTTTGGTTCTTGAATTTTTTTTTTCATTGATTATATATATTTACAAAGATCTAACATATATAGGTTATTAGGTGTAGCATCTTATTCTTACCCGACCTATGATTTCTAGGTACATTAATTTAAACTCGGCCTAACATTTAAATTTAGTCAAACTAATACCAATAATAAATAATTTGTACTGCGAAATTAGTAGGAAAAAAAAATGTCAAACCCTAAATCTATATGGTTTATTGGGTTAAGTTATATGGTCCACCGACGAAGTTGTTTGGCCTGGTGGGAGGCCGAGCGCACCAAACAACTACCTAGGATCAAGGTCCTGGGTTCGAGTCACCTTGAGGGTAGCTGTGAAATCCTTTGATCCCCTTAAAAAAAAATAAAAAATTATATGGTCCACCCATTAATGCCAAGCTTTTTCCAAACACATATTTGAATGAATGTTGTATGATTGTATTGATCTTAAACGTTACATATACTAGGAATGGAACGTGCGAGGGCATGTAAAAGTGATATATCCAAATCATTTATATACTTATATATAATAGATAAATTTTATTACAATTCTGAAGAAATTCTGATATTATTCAAATACATAAAACCTATATATATATATTAATATACAAAATTGTCCTTACAATTGAAATAAGAAAGAATATTATAGGTATAATCAAAATTTGTAAAAAATATACACATTTATAATAGTAATAATAATAACAACAAATAAATTGATAAAATATAATATATTATATTACACTATTGCTCTTATATTAAATATGGAACAACAGTATAAAAGACAAATCAAAATTTATAAAACAGGACTCTTTAATTTTATAATGTGTATAGATTAAGAAAAATACAATTAGTATTTTCGGTGATTTTCATGCGGTGGACCACCCTCGTGGAAAAGTGAGATATATCACGTTTAATCTTCACCGCTCCCCTACTCCAATTCACATATATATAATTAATGTACTTTTTATTACAGCATATATGTATATATATAATGTACTTACTACACCTTTTTTTACTAGTCAAAAGAACATCAAACCTTTTAAACATGAAATAACTATATAGTGAAGTTTTATAACTGGCAGGTTTATATGTTATTTAACTAAGGTTATTTAATAAACATAGAACATCAAATTAAGGATATAACTAGGTAATTAGTTTAATTTTCTCTTTGGCATTAATTATTGCAAATTAATTTTACTAAATAAGGGGTATTATTGTTCACAAAATTCAAAGTTTTAAACATCATTTATAATTATGATCCTAGATAATAGTATTAAAACCCAGGTGTTTGATGGCCTAATTACACTCATTGTGCTCAATAAATATTTTTCCAGCATGATTATCTATTTAAACAAGATAACTAGAGCAGAAAGTCAACCTACTTAATTTGAATTAACATTAACCAATGGAAATTCATCTGAGGTCAATTTGAGTAATGCAACAAACAAGTTTGAATATATTTCTACATTGAGAAAGTCTTGTGTCACGATCTCAATCCAAACACTACTAAACAGTAAACATTAATAATATTACAAATACGCCATCAGATATGAGTTTGGATCCAAAAGGGATATCATAAGATCGTCCGACGCAAATTATTTGTAATTCATAAATTAATAAGATATATATAACAAATGTCCAGTTCGATTACTAATAAATTTTATATTAGACTACTCAATTTCAATTATATTTCTACTTAATCAAAACTCCTTCCTACTATCCTTCAAAGATTTCAACTTCGAATTTCACCAACGTCTTATAGTATATCTGAGTCAATCTCATTCAACTCTATTTTAGTATTATGCTTTAGATTAAAGACCGTAGGTAGACATGGTGAAAATGATCAAATGCTACATAATTGTAATTAGTAGTTATTAATACACAAATCACTATCAAGGTGTTATATTATTTTTATGTCCCCTGCATATGCTACTGATAGAATTCAGCTTTAGTGAAGTTGAACTTAGCGATTAGTACACCAATCCAACGAGAGTCAGCTAAATATGTTCCCCGCCCTGATCTGATCGAAGGGCTAATGGAACCTTTTCAACTGATCGTAATCTACGGAGGGGGAATTTATTCAGGATTAAATAAATAAATAAAAATTATACAGAATTAGCTAAATCATTACGGTGCAGATTTAATAACTCTTTTACAATCAATGACATTCATGAAACTCTTTAAAGGGCAATCAAAATGGGGAAAAAAGTTTATTTGTACACCTTTAAATTTCCGAATTTATTGATAATTAATATCATTACAAAACTTTAAGTTGTCAAACCAGTGCCCTTTTTATTGTTATAAAGGCACATATTCACTAATTTTGATCAGAGTAGTTGGAAAAAAGTGACATTCCATTATTTCCTTACAGTATTTATATTTAAAAGATAATAATTATTGCTTAAATAAGTAGCAACGAGATCCTCTCTCTCTCCAACTTAAAAAGGAAAAGTCTCTCTCTCTCTCTCTCTAAATTTCTAATTTTCGGACTTCAGAATTACAAAAAATGAAGAAATTCAAGTTTGCTTAGTTTGTTCATCGAGAGAGTTCAAACTTCAAAGAATCATAACTCAATTTTCGAATCCAATATCGAGTTTGTTTAATTTGGTTTTGAGCAATTCTTGCAAGTTGGCGAAGAGTTTAATGTGGATTAATTAAAATGAGATCGAGAAAGGGAACGTATATGATAGGCCGGCCTCAAAAAAGTTGAACCACAAATATTGGGCAATATGAAGAAATTAAAAAAATCATTATTAGCCAGATATTAGTTTCACCAAAAATATACTGAGAATTACTCTTTAACGTTAGAATCATCTGAAACATCGCCTCAAGGACTTCTCGATTGATTCTGTGAATAATTACGGGTTTTAAGATTGACCTAGCATGGACTTGCCCGAAAACAATGGCTACCATACACGAATAATTACGGGTTTTAAGGAGCAAAAGCATGTCTCTTTTTCGCCTCAGCGGAATCATTATTAACCTAAGATGCAAAGTAAACACAATTTTAAAATCATGAGAAGCAGCACAAGGCTCATGTTTCTGAATCACAAGCAAAACTGTAGGTCTAACTTCAATTAAATGTATGTCATAATCTGGCAGAGGAGCCTCACCATGGAGGTGGGGGCCGTGTGGTTTCAATGTGTGTGTGTGTGAGAAGAGAGAGAGAGAGAGAGGCATGGGATGAAGAACTTGAATAAAGAGCATTAATAGGTGATCAATAAACATGCAGTGTATCTAAGGTAGATCTGTCTACTGTCACTTTTTCAGTCAAATATCAAACCTCAATCTTGATACTTATACAGACTGAAGAACCAAAGAAAGAGTCCGCATGTGTTGGCCTAGCGGTATCGTGGTTAATGCCTGAGACCATAAGATCTCAGGTTCAAGTCCATGGCATGGTCTTTAAATTTAATGTTTAAAAAATAAAATAAAAACATATAATTTTCAAGAAACACAATCTAAGTCATACATAATTTACACAGAATTAGAATTTCCCCCAACATTCAAATGTCGCAAGTTCATCTTATTGGATCTAGATATATAAATTAATGGGAGTGTTAAGAGGCATGTCTAGGACTATGAGCTGCAAGTAGGAAGCAAATCTAATATCACCTTATCGAGTTCTATTCTATGCACGATCTCAGGCCCCCCACCCCATCCTCTCTCTCTCTCTCTCTCTCTCTCTCACACACACACACACACAGAGTAGGATCACACGCTAATTTGGTGTCACCCACATTTAGTACTCTATCTCTATCCTAATCTACTAGTAAATGTAATTAACTACAAAATGTAATCTTGTCATCTATCTCTACTAGTTCTAACTAGCCAGATCTTGACTCAAAAAAAGGGACAATTCGAAATGAAAAATGGTATTATTTCCAGAATGTGGAGTAGCACTTTTTATGTAAATGTGTAAATGTGGATGAGAATGAACAAAAATCATGAATTGACCATCATACAATTCGAACCGTCTAATGCTACAAAACTCTTGAGATTAAGCAATTTGCAGTCACAATATAATGAGACAGAAGGTTGAAATTCGAACCATTTTACAGACTTCCTAATTGTAAAAGGGTAGTCGAAGATTTTTTTTTTTTTTACATTTTGTGTCAAGCTATAGGTGCAAGTAAAATATGTGAGAGGGCCACACAACTCGTTGTGCAGAACTGCCACTGTAATGTAAATTTGAAACGCGAGCTACACAAGAGTACCTACCTTATAATTGACAACACGGTTTTTGTTTCAATGGGATCCAGAAGGTAGCTTCCACAATTTCTTCGTTGCTACTAGGATTTTCTCCCTCTGATGTGATTCGGGTTCTTTGTCATGTATGGAGGCCCTCCATCTTATGGCACGAGAAATTCGATCTATTTTGTCAATCACTTCAGGTGAATCTCTAATGACAACCGTGCCTTCAGGACGCAACATTCTATCAATTTCCACCATCAAATCTACAAGGTTACACCTGCAATCACAACGAGTTTCTTAAGATCAAACATACAGCAGGGATAAGTAACTTCTATCCTTGAACTCAAATACGAGGGCGGAGTAAAGATTGTAATGTTTCACATTCACAATAATCTGCCAATTGTCAAGCCAAGTAACTTGATTGCATTACGAAAAAATAAACGGAAAATTTTCCCCGAAAAATGGAGTGAGTAGGATCTTCACAAGTTTGAAGCAAAAAGTACCTGGTCTTTCCAGAACTGGGATCCTTAACAAGAGACTCGATATCAGCGACATGAATTAAATCGTATGTACGAGGATACGTGGAGAAAGGCTCACACCTAGAAGCATCAGCAAGAAAAAATCTAATATCAGTTAAATATATAGTGACATTTCAAGATGTGTAATAAGGATACGGAGAATCTGAACCAAATCACAAGCTATCAGCACAAATTCTGTGCAAAGATACTGCATTTTGGATGTGATAAGAGAAGAACAAGATGATTTGAAGTGCAGGGTAGCAGAAACTAAAATATTGTAACCAAGAGCTTAGCTGTCCACGCGCACGGTATTAAAATTTAACGGGTGTTACTTCCACTCACCAATCATGGAAAACTCCTATAAGTCCTCGGTCATAAATGACATCGAGAGTTGAAGGCTTGCGAGCTGGGACAACATTCATTACCCAAACAGGATCAGATATTATGGCCGCTGCAAAACCTCCAAAGAACGCATTCATATCCATGACATTTCGTATTGACGGAGTTCCCAGTTTTATGTTTAAAGAATTCTTGTAGTAAGCAACCCTCCTCGCCCATCTTCGCTTGTCGGCTTCAAACACATCAATTCCATTTTTTATGACACTGGCCCTTGAAGGAGCTTTTGTCAATCTCTCTGGCCATTTTGGAATTGCTCCAACGGCATATTCTCCCTTAACAGATGATGTCCTGCTAACACATTTCTTCAACTTGATGTGCCTGCAAGTTAATATGGTTAAGTCAGTTTTCTAACAAGCATATGCATCAATAACATACTGACATAGTCTACCTCAGTAAAGTCTGATAAGTTTGAAATAAACAATGATCAAAGGTGATGCCACAGTTTTCGAAATTTTTGGAAAAGATAGCAACAAACAGATTCTGATGCATAATTACCATGAAAAACTCGGGTCATCAGATTCATCACACAAGTTGAGCCCAAATTCATTCTGGTTGGGATGACATGAATCCCCAATCGGCTTTTTCCAGATGGCTGTGTTCCCATCTACAACAATCAGCTCGTAGCACAAAGATCTGGCAACTGCCTGCAGCTCGGCCCATTCCTTATCTTGTTTAGGCCACTGTACAGGAGGTCCGGATATGACGAGGTAGCCTCCTGGCCGAAGTAACCGATCAACTTCAAGAAAATATGTAGCATCTGCATTTTGATACAAGTGATATGTGTTAGGAACATCGTGATATACTTACGAAGTCCCTACGAGGTAGTGGAAAACCATTAAAAAGAGGACTTACTATATGCAGTGAAAGGTATCAAACATCGAGAACAGTGCACCAAATCGAAAGAAAACCCAGAAAAAGGAAGTCTAAGTGTGCCAAGCATGGCAACAAATGTTGGTATTCCTCTCTCCAAAGCGAATTGTATCTGTGCTTTATGTGAATCTCTCGGGGCAAAGGAAAGAGGTAATATGCCTTCAGAAAGCATGTATCCACCAAAACTAGCAACCTAGAAAAGGAGATGCAAAATTTTCAAGACGTATATTCAATAATAAGTGTTACAAGGATACAGGGAAGGAATTCCTACCCCGCATCCCATATCAAGAGCTGTCCTCAAAGCTCCCCCAGCTATCGGGATATACTGTTTAAGCTTTTCAATATACTGTTCGGCTCCATCAGGGAACATCGTACCACCACCAGGAAATATGAAATACGGACCTTCCCTCTTCATCCATCCCTGATGGCCTTTCCTATCTGCTATTTTATTGTAAGGCATGTTATCATGCCATATCTGCATACGAAACATAAAATGAACAATCATGTAAGCCAACGCGAGCCTTCAATTGTTTCGAACAGACTGAATATAAATTCAAGAAGAGATCCCTCATTATGTTGAAAACATAGTGCATATTAAAGAACTTCATTACATAAACATGGCAGCTGTCCCCTGCAGAATACCTCAGGAATGGGATTACAAGATGCACAAATGCATATACTCATCAACCCAATCCATTACTGTAATTGAACAGGTATAAAAGGCAGACACATCCAACGTTTAACAACGAATGAAAATGATTAATAGAATCTGCATATACAAACAACATTTCAGATTTGTAACAAGCAAGACCAAAGATTCATTCTACCTAAGTTTATTGCAAGAACTAATAAACATTCTCATCATCTTGAAACTCAAAACACATAAGTTTACAGAAAAGCCACACAAAATATCTATATTTAGTGATATGCTGAACAAGCTGAAGCAAACTTTTAAAATCAATGCCAATCCCATTGAAATTAGTATTACTCATTCCAAGAAATCCAAACTGGCAACATCAAAAATTGAAATCTTCCTTCCCCAACAATTTCAAGGATCAATTACTCATTTAAAAAATTGCAAAGAACGTCACCTTATGCAAACTCTCCGGCCACTGTACGGGAACCCTGTAGCCGTCCGGCGGCGGGATCAAACACAGCGGCGTCTCCTCCGGGCGAGGGCAATGCCTCTCCCTGTAAAAATTCATCTCCCTGCTAAGCTGACTGTTAATTTTGGGATCCTCGCACGGCATGTGATCCACCATATCGGCGGGGCAAGCGTCGATCGCCACCGGCTGCCGGCCGTGCTCCACCAGCGCCACCAACCGCCCCCGGTGGCGCGGATCCGAGCGCAGCAGCGTCTGCCGCCCTGAAGCCGCCAGCGAGTCCCCCAGTGGAGTGAAGACTAGAAGGAAGAAGAGCAGGACTGCGGCGAAGAAGGCGGCGACGATTACATCCAGCAGGCGCCATTGGCGCGAGTGGCGGTGCTTGGAAGATGGAAGATTTAAGAGGCCCATTTGCAGATTACACTTTCCAGTAAGCAGAGATGCTTCAAGATCTCATTTTTCCACTAAACAGACACACAGTGGTGAGTGAGTGTGTGTGTGTGTGTGTTTTTCTTGAAGATCTGAAGTTTGAGTGCACACTGCTGGCTCTCAAGATACAGGGTCGGTGATTGTGTTTCTCAATAATCAATATCCTATTTTTTTATAATGATTAATTTGGTAGGGAATTTGATATTGGAGAATTTGGAGAGGAAATGGTACAAATCCCGCTGCATAATGTACAACGCCATGTGTACAACCGTGAGATTGAAGTTAAAATAATGGCCACAGTTCCACAACTTGCATAGATTTCATGTTCTGTTTTTCTAATACTTGTTTCCATTTCCAGATATCGTCCATTTATTATTAATTAATATTGGATGTACGGATATACACTGACCTAAGTGTAATCATAGGCAATAAGTCTTATGTTAAATTTGTATATAATTAGTCGAATGCAGCATTCATCTGGCCATCTCAAATATACGCTCCATCCATCCACGACTAAGTATTATACCGTCAAAATTTGTATATGAATGAACTTGACAGTAAATTTACTCTTTCCCTAATTGATGTACGAAAATCGAAAACTTAAAGAATTTGCATCAAGTTGAAGTGGACGGATGGAGTTTCATGTGTCGCAATTTTAGTCCCACTTCTATGTTTTGTGTTGTTTTTCAAAGATGTTTACCTATGTATATTTAGAAAGAGACGTAACTCATTAAATTATTTTAAGTCTCAAGTTCCATGTTATAAAATTTAAAGAGTAACTGAGTAACCCATTTTCTAGATGATTCTCACTCTACACTAGATACCATTTAACAAAGTACACTTAATACATTATACAGACAAAAAAACGGGTCGAAAAGAGGGAATAAATCCAAAGTGGAAACATTATTTCATATTTTATTCCTTTACGAGTAAACTGTAATATTTCAACTTAATTTCTACACACACCATACTAACAACGGCATTAACATGACAACTATCACACAAGATCGAAATAAAGGCATTTTTTTACAACAGAATATCCAGATTATTTTTCGTGGCCAGGTATCGCCATATAGTACCACCAAGCATTTTTGCACCATGTAGAATCAGTAGACAGAAAATAGGCATAGAAGGAAGAGACCAAATTTAGTGACATTTCAGACTATAAACAGAATCTACAGAGAATACAAATCAAAATGATCTAACTTGAAGTTGAAAATCTGGGTTGCAAACAAAGAGCCCATCTTCAAGCATCAATGTAATTTGCATTGTAGACAAAAACTAATTCAATTCCCCTTCACCATGGTCAGCCATAGATGATTCAACGCTGTCGATACTCCTCTTCCATAGCCTATCAATCTTCCAAAACATCGACTTCTCAAAGTAGGTGTTGTTTTTCATATACTTAATGTTTCCGGGATGCCTTAAGGTTGTAGTCATGTTTGATGAGGTTTGCTCTCAGAAGCATCGCTCTTAGTTCACGATCAAATTCACTGCCAGTCTGCAGTACACGCTGGAACGTACCATTCCTCTGATCAGCATGCCGAGCATAAAGAATCTTGTTGTGGGAGTCAATTCGAGCCTGCAAGATCATGCCAGTCAAAACATGTTACTAAGAAGCTCCAAACTGACTGCCTATACAAAGCTATATATATATATATATATATTTACACATGCAGTGGAATGAACGCAAAGGATTACCTGTATTTGGTCATTAGTGATCAGGGCTTCAAGTTCTTTCTCCAGACCTGTGACACTTGTATTGAAGGCATTTGCCATCATATTAAGGTCCACAGACAAGAATGGAAGTGTGTACTGGATGAGAGCTTTGCTACGTATCTGCTCATACAGAGTCTCCACATGATCATGTAAATGGATATCGAGCAACAAGTTTGCCTTGAGATTTCCTAGATATTCCAGACAGGAAGCATAATGGCTGCATAACAAAACATCCTATCTCAAGTCAAATTAAAAAAACTAGAGATGTAAGTTTAGAGGGCATTTTAAAATTGTTTGCATGGCAGGTTCTTTAAAACTTTCTGGCCCAGATTTCATATCGAAGTGTTCTATCTAATCTGCTTATGTCACTTTGTAAGAGAATCTGGTTTATATTTCTCTTAGTGTGAACAAAATTGAGTTACCTAGTCTGGAAATCATTAATGAGCTCCCTTATCTCAGGTACCAATTCCAAGAAATTCCGGAAATTAGCATTATCAATGACTTTGCTCTGCCAAAAGAAACAGTTCAAACGGTAAGAATTTTAATTCACAAAATCTCCCGAATCTTCAAAAAAGTACCCGTAGAACAATACAAGCAAGGACAAAATTTGCCTTGAGTTCTGAACGATCAAAGCTTGCAAGTGCACAGAGACTGCCATATGTTGCAACATCTTGTGGTGCAATTACTTCCGTGTAATTGTTTCCAAGTTCTGGGCCAACTTCCAGGAACTGCATATATCAACAGAAAAGTCACGAAAATATATGAAACAAGATGACACAAAACTATATTCAGCGACAAGAATGATGCTCTCAAATCTCAAGGACCACTGACGGAGTTCATTTCAAAGAACTACTAGACTCCAAATTTTCAGTGTTGAGATATAAACTTCAACCATGCATGATATATCTCCATCAAATTTCAATCATCCATGATTTTTCTTAATAAAGTATTTTCTACCTATACAATAAAGTATGTATACATCACCCAAAATCATCCAATCTTCAAGAAAGAATAAGAGCAGTCCAATAAACTTCATAATATTCAGCAGCCAACACCAATTTCAACTATTGCATGCTTAACCACATCAAGAGATATATTCACTGGCAATGGATGAATCCACAAGGCGACAAAATGTGTACCAATTGTGAACTCTCATGAAACATAATGTGTCTTTATGAGGAGAGGATTTTCTAGACAAACCTTTCGAGCAGCAAGCTTATATTTCTTTCCTTCAAGGTGAGCCAATCCAGCAGCACAACGTAGTTTTGCAATTGTAACAGGCTCCAAGGCATCTTGGCTCTGCTCAGCCTTACTAACATAACTTGTAACATGAGTGAATTGACCCATCTCAATGCTAACCAGAATTGCATTTAGACACATATGAATTATATGTTTCGAGGTTGTGCAGTAGTCACGTGTGCGGACATAGTTTTTAAATGCTTCACCAAGCTGACCATGTGCGTAGTAAAAATCCCCAAAATCATTGTATCCCATACGAATGCTCTCTTTGATTAAATTTGTCTGCAAAAGAGAAACTGGAGTAAGGGGTGCTGAGCCCTAATGCCAATAAAAAAACTCATTTAACATCGAGAAAAAGGAAGAGTTCTTGCAAATAAATTAGTCAAAAAGAATGGATCAATTTAATAGAGAAGCCACTTAACAATTTCGTCTTCTAACAGATAGTAAGCAAATCCATTAAAATATGAGACAACACACCAAAATCAAATGCTCTCAAATATGGCAAAAATCCAATTAAGTATAAGTATATACAGTATAGTTAAAACATGACAAAAAAGACGAACAGATTAAAAATCAGCAGCAAAATTCTTCCCAAGCCAGACAATAATACCTTTTCTTTTTTCCTCTCTAATATGCTCCATAACAAATTTTCCAACAAATAGCCAATAACCCGCCCAAAACCCTACAAATCATTATTCTACAATTTCCACAGGTTGCGGCTCAAACAAAAATACAACATCATGGTGAAAGATTATGGAACTCAATTGACAGTACAGCAGAAAACTTAAAAATATAGTAGAATTTTAGAGTGTGTTAGAAGACAAGGCACTCTACCCTATAAGCATTGAGTTCGTTTTCAAGCTTCTCCTTTCTCAACTCGGCCCGTCGGTCCACAGCATCAGCCCAGGCATTATCCAGGCCATAATTGGCGCCCAATCGGCCATCGATCTTCCCGACAACCTCTCTGAAGAGCTGCGTGTTCTCCCCCTTCTTAATCTCGTCGTACGCCATCCGCAGAGCCTCCAGCTCCATCGAAGGGACGCCGCATTTATCTGCGATGAAAAGGAGGCGCGCAATCTTCGTGCGGCCGGTATACAGCGCGGCGTAGGCCTCGATGTCGAGCTGCTCGCCGCTGATGATGGGGCGGTGCCGCTGCGATTCGCCGTCGTTACGGCCGTTGGCGTAGATCTCGTCTTCGCCGATAACAGTCCCCGCAGCGTCGTCTTCCGCTTCCATTGCGAGAGTAGTACTTGGAGCCGAAGGAGTTGTAATCTAGGGTTTCTGTTGATTCTATTCTTCCCTCTTTCGTTTCAGTGTGCTGTTTGTTGTGTGTGTGTGTGTGGGTGTTGTGCGTGCAGAAGACTGAAGTTGGAGTGGGAAGTGTAATTATATGGGCTTCGCATTGCAGTTTGGGCCCTTAATATAATGGTTTCGGGTCCATATAACCATAACATTTCCAAATCAACATTTTTTTTTTCAAAGGCAAATCAACATATTCTTCTAAATCATCAACGTTCGACGTGTATCAAAACTGATTATGTGATTTATCTATACTTATATTTATTTAATTAATATTCATTATCTATTCATAAATTTTAAATCATTATTTTGTGCATTCTTAATTCATATATTCTAATCTATATTAAATTCTTATTTTACACATTCTTATTTGATATATTAAACATCAATATATATATTGTACTCCAACAAATTAAACTCAATATTATTGAATAGTATATCTTTTTTCTGTTTCCAATTAAGTTAATAAAAAAAAACCTATCCACGAACTCATGTAGATAAAAAAGGAAGAAGACGATATTAAAGAAAAATTATATGTTCTTTAATTATCACGTTTTTTAAATTTGTTAATGCATGTCAAGTATACTTCACCATTAATTAATTTATTTATGACTATTATATAAGTATGTTAATTTACAAAGATAGCTTAGTGCTTTAATTTGTATAAAATAGATATTTAGGTTTTGCTTAGGAATCCCTTTGTATAAAAATTTCTTCAAAATTGAAATTTAGCTATTTTGCTACAAACATATCTTCAGTCTCTCACAGTTGGGCTGGAAGAGATGAGGTGATGGGGAGATCGTATTAGGCCAAATTAAAGGCATAATCTACGCTTACTTACTTACTAATGATTAGGATTAGGGAATTAAGATCTTCCGATGAGACACACCCACTTATATTTACATCAGACTGATCACCGGAACAAGAAACTCATCAATAAGCCCAGATGAACAAGGTGCTTAAAAAATAATTACATAATTAAAATCACACCTCGAAAATCAAACTCATTGTTAATCAATCCTGCGTTTCAACGGCAGAATTTAATTGAGGCCTGTACTCATGGATAAGTACTTTTTAAGGATTTAGATTTTCTAAATTAGGAGTAAACAAGTATATCAATTAATTTTTTAAGTAAAGAGGTTTTTTTAATGAGAAAAACTGAACTATGTTTAAAATCACCAAAAAATGGCAGATTCTTCTTGGTTTTGATAACGCGTTAGGGCTTAGAAAGCAGACCAAAGGCAAAACGTCTCGAGCTTTTGAGAAACGTTTTAGTTTTTCTCCAACTGCTTTAGTGTCTTTTGGCAAATAAAAATACCATAGTCCATGCCGACGGTCGCAATTGAGTACTAATCAAGGGAATTTGGGGTAATAAGAAAATTATATAGTAATGAATAGATTATTAAAACTAATTAATCTCAATTAAAATTTATTAATTCTCAATTAGAATTTATTCATACCTAGTAATTAGATTTAACTATATATTAATTAAAAAGGAATAGTTATGCCTAAGCAAGCCCACGCAAAACAGAGAAGCTAAGCCCAGTTCTAATTATTAATTTAAATTAATTTATTGAAGAATAATTATTTAATTTTTTAAAAAAACACCAAATTCAGAATTAAATAATTTTGAGGTCAAAATGCATTTAAATTCTCCACTTTTTACCAAATTCTAGTTTATTTCTCAACTTTTTTAAAATTTGTTAGAATTCTTCTCCTTTTAATTTTTCTTATTATTCTCCCAAAAGCAATTTGGGGAAAAAATCGAAAATGACATGTCCAATTCAAAGTGATGTGGCGTTCAAAACGACACCGTTTTAACCAAAACGACGTCGTTTTGATTTTAATAATTAACAAAAAAAAATCAACTTACACATCAATGTCACCTAATCATCCCCTTTATGTCTCTCTCTCTCTCTTACTCTCTCTCTAACACAGTCAAACCCTCCGCCCTCTCCCTCCCTCTCCACCGCCCTCTCAACTTGCACATCAATGCTCCCTCCCTCTCTGCCGCCCTCTCCTCGGGCTGGGCCGACGATCCCCTCAGCCACTGGCTATACGACACCCTCCGACCCCGATCTCCATCTCATCATCTCCAACCGCCTGTTCATCGCCTCCGTCAATATCACCATCTGCTCCTTCAACATCATCACATTCCACTCCGCCTCCCTAAGAGGCACTAACAATTAAAGAGACAACAACCTTAATCCTAAAAGCTTTGGCCAGAAACGGCCATGGATATTTTTGAATTCATTATTGGATCCTTGTTTAGAGAGTTGCCTCACAAACACAACAACTTTCTCCCTCTTCTCCATCCGCCGTCGCCGCGGACGGCTTTCAAAATCTTGCCTCCCAATTGGCCCAAAGACTGCCACCACTCAAATTCTAGTCTTGCCATTACTGTCAAATTCATCGGGAGTTCTCTTCTCGCGAGGCGGAGATCGAAGTCGGCGGAGAGAGAGGTGTATGCGGTGGCGGAGAGAGAGGTGTATGCGGTGGCGGAGAGAATGAGGGACAGACTGGGAGTGTGAGAGAGAGAGAGAAATGGAAAGATGAAGGGGATGATGAGGTGGCCTTGGATGTGTGATTTGTTTTTTTTTTTTAATTCTTAAATTCAAAACGACGTCGTTTTGGTTAAAACGACGTCGTTTTGAATGCCACATCATTTTGAATTGGACATGTCATCTTCGATTTTTCCCCAAATTATTTTTGGGAGAATAATAAGAAAAATTAAAAGGTGAGGAATTCTAATAAATTTTAAAAAAGTTGGGAAATAAACTAGAATTTGATAAAAAAGTGGGGAATTTAAATGCATTTTGCCCTAATTTTGAAGCTTGATTTTGATGCTCTGTAAAGACTGTGATTATCATCCATATATTATTAAAACGATTACGTATTCGAGCGCTCCCCTTAATTTTAGGTCCTACGTGGCGCGCACTCCGTTCATTATTCTTATTTATCTTAAATCCTCTTTTAATGTATTTTTAATCCATATATTCTATAAATTAACTATGAAATTTTCTATCCCACATCCATTTTCAATAAGACTCTACTCTTGAAGAACCATTATAAATATTCAAGATCAATGTGTATTTTTTTCATCCTGCAAGTATTTTGCATAAACAATTTAATTTTGTCAATCAATTAGTTGGTCAAATAAATAATTTTATTTTTATGTTGGACAATGTAATTTGGCCAAGTATTAAGTAGTCAATATTAATTCATATACTATACATTATTATTATTATTATTATTATTATTATTATTATTATTATTATTATTATTATTATTATTATTATTATCATCATCTCAACTTCATGCCACATATCCAAGTATTTCAGGGTCTCGTAGCACATTTTCCCATGAAAACAATTACTAGATCAAAACTTAAATAAAAACTGGATTTCATATTAATCAGTAATTTATATTCAATCATTTTCTTCGGTAATTTAAACCCTTTAGAGTTAATTATTTCACCCCACATATGAGGTGTATATAACACATATCAGACAGTTCTCATAACCCGCTAAGCAAAAAAAGACATGTGATTGAACGAACGATAAACGGAACAAATGGGAAAGAAAACATGTGATTGAACGATAAACGGAACAAATGGGAAAGAGGGAGCATACGAATTCTACAAAGGCGATCCTAATTATCTTTTTGTTGCCAAATTTTCGCTCTCGTCCCATAAGTGTCATAACAGGGAAAATATCGGGTCATTTATACATATTTAGAAAAGTTATATCATAGAGTAACTACGGGCCAAAGGTCGGACACTAATATTGATAAACATGGATTTTCTCATCTTTATAAGGTTATTTGAAGTTAATTTGTAGTGGAAAATCATGTTTGGAATGAGTTTTGTGCTTAAGTGTTGTTATTTTGTGAAATATGATACTCGTTCGTTGTTTGTTTGATTTTTCAGGAAAAATGGAGTAAATCTTATGCAAAATGAACATGATAGGATGAAAGTAGAGTTCGATAGGAGTTCGTAGACGAAAACAGATCCAAAATCGGAGTTAAAACGAGGGAGAACGAGCCAAACAAAAACGTTGCGCGTAGAAGCAGGGCCATGCGGTCGGGCATGCGGCCGCATGGCACACCCCCCAAATCAGGGCAGATAGCGCATGCGGTTCGGCATGCGACCGCATGGCCCGACGAGATTTTTTTAACTTGTTTTCTTCTTCGTTTATGCTTCCTTTCTTGGCCCAATTCTTTACCCTAATCGAATTGTAGTCTTTTCCCAACTATAAATACCCCTTCTATGTTCATTGAAGGAGATACTTCAGATTTTATTTTCATACACTTTTGTGCTTGGGAGAATTCTTGAAGATTGAAGAGAAGGAAGAGAAGATTGGAGGCATTCAAGACTAAGATTCATCTTAGGATTAATTTTATGTTTTTCAATATTTTGACTAGGGTTAGAAAGTAGGTGAATACTTGGATTCGATTTTGGTTTAATTAATCAATTGGGACCTTCTTTTGCTTTCTATATTCCTGTGCTTTCTCATGCTTGATTGATTGATCACCAATTGTACATATTTGATGTGTTAATTCAATATTCGAAAGATGAGAATTGATGTTTGATCTAGAATATAGGACATACTCTTCAATATAGTCGAAAGATCTTGATATTTGTGTGAAGGGCAATAGATCTAAGAAGCTTTCAGGAGTTGCATGTTTAGTTATTGATTGGACACAACAATTCTTGCATGTAATCCACGGTCTATGCGATACGACAGTAGGTTTAGGCTAATTTTGTGATCGTCATAGTAAAAGTCGAGTCTGACAAACCAATTGATTGATTAAATTATTTGAATTTGAGTGTTCAGTGAAATCGAAACCTTGGGATACTCTTTCTCTATCTTTATTCCTAAATATTTTTCATTGCCTTTGTTTATTTTATTTTTATTTAATTATTTGCGTCGGTAGTTTAATCAAATCTAAAAGTTCAAAAGTCTAAATTGATGGTCCCAAGACGGATACCTTGGTGTAGAGGGGGGTGAATACACCAAGGTTTAAAAACTTTTCCAATTAAAACTCTTTTGAGTGAAATTTGTTGTGTTCGATCCAATTTGGAAGGCGGCTTGATCAACATGTTGTGTGCGGAATGTGGTGGGTTTTTTGAAAGTCCGTCTGTTGCTTCAAATATATTGCAAAGTTTTGTTTCTCTTTTCAGTTAGTCAGTTTATGCAGCTTGAAATAATGCTTATGAGGGGTTAGCTGGATGCATAAATAAACAGGAAAGAACAAAGCAACTTAACGTGGTTCGGAGAAACTACTCCTACGTCCACGACCAGAAACCTCTGGTAATCCACTAAGGATACCACTGACTTTTCGCGCAGTCAGCAAGCGTTGCAGCTTAGTTCCTCAAGCTGGATACAAGTTTACGCGTACTGTATCGAAACGTAACCAGACTGTTTACGGGCACAGCTGAAGCCTACATTAAGTTTACGGGTACTGAAGAACCTAACCTGTAGTTTACGGGCACTACAGAATCTCAACCTTAACCTAACCTTTTTCTGGGTTTGAGGGTTTGGTTTTGGGGTTTCCAACTATGAACGAGATCTTACTATGAAGAACTTTGAGTATGATGAACTCGTTCAAACTAGGCTTAAGATGGGAAGGATTATATGCCTAGATACTAGTGGAGAGAGCTTCAGCAGCCTGAGAATAAATAAGAACTCATAAGGATGTAGACTGCTGGATCTTGAAGCTTTTCTGAGAGATCTTGATCTTTTGTTAGACTTCTTTCTCTGTTGATCTTTCTTGAGTATATTCTCTCTCTCTCTCTCTGATGATTAAGAAGACTTATATTTATAGGGAGAGATTAGAACTAGCCGTTGGAAAGAGCCGTTCTGAATCTCTACCTAACTTCTGACAGGATTGACTTGTCTTCTTCCTTGATTTCCTCGTAAAGCAATCCTAGGTCTGACTTCTAGGTGCTGAGGTGTCGAGTTCCTGATGGTCCGGCATCGGATCTGACTTTATCTCAAGTTGACTTCGACTCTGCTGTGCTGGTGACTCTGAGCTGTCTTGAACTCTGCTGGATCATTGACGCTGAGCTGAGTCTTGAACTCTGCTGGATCATTGACGCTGAGCTGAGTTGTCACACAAGCTGGGTCTTTCCTACAGCTGTGTCTGGAAGAACTTGATCGTCTTGAATCTGGATAACGTTACTGATCACTCGACTTGGCTTACCCTGCTGTGTACTCAGCTGGGTCTTCTGCTGTCTTCAGCGACCACTTGTAAACTTAGAAACTCTATAAACTCAAACAGGTGAGCTGGAAAAACACTTGGGCTTGTGCAAACATCTACTCAGTTGGGGTCAGCTGGGTTTTGGTATCACTTCAAAACTCTTAATTTTCCCAACAATTTCCCCCTTTTTGATGATGCCAAAATCCCAAGTTGGAAAAACAAAATTGCTTCCCCCTTAACAGGAAACGGGGTTTCAAAGGATTAAACATTCACAGCAGGTAAACATATTCAGAGCCTGGACAAAGAGAGATTGTCTTCAGGTTGATTTTGATAAAACGAACTTTTTCATTAATACGAAGAAATTTTACAACTTTCTAATTACAAAAGTTCAAAAAGAGAATTCCCAGTTGGCTGAGTCTTCAGCTTTGCTGCTTTCTTTGTTCGTCAATCTGTTGGTCAGTCTTGAGACCATATCTGTTGAAGATGAACTCTTCCAGCTCCTTCCATTCTGCTTGATTCTTCGATTTTGAAATTCCTCTTTCTCCAGCCCAGTGATGAATTTCTTTGATAATTTGGGCCTTGTCAGGAAGGTTCGTTCCAGCTAGAGAAGGAGGCTTCAATTGCTTGACTTTGGGAGCCTTCAGCTGGATGTTGTTACTCTTGGCATATAGGGCAATTGATCTTGCCATCATTGGATCTGTCTCATGAAGTTCGAGGAAATAATCCTGGAAAGCAGTTTCTGGATCCATGCCTTTGAATTGATTCAAGTAGTAGAATTCTTTGATGAATTCTGATTTGCATCTTTCCCAGTTTTCATTGATATCATCTGGGTTCTTCTTGTCAGTCGAGGCTGCTTGGATTTGATTCTTTCTAGCTTGCATGTAGCTCTGCCTTTTCTTCTTCTGCTTTTTCTCAGCAGGCTTGAGCGAATCAGCTTTCCTCTTGATAATTTTATCAAGCTCTTGCATTTCTCTTCTTTGCTCGTTGTGGAAGTTACACAGCCAGTGATAGTCCTTGTATTCTTCTGGCTTGTGTCCATAGGCTTTGGCAAGAGCGACCATCTTCTCTCTCCATGTCTCTTTGACTGCTTTGGCTGCTTCGTCATCTAGCTCTTTGGCAAAATCGTCGATCTCCGATTGAATTGGCTGCACAGGTTCTCCCTTAGCTGCAGCTTTCCTCTCCATTATTTTTCCAGCTTCACTCTTATCTTCCCCCTTTTTGGCATTATCAACAAGGGAGGCAGAGAGGTTGGCAACTGTTGCGCTGAGCTTGGAAAGAATACCTTCAACATCAGCGATCTTGGCTGAGTTGTCAGCTGTGACGAGGTTCAGCTGGGCAAGCTGCTGCTTCCAGCTTTGAACTGAGCATCCAGATCTTTGTATAAGTTGAAGAGTTGGCGAATGTCAGAGCTGTTGGAGAGAGTGGACTTTTTGAGAGCTTCCAACTGGCTTGAAATATTTGCTATGTCGTCGACCAGCGGAGCTTGAAGTCTTGTCACTATCTCAGGAACTCTCTTCTCTAGATGGTTTGACTGATCAATGCTCTGAGAGACGAGAGATTGCTTGAGATCTAGACTTGTATGTTCTTGTAAATTTTGTGCAAAATTATGGACTTCATCGATTGTCCGCTGTTGTTCTCGAACTTGACAGTCGAGAGCTGTGAATCGCATGATGACGTCGACTTGAGACTTCAATCTGTCCTGAAAAAAAATTTCTTCAACCTCTTTAGAGATTGCTTCCTTCATGGCGGTTGAGAGCTCGACAGCTGAGTCCGTTTGGGTTCCAGATTCAACATGACTGGGTTTGTCTGCCTCGAACTCGACCAGTGTGCGAGTGTCATCGGCAATTGGACTTTGTGGGGCAGCTTCGGTAGGCTCAAGTGTTGCATTAGTTGGCTCTTCTTCAATCATCATTGCCTCAGCTGTGTCGGCAGGGACAGCTTCCTTGGCAAGTTCAGCTGCGACTTCTTTGGATTTGACAGCTCCAGAAGATGTCTCCCATCCCGTCGTAAGGAGCTTGTTGGCAGATTCCCAGACTTAAGCTGGGTGCGGCTTGGGGTACAGCTGAGATACTTCAATTATACCTCTGATGAGATCATCTTGATGCAAGTATGCATCCTCCAGACTTCCAAAGCCAAAGATGTGCTGGAGGCATGTTTCATCTGTCTTCAATTTCTCATAAGAGAAGGTCTCGATTAGCTGCTCATTCTGATACCAGGTTGCCATCTTGGTGGCCAGATAGAATTTGAGATCTCCTACTTTAACGAGGGCAATGGGCAGGTGCGCCAGAATCGGATACTGAGTTAGAACACTCTTGATCCCTGCAATGCGCAAGTCCTCGTACATGGCTTCCATGAAGGCTGAGCCAGTGGAGTTGAGTGAAGGAGAGGTAGAAGAATCACTCTCCTATGATTCTGTGGAGATTTGAGGAACTGGTTCAAATGGGTTCACAGTAGGCTGTGAAGAAGTATCAGCCAACTGCGTGAGAGATTGAACTTTGGGTGAAGGCAGTTTTGGGGGTGAGCTGGGATTAGTGGAAGAGGGTTCAGCTTGGGTGTCAGCTGGCTGTGAAGGAGCTTCAGCCAGTTGAATATCTGCCTGCTCTCTTACAAGAGATGGCTCTTTGGTTGGAGAGCTGGGTGGAGGAGAAGACTGTTTGGGTGGAGAGCTGTGAGGCGGTGAGGGCTGGGGTGAGCCTTTTGGATTATCCAGCTCGTCCTCTGAGCTGGATGACGATCCATCATTCAATCCCATCTCAGTCAGGATGTTTGATCCGTATTGGTTAAAGGCCGACACTGGCTGTGGGGAGAGAATCACCAATGCTTGACTTGGAGTTTCTTCAGAGGAAGGTCTCGCCTTTGATGGTGGAATGACAGCTGTTTTCTTTTTCTTCTCAGCTGGACCTCCAGCTGGTTTGGGGTCAGCTGTCTTCCTTTTTCTCTGAATCTTCTTAGCTGGAACCTCTGCCTCTGTTTCTTCCAGCTGCTTCTTGCCTTTGCTCACAGCCGGCTGTTTCTTCAGAAGATCATTGATTTGACTTATTCTCTGGAAGAGAATCTTCATTTCTGGAAACGGTTCTGAATCAGCCCACTTTACTGTGTGCCCTTTTACAGCTTGCTCTATCAAGAAAGAAATCTTAGAGCATAGATACAGTGGCTCTGAAGTTGAATACGTCGTCCTGGTGGAGTTGAACTTTATCTTCTCTGACTCCTTGACCAGTCGGTTGAGTAAGAAATCAAACCAGTTGACTTTTGCACCTTTGATCATGACAATCATCGGCTTGAGCTTTGGAATGCTGATCTCTTCTTGAGATCCAGCTATCCCTAAGATGCATTTTTGCGTGATATCCAGCAGCAGCCTGTACTTTGGCTTGAGAAGGAGCTTTGACATGCTCGCTCTATATGGCTCTGGAGAGATAAGCATCTCTTGACTGAGAAATTCATCTACTTCTTCACGGCTGAAATCGTCTGGGATGAATCCTCCTTCTCTGGGTAGGTTGAACACCTTTCGTAGCATCTTGTTGATTTTGATATTTACGGTTGCTGAATCAAACTTTCCGTCTGTGCCTTTGACGATCATGTCAAATGAAGATGAGTAGAAGCCGTCTTCATCAATGATGTTGAGGTAGAAGAGGGCAGCATCTCTCTTCAGCATAAGCTTCGGCATGGAGGTTGCCCATAGCAAGAGAGCGGAGTCTGCAACAAGATCCACCATCTCTTTTAATTCTGAAACATGGAGGTTGGAGGTGGACAGAACATTCTCAAAAGATAGCTTTGTCATTAGAGCTTCAAACTGGTTCATCCCTGCGGTTGATTTCTTGGGCGTCATTTCTGCAATCTGTTGATTTTGATCGTGCGAAGAATTTGCAGAAAATAGATAGAGGATTTGAATATTTGAAATTTGCAGAGATAAAGATGAAGGAAGAAAGAATCCGCGTATCTTTTCCATATATATCAACTGCCATATAGGATCAACGGTTGAGATTGAATCAGTTAATATTCTGATCAACGACTGGGAGAGATTCACTCATCACGTTTTGCTGACGTGCTTTCGGCGAGTGTTTTACAACCGCGCGTGAGGCAGTTCAAACGTTTGACGTTCTGCCTCGATACTGCCGTGCTACAGTACTCTACAGACTTTATAATTAATGCGACGGGAAATGAAACTTATCAAACAATTCAACTAAGGAATATATGTCCGCTTAACATAGGAATTCAAAATAATTGGACTTATATAGCATATTCCTCAGAGCAGTAAATGCATGAGATGCAAACCGGTCAGCTTGGACACAGTATCCAGCTGATACCACGGCGGTCTTCTTCTTTGTTTGACTGAGTTTTTCTCCTCAGCTGAGAAACTGGAGATTAGCTTGAATTTCCTTCAGCTGGGTTCACTTGAGTTCTGCGACTGGTGTCCAGTTGAGCTTGATTCCCTTTTTGGCTGGGAAATCCTTCTGCACTGAGCTTTGGGATCCAGCTGAGTTTGTTCCCCCTCAGCTGGATGGTTTTTCTTCACCCGGATTTAGCAGTCCAAGTAATCCACACATCATCTTGACTTAGATTTCAGCAAGTTGTGCTTCTGTGCGAATTTTCCCAACAATGGATTCCTTCAGATGTTGAGAAATTTCTTGGATGCTTTCATGTCGTCAGCTGGGTTAGAGAATCATCTTGATTGCTCCGCTGGATCAGGTTTCCCTTCAGCTGGTGAATCCAGCTGAATCTATCTTGCTGAGTGCATCCTGCTTGGTATTTTGCTGATACTTTTCAGCTATGTAGAGTTCTCCCTTGATTTGATAGTAGGTGGCTTTTTCTTAAGCTGCATCCTACTTCCTTTGATCGAACGGATCATCAGCTCACTTCTTTGATGAGGTCTCAGTTTGTATAGCAAGTAGACAGCTGTCCCAAATCCAGCTGAATCATATGCTACTTCTCTAATCTTCTCTTGAGACCAATGAACTCAGCTGTAATACTGGCTGAATCTTCAGTTTTGTATCCAGCTGTCTATATTTCACAGCTGGTCCCAGTCAGCTAGCTGGGTTACTTTATTTTCTTCGTTGGTTGAATCAATAAGATGTTTCAGACATCTTAATTAGAGCAGTCATCCTCATCTGAGTCGGAGAAGGAGATTTGATCATCATCCGTTTCGCTCGATTCGAACCTTTTATCCTTTCTCCGGGAGGATGACTCAGTTGGGTTTCTCTTTGGATAGAGTTGCTTGTCGTGATGAACCTTCACGATATTCTTGTACTTTTCCTTGCTTTGTTCCAGCTGATTAATGTTCCGTACAAGCATGGCAACTTCTTCGTTCAATTCTTCTTTGCTCATATTTCTGTGCTCCTTGTTGGTCCTTCCAAGCTGAGCTGATTGAGCTTCTTTCCTTGGCTTGATCCTCAGCTCTGCTTGATTCATTCGGCTGGATAAATCTCTGCTTGTGATCCCCAGATCAAATTCGTTGGCTTTCAAGATGGAGAACAATTTTTCAGTCTCCATGCTGCCAAGATCAGTTCTGCTTTGGTGAACCACCTTGTGTGTACACCATTCTGAGGAGAGAGCTGCAAGAACTTTCAAGTTCTTATCTCGAGCTGTATATTTTCCAGTTCGGATCGTCTCGATCTCGATGACGAGGTTGGAGAATCTGAGCTCCATTTGATCAATGGACTCGCAGGGGAGTTGCTTGAAGTTGTCGAACTTCTGGCATGCAACTGAGAATTTGTTCTCTTGAATTTCCTCTGAGCCTTCACACAGCTTGGCTAGAGTGTCCCACATCCCCTTAGCTGTCTCGCAGTTGATGATCTTGCTGAGATAAGCGTCCGTCACCGTTGAGGAGATGACGTTGCGAGCGTAGCTGTTCAATCCAGCTTGTCTTCTTTCTTCTGGAGAGTACTCCCGTTTGGGCTTTACAACTTGCCGGAGTACTGTGTTGGGAAAATTATAAGGTTTCGATTTGATACCAAAACCCAACTGATTCTCCAACCGAATAGATGATAGCGCCAACCTAAATAGTGTTTTCCAAATTTCGCCCGTTTCGAGCCTTAGATATTCTAAGTTTACGTTAAGGAAGCGGAAGACAAGGCCGACCTACCGTGTCTACGGCAGAGTCGGGCCCACGGAAGACAAGAATAACCCGTGTTCACGGAGTCACTAGCAAAAGACGAAAGGCGTCAACCTTCACTGAGTGATCCACAGAGCTCGATCAAGTCAAGATAATTCGAGCCGAGTTCAAAACACTGGTCCAATGTACAGAACAAAGGAACTATCTCTCGAAGACTCCACGTCGAGACGGTCCAGCTCAATTCAAAAGCCACTCCAAAGGCGAAGATCCCGGAATCGAGGAAGTCAACCTACCTCGACCAATGAGGATCACAGCTCAAAGATCCTAGACTTCGAACCTAGGATGTGACATAAATGAAGACAGGTGCAGATACGCCCAACGGCAGATCTTGTATTTAAGAAGAGTAGGTAAGATTCAAACGGCTCCTCCAACGGCTAGTCTTGAATCTCTACCTATATAAACCCGTCTTCAACCTCAGGATCAGATACGAAAAACTCTCTACAAGCTTTCACTTTCTGAATTCCTTATTCTTTCAAAAGCTCCCAAGCAGTTCTACATAGATCAAAGAACACTTTATCTTAAAGTGTTTCTAGTTAAGAAACTGCATAGTTTTTCGTCTGTTCCCTAGGCCAAACTCATTGTATATCTAAAGCCTAGATTTCGAACGAGTTCATCTCTCTCTGAAGTTCTTAATTGTAAGAACTCGTTCACGCTGGAACCCCATACCCAAACCCAAACCCGTAAAGGTTAGGTAAAGGTACGCTTGCTCGAAGCGCGTAATTCGAGTGGATAGGTTCTTCGCACCCGCAAACCGAAGGTGTATAGGCTTGATGCTGCCCGCAACCGTTGGAACACAGCTCGGGTTAGAGTTGTGAAGTTGCTTGGTACTTGGAAACCAAGTGGTAGTGGATTACCAGTGAACCTGGTCGTGGACGTAGGAGGTGTTACTCCGAACCACGTAAAAACTCGTGTGTTTCTATCTCTCTCTTTACGTTTGCTTTATATTCACTCGTGTACTAACGCCTTCATATCATTGCATACTTGCTCAAAATCGCACACACATCTCCAAAGATACCGTGTCTCTCGAAAAGTTGCATAACCCGACTAAGCCGAAAACTATAAGTTAATATTTTCAAACCGAGTTTTTCTAAGTAATCGAGCTAAGTTTTCAAACCACCACTTTCCGCACCGCCACCGAAGTTGTTTACCCAAATTCGACCCTCCCTACCGGATCAATAACCGAGCTCTCACTCAACTCCGTTTTAACTTGACAAAAGTTTAGAAAAATCTACTTGGTGTATTCACCCCCCTCTACACCAAGTACTCGGCTCGGGGACCATCAATTGGTATCGGAGCGAGTGGTTCAAAAGACCACCGTTTCGTATCAAGAGATCTCTCTTGACACTCGCGTCGCTGGTCAATCGAACGGATCCGTTTTTCGAAAAACTCACTCTAGTGCATTCGTACATCTCTTCATGGATTCCTATCTTAACAGAACCTTCCCAACTTCTCGCTGATGATTATGCAATCTGAAATTCGGATTGAAAAGCTTCCCGTGTGCGCATCACGATATGATGTGGGACGTCATTTCGAACGGACCCATCCTCATTTATAAACACGGAAATGAACTTGTACCGCTCAAGAAGGACAACGAATACCGGCCAACTCTCAAGCCAAAGAAGGAATATTCTTCCGAAGAGCGAAAGCAAGCGGGTCCGGAGCCTTCGCAAGGAACACCATCTCTTCAACAGCCTCAAACGCCTACTCCGAGCAAAATCATCAATTGCGAGACAGCCAAAGAGATGTGGGAAACACTCGCCAAGCTATGTGAAGGATCGAAGAGATCAAAGAAAACAAATTCACAATAGCGTGCCAAAAATTTGACAACTTCAAGCCTAGCCAACGAGTCCATCGAAGCGATGGAGCTAAGGTTCTCAAACATAGTCATTGAGATAGAGACAATCGAATCGGGAAGTATACCCAAATGAAAAGAATCTAAAGGTTCTTTCAGCTCTTTCACCGAATGGAACACTTACAAGGTAGTTCACCAAAGTCGAAGTGACTTGGGTGATCTATCTACGTAAAGATTGTTCTCACTCCCGAAAGCCAACGAGTACAACTTGAAGATCACTCAAGAAGAATCTTCAAGCAGACAGAATGACGGAGAACTCACCCCACCTCCAAAAGAAATAGCTTTCAGAGCCAACTCTGAAAAGTCAGCTCATGCCAAGACAGCTGAGTCCTCCAAGATGAAGAAGGACAAAAAGGATATGAGCAAAGAGGAGCTACTCGAAGAAATTGCCATGATGGTGAAAAGTTATAACGTACTCAACACCAAGAAGGGCAAATACAAGAAGTTTTTCGGGAATTACGGAGATAAGTACGCAAAGCGGCGGATGAGAAGTCACCGACAAACGAATCAAGAAGGTTGCTTCAACCGCAAGGAACCGGGACACTACCGACAAGATTGTCCAAAGTTGTCCAAGAAAGATAAAGACCAATTAAAGGCTAAGGCGGTGACCGCAGGAGAGCTTATATTGTCGATGAAGAATCGGAGTGCAATAAAATGGATGATATGCCATTTTCAGACTCGGAGGAAGAAGCCCTGATGGCCAATCATGAACCTGATTGGGATACTTGCTTCATGGGACAAACAGACGGCATCGATGAAGATGAGGTAACATCTCGAACTCTAAATCTATCTAACACCTCACCATCACACGAACACTCTACACAGACTCGAATGCGGAGTACCCGATTGGAGTTTGGTAGAGAAAGTAATGAACGATTCCAAGGAGCTTCAAGAGATCCTTGACGTCATTATGTGTGAGAATGCCGAGCCGAAGATAGAACCGGAAAAGACAAAAGTATCGACACGAGTGATACAACTCGGCTCCGAGCGGAAGTCGTTTCACTAAAAGACGGACTAGTGAAACAAGATCACCGATGAAGAAAGTCAACACCGAAAAGACACAAAGATAGAAGATGTGGAAAGGGTCACAATACGAAAGGAAGTCACCGAGATCATTGAGTAGAAGAGCACCGAAGAGGTACTATCTAAGAAGATAGTAGCTCTCATCAAAGCCACGTCAACAATGGATGAGATCATTAGTGCTCAGCGTCCAGCAGCACTAAGAGCGGGACTGGGATACAACGAATCAAAGGATGCTTCAAACATTGCCTCCACAAGTGGAACAAAGGTTATGTTTGTACGAGCAAATGAACCTTCAACCCCAGCAGCTCAGCATCAACAATCGAGGACACAGCAGGCGTCGGGAAGAACAGCTGTGAAAAATTCTCAAGCTCCGTTGAGGACACAGCAGACGTCAAACAGAACAGCTGTGAAACAGTCTCAAACTCCGTCGAGAACACAACAGACAACAAGAAGGTCAGCTGTGCGACAACCTCAAGCTCCTCGACAACGTGCTCAACCTCAACAAAGACCACAAGCCGGATTTTACGGATACCGGCCACAAGACTAAAGACGTTGATCGATATCAACCAAGATATCAGAGATACCCAGCTGGATACCACTCTTACGAGTATCAGCTGGATAATCATTTCCAGCCACATTATCAGAGACAGCAGAGACAAAGGAACGTCTCAGCTAGGTACACAGCTGGAAATCAAACAAGATACAGACAACAAAACAAGAAGACACGAAGATCAAGACCTCGCCAAAGAATAAAAGAAGAACACAACGAATGTGTATATCGACTCACTGGAAGAATTATCAGATCTAATGACCCAATTCGAGTCATCAAGCAGATCTGGGTCGTCAAAGGATCTATGTCTAACCCACAAGGACCCAATTAAAACTGGGTACCTGAATTTTAACTTTTTGTTTAGGTTGCAAGGAATCGACGCATCTCTGAGGAGTCGATGAGAACGCTTTGGTACTTGGACAGTGGATGTTCCAAGCACATGACGCACCTAAAGCATCTACTCCAGGAGTATATTGAGCGTACAGGTCCACAAGTAACATTTGGTGACAACTCCAAAGGCCTAACCAAAGGTTATGGTACATTTAAAACTAGAAATGTTATAATCCCAAATGTTTCTTATGTACAAGGATTGCAACATAACTTGCTTTCCATTAGCCAATTCTGCGACAACGGTTTTTCTGTTAAGTTTGATGCACAGGATGCACGGTGAAGCACAAGGAAACCAAGCAGATACTCCTAAGAGGGAAAAGAGAAGGAAATATGTACTTCGGCGGCGGAACAAGAAATTTCCTCCGGAGACTTGTCTTGTATCAAAAAGCGAATGAAGTCACCGGTGGCACGTACGGGCCGAATCATCTCAACTTCAAGACAATCAACAACCGGCTAGGAACCAAACTCGCTAATGGAATTCCAGATCAAGTATATGACAAAAGTCATATGTGCGGCGCGTGTCAACAAGGAAAACAAACAAGAATTTCATTCTCTCTCAAGCCGGCTACCAATCAGGCGATCGAGTTCTTCAACTTCTTCACATGGACCTTTTTGGTCCAGCTTACTCCAAAGCAAGCTTCAATGGCGTAAAATATACTCGGTCGTTGTGGATGATTTCTCAAGATTCACTTGGGTATCTTTCTTGTACCGAAGAGCGAAACGAGAACCAAGCCGCCTATCCTGCTGGAAAGATTATCAACACGAAGGAGTGCAAGATAATGGCAATAAGATCGTATCGTGGAACGGAGTTTCTAAATGAAACTATTTATGACTTTTGCGAGAAGAACGGAGTTCAACACCAAACATCTGCAGCTCGCACACCTCGGCGGAATGGTGTAGCGAACGAAGAAACGAGAACTATCAAGGAAGCTACCTCAATGCTAGCTAGCTCTGCCATTCCAAAGAAGTTCTGGGCTGAAGCAATCAACACAGCTTGTTTCACTCAGAATCGTTCCCTACTCACATCAAGACAAGGAAAGACACCGTATGAGCTATGAAACAACAGAATACCATACATTGGATATTTCAAGGTATTCGGATCCAAATGTCACATTCTCAATAATGGGAAGACATCAAGACGTTCGACGAAAAGACAGACCGAGGAGTATTCCTTGGTTACTCCGCTGTGAGTAAAGCATACAGAGTCTTCAACAGAAGAACTCAAACGGTCGAAGTAACTCCACATGTTACCTTTGACGAATCCTCCTTCGAATATAGAGATTCTATCAAACGAAGAAGCGAAGGAGAATCTTCAAGATTGATTCAAACAAGGGCTCAAGAGAATAGAATCGGGGAATGCGGCCGAACCATTAATTTGGGACAATGAGCCGGAAGGAGGAAAGTCAAATTAACCTAGAAGCTCCAAATTTGGAAATCAAGAAGAAGCTTCAACGCCAAATCAAGGGGGAACATCATCACCGGAAATCCAAACACAACCGAGTCCTCCCATCTCCAACGAGCCTCTACAGACATCTCAAAATCCAAATCAAAGAGAGCCAAACTCTCAAGATTTAACTCCGAACAACTCCAAGACGTGACGAAATTTAGCCACTTCAAGCATCAATCAACCTGAAGAAGAAATTCGTGGAGAAGATGGATTGAAGATCATCCATCATCGGCAATCATTGGAGAACCTTTCGACCAAGTCAAAACCGAAGCTCGATTGCTCAAACTTCATCGGATCATCAAGAGGTACTCGACATACCAACTCTCGGCAGAGCTAGAACCGACGGTCTATAATGAAGACACGGCTCTAATGGCGTGTTACGTAGCTCAAGTGCCGAGCCTCAATCAATTCTCGAAGCTTTGAAAAGTGTGCCTTGGACAAATGCCATGCAAGAAGAGGCTGAACGAATTCCTCGAAATTGTGTACGGGAATTAGTCGACGGACCTCGAAGTCAAAGTCATAGGACTCAAATGGATATTCAAGAACAAGTTGGATACCCTGGGAGTCGTCATCAGAAACAAAGCTCGACTCGTTGCCAAGGGCTACACTCAGCAGGAAGGAATTGACTTCGAAGAATCTTTTGCTCCAGTAGCACGATTGGAAGCAATCAGACTATTTCTCGCCTTTGCAGCACATCACAAATTCAAAGTCTATCAAATGGATGTGAAGTGTGCATTCCTAAATGGAGAAATCAAAGAAGATGTCTACGTTGAACAACCTCCAGGATTCGAAGCAGAAGGAAATAAAGTCTACAAACTAAAGAAGGCTCTTTATGGATTAAAGCAAGCACGCCGAGCTTGGTATGACACTGTCAAATTTTCTCTTATCCAAAGGATTCAAAAAGGGCTCAGTAGACAGAACTCTCTTCACAATCAAGTCAGGAGAAGATATCCTGGTTGTTCAAATCTACGTAGACGACATCATCTTTGGATCAAGATCAAGCTTCTTATGCCAACGATTTGGAGAGATGATGTCAGAGAAGTTCCAAATGTCCATGATGGGAGAAATGAGTTTCTTCCTAGGACTTCAAGTCAAGCAATCTTCAGAAGGGATCTTTATAAATCAATCCAAATACGTGAAAGATTTGATCGCCAAGTATGGAGTTCAATCAAGCGAATCAGAAAGATTCCAATGAACACCAACCTGGAAGATTGAACACGGAATCGAAGGGAAGTCGGCTGATTCCAAAGAATACGGAGGGATAATAGGATCCCCGCCGTATCTAACAAGTCGTCCGGACATCTCTTTCGCGATCGGTGTGTGTGCCGGATTTCAAGTTGATCCAAAGGAAGCACACATGCAAGCGACGAGAACATTCTCAAATACCTCAAAGGAACTCGGAATGTTGGTGTGGTACCCCGACGAAGACAATCTACGACGGATACTCGATTCGGACTTGGAGATCGATTGGACGTAAAATCAACTTCGTGAACTTGTCGGTTCTTAGGAAGTAAGTTGATCTCATGGTTTTCAAAGAAACAAACGTGCGTCGCAACTTCCACGACGAGCGGGAATATATGGCAGGCCGCCGCAAATTCTTCCACCGAAACATCACCGGATGACTATGAAGTAAAGATCGGACGAGTTCCAATTTTCTGTGATAGCTCAAGTGCGATTGCCATATCAGAGAATCCAGTACTTCACACAAGATGCAAGCATGTAGACGTACGACATCATTTCATCAGAGATCACGTAGAAGAGAAGGATGTGATTGTTGAGAAAATTCACACGAACATACGGCCGATATTCTCACAAAACCGCCGATAGAAGCAAGATTCAAAATCTTGTGCGGATTACTTGGACTTCTCAACCGGACGATGCTTCACCTAAACGGAAGCAGACCAATGACTAGAAAGCGGGGCCAATTTGAATTGGAAGCAAACCCGAACGGAAGACGAATCCAATTGAATCTAAACCGGATCTTTGAAAGAAAAGGATTATTCGAAACCACGATGACCCAAGACACCCACTCAACCGAGGTATCACCGACTACAATGATCGAGTGAGAGGTTTGAAATAACGTTAATTACAACTACTCAATCTGTTTTCTGTCAATTCACATCTTGTCATTTCTAATCAATATTAATTAAAAGTCTGCAAAGAATTAAATAATGGGAGTTTCGAGGTAAAAGTCAAAGCGCCTCAACCGTTCTCTCTCGCTCATTAAATTGACATGACGCGAGAATCACTCCCAGTCGTAGATCTTCTTATCAACAGACAAATCTTGATCGTCCATTCTTTCAAGAAATCTCTTTAAATATGCTAGAAGATATACGCATCAAAAGTAGAATGTTTTGTTTTGCATTCTTTCTTATTTCCATCAATTGGTATTACTTGTTTCTACTAACAAAAGATGCAGAAAAAGAACATGGAATCCAGAAAGATGTCTCCCAAAGCCAATCAAACCTGAAGATTCTGTCAAAGCTTCAAGATAAGAGTTGCTTAACTCTCAGAAACCTCAAAGAAGACGGAAGTCCAGAAGAAGGTGAAGCCCATCGACAGAACCAGGCCAGCGCAGTAGGAGACTGCAAAGCTCAAGAACGTCATCCACCAGGAAGGTGCAGAAAACTTTACGGGAATGACAAAGGAAAAAGACCTCCTCAACCCCCTTTGTTTCTCTCAACATAAAGAGAGAACGGGACACACAACTCCCTGGGATGCAAAAATCAACGTCAACAGACCCGGACCAGATGTTGATGAAACCGGAGTATTAAGGAGCAGTCTTGTCAAAGCTCTTGCTCCGCCACAGGAGGCACAGAAAAAGATGCAGGAAACAAAGCAGCATGCATCTAACTCCGTCCCAGCAGGGAATCGGAAACTACTTGAGGAGACAAAATATACTGAAGCACTGTCCTCAAACCGAAGACTCAAGTCAAAGGTGCTCGATCGATCGGCCAGAGAAGCCGACCGACATTATGAGAGAATTCGTAATCACTCTCCGAGGAGCAGAAGGTCCACAAGCGGTCGTTTCTTTCGGTGGAAGAGAAGTTCACGCCCCTGCTTGAACATAATCATCCCCAACACCGCAACGGAGTATTCCAGCTGATCAACCAAGCTTAAACCCCAAAGACAGATGGAATACTTCAACCGCCTTCTCCTCAGTTTCCTTCAGCTCCACAGGGACACCAGCTTCAAGATCTTCCGATGAAAGATGCTCAAGTCCCTGCACCAAGCTCAAATGAGAAACTTCACCCAGCCAACTATCACCTGCAAATTTGGATGATGATGATATGTTGAAGACAACTCCTCAAGTCTTTGTATCGACTTTCTCATTCAATCTAAGAAGTCTGAAGAAGCAAAAGTTGCAAGGAATGAAGATTGTGCCCGACTCAGAAGATGATATCTCCCGTGCCAACTCATCCCTCCAAGCACTCACCCGACCCTGAATCGAGCCAAGGACGCCGTCTCCGCAATCACGGTGAGGCTAACGCAACTGAAGAAGAGCCAGCTAATACAACAGCTGAGCCACTAAGACTCTAAACCTCGCCGCTCAGAGCTGAAAACCACAGTTTCGCCAAACTAAAACATCGCAACAGCCGATGGTGGATATCTCCCACCCTGTTTTGATCATGCCAAAAAGGGGGAAGAAAGGGAGAAGAGAGACAAGTCAATAAAGGCAAACTGTTGAGCTAGAGGAACCAGCTGGATCAGAATCAGCTGGAGAAACGAGTCAAAAGAAAGAAGCAACGGATGCAGAAGAGAAGACCCAGCTATCGAAAGGACTGAAGACTGAAGATTTTTTTTTTTCCTTCTTTCTTTTTCCTGTGTTATAATGTATTTTCTTACATTAATAAAACACAAGTTTCTTTGCATCATAAGTTGTCTCAGTTAGGTTTTGGCATCATCAAAAAGGGGGAAATTGTTGGGAAAATTATAAGGTTTCGATTTGATACCAAAACCCAACTGATTCTCCAACCGAATAGATGATAGCGCCAACCTAAATAGTGTTTTCCAGCTCGCCTGTTTGAGCCTTAGATATTCTAAGTTTACAGGTTAAGGAAGCGGAAGACGGCGGTCGACCGTGTTGTGTCTACGGCGGGGAGTCGGCTAGCGGAAGACGGCGATCAACCCGAGCTGTGTTCACGAGTCGGCTAGCAAAAGACAAGAAGCGTCAACCTTCTGAGTGATCCACAGAGTTCTGATCAAGGCCGAAGATAATTCGAGGCGAGTTCAAAACACGGTAGTCCAGTATACGGAACAAAGGAACTATCTCACGAAGACTCCACGTCGAGACGGTCCGGCTACGAATTCAAAAGCCGGCTCAAGGCGAAGATCCGGAATCGAGAGGAAGTCAACCTACCTCGACCAATGAGGGCTGTCAGCATCCTAGACTTCGGAACCTAGGATGTGACATAAATGAAGACGGTGCGGATACGCCCAACGGCGAGATCTTGTATTTAAGAAGAGTAGGTAAGATTCAAACGGCTCCTCCAACGGCTAGTCTTGAATCTCTACCTATATAAACCCGTCTTCAACCTCGGGATCGATACGAAAAACTCTCTACAAGCTTTCACTTTCGAATTCCTTATTCTTTCAAAAGCTCCCAAGCGATTCTACATAGATCAAAGAACACTTTATCTTAAAGTGTTTCTAGTTAAGAAACCGCATAGTTTTTCGTCCGTTCCCTAGGCCAAACTCATTGTATATCTAAAGCCTAGATTTCGAACGAGTTCATCTCTCTCGAAGTTCTTAATTGTAAGAACTCGTTCACGGTTGGAACCCCATACCCAAACCCAAACCCGGAAAGGTTAGGTAAAGGTACGCTTGCTCGAAGCGCGTAATTCGAGTGGATAGGTTCTTCGGTACCCGCAACCGAAGGTGTATAGGCTTGACGGTGCCCGCAACCGTTGGAACACGGCTCGGGTTAGAGTTGTGAAGTTGCTTGGTACTTGGAAACCAAGTGGTAGTGGATTACCAGTGAACCTGGTCGTGGACGTAGGAGGTGTTACTCCGAACCACGTAAAAACTCGCGTGTTTCTATCTCTCTCTCTTTACGTTTGCTTTATATTCAGCTGTGTACTAACGCCTTCATATCATTGCATACTTGCTCAAAGCTGCACACACGGTGATCTCCAAAAGGCAATTGTGTCTCTCGAAAAGTTGCATAACCTGACTAAGCTGAAAACTATAAGTTAATATTTTCAAACTGAGTTTTTCTAAGTAACTGAGCTAAGTTTTCAAACCACCACTTTCCGCACCGCCAGCTGAGTTGTTTACCCAGCTGACCCTCCCCAGCTGGATCAATAACTGAGCTCTCACTCAACTCCGTTTTAACTTGACAAAAGTTTAGAAAAATCTACTTGGTGTATTCACCCCCCCCTCTACACCAAGTACTCAGCTCAGGGACCATCATACTGGTTCAGCTCTAGGTGTGGTTTCTGCTTGTCTTTCTGATTTCATGATGATGATGGGTCCGTCAGTGATAACATCCCACATCATGTCGTGATGTGCACTCAGAAAGCTTTTGAGTCGGAACTTCCAGATCTGATAATCATCGATAGAGAATGTCGGAAGAATCCCTACACAGGGAAGATTCCATGACAGTATGCAATATAATGATTTTTTTTTTAAAAATTTGAAACTTTGAAGGATCTGTTCAGGTGACCACTATCAGCAAAGAGGCTAACTTGACACAGAAAAAGTGATCTTTTGAACCACTGCTCTGATACCAATTGATGGTCCCAAGACGGATACCTTGGTGTAGAGGGGGGGTGAATACACCAAGGTTTAAAAACTTTTCCAATTAAAACTCTTTTGAGTGAAATTTGTTTGTGTTCGATCCAGCTGGAAGGCAGCTTGATCAACACAGCTGGCTGTGTGCGGAATGTGGTGGGTTTTTTGAAAGTCCGTCTGTTGCTTCAAATATATTGCAAAGTTTTGTTTCTCTTTTCAGTTAGTCAGTTTATGCAGCTTGAAATAATGCTTATGAGGGGTTAGCTGGATGCATAAATAAACAGGAAAGAACAAAGCAACTTAACGTGGTTCGGAGAAACTACTCCTACGTCCACGACCAGAAACCTCTGGTAATCCACTAAGGATACCACTGACTTTTCGCGCAGTCAGCAAGCGTTGCAGCTTAGTTCCTCAAGCTGGATACAAGTTTACGCGTACTGTATCGAAACGTAACCAGACTGTTTACGGGCACAGCTGAAGCCTACATTCAGTTTACGGGTACTGAAGAACCTAACCTGTAGTTTACGGGCACTACAGAACCTCAACCTTAACCTAACCTTTTTCTGGGTTTGAGGGTTTGGTTTTGGGGTTTCCAACTATGAACGAGATCTTACTATGAAGAACTTTGAGTATGATGAACTCGTTCAAACTAGGCTTAAGATGGGAAGGATTATATGCCTAGATACTAGTGGGAGAGAGCTTCAGCAGCCTGAGAATAAATAAGAACTCATAAGGATGTAGACTGCTGGATCTTGAAGCTTTTCTGAGAGATCTTGATCTTTTGTTAGACTTCTTTCTCTGTTGATCTTTCTTGAGTATATTCTCTCTCTCTCTCTCTGATGATGAAGAAGACTTATATTTATAGGGAGAGATTAGAACTAGCCGTTGGAAAGAGCCGTTCTGAATCTCTACCTAACTTCTGACAGGATTGACTTGTCTTCTTCCTTGATTTCCTCGTAAAGCAATCCTAGGTCTGACTTCTAGGTGCTGAGGTGTCGAGTTCTTGATGGTCCAGATCAGATCTGACTTTATCTCAAGTTGACTTCGACTCTGCTGTGCTGGATCATTGACGCTGAGCTGAGTTGCCACACAAGCTGGGTCTTTCCTACAGCTGTATCTGGAAGAACTTGATCGTCTTGAATCTGGATAACGTTACTGATCACTCGACTTGGCTTACCCTGCTGTGTACTCAGCTGGGTCTTCTGCTGTCTTCAGCGACCACTTGTAAACTTAAAAACTCTATAAACTCAAACAGGTGAGCTGGAAAAACACTTGGGCTTGTGCAAACATCTACTCGGTTGGGGTCAGCTGGGTTTTGGTATCACTTCAAAACTCTTAATTTTCCCAACATAAATAGTGGGATAATAATTGAAAGTGGTACTTGCTAGAATTAATACAATCTCTATGGAATACGACCTTGCTTCCCTGTGTTCAATTACATGCGTGCACTTGCGGTGTGAAAGAAAATAGCTAACAAATGTATAATTAAACCTTTTTTCTGTTAACTTCTTTATTCATTAATGCATGTCATATTTCCATGCTTTTGGTATAAATGCTAATTAATTTAATGATTATAATGGCTAAATATATAAGGGAATTAGCGGTTTAGAATTGAATAGCAGCTATAAGTACATAAATATATACGTATATAAGTATATTTAATTCAGAATTAAATGATAAATTAACAACTTTTTCAGAAACAGAAAGGTATTATCCTTCATTCAGAGAAAGAAAGATATTATCCTAGACAATATACAATTTCGAGGAAAAATATGGGTATAGATAACATTGATTATTATTAAAACGATTGCGAATTCGAGCCATCTCCTTAATTCGAGGTCTACGTGACACTCTCTTCTTTCAGTATTCTTATTTATATTTAATCATGATTTTGAGCATTTTTATTTATTTATTTATTCTATGTATATTTAATATAAATTTTCTTATCCCACATTGATTCTTAATAAAATTTCACTCTTGGAGAACTTATATAAATACTAACAATCTATGTGTATTTTTCCATTATTCTGCACAACCAATATAATTTGGCAAATTAATTTTTTGATCAAATAAATAGTTTTATTTTATTGACAATTGACAATTTTAATTTGATCAATTATTAAGTTGTTAATATTAATTTGTTTAATTTAATAAATTTTTAAATTGATGTGAATAAAAGTAAAATCTCAATAATACGTATTCTCAATTATAATTCTCGGATTTGTATATATATACACGTAAGGATAATTCTCGAAATTTAACTTTGTGACGAGATGATCGCACACAACAAAAAAATATAGCGTAAATTCTATTGATTTCTTGCAACTAAAGAAAGTGAAACAAAATCAAAGAAAAACAAACGTTTTGAACAATTATCGAAATATTATCACTATGAAATAATATTAAATTATTTTTAATGTTCATGCTCATATATTGCAAAATAATAATAAAAATAAAAATATTTGTTAAAGGAAGTACAATAAAATCGAAGAAACAACCTTATTGATGTATTTTATTATAATTTCACTACTTTGGTAAGATTTCTTATAGTGATTTGTTGAAATAATATTACACTCTTATGCATAATATTGTATTAGTTTAACGATTACATACTTATAAATTACAGCATAATAAAACGATTACGCATTCGAGCGCTCCCCTTAATTCGGGGTCCTACATGGCGCTCTCTCCATTCATTACTCCTATTTATCTTAAATCCTCATTTTTTACATTTTTATTCATATATTCTATTATATTTAATAAAAAATTTCTATCCCACATTACTTTTCTATAAAACTCCACTCTTGAACAACTTATATAAATACTTAAGATCAATGTGTATTTTCTCATCACACAATTATTTTGCATAGTTTGGTCAATTGATTAGTTGGCTAAATAAATAATTTTATTTTTATTGAAAACAGAGAGAATTGAGGGTTTTGCGAATATAATTAATTACCCTATAATATATAGTTCTAAAATTTCATATATATAAGCGATAAATAGTTATATATGAGACTAAGTTTCTATTACCCATTTTCAACACACATATAAGAAATAAAATGAAAGTATCGATTGACCATCAATATATTTTATTATTTAATATTTATATTCTCAAAATTTTCATAATTAAATATGGAAATTAAAATCTTCAACTTTGAGGCTCAATATATGACTACACGAATAATTCCCAAATTAACTATGAATTACATTGCCCCAAATCTATGCGAATACAATTATGTAGTATTTAATTAATCGTTCTATCTAATCTATCTATATTTAATATAAATTTTATCTCACATCGTTTTTCAATAAAACTCCAATCTCGAAGAACCTTTATAAATACTCAAAATCAATTTGTATTTTCTCATATTGCAACTGTTTGCACAACAAATTTAATTTAATCAATTAATAATTAATTGGCCAAATAAATAGTTTTATTTTTATTAAAAATAATTTGGTTAATTATTAAGTTGCTAATATTATTTTGTTAATTAGACAAATTATTAAGTTGGTGACAGATAAATTTTTGAAGATTTGTCTCCTTCTCACTATCCAATTATCTCATTGACTAAATCAAGTTTATTGAGATTGGCTTTATTAAATTACATATTATCTGACTACCATCCTATAAGATGTTGAAGGATGGATCATGAAATAGCACGGTTGATAAAGGAAAATATCGTGGGACTTGAACGACGACATATCAAAATACAACCCAACTCTAGGAAATTAGCATCTATATTTGATTTTATGTTTTGTGAAAATTAAATATGAGGAACAACGGTATATTTTCTAGAAAAAAGTTATAGCAACCAAATATACATTATATTTAATTATTTAGATATTTTATAATTGAAATAATTTCGGGTAATTAGTAGTTATTATTATACATATGTGAATATAAGTAGTAAAATTACTTTTTAATCGACATTAAAACGATTACATATTCGAGTCATCTCCTCGATTCGAGGTCTTACGTGGCAGTCTCTCCATCCGATATTCCTATTTATCTTAAATCATATTTTAATTATTTTTATTTAATATATTCTATTATTTAATATTTAGATTCTCAAAATTTTCATAATTAATGAAAATTAAAATCTTTAACTTTGAGGCTCAATATTATGACTGCACGAATAATTTTCAAATTAACTATTAATTGAATTGTCCCAAATCTATTCAAATACAATCATATAGTATTTAATTAATCTTTCTATCTAATCTATCTATATTTAATATTAATTTTGTCCCAGTCTTGGAAAATCTTTATAAATACTCCGCATTAATGTGTATTTTCTCATATTGCAACTGTTTGCACAACAAATTTAATTTGATTAATTAATAATTAATTGACCAAATAAATAGCTTTCTTTTATTAAAAAATTAATTTGGTTAATTATTAAGTTGCTAATATTAATTTGTTCATTTGACAAATTATTAAGTTGATGACAAGTACATTTTTTAAGCTTTGGCTCCTTCTCACTATCCAGTTATCTCATTCACTAAATCAAAATTGACTTTACTACTCCCTCCGTCCCGCCATAAGTGGCCACATTTCCTTATTGGGCTGTCCCATCATAAGTTGCCACTTTCCTAATATGGAAACACCCTCTCTCACACAAAAGATGTGGGCTCCACCACTTTTTATCTTTTTACCCTTTAAACACTCTTCTCCTAAATACCCGTGCCCAAAAGAAAGTAGCCACTTATCATGGGACGGAGGGAGTATTAAGCTGGGAAGCATGGATAATAGTATGGAGGAGCTGTTGATTTTTCGCTCAATGTTGACTGTCGCGGTTTGTCGCGGCCTTCTCCTCGATTCATTGAGGTCTCGTGGTGGCCATCGCCACCCGGATAGATAAAGGCAAATACTGACGGAGCTGTATGGAGGCGTCGGTTAATTAGCAAGTATTATTATATTGGATGAAAACGGGTAGGAAAATATTTTCTTATTAATCGTATTGAAAATACCAAGTATATTGCATCTAATAATTTTAATAATTTATTAAATGATATTAAATTCCGTCGATTTTCGACGGGCTACACACTAGTCTATGTTTGACAAAGAGTGAACAACTTTTTCTCTTCATGTTCCTTCAATTAGAAAATTTAGAACGATCTCGATGCATTGTAACGAAAATAGTAATTATAAAAAAAAAAATCAGATATGCAACAAACTATACCTTTGCTTCGATACACAAAACTCAAAACAACTGAACAAGAATTCAAAAGAACCAATTAAGGGCCAAAAAAAACATTAATCTTGTCAAAAAAAGTAACATCTGATTCTTGAGATTTACATACAACACACTTCCTAACTAACTAGTAACTAGCACCAAAAATGGCAAGAAAGAATCAAATCAAACAAATCTCACAGAACAGAAAGCAACAAACAGCCATGGTTAGAACAAAAAAAACACATCCTGCTCATGAAAACTGCGTATATATATATATACATATATGTATCTCAAATTCCTACCAATCAATCTTCTCTTCTCTATCATCATTATCATCAACCTACGAACGACTTCCTACATGCTTCGCCATCCACGGAGAACATCTCTTTTCCTAAACTACTCGGACATATGACAACAGAATCCACACAGAGGCCCCCTTTAGTGTGTGTGCAATCAATCTGAGTGAGAGAGAAGTTGACCTTGGTGGATGAGTTGGGATCCTCGACTACAAAGTCCCCGACGTGGTAGTTGGCCCAGTTTCCTACGTTTTGAATGGTGCAGCGGGTGACTGCACGATTGCCATTCTGCGTTGTCAGCTGGAATTGTGCTGGTTTGAGGTCCCAGCCATGTACATTATCCACATTGCAGAGGCGACGGCCTAATCTCTTGCCGACTTTCCCAAGGTGGAGTCGGAAGAAGAGACTGTATGTTCCTTTCGGAAATTGGAACTCCACCTCCCCATCCACTTCCAGCCACCAGATTTGCTGAAGGTATGCTACTGTTTGGAATCTGCATCGATAAGCAATGCCATATTTATATCAACATCGTCCGCTCTCTTTAATTTATAACAGAATATGATCAACAAAACACAACAATTTGCTAGAACGATTTCTACATCAAGAATTCTGCCAAAAAGGGCACTCTCTCTCTCTCTCTCTCTCTCTCTAATAGCAGACATTAGTTCACAGTCAAAATCTCTCTTTCATTCATAACAGAATATAATCAACACCTTGCCGGGAAAGATTAAATAAACATGCTTACGACCTTATCCATGAAGAAATCTGCCATAACATGGCATATATGCCTCTCTCTCTCTCTCTCATAGTCGGATGCTCTCTTCCATTTATAGTGGAATGTGATCAGCATCTTGCCAGAAAGATTGAAAGATTGTATAGATTCTAACATAACAAGGTATATATGCTTCATGCTCCCACTCTCTCTCTCTCTCTCACACACACACATTCGCATCAGAGGGAAAACCCACCTAGATTCATCGGTTGGAATGTGATTCCAATACCGCCGATCATCAATTCCGGTTATCGTCATAGCCTTGGAAGAAATTGCCAAACAGACACCTCCAGTTCTCTTATCAATCCATACTTCCTATTCCATAACACAAAAATAAAATAAAAACCATAAAAATCCGAACTTTACAACACCCAAAACCCGTGATCAATCATAATAAATCGAAATTACTTCACCACCCCACACACACAAAAGCAAAAAAGCTCACACCTTCGTGCCACCATCAAAAGTATTAGGCCTGCACAGACCGGCGTAAATGTCCATCTTGCCCATATCCCGAATCCCCTGATCAGGTGACTTGGAGATAATATACTCAAAATTGGAGGGTAATTTCGGCTGCCAGATAAAATCCGCCGACGACGCAGCCCGGAAAGCCCGATTGATACGGGCCATCTTGGCGATCTCGGGCGGGTCGAGGTAGGAGAGGACTAGGGCTACACATGATTCCGGTATATCCTCCAGTCTGGGCCGCGGTCTCGGGCCTTCGGGCTCTCCCGCCATAGAAGAAGCGTTCGCTCCCATTCCGGTAGACGGAAAATCTCAGAACTTGGGGGTGTGTTTGTAGAGAGAGAGAATGAGAAAAGTGAGTTATTTATATTGTGGGGAAAGAGAAAAAGTGATGTAGAAAAGCAACTGTGGAGATGTGATAAAAATAAAATCAGCGCTGAATTTAGTGGATTCCGTGTGCCCGGCTTTTGTCTGAAAGATTGCCTCCTGTTCCACTCTCTACAATTTCTTGCGGTAATGAATTAGTAACTGGTCCAATTGATTTAATTAAAACTAGCTAAATTTGTTGATTTGTTGTTCGGATTGTAAACTAATTGACTAATAATTTTTAATAAATATTGAATATAGCTCTAAAATATTAATTTTTGAATGCAATGAGAAGACTAAGAAGTAAAATTGTACCTCAATATCGTATTTTTTTGTGATTCGATTTGTTAATGGTAGATTAAACATCGGATCTCAAGTGACTCATTATCATGCCTGATAACGTAAAGGATAAAATATAGTACGTAAGCATTTTAATCAAATTATGTATTATATGATATGATTTCTAAAAGTCGTGTTAAAATCCTTAATCGTTTGCGTAAAAGTTTCATATGATAATATTCATATACAATATAACCTCATTTCGGGCATATATATTAATGTTGGTGTTTCGTTTATGAATAAATGATTATTTTCTTACTGACTGAGATAATTCATAATCCGTCAAACAATCTGACACAAGATTTTACATTTAGTAATTTTGTGATCTTGTTATGTTATAAAAGCATTTAGTTTCACTAATATTATATTCAACATTTTCTCAAATTTTATGTCAATATGTCATAAAATTATTCCCTTTCAAAAAATATTGATAATTATCAATTGACTTGATAAGGAAAATTGGTGAAAGGTGGAGACTATTTTGTTGAGAATATAATTTGTTAAAGAATACTTCAAAAAAATTATTTGGTCAAATGTGGTACAAGAAGGACCAAGAAGCCTTCTGGAGAAATCGTAAGGAATAGCATAGAAGAATACCGGAGAGGTTGTACCTTCCCTGTCCGTGGATCTGACGTGGACACGGGAGGTTCTTATCCAAAATTCAACATTGTACGAGTCTAATGAGACACGCTCCTTTCGGCGCGTGTAAAATATCAAAACAATTAATATGATAAACCGCTAGCTAGGCTTATTTAAATCATACATTTTGTTTTCATATAATTATTTCTTTTTTAGGTATTTACAACGAAGTATATATATTAATTAATTAAATTACTACAACACACTATATAGGTGAGACGTACATCACACAAAGGTGAGATCACTATACCATCATATAGAGTGGGACCACTACACCACCAAATAAAGTTGAAAATAAACTATACCGCACGCATGAGATTTAACTCATGACGTCTTACTAAGGAGAGAGAGTAGTGTCTGAACTAGCAACTTAATATAAGCATCGGCTATAAGTATTTCTTTGGTACTTCTATATTTTATGAATGAAAATCTCGTATAAATTAATAAAATACACCTGAGAGACATATTATACTAATAAAATATTGTGTCACATACTCATTTTATTAGTAGATTCTAACTTCAAATTTTATCTAATTACAAATATTCTTATTTAAAAATAGTTACTAAATATAAAAACAAAAGAATTTAGATGTTCGAATTATTTCATTCGAGATAACACATATTAAATTTATGGTTATTAATCTGTTAGAAGTCTTACTTAAAAAGTAATTAACGACTCGTATTTATTGTTTAAATTATTTGAAAGTATAATTTTATAATAGATTTTTTTTAAAATAATGATAGCTACATATTTACTTGTAATATTATAAATTATTGATTGCAATTATTAAGTAAGAAGTGTCTTGTTATGATTGTAGAGTATGTCTGAGATTAGCATTCACTACTATTGTTAAACTTTTATATGGAATCAACAATTCGTTTAGTTTTCATGATATTATCAGTATCAGGGATTATATGAAACATACAAAACAAAATTATTTATGGTAAAATGTCTTTAAAAAATATTTTACTAGCATCTACTATCTTATTCACCTCTCTCACCTAATGATGCTTCGATTTAACATTATATGCTAAAATTATCACATCGTCAATTTTCCATTTTCCAGCATAAGGTACCTCTCTAATTTTATAATTATATCCAACATTGTATCTTAATGATTTAAAATTTATACAGAATACAATTTGATGGTCCCAAGACGGATACCTTCGTGTAGAGGGGGGGTGAATATACCAAGGTTTAAAAACTTTTCCAATTAAAACTCTTTTGAGTGAGCTGGTTGTGTTCGATCCAGCTGGAAGACAGCTTGATCGACACAGCTGGCTGTGTGCGGAATGTGGTGGGATTTTGGAAAGTCCGTCTGTTGCTTCAAATATATTGCAAAGCTTAGTTTCTCTTTTCAGTTAATCAGTTTATGCAGCTTGAAATAATGCTTATGAAGGGTTAATTTGGATGCATAAATAAACATGAAAGAACAAAGCAACTTAACGTGGTTCGGAGAAACTACTCCTACGTCCACGACCAGAAACCTCTGGTAATCCACTAAGGATACCACTGACTTTTCGCGCAGTCAGCAAGCTTGCAGCTTGGTTCCTCAAGCTGGATACAAGTTTACGCGTACTGTATCGAAACGTAACCAGACTGTTTACGGGCACATCTGAAGCCTAACCTGTAGTTTACGGGTACTACAGAACCAACACTCGAATTACGCGCTTCGAGCAGGCGTACCTTTACCTAACCTTTTAAGGTTTGGGTTTGGGGTTTTCCAACTATGAACGAGTTCTTACAATGAAGAACTTTGAGTATGAGGAACTCGTTCAAACTCGGCTTAAGATGGGAGGGATTATATGCCTAGATACTTGTGGGAGAGAGCTTGACGGCCGAGAATAAATAATCACTCATAAGTATGAAGGCTGCTGGATCTTTGAAGCTTTTCTGAGAGATCTCTTGATCTTTGGTTAGACTTCCTTCAATGAAGTATGTTGATCTCTCTTGAATATATTCTCTCGTCACTCCTCTCTTTCTGATGATGAAGAAGACTTCTATTTATAGGGAGAGATTAGAACTATCCGTTGGAAAGAGCCGTTCTGAATCTCTACCTAACTTCTGACAGGATTGACTTGTCTTCTTCCTTGATTTCCTCGTAAAGCAATCCTAGGTTTGACTTCTAGGTGCTGAGGTGTCGAGTTCCTGATGGTCCAGATCAGATCTGACTTTATCTCAAGTTCACTTCGACTCTGCTGTGCTGGTGACTCTGAGCTGTCTTGAACTCTGCTGGATCATTGACGCTGAGCTGAGTCTTGAACTCTGCTGGGTCTTGACGTAGAGCTGAGTTGTCACACGAGCTGGGTCTTTCCTACAGCTGTGTCTGGAAGAACTTTATCGTCTTGAATCTGGATAACGTTACTTATCACTCGACTTGGCTTACCCTGCTGTGTACTCAGCTGGGTCTTCTGCTGTCTTCAGCGATTCCACCTGAACTTAGAAACTCTATAAGCTCAAACAGGTGAGCTGGAAAAACGCTTGGGTTTGAGCAAACATCTACTTGGTTGGGGTCAGCTGGGTTTTGGTATCACTTCAAAACTCTATTAATTTTCCCAACAATTTCCCCCTTTTTGATGATGCCAAAACCCCAAGTTGGAAAAACAAAAATTGCTTCCCCCTTAACAGGAAACGGGGTTTCAACGAATTAAACAATCACAGCAGGTAAACATATTCAGAGCCTGGACAAAGAGAGATTGTCTTCAGGTTGATTTTGATAAAATGAACTTTTCATTAATAGGAAGAATTTTTACAATTATCTAAATACAAAAGTTCAAAAATAAAATTCCCAGTTGGCTGGGTCTTCAGCTTTGCTGCTTCCTTTGTTCATCAATCTGATGGTCAGTCTTTAGACCATATCTATTGAAGATGAACTCTTCCAAATTTCCTTCCATTCACTTGATTCTTCGATTTTGAAATTCCTCTTTCACCACCGGTGATTAATTTCTTTGATGATTTGGGCCTTGTCGGGAAGGTTCGTTCCGGCTAGAAATGGAGGCTTTAGGCTTTGACTTTTGGAGCCTTCACTTGGATGTTGTTACTCTTGGCATAGAGGGCAATTGACCTTGCCATCATTGGATCTGTCTCATGAAGTTCGAGGAAATAGTCCTGAAAGCGGCACGGATCCATGCCTTTGAATCGATTCAAGTAGTAGAATTCTTTGATGAATTCGATTTGCATCTTTCCCGGTTTTCATTGATATCATCTGGGTTCTTCTTGTCACTCGAGGTCTTGGATTTGTTTCTTCTTGGCTTGCCGTAGCTCTGCCTTTTCTTCTTCTACTTTTTCTCAGCAGGCTTGAGCGATTCAGCTTTCTTCTTAATAATCTTATCCAGCTCTTGCATTTCTTTTCTTTGCTCGTTGTGGAAGTTACACAGCCAATGATAGTCTTTGTATTCTTCAGGCTTGTGTCCATATGCTTTGGCAAGAGCAACCATTTTCTCTCTCCATGTCTCTTTGACTGCTTTGGCTGGAGCAGTTAGCTCTGTCTCTTCTTCATCCAGCTCTTTGGCAAAATCGTCGATTTTCCTCTGAATTTGCTACACAGGTTCCCCCTTGGCTGCAACTTCCCTCTCACTTGTTTTTCCAGCTTCATTATGATCTTCCCCCTTTTTGGCATTATCAACAAGGGAGGCAGAGAGGTTGGCAACTGTTGCGCTGAGCTTGGAGAGAATACCTTCAACATCAGCGATCTTGACTAAGTTGTCAGCTGTGGCGAGATTCAGCTGAGCATTGCTGCTGCTTCCAGCTCTGAACTGAGCATCCAGATCTTTATATAAGTTGAAGAGTTGGCGGATGTCAGCGCTGTTGGAGAGAGTGGTCTTTTTGAGAGCTTCCAGCTGGCTTGAAAGATTTGCAATGTTGTCAACCAGTGGAGCTTGAAGGTTTGAGATGATCTCAGGGACTCTCTTCTCTAGATGAATTGTCTGATCAATTTGTTGAGAAACAAGAGATTGCCTGAGATCTTGACTGGTGTTTTCCTGCAGATTCAGAGCGAATTTGTGAACGTCGTCAATGGACAGTCCATTGCTATGGACTTGCGACTCTATAGCTATGATGCGCAGAAGGGTATCAACATTTGATTTGAGTCTATCCTGAAAAAGGATTTCCTCGACTTGTTTGGCAATCTCGTCCTTCATTGCATCAGAGAGCTCAACATGATCCGTCTGGGTTCCGGATTCGGCTTGGCTGGGTTTTACTGCCTCGATCTCGACCAGTGAGCGAGTGTCATTGGCAAATGGACTCTGTGGGGCAGCTTCCTCTGGTTCAGTTGATGCAACAGCTGGTTCTTCAATGATCATTACCTCAGCTGTTTCATCAGGTACAACTTCCTTGGTACTCTCAGCTGAGACTTCTTTAGAATTGTCAGCTCCAGAATGTGTCTTCCATCCCGCTGCTATAAGAAGCTTGTTGGCAGATTCCCAGACTTCAGCTGGGTGCGGCTTGGGGTATTGCTGAGACACTTCTATAATTCCTCTGATGAGATCATTCTGGTGTAAGTATGCATCCTCCAGGCTTCCAAAACCAAAAGTGTGCTGGAGGCGTGCTTCATCGGTCTTCAATTTCTCATAAGAGAAAGTCTCTATCAGCTGCTCATTCTGGTACCAAGTTGCCATCTTGGTAGCCAGATAGAACTTGAGATCTCCAACTTTGACGAGGGCAATGGGCAGGTGCGCCAGAATCGGATGCTGAGTTAGAACACTCTTGATCCCTGCAATGCGCAAGTCCTCGTACATGGCTTCTATAAAGGCTGAGCCAGTAGAGTTGAGTGAAGGAGAGGCAGAAGAATCACTCTCCTCTGATTCTGTGGAGATTTGAGGAGCAGGTTCAAAAGGGTTCACAATTGGCTGTGAAGAAGTATCAGCCAACTGCGTGGGAATTTGAGCTTTGGGTGATGGCTGTTTTGGGGGTGAGCTGGGATTCGTGGAAGAGGGTTCAGCTGCATGGGTGTCAGCTGGCTGTGAAGGAGCTTCAGCCAGTTGAATATCTTCCTGCTCTCTTGCAGGAGATGGCTCTTTGGTTGGAGAGCTGGGTGGAGGGGAAGGCTGTTTCGGCGGAGAGCTGAGAGGAGGTGAGGGCTGGGGTGAGCTTCTTGGATTATCCAGCTCGTCCTCTGAGCTGGATGACAATCCATCATTCAATCCCATCTCGGCCAGGATGTTTGATCCATATTGATCGAAGGCCGACATCGGTGGGGAGAGAATCACCATAGCTTGACTTGGAATGACAGCTGTTTTCTTTTTCTTCTCAGCTGGACCTCCAGCTGGTTTAGGGTCAGCTGCCTTCCTCTTTCTTTGTTTCTTCTCAGCTGGAACTTCTGCCTCTGTTCCTTCCAGCTGCTTCTTGCTTTTACTCACAGCAGGCTGCTTCTTCAGAAGATCATTGACTTGACTTATTCTTTGGAAAAGAATCTTTATTTCTGGAAACGGTTCTGAATCAGCCCACTTTACTGTGTGCCCTTTCACTGCTTGCTCTATCAAGAAAGAAATTTTGGAGCAGAGATGTGGCTCTGAAGCTGAAAACGTCGTCCTGGTGGAGTTGAACTTTATCTTCTCTGACTCCTTGACCAGTCGGTTGAGTAAGAAATCAAACCAGTTGACGTTTGCGCCTTTGATCATGGCAATCATCGGCTTGAGTTTTGGAATGCTGATCTTTCCTTGAGATCCAGCTATCCCTAAGATGCATTTTTGTGTAATATCCAGCAGCAGCATGTACTTTGGCTTGAGCAGGAGCTTTGACATGCTTGCTCTGTACGGCTCTGGGGAGATAAGCATCTCTCTGCTGAGGAATTCATCCACTTCTTCACGGCTGTAATCATCTGGGATGAATCCTCCTTCTCTGGGTAGGTTGAACACCTTTCGTAGCATCTTATTGAGTTTGATGGTGACGGTTGCTGTATCAAACTTTCCGTCTTTGCCTTTGACGCTCATGTCAAATGAAGATGAGTAGAAGCCGTCTTCGTCAATAATGTTGAGGTAGAAAAGTGCGGCATCTCTCTTTAGCAAAAGCTTGGGCATGGAGGTTGCCCACAGCAGGAGACCGGAGTCTGCAACTAGATCCACCATCTCTTTTAACTCTGAAATATGGAGGTTGGAGGTGGACAGAATACTCTCAAATGATAGCTTTGTCATTAGAGCTTCAAACTGGTTCATCCTTGCGGTTGATTTCTTGGGCGCCATTTCTGCAACTTGGAGAATTTGATTGTGCGAAGAACTTGCAGAGAATAGATGAAGATTTTGAATCTTTGAAAATTGCAGAGATAAAGATGAAGGAAGAAAGAATTCGCGTATCTTTTCCATATATATCAACTGCCATATAGTATCAACGGTTGAGATTGAATCAGTTGATATTCTGATCAACGGCTGGGAGAGATTCACTCATCACGTTTTGCTGACGTGCTTTCGGCGAGTGTATTACAACCACGCGTGAGGCATTTCAAACGTTTGACGTTCTGCCTCGATCCTGCTGTGCTACAGTACTATGCAGACTTTATAATTAATGCGATGGGAAAGGAAACTTATCAAACAATTTAACTAAGGAATGTCTGTCCGCTTAACATATGAATTCAAAATAATTGGACTTTATATAGCATATTCCTCAGAGCAATTATTGCATGAGACGCAAACCGGTCAGCTTGGACACAGTATCCAGCTGATATCACAACGGTCTTCTCCTTTGCTTGATTGACAGTTTTCCTCAGCTGAGTATTTGAAGATTTTGCTTGAATTTTAGTCAGCTGAGTTCCCTTTAGCTCTTCGACTAATGTCCAGCTGAGTTTGTTCCCCCTCAGCTGGATGGTTTTTCTTCACCCGGATTGAGCAGTCCAAATAGTTCACACATCATTTTGACTTGGATTTCAGCAGTTTGTGCTTTTGTGTGAATTTTCCCAACAATGGATTCCTTCAGATGTTGAGAAGTCTCTTGGATGCTTTCTAAGTTGTCAGCTGGATTAGAGAATTATCTTGATTTTACCACTGGATCAGGTTTCTCTTCGGCTGAAGACTCCAGCTAAATCTTCTTGATGAGTGCATCCTGCTTGGTATTCTACTTGAATTTGCACTCTTTCCAGCTACGTAAAGTTCCCCCTTGATTTGATAGTAGGTGGCTTTTTCTTCAGCTGCATCCTACATCAGTTCATTTCTTTGATGAGATCTCAGTTTGTATAGCAAGTAGACAGCTGTCCCAAATTCAGCTGATTCAAATGCTGCTTCTCTAATCATCTCTTGAGACCAATGTACTCAGCTGTATGACTGGCTGAATCTTCAGTTTTGTATCCAGCTATCTTTATTTCACAGCTGGTCCCCGATCATGGCCAGGTTTCTTTGTTTTCTTCATCGGTTGATTCAATAAGATGTTTCAGACATCTTAATCAGAGCAATCATCCTTATCTGAGTCGGAGAAGGAGATTTGATCATCATCCATTTCGCTCGATTCGATCCTTTTATCCTCTCTCCGGGAGGATGACTCAGCTGGGTTGCTCTTTGGGTAGAGTTGCTTGTCGTGATGAACCTTCACGATATTCTTGTACTTTTCCTTGCTTTGTTCCAGCTGATTAATGCTTCGTACAAGCATGGCAACTTCTTCGTTCAAATCTTCTTTGTTCATAAATCTGAGCTCTTTGTTGGTCCTTCCAAGCTGAGCTGATTGAGCTTCTTTTCTCGGCTTGATCCTCAGCTCTGCTTCATTCATTTGGCTGGATGAATCTCTGCTTGTGATCCCCAGATCAAATTCGTTGGCCTTCAAGATGGAGAACAATTTTTCCGTCTCCATGCTGCCAAGATCAGTTCTGCTTTGGTGAACCACTTTGTGTGTACACCATTCTGAGGAGAGAGCTGAAAGAACTTTCAAGTTCTTGTCTCGAACTGTATATTTTCCAGTTCGGATCGTCTCGATCTCGATGACGAGGTTGGAGAATCTGAGCTCCATTTGATCGATGGATTCATAGGGGAGTTGCTTAAAATTGTCGAATTTCTGGCATGCAACTGAGAATTTGTTCTCTTGAATTTCCTCTGAGCCTTCACACAGCTTGGCTAGAGTGTCCCACATCCCCTTAGCTGTCTCGCAGTTGATGATCTTGCTGAGATAAGCATTCGTCACCGTTGAGGAGATGACGTTGCGAGCGTAGCTGTCCAAACCAGCTTGTCTTCTTTCTTCTGGAGAGTACTCCCTTTTGGGCTTCACAACTTGCCGGAGTACTGGTTCAGCTCAAGGTAAGGTTTCTGCTTGTCTTTCTGATTTCATGATGATGATGGGTCCGTCAGTGATAACATCCCACATCATGTCGTGATGCGCACTCAGAAAGCTTTTGAGTCGGAACTTCCAGATCTGATAATCATCGACAGAGAATGTCAGAAGATTCCTGCACAGGGAAGATTCCATGACAGTATGCAATATAAAAAAAATTTGAAACTTTGAAGGATCTGTTCAGGTGACCACTATCAGCAAAGAGACTGACTTGACACAGAAAAAATGATCTTTTGAACCACTGCTCTGAAACCAATTGATGGTCCCAAGACGGATACCTTGGTGTAGAGGGGGGGGTGAATACACCAAGGTTTAAAAACTTTTCCAATTAAAACTCTTTTGAGTGAGCTGGCTGTGTTCGATCCAGCTGGAAGACAGCTTGATCGACACAGCTGGCTGTGTGCGGAATGTGGTGGGATTTTGGAAAGTCCGTCTGTTGCTTCAAATATATTGCAAAGCTTAGTTTCTCTTTTCAGTTAATCAGTTTATGCAGCTTGAAATAATGCTTATGAAGGGTTAGCTGGATGCATAAATAAACATGAAAGAACAAAGCAACTTAACGTGGTTCGGAGAAACTACTCCTACGTCCACGACCAGAAACCTCTGGTAATCCACTAAGGATACCACTGACTTTTCGCGCAGTCAGCAAGCGTTGCAGCTTGGTTCCTCAAGCTGGATACAAGTTTACGCGTACTGTATCGAAACGTAACCAGACTGTTTACGGGCACAGCTGAAGCCTAACCTGTAGTTTACGGGTACTACAGAACCAACACTCGAATTACGCGCTTCGAGCAGGCGTACCTTTACCTAACCTTTTCTGGGTTTGGGTTTGGGGGTTTTCCAACTATGAACGAGTTCTTACAATGAAGAACTTTGAGTATGATGAACTCGTTCAAACTAGGCTTAAGATGGGAAGGATTATATGCCTAGATACTTGTGGGAGAGCCGGCAGCCTGAGAATAAATAATCACTCATAAGTATGAAGGCTGCTGGATCTTTGAAGCTTTTCTGAGAGATCTCTTGATCTTTGGTTAGACTTCCTTCAATGAAGTATGTTGATCTCTCTTGAATATATTCTCTCGTCACTCCTCTCTTTCTGATGATGAAGAAGACTTCTATTTATAGGGAGAGATTAGAACTATCCGTTGGAAAGAGCCGTTCTGAATCTCTACCTAACTTCCGATGATTGACTTGTCTTCTTCCTTGATTTCCTCGTAAAGCAATCCTAGGTTTGACTTCTAGGTGCTGAGGTGTCGAGTTCCTGATGGTCCAGATCAGATCTGACTTTATCTAAAGTTCACTTCGACTCTGCTGTGTTGGTGACTCTGAGCTGTCTTGAACTCTGCTGGATCATTGACGCTGAGCTGAGTCTTGAACTCTGCTGGGTCTTGACGTAGAGCTGAGTTGTCACACGAGCTGGGTCTTTCCTACAGCTGTGTCTGGAAGAACTTTATCGTCTTGAATCTGGATAACGTTACTTATCACTCGACTTGGTTTACCCTGCTGTGTACTCAGCTGGGTCTTCTGCTGTCTTCAGCGATTCCACCTGAACTTAGAAACTCTATAAGCTCAAACAGGTGAGCTGGAAAAACGCTTGGGTTTGAGCAAACATCTACTTGGTTGGGGTCAGCTGGGTTTTGGTATCACTTCAAAACTCTATTAATTTTCCCAACACAATTAAAAGTGAAACCAAATAAAATTAAAATATAATTGAGGCACACTCAGTTAACAAATGAAGTGGTTTTTTTAAATATGGGTGCGTAACCTCCACCATAAGCTGCCACATAGCTTGTAATTTCATTTAGTAATATAGTCCAGTTGGCCAAAACTTAAAATGTTTATGCAACATAATCATTGTGGCAAAGAATTCTCAAAATAAATGCCTCCTAAAATTTGTACATCTAAATCCAATTAGCTAGTCGTTTCTTGTTTGTCATGAGATCAGCTTCCAAATATCATTTAAATAGTATAATTCTAAAATCTGTGAATATTAATCTGTTAATTTTATGAAAATCCAATCAATCACAACCTTATCCGAAGAGTTTTTAAGAGATTTTTTCTGAAGTTTGACCATAAATTCATTTTTGCAAGCATCAAATTTTATGTTTCTTAAATACTCTATTCGTCAACGATATCATTGCCACATTATGGATGACACAAGTTTTAAAAAATTGGTGGGTATTAATGGGTAATAGTTGGTATTGTTGTGAATGGAGTAAGGGTTTCACTGTAAATGTGAGTGGAGTAGTGGTGACTATTAGTGAACCCTACTACTATAAATAAAAATGACAACCATATCGTGGACAGACCGAAATAATAAAAATGGCAAGGATATATTGAACGGAGGCAGTATCATATTTTTTCTTCTATAATCTAATTTGTTTCGGCACTTAACTGAATAATATTATATGGGATATCTTTAATTAGTAGTGTAGTCGTTCTCCATGGAATATGCCCTAGACGGATTAATATTCGAATTTTACACTTTATATATGCACATAATTGTTTGTAATATATATATATATATATAGAGAGCGCGCGGATCAAATAAGAACACTTTCTTAGGTGAGAAATAAGAACAAATCTGGACCCTTGATTTTTGTTGATCTACGGTCCAGATTTAACCGTGCATTTAATTACCCTAATTTATGCATTTAAATGCTAATGCATTAAGTTATTGTAGTTTATGCATTAAAATATTTATGCATTTAGTTTCTGCATTTTATGCATCTCCGATGTAATAAAAATGCATTGTTCTTACGTTCTTATATAAGATGTGTTCTTACCAGTTTCTTATGTTCTTATATAAGATGTGTTCTTAGCAGATCCGCTCCATATATATATATATATATATATATATGTTTGTATTTTGCTCAGTTAATATACACGAATAAATCATCCATATATGGATGGACTCTTATCCACATTCATAAAATTTTGGTGGCCTACGCAAATTTGATAACTACAGGATTAGAAATGATTAAATGTCACATCTCTCTCTCTCTCTCCCTCTCCCTCTTCTCTCCCCACTGCACTTTTCATTTAGTTTAGTGCATCATTAACATTAATTAACTCATAATCAACGGTTTTTCCCCCTAATCATAGCTCCAATTCACCACTTTATCACCAGTAGACAAAATGTAAGGCAACAAAATGCAGCTTTAATATAGTGATAGCGTTCTAAAATACGTTGGATTTGTTGTTGATTTGTCATTATAAAAATGTTAGTCAGCTTAATCAGTAATTAATTAATTTTTATTGGCTGTGTATGTTTTGATAACCGACAACTATATGTAACAAAAGTTCATGGGACGGAATAAAATTAATAATTTTACATGATTCAAAAGGTACAAATTTTAGACTATAATTTTTTTTTTTTTAGAATTATAAGGTATATATATAATCTAATCAAACACTACACCACCATATAGGTAGGACCTCTACACCACATAAATGTGGGACCACTACACCACCAAACAAGGTGGGAAATATACTACACCGCACGCAGGAGGGGTTGAACCCAAGACCTCTCGCTAAGGAGAGTCTTGTGGTGCCTCAACTAGCCCTATAAAAAGTTGCATGTCTAACAAAAATACATTCAATTCATGAGATCCACACCGACCCCTTCGAAAACGGAACACATTTAAATGGTGCTAATATGTGTCAAACTCGAATGTAAGTTCTATTTTTGAAAAATATGACTATTTTAAGTGTAAAGGTGTGAAATTCAAGTAAAATTTATATAATATGAAGAAGGATATTAGCATGTATGATAGATTCATATCATTATTTATTTTATTATATAGTATAAATTCTACGGAGATTTCAGACTTCTGATATATTTATCCCCTACCAAAAAAAGATGACTCTCTCTTTATATCTAGGTCGAAAGCGTAAAAGTAGAATTATTCCTCTCTTTTTATTTCATCATCAATATATAAGTAGCAAAATTGAAAGATATTATGGACTAGATTAGGATATTAATTATATAGTTTTTGGATATATTATTAATTAATAATTGGACTATTTGATTAATTAATTGGAGAACAAAAGAAAAGCCCGGCCCATATTACCTAGGGTAATAGACGATTTAATTCCTATAAGAATAGGAATTCTGTTTCTTTTGTTTGTGACTTTACGGATTGTTATTCTCCACTCCTAAAACTAGGGTTAGTTCTTAGAGAATTATTAGTAGGCACTAAAGATTCGATTCGGAGAATTCCTAGCGTTCTTGGATCGAGATCATCACCGTGGAATTGTTCCTGCATCAGATCGACACAACACGTGGATACCATAGTAGTGGATTCGATTGCAGGTGAACGAGATCCGAGAACATATTGATAAACTACACAACAAGTAAGTTCTCTAATTGTTGTGTTCTATAGCAAAATCTCTAAGCATGAATCTAATTGTAGATCTAGATATGTTTCCTGATAATTAATTCCGCTGCGTATCATTAGATGATGTCAGGAAAACCCAACAGTGGTATCAGAGCTCGGGGCTCGATTTATAATTATTTTCGTGTACTAATTAATTTATGGGTTAACGATATAATTGTTCGAGTTCTGGGAATTCTGAAAATTGGAAGTCGGTATTAATCTGATCATGGGTTAAATTTGATTTGATCATGACTTATTTTATAATTCATGAAATTGGAACAACTTGGTCAAAATTAGCTGCAAAAGTTTGCTGTAATATGTCTTCAATTTTAAATTGGGACTTACTGCTGCTCGTCGTTTGACGGCGATGCGAGGCGAAGGCGACCGAGCATATGGTGCTCACCGCCGTGGCTTCAGCGTAATTCAGCGAATAGAGGGGCGGCGTTTGACGCCGCTGATTTATGTTCCTCCGTTCGCTGCTGCCCGGTCCCAAAGGAGACAACAACGGCTGGTCGGGGCTCGCCTCTGTGCTGCGCCCGACAGCCCGCTGTCGCCGGAGGCAGAGGGGCAATCGTTGCTAGTCACTGCCGTCCTTCGGATTTTCTACCGCTGCCGCTGCTGTAATTTCGAGGGGCGCTAGACGCCCCCACCTTGGGTTGCGACTGCAGCAACTATCCGACACCAAAAAGGTGACAACGGGCTATCGGGGCTTGCCTTGTGCTGCGCTCGACAGCCCACCGTTGCCGGCGTCAGAGGGGCGGTCGACCTTAGGTGTTGCTGCACTTCGGGTATGCTGCTGCTGCCGTTGCTTGTTATTATGGCCGCTACCATCCTCGACCATCATCGCGGTTGCCAGCTCCTAGCGAGACAACGACGGACTGCTCGGGGCTTGGCATGCCTCTGTGCTGTGCCCGATGGATTGTCGTCGCCGGCAGAAGAGATATGGCCGGTGGTAAGCACCGCCGCTCTTGAGATGCGATTGTTGCTGCTAATTTTGATAGAGATGGGTTAGCTGCGTAGGGCAGCAGTTGGACCGGGTTTGGCCCGCTTCCGAGTCTGACTCGGTTTCACCAATTAAATTTTTATATTTATTATTTTAGAAATAATAATATAATATGATTAATTTTATATTAATTTGGAATTAATATAATAATCCATCTTGATTAAAAATGAGTGTGTTAATTGGATTAATACTATATATCTATTATTTTTTGAAATAATAGTATTAATTTTAAACTCATATTAATTTAGAATTAATATGAATAGAAACTCATTTTATTAAAGGAGAAATTTATTAATTAGATTAATGAATTTTACTTGTAAATTCATTGTTATTATTTTGAAATAATAACGTTAAATTTATCTTATATTAATTTGAAATTGATATAAAATCCTTTAACCCAATTTCGATCAGATTGATTGCATTAATTGGATTAATGTCTATCTATTATTTTTGAAATAATAGTATTAAATCTATGTTTATATTAATTTGGAATTAATATAAATGATTTAACCCATATTTTAATTAGAGAATAAATTTTTAATTGGATTAATGAATTTTATTCGTAGAGATTTATGTGCTATTTTATGTGATAAGCATGTTATTTGATTTTATGCTTATTTTTATAACTATAGTAGTTAGAGACCGCTTTTATGCTTGGGTAGGCGGCACCCTGTACTTGTAGTCCGCGTTACTATGTCTGGGTAGGCGGCGCCCAATATATGTGGTCCGCATTCATATGCCTGGGTAGGCGGCACCCAGTAATTGTTTGACAATTTGTATCACATAATTATCCCCATTTTAAAATACAAGTCTTATTTGGAATAATATGCGTCGTCCATTATAATTGATTGAGTGCAAAAACCTTTTCGACCAAGAGTATTTACACCAAAGTGTTTGCTCTAGTCTACAAGGCTAAGGCTTAATCATAGGTGCATGGTTGGCATCGTGTAATGGGGTTGACTTGCTTAGATCAGTTTGGAGCCAAAGTGTCCAAAATAATTTAAGGGCGCAGATTAATTGGATTAATCAGCCAGGAATTGCGAAACTGTTGTTGCAATTGGCTTAGAGGCCTACTAGGTGATATTATTGCAGTCATCAGCCAAAGCAGAGGCTGTGATAATATAGACCTGGATCTTGGTCCACTAAGATTTATAATTGATATATAAATCCGTATTCTGCGTTTGGGGTCGCATGATATGTCAAAATTAGTGGGAGCTAATCAATACAAAAGGCCTTGTTTGATTAGTGATACAAATGTGATCGTTTTGTTTACTATGTTCTAATTTGCTTATCTTTTATTTATTGATCAGAAAATGTCGAACTTGTCTTTGAAATGCTTTTTGGAGACCAATAAGTTGATTGGGTCGAACTTTTCGGATTGGCTCCTAAACTTGTGTTTGGTACTAAGGCAGCATAAGATTGAATATGTCTTGGACAAATCAATCGGTGTCATTCCTAATAAGAATTCTTCTGAGTATGCATCGTTTGACGAAGTTGCTTATAAGAAACATCAGGATGATATGATCATAGTTCATTGGGTTATGACTTCCTCCATGACTGCGGAGTTACAGAGGAAATATGAACTCATGCAACCTTATGAGATGCTTAAACACTTGGAGAGCTTGTATGCTTCACAGGCTCAAACCACGGAGTTACAGAGGCAACATGATCTCATCATGCTTCCTTATGAGATTCTTAGAGATCTCTCCAAGTGTAAACTTCATGAAGGGAGCAATGTTTCAGATAATGTTCTGAAGATGATTGAATTGATTGAGAGGTTAGCTGCGCTTGGAACGCAACTACCCATGAACATCTCAGTCAGTATGATTTTGCAGTCTTTGCCTGATTCGTTTGAAAATTTCATAGTGAATTTCAATAGTAACGGTATTAAGGCAAGTCTGTCAGAGCTTCATAACATGTTGGTGACTTACGAGTCTTCCACCTCTAAGGGAAAAACTGTGCTCATGGTGAGCTCTTCTGTCGAATCTTCCAACTCTAAAGAGAAGAATGAACAGAAGAATGCTACAGTTTTAAAGCTTAAAGATGGAGCTGAAATGAACAAAGATGATCAAGAGGAATTGGATGATGATGATCCTAAGACCTATACCGAAGCGGTATCAGGCACCGATTCAGAGATGTGGCTTGTTGCCTTAAAATCTGAAATGGACTCAATGGTCTTTAATCAAGTCTGGGAATTGACTGAAGACTTGCCAGATGGGATAGAGCCCATAGGTTGTAAACGGATCTTCAAAAGGAAGAGAGACTGTGCAAAGGTCAAGGCACAAGGTGTCTCGACTGCGAGCTCAGGTACGTTTGTCATTGAGACAAATATGTCTATTACTCACATTATTGAGTATTGGATACTAATTGTGGTTGACACATTTGTAAAAAAAAATGTGTAGGAGCCAAGTGATTAGCAAGAAAGTAAAACCCGATGAAGTCAATCTACGTGGGGGATATGGAGCAAGTATTGCTGCCGAGTGCGTAGAGACTTATAGATTAGATCTTCATTCGGGAAATAGACTTATTTTATTGGATTATTATTTTGTTTGAAGAATATTATTTCTATTCCGTTGTAGACATGGATGTTTTGATTTTCCAATTTGGAAACATATTTTGTTCAATTTTATTGAATGAAATTGTTTATGGAAATGCATCTTTGGTGAATAGATTATATATTCTTGATTGTGAACAAAATATTCTCAATGTGCAAGACAAACGACCTAAGCAAGGTAATACGAATAATATTATTTATCTTTAGCAATGTTGGCTTGGCTCTATTAATGGAACATAAATTGCAAGATTGAGAAAATTAGATTATCTCACATCATTTGATTTTGAATCTTATGGTGCTTGTGAATTTTAATCTTAAAGTAAGATGACCAATTGGCCAATTTCTAGGAAATGATTGCGAGCTAAAGATGTGCTAGAGTTGGTCCACACAGATGTGTGTGGATCATTCTCGACTCAAGCACGATTTGATTATTCGTACTTCATAACTTTTACTATGATTTCTCAAGATAAGAATATGTGTATCTTATGAAATACAAATTCGAGATTTTGAGAAATTTAAGAAGTTCAAGTTAGAAGTCGAGAAATAACTTGACAAGAGTATTATGACTCTTCGATCGGATCGTAAAGAAGAATACTTTAGTCAAGAATTATCGATTACTCGGAATCACATGGAGTCCATGTCATAATGGACATCTTTAGGGACACCTGAATTGAATGGGTATCCGAAAGAGAAATTTGAACTTTATTTGATATAGTTCGATCCATGATGAATTTAAAGTCTCCTTACATTCCTTTGGAATTATGCCTTACTTACTGATACTCACATTCTGAATAGGGTTCATTCTAAATCAGTCGAAAATATCATAAAAGTTATGGTACGGCAAGAGGCCGAATCTTGGACATATATATACCTGGGGTTGTCTTGTATCTTTCAAGAAGATAATGACTGATAAGTTGGAATTCAAGAGTGAAAATATTATTTTGTGGGATATTTTCGGGAAAATAAAGGATATTGTATCTACTTTCCTAGAGATCACAAGGTGATAGTTACTAGGAATGCGATGTTTCTTGAAGACATTTTGTCTACAAGTAACAAGGTCGTAGTGTAGTAGATCTTAAAGAGATTCAAGAACCACAAGAAAATATTGAGGCTGAAATCTTGTTTAATGACGTAGACAAGAATTCAGTGGGAGTATTTGATGAACTTCTGAATAAAGGTTTGTTCAGACAACCTTTAGACAGTGGGAGTCATCAAAGAAAAGATGACACGATAGTCGTATCATTCTCACCTTAAGAAAGTCATGAAAATGAAATTCTTGAGGACTCTCACGGTGTTGGATGTTCTAACACACAAGAGTCTCACCACATTCAGAACAAACGCAAGACCAACTCAATAAATCTTAGAGAAATCATTGTGTTCCTGAAAGACTCAATCTATTGGTTCAGAACCAAAATGATAGAGAATTGTTGGAAACAACGGATGAGTTGAAATGTTTGTTTTGACAAAACTATCAAATCGTTTGATTTTGTCAGAAACAATAAGGATCCTTGAGTTTATGGTAAACACAAGAATAAGAATATAGTTTTCATTATCATATATGTTGTGAACATATTGATTGTGAAACAAGAATTCTTATGATGCAATCCGTGAAAAATTAATTGTCAAGCTCCTTCATGGTGAACGACTTGAATTGTCTTTCTAATGACAAAGCTTTGAATACATGAACATGACAAGCTAGTTGAGTTATGTATGTCGTGACAAGCTTTAGGCCATATGTGGCCTATGCACTTAGTATTTCTGATCAGATAAATAAAAGAGAGGGGCAATGAGAAATTAGAATGAGTACCCATTGTTGATAACCTAGTCAATCCATTAACCAAGTCATTTTGAATACTTGGGTATTAGATATGTTGGTGATTGTCTCTAGGTAAGTGGGAGCTATAAGTTTGTATGTCTTAGAAACAATTTTGTATTGAGACATTCATACTTGATCACATTTATATGATTTCGATTATCTTATAGGCTCGTACATTTATTGGAATAATTAATTTTGATTGTTTGTTATTATTCTTATATTTATTCCCATGAGTTAATACTGTCATTAATGGTGTGAGACATTAATGATATAGTTTAACTTTAAAAATGCCCCGACCAAAGATCATCAAAATTGGGATATTGATGATATGTTATAGGTTGGCATGTGGTCTGCATCACATTCTTAGAGAATGTAGTGGGTCTCACGACTACGAGATATTAGATACTCGTGATGGGCACATGGATACTTTGGAGAGTATTGGTATACCCTACTATTAAACCATTTGTTCTAGTGTCTATGGTTTATTAGTATGTGGAGTATGTGATAGTCCTTTGACTTGAGGTCATTATTCGTTTTATTTGTTAAATGGTGTACTTTGACCAAGTACAAAGCTTGCACTCCAAAAGGGGTAGATACGGCTTGTGTTGGGTACATTATGAGGTAAATGAAAATGGTAGTTGAGCCAAGAATAGGATTCATTCCTCGATTAGAATTTCGAGAGAACACTCAGTTTCTCTATAATATTTGACCATTAAGTCACTGGCCAGTGCAGATGATATATTCGATTAAAGTAATCGAATATGATCGTATGGGTCAATTAATAAAGATGAGATAAAGTGATTAAGCTATTTGGATAGACACATGGCAGATCCTAGGCTTAATCGAGTGGTTCGTGAATGAAAGGATATTATATAAACTTCATATAAAGGTTAAGTTTGCTGAATCCGTGTAAACGTTCTTCATATATCGAGTTCACTATACAACGCCGTCTAGGAGTTTTGTATAGACTTTAATTTGATTATCGTCGATAATGGAGGCCTATAGGGTCACACAATATGTGTTTTGTTGATTTGCTCAAGGGTGCAAAATTAGTGCATTATGATTATATCTAATGCTAGTCCAAGTGGGAGATTGAAAGATATTATGGACTAGATTAGGATATTAATTATATAGTTTTGGGATATATTAATTAATTAATAGTTGGACTATTTGATTAATTAATTGGAGAACAAAAGAAAAGCCCGGCCCATATTACCTAGGGTAATAGACGGTTTAATTCCTATAAGAATAGGAATTCTGTTTCTTTTGTTTGTGACTTTACGGATTGTTATTCTCCACTCCTAAAACTAGGGTTAGTTCTTAGAGAATTATTAGTAGGCACTAAAGATGCGATTCGGAGAATTCCTAGCGTTCTTGAATCGAGATCATCACCGTGGAATTGTTCCTGCATCAGTTCGACACAACACGTGGATACCATAGTAGTGGATTCGATTGCAGGTGAATGAGATCCGAGAACATATTGATAAACTACACAACAAGTAAGTTCTCTAATTGTTGTGTTCTATAGCAAAATCTCTAAGCATGAATCTAATTGTAGATCTAGATCTGTTTCCTAATAATTAATTCCGCTGCGTATCATTAGATGATGTCAGGAAAACCCAACAAAAATCTCATTTACTCTGGGAAGAGTAAAATGATAAAAAGTGGTAGGTCCCATAATATTTGAAGAGTTAATCATTTTTATTTTTTGAATAAAATCTTATTATTAAAAAAGATGAAAAAGAAAAGCGAGACCTTACCATCGGAACGGAAGAAGTATAATTTAGGGCTGCTTATTCGGTTAACCGAACCGAAAATTCGGTTAACCGACACCGAATAAGCCCGAAATCGATAACCGTAACCGACCCGATTCGGTTAATCGATAATCGACCGGTTATTTAACCGGTTAACCGGTTTTTATAAATAAAAAAATCAACCGGTTAGTCGGTTAATCGGGTAACCGACCGGTTACTTTAACCGATTAACCGAGAAATAACCGAAATTAATTAATATATAATTTAATAATACAATTAATTAATATATAATTTAATAATACAATTAATTAATATATAATTTAATAATTTATAAGTTATAACCGGTTACTCGGTTAACCGGTTGGTTATCGGTTAATAACCGATAACCGAGTAACCAAAAACTTACTAACCGAAACCGTAACCGAAACCGAAACCGATGACACCGGTTATCGGGTAACCGAACCCGACCGGTTATCACCGATTTCGATTATTAACCGAATTTTCGTAACCGTTTAAGCACCCCTAGTATAATTATAGTTCACGTTATTAATAGTTAGCAAAGTGCAATTGGGAGGATGATGTGAGTCAGCAAAGTCTCGAGGCCACAAACGGATTCAGTCCAATCCAAAATACACGTCGGATTATGTCAGCATACACACAACTTTTTTTAGTATTTTGTGTGTTCAAATGTGGAGGGATTCAAGTTTATTTTATTTTATATTTGAAAGAAACATTCGTATTGTGAATATATATATATATATATATATATATATATAAACATGATTGGATAAGATTTAAAAAAGGGGGTATGGTGTGTTTTTTAGGGATACACATTAATCCACAATAAATAAAAAGAAGAAGATCTTACGAAATGGAAGAGCTTTCCAGAAAAGGGCAGCACTCCAGGTTGATCTTTGAGATGGAGAAGAGTTATACACAGCGGAATTTTTTTTTTTTTTATACTGTGATATATTATATGAACTAGGAAGGAATAACTATCTGCTAAAAACTAAGAAGAGGAGAGTTTATAAACTCATTCTTGATTTAGAATAAAAGAGGGTTGTATTTTTCTTTGGTGTGTTTACAATGAAAGAGCAATGCTCTTTTTATAGCCAAAAATTGGCCGACAATTCCAATCTATCCTATAAATAAAAGTTAAGCTAGCTAGTCTAAAAAACCACAAAGTCTTACAAGTAATTATCAAAGAAAAGACTAAAAAAGAAAAGAAAAGACTACAAAAGAAAATAAAGCCGGTAATTGTGGCCAAATAACAATAATCGTGGCCAAAAAAATCAAAAAGTAAAAAAAAACTTTTTGACAAATGTCAGTGACAATTGATAAATTTTCGTCATTGCATTCGTCATATCCTTTCTAGAAATCCCTGTGAGTCTGGAATTTCTTCGTCATTTTCTGTATCACTTTCTTGATGAAGAGCAAACACTTCTTCAGTATTGATGATGTGTTCTTCGTCTTCTAATTTTTCGCCTTCACCGCTGAATGGTAAAAGCATTTTCCAATTTTCTGTCCCAAAGATTTGGGTGAAATGTCCTTCTCCAAAGAGTTTGTACTGGTTCCAGAAAATTAGTTCGAAACCCATATTTTCTTGATAGTATTCATACACCTTGGAATTTTCAATTTCCTTGAAATGAAATGATGTTGAATCATGATTTCTTAATCTGTCTTTTTCTTCCATAAAAATCCTCTTTCTGCTTGGCACATAAGAGCCATTTATAACTTGTGGAAGAGAGGATATAATTTTACAGAATACCTTGCCTTTTAGGGATTTTGATGCAATATTCCCTCCTATAAGCAAGAATTTTTCTCCCAATTTTTCCAAAATGTCTTCAATTTTTGAGCCTTCTTCTTCAAGACGGAACTCAATAAAATCAACCATGCCATTATGATAAAATTTTAAAATGTTTTCACAATTCATGTCTGTTGAATTTAGGTCAACTTGGAGTTTGAAAAGTCCAGGGACTCCATCTGGAAATTCTTGAGAATCAAAGTAGTATGTTGACTTTTGTACTACTTTTACTCCTTCGAAATAAATTTCTCCAAAAATAATTTTTACCAATTTCTTTTGGAGATTTTCAAAATCCTTTAATATTCCTTCCAAGGCCTTTGTTGAAATTATTTGTTCCAATTCAGGAACTCTGACTAAAAGTGGTTTTAAGACCTCTTGGTAAGGGAGATCAAGCACTCTTGCCTTGAAATTTTTGAATTTTCTTTGGGGAATAGAATTCTTTTTCATTTCAAAATCTTTGATCTCAGTGTTCAGGGAAAAAAATTTTGAATTAAGGTTTGAGATCCCTTTTTCCATTGTAAAAATTGTTTGGTCCTTGAATTTTAGGGCCTCAACATTCTCTTGAATTTTTGGATTGGCGAGAGAAAGTTGACTTTGTAAATCAAAAATTTGTTTTTCTAATTTTTGAATTATCTCGGATTGAGCTAAAATTACCCCACTTGAGTTTTCTTCTACAATTTGTGAAAAACTTTTGACTTCTTCGGGTTCAATGAAAAAGTTTAACCCTAAAGAATCTCTAGCATTATCTAAAGCTTCTTTAAAGGTATAATATCCTTTAAAAACAGGGTTTTGACTTCGATGTGGGCTTTCTGATCTTCTAATTAATTTTTGTTCTAACATTTCTGGAATTTGTTTTTTAAATTCTTCTCTATCAAGTGGAGAATATTCTATATTTGCTGTAATAATCCTTATATCAGGATTTTTAATTTTTTGTTTTATTAAATAGTTTACTTTTGTCTTGGTAATGTCTTCACCTATTAATCCTATTTTTTCAAGTCTTTGAATTATAGGGTAATTTATGCTCTTTGTAATATTTGGTCCTTTTTCTAATTCGTGACCTAAAAAATTTCCTAAATAAAACATTGTTTCATTTTCTATTTTATTTATCCTGTGACTTTCTTTATTTTGAGATTTTTTGAAAAAATCTAATTCACCAGTTCCACCACGCTTTCGAGCGAACTCTGATGTCTGACTATATCTGTTTGTAGGAAAACTATAAACTTGTTTACTAAGAGTAATATGGTTTTTTGCTATTGTAATTGATCCATTTAAACTTGTAACAAAGTTTAATCCTAACAGAAAATCTTCTGATTTTACAGATTCTGGATTAATAATAACCTATGGTAATTCATATTTAGAACTAAAATTTCCTGCAAAGTCTAGGAATTGAATTCCTAATGCTTCAACTTGGTGTGTTATTTTAATAATTCTATTTTCAACAGTTCTTGTTTCTATATTATAAGTTAATTTTTTATGATACTTTTTTGGGATTAGACTATATCCTATTAAACTTTTAGTACTTCCAGTATCAAGTGTGGCTGCTAATGGTATATAAGTATTTTGATCTAGCCAAACTCTGCAATGTAGAGTTATTAAATTAGAAATTCCTTTATTAATACTTTCAAGACTTTTATTATTTATTGAAATGACTTCCTGTTTTTCTTCAATATGTTGTGATATTTTACTACATTCGGTTTCTTCATCTGTTATAAGTATATTTTTTCTTTTATCAATTTTTTCTTCTAATAAATTATTCTTAAATTCTAATAGTTGTATTTTTTTGGTTTATGAGTTCAATAGCTAACTCATGTTTATTTATTCTTTCTTTATAAAAATTTAATTTTTCATCCTGTTCTATTATATTTGTTGTTCTTCCTTCTAATTCAGTGTTAATTTTAAAAATTTCATGTATACATAGGAAGCATATTTCTTTAAAACATTTATTACATTGATATCTTTTATCAATAGCTGGGAATAATTTACAAATGAAACAACTAATATGATTATTTCCTTTAAATCTTATCCAATCATGTTGACATTCTGTTTCTGTATTCATATATGTGTAAGTTATTTGTGATTTTTCTTCTTCACTAAATATACTATATACTGAATCATTTTCTGAGTCGGTTTTAATTTATTCTATTTCAAAATCTCCTATTTGTTCAACTAGATTGTTTCTTTCTCTACTTTTATTATCTTTATTCTTATCCGGACATCTATTTGCTAAATGTTTTGGATCCCCACAAATAAAACATCTACAAGTTCTATTTTGTGGTTTTCTAACATATTTATTTTTATCATAATTTTTATTTTTATCAAAACTAGTACTTTTTCTAATATGTTTATATTTTTTAGGTTTTTCATAATATCCATATGCCTGTGGTGTATAAATTGCTGTTTTACAAAAAGCTCATGCTTGATTTTTAATTTGTTCTTGCATGACAGCTTCTTTGCACTTTTCTTCTAATTTATGAAAAACAAAAGTGTTGGGAAAATTATAAGGTTTCGATTTGATACCAAAACCCAACTGATTCTCCAACTGAATAGATGATTGCGTCAACCTAAATAGTGTTTTCCAGCTCGCCTGTTTGAGCTTTAGATTTTCTAGGCTTACAGGTTAAGGAAGCGGAAGACAGCAGTCGACCGAGCTGTGTTTACAGCTGGAGTCAGCTAGCAAAAGACAGCAGTCGACCCAGCTGTGTTCACAGCTGGAGTCAGCTAGCAAAAGACAGCAGGCGTCAACCTTCAGCTGAGTGATCCAGCAGAGCCTGATCAAGCTGAAGAGAATTCGAGCTGAGTTCAAAACACGGTAGTCCAATATACAGAACAAAGGAACTATCTCTGAAGACTCCACTTCAAGACAGTCCAGCTCTGAATTCAAAAGCCAGCACTAAAGGCAGAAGATCCCGGAATCAGAGGAAGTCAACCTACCTCGACCAATAAGGGATTGCCAAGTCAGCATCCTAGACTTCAGAACCTAGGATGTGACACAAATGAAGACAGGTACAGATACGCCCAACGGCAGATCTTGTATTTAAGAAGAGTAGGTAAGATTCAAACGGCTCCTCCAACGGCTAGTCTTGAATCTCTACCTATATAAACCCGTCTTCAACCTCAGGATCATATACGAAAAACTCTCTACAAGCTTTCATTATCTGAAATCTTTATTCTTTCCAAAGCTCTCAAGCAGTTCTAGATAGATCAAAGAACACTTTATCTTAAAGTATTTCTAGTTAAGAAACTGCTTAGTTTTTCGTCTGTTCCCTAGGCCAAACTCATTGTATATCTTTAGCCTAGATTTCGAACGAGTTCATCATACTCTAAAGTTCTTAATTGAAAGAACTCGTTCATAGTTGGAACCCCATACCCAAACCCAAACCCAGAAAGGTTAGGTAAAGGTACGCTTGCTCGAAGCGCGTAATTCGAGTGGATAGGTTCCTCAGTACCCGGAAACTGAAGGTATAGGCTTGACAGTGCCCGCAAACTGTTGGAACACAGCTCGGGTTAGAGTTGTGAAGTTGCTTGGTACTTGGAAACCAAGTGGTAGTGGATTACCAGTGAACCTGGTCGTGGACGTAGGAGGTGTTACTCCGAACCACGTAAAAACTCGTGATGGTCCCGGAACGAGGTCTTCGGTGTAGAGGGGGGGTGAATACACCGAAGAGGGATTTTTGAAATCTTTTATCAAGTTAAATCGGAGTTGAGTGAGAGCTCAGTTAAGAGTTCAACTGACTTCTAAAGAAGATGGTCAGCTGGACTTATAACTTAGCTGGCTGTGCGGAATGTGGTGGAAAGAAAAACTTAGCTCGTTCCTTTTACAAAAGCTCAGAAAAACTTAGTTTCAGTTTTCAGTTTAAGCAGGTTTGAGAAAAATGCGGTAGGTACAGGTCACACAGCCAGAAAGATGAAGCTTTGAAAACTTGTGCTGTGCAAATGCAGTTAGTTCTTTTTGAAATAGAAATAAAACAAAGACTGAATAAAGCAATAAAGAACACAGAATTTTAACGTGGTTCGGAGAGTAAACTCCTACGTCCACGACCAGGTTTTAGCTGGTAAATCCACTAAGGATGACCACTTGGTTTACGAGTACCAAGCAACTTCGCAGCTCTTCTTCGAGCTGTGTTCTAACGATTACGGAGCCTTTGTAGAAGCCTCGAACCTTTTCGGTTTTCGGGTGCGGAATAACCTTACACTCGAATTTCGCGCTTCGAGAGGGCGTAACCTTGACCTAACCTTTTAAGGTAAAGGAGGGTTTTGGGTTTCCAACTTTGAACGAGTTCTTACAATGAAGAACTTTGAAAGATGAACTCGTTCAGATCTAGGCTTTGGATTTACAATTATTACAGCCTATTGATCAGACGAAAAACTAAAGCAGTTTCTGAAATTGAACACTTAATAAATTAAGTGCTCTTTTAAAGAGTTAGACAACTGCTGGAGAGCTTTTTAATATACTTGAGAGATTCGTAAAAGTTGTAAGCTTGCGGGGAGTTTTTCGTGTCGATTCGAGGTTGAAGGCGGTATTTATAGGTAGAGATTCAAACTAGCCGTTGGAGGACCCGTTTGAATCTTACCTACTCTACGATACGTCGATCTGCCGTTGAGTGTATCTTCACTGTCTTCATCATTGTGTCGGATCCTAGGTTCGCCTTTCTAGGATGCCGAGTTGTCAATCCCTTATTGGTCGAGGTATATTGACTTCCTCTCGAAACCGGGATTTCGTCTTTTGAGCTTGACTTTGAATTCGATTTGGATGGGTAAGCCGACTTGAAGTGACGTCTTCGCAGTTAGTTCCCTTTGTGGTCGGCTCGGTTGTCTTTCTTAGACTTTGATGCGGCTCAATTTATTACGCTCGGTTGGATCTCCTTGGCGGATCCATTCTTCGCTTCTTGAGTCGGTCGACTCGGCTCGATTCTGAGCTTTGTTCGGCTAAGAGATCTTTCGGTGACTTTGGGTCAGTGATTACTCACTTGGGTCTTCTTGTCTTCGGCTTCCAAAACTGTGAACTTAGAAAATCTAAGGCTCAAATAAGTGAAATTTGGAAAACTTAACTTAGGTTTGTACAAATATCTACTAGGTTGGAGAACAGTTGGGTTTTGGAATCAAATCAAAACATTAGAATTTTCCCAACAATTTCCCCCTTTTTGATGATGCCAAAACCTAACTTGAGAAAAACAACCTGCTTCCCCCTAAATGAGAAAGTGGGTTTAAAAGATTTCAGAAGAAGGTTAAATTCAGAGTTCAGTGCCTGGACAAAGAGTTATTGTCATCAGGGTGAGCTTGAGAGCAAAATATTTCAGTTTTATTAATCCACAAAAGATGATTACAAAAGTTACAGGATTAATGAACTGAAAACAAACAAAATTAAATCCCAGTAAGCTGGGTCTTCATCTCTGCTGCTTCTGCTGATTCTTCAGACGATCTTCTTCCAGCTGCTCATCTGTTCTCAATCTATATCGGTTAAATATCATCTGCTCCAGCTTCCTGTATTCTTCTTCGTTGTTTGCCTTGGAAATCTTCCTCATGATCGCCCATCTGTTTACTTCAGCGATAATCTTTGATTTGTCAGGAAGATTAGTTCCAAGTATCAACGGAGGCTGGATATGATACAGCTGGGGAGCAGTGAGCTGGATCTTCGCGGTATTTGCAGCGTTGAAGAATGCTTTTGCCGTCATCCTGTCTTGATGAAAAAGCTCATTTAGATGCATCATGAAAGCAATATCTGGGGGCGTATTTGGGTAAGCTCCCAGATAATAGAAATCTTCGATGAACTCAAACTTTGTATGTTCCCAGTCGTCGTTTAGCTCTTCTGGGATCCATTCATCAACTCTTCTCCAGTTCATCGGCATCTGAGACTTTTTCTTTGCAGCTCTTATGTTTGCTCTTTTCTTCTGCTGCTTCTTCTCTTCGGCATTTAGCGGACTTTCTTTCTTCTTAGCTCGTCTTGGAGGCTTTTCATCTCTTGCTTTTCTTTGAGTTACAAAGTTGCGAGCCAATGAATATCATTGAGGCTGATTCGGCGTGGCTCCGCTAGCTTTGGCAAGAGGGATGATCATTCGCTCCACTTCCCTTTCCGTCCAAATTTGGATTCCTCTCCGTCCAGCTCAAGAACAACTTCGTCAATCTCTGACTGCATCACTTGGATTTCAGCTACAGCTTTTCCTTTGCCAGTCTTTGATGTTTTTCTCTTGTCATTACCTTTCCCCTTTTTGGCATTATCAATAAGAGTGGAGGTGAGGCCACTCTTGTCTCGTTCATTTGGGCCAAGGCTTTGTCAATGTCAGTGATTTTTGTTGAGTTGTCTGCTGTGACTATGTTGGTATCTTTGTCTTCTTCTTCTGCTTTGAACTGATTGTCCAGCTCCTTGTAAAGATTGAACAGCTGGTGGATGTCAGTTCTGAAGGAGAGAGTTTGCTGTTGGAGAGCGTCCAGCTGGCTGGATAAATCGATGACGCGGCTTTCCAGCGGAGCTTGGAGGTTTGAGATGATCTCAGGGACTCTCTTCTCTAGATGATTTGAATTATCAATACGTTGAGAAACGAGAGACTGTTTGAGATCTCTGCTGGTGCTTTCTTGCAGATTCATAGCGAATCTGTGAACGTCGTCAATGGAAAGTCCATTGCTCTGGACTTGCGACTCTATAGCTGTGATGCGCAGAAGGGTATCCACATTTGATTTGAGTCTATCCTGAAAAAGGATTTCCTCGACTTGTTTGGCAATCTCGTCCTTCATTGCATCAGAGAGCACAACAGGATCCGTCTGGGTCCCGGATTCGGCTTGCTGGGTTTTACTGCCTCGATCTCAACCAGTGAGCGAGTGTCATCGGCAATTGGACTCGTGGGGCGGCTTCGGTTGGCTCAGCTTGTTGCGACGGTTGGCTCGTCTTCAATCATCATTGCCTCAGCTGTGTTGGCAGGTACAGCTTCATTGGCAGTTTCAACTGGAACGATCCAGCTGAGGTTGCGAAGGTAGGAGTTGGCTTGAGAAATGATTTCCTCAGAAGGTGGTACTTCATCTTGTTTAACCTTCTGAATGAAGATCTGGATCAGCTCGTCTTGATGCTCAAAAGCATCCTGAAGACTTCCAAAGCCAAATGTCTCATGCGAGGCTTCTTGTGACTTTAAGCTTATCGAAAGTGAAGAACTCCACCATTTCTTCATTTGCGTACCAAGTGGCCATCTTGGTAGCCAAATAAAATTTGAAGTCGATTACGGCGACTAGAGCAGCAGGGAGGGAGGCAAGAGAGGGATAGTGTTACAGTGCGCTCTTTATTCCTTGGAGTCTGAGGTCCTCGACCCTCATGTTGTGGCGGCACGTGCAACGGCTGCAGGGAGCGAGGATTTCGATTTCCTCGGAGGAAGTAGTAGGGCTTGATGGTTCGGCTTGGTATTCATCATCCGACAAAGGAGCGTCAGTGGATGGGGCTCTTTGGGTGGTGGGTCTTTGAAAGATGGGTGGTTTCGAGTGCGAAGAGGTAGGGGAGGATTCTTGGAGAGGTACACGAGGAGGAGGAGGAAGGAGAAGAGAGTGTTGTTGAGGAGGAGATCCGGATGATGTGAGATCAAGCTGGAGCGGGTTGTGAGGATGCTTGTAGGATTTGGCGAAGTGGAATAGCATCCTGCAGGTCGGGGTGGGGGACCACTATACGTGGTTCCTCGGCTTCTCGTGAAGCAACCACGAACTCCGCTTCCTTGATCTGTCTTTGGAGGAGGAATCTGGAGTTGTCTCCTCGACGGCGATCTCCATTCGGTTCCGGTGGCTTATCGGTGGCTTCTCTTGTCTCCTCGGTAGCTTCTTGTTGCCTTAAATTTGAGCTTCTTTTTGGCGGTGGAGATCCGGTGGTGAGTTTCCTCCATTGTTTCCTTTTCCCGGTTGAGAGGAGAGGCGGTTCTTTGTTTTGCCTCCCGCATCTTCTTCTTCCCTTCGGGGCTGCTTTCTTCATCAAGTCGGGAGCCGACTCTGCTTTTCAAAAGAACTTTGGACACGGGGAACTCTTGCGTCTTTCCACTTGATTTGTCGTCCGGTGGTGTAGTGTTCTATTATGCACGCCACCTTGGTGCATAAGTAGATGGTTTCCCTGGTGAACTTGGTGAAGGTGTCATCTTCGAAGTAAATCTTCTTCGACTCCTTCTCGGCTTTCCCATGAAGTAGGAGAACCAATCCACGGGATCATTCACGAGGATGGCTATCATGGGCTTCAACTTGGGTATCTTGATCTCTCCTTGAGATCCGGCAATACCTAGGATGCACTTACGGGTCACATCCGAAGTAGTACGAATTTGGGCTTGAGCGGTAGCTTGGACATACTCGCCTGTAGGGTTCCGGCTTGAACGACGTCTTGTCCAGTTCGGCCTGGATCTCTTCTCTGGTGTAGTTGTCTGGGGAGCGGTCCCCAAGAGTTTTCAATCCGAATAGCTTGTTCAAAATCCGGTTGATGTTGATGTCGACGTCCCAGGGAGTTGTATGCCTGTCTTTTCTTTGAGTTGGAGGGTGATGTTGGAGCGGAGGCGTTCATCTCTGTTCGTCATCTCCATGAAGAACTCTGCTACTTCCCGGCGGAAGATGTTCTTCGGACGCGCCGTCGCCCATTGAAGTAGGCCTGCCTTATCGATGAGATCCAGCACCTCCTGGAACTCCGAGTTCTTGTAGTTCTTGAGAGTTAAGCAACTCTCAAAGTGCAATTTTGACATCAGGTTCTCCGATTGGTTCGCTCCCGGGGTTATCTTCTTTGGTGCCATTGTATTTCTGGATTGAAGAGTTAGAAGAATAGAAGAAACAAATTTTGCAGAGAGAGCTTGAAAAGTAAGAGCTTGTTTTGCAGAAAGATTTTAGAGAAAATAAGTAAATATGGCGACGATTTGCATATCTTTGATATATATATATATCAACCGTCTATCTTGATGAACGGTTGAGATCTTTAGATTTTAATTCAAGATCTGCGGCTGGGAGAGATTTGCGCAACACGTTAAGTGACGTGCGTATGTCGAGTGTAGGTCACGCGCGCGTGAGGTAGTCAAAACGTTCTGACTTCTGCCTCGACTTTCCCGAGCTACAGTACCCTGCATGCTTTTCATTAAATGCGATGGGATACGATTTGATGGATGGCTTATTGACGAATCCTTCTAAGGAATGTCTGTGAATTTTGAATTTAAATTCAAATAATTTATCCTTAAATAGCATATTCCTCAGGGAAATAAGTGATAGACCGCAAACCTGTCAGCTGAACTTTGTAGTCAGCTGATACCTCGGCTGTGTTTCTTTGTGTTGAGTTACTCCTTCAGTTTTAACTATCCAGCTGAGTTTGATTCCCCCTCAGCTGGTTTTCCTTCTTGAACTGAGTTCACGAAACTACTGGGTCTGGATTCTTCCATCTTGATATCCCAAAAGGTTTCAGCTGAGTCTTATTCCCCCTCAGCTGGATGAAGTTTCTTCATCAGGATTAAGCAATCCAAGCAATCCACACAGCATTTTGAATCTCGCTTCCATCAGCGGCTTTGTTAATATGTCAGCTCGTTGAATATCTGTGTGAATTTTCTCAACAATGACGTCTTTCTTTTCCACGTGATCTCTGATGAAGTGATGTCGAATGTCAACGTGTTTGCACCTTGTGTGAAGAACTGGATTTTCAGAGATTGCAATAGCACTTGAGCTATCACAGAAGATTGGAACTTGACCAGTTTTCACTTCATAGTCATCCAGCTGATGCTTCAGCCAGAGAATTTGAGAGCAGCAGCTTCCAGCTGCCATATACTCCGCTTCAGTTGTAGAGGTAGCGACACACGTCTGCTTCTTTGAAAACCATGATATCAACTTGCTTCCTAGGAACTGACATGTTCTTGAAGTTGATTTTCTGTCTAATCGATCTCCAGCATAGTCGAGTGCGAGTATCCGATCAGTACAAATTATCTTGTTGGATACCACGGCCCAACGCTACGAGTGCCTTTTAGATATTTGAGAATATTCTTGGTTGCTTGCATATGTGCCTCCTTAGGATCAACTTGAAATCGGCACATACTCCAATGCAAATGATATATACGGGCGGCGGTTTGTGAGATACGACGGGGAACCAATTATCCCTCCGTATTTCTTTGGGATCCACCGATTTTCCTTCGGTTCCGGAGTTCAATCTTCCAATTTGTATTCATAGGGATCTTCGCGTTTCTTTGGATTGAATTCCATATTTGGTGATCAAGTCTTTCACGTACTTGGATTGATTTATGAATATTCCTCCTGCTGATTGCTTGACTTGGAGTCCTAGGAAGAAACTCATTTCTCCCATCATTGACATTTGGAATTGTTTTGACATCATCTCTCCAAATCTTTCACATAAGAAAGTTGATCTTGAGCCAAAAATGATGTCGTCCACATAAATTTGAACAACTAAAATATCTTCACCTAGCTTGATGGTGAAGAGAGTTCTGTCAACTGAACCTTTCTTGAAACCTTTGGATACTAGAAATCCTGACAGAGTGTCATACCAAGCTCGAGGTGCTTGCTTCAGACCATAAAGCGCCTTCTTTAGCTTGTAAACTTTGTTTCCTTCTTCTTCAAATCCCGGGGGTTGTTCTACATAGACATCTTCTCGATTTCCCCATTCAAGAATGCACACTTCACGTCCATTTGATATACTTTGAATTTGTGATGTCTTTGCGTATGCAAGGAATAATCGATGGCTTCCAATCTTGCTACTTGGAGCAAATGACTCTTCAAAGTCTATTCCTTCTTGCTGTGTATATCCCTTGGCGACTAAGCGAGCCTTATTTCGATTATTACTCCAAGAGTATCCGGCTTGTTTTTGAATATCCATTTCGGACCTATTATTTTGACTCACTCCTGGTTTATCGACCGGTTCCGGACGCAATTTCGAGAAATTCATTCGGATTCTTCTTGCATAGCATTTGTCCAGGGCACACTCTTTAAGGCTTCGACAATTGTTTGAGGCTCTGGAACTTGAGCTACATAACATGCCATGAGAGCTGTGTCTTCGTTGAAGATGGTCAGATCTAGCTCTACTGCGACTTGAGCTTCATTATTTGCTTCTTGCGGATTTGATGTCAGGTTTTGAGCGATTGAATTTCTTGTTCTAACTCTGTCTGATGGTTCTCCAGTGATTCTTTGAAATTTGGATGATCTTCGATCCATCTTCGTCTTGTTCTAATTTCTTCTTCTAGCTCATTGATGCTCGAGGTTGCTAGGTCACGTCTTGCTTGGAGATGATCTGGAGTCGTATCCTGAGACTCGTTCTGATTTGGATTAGAGTTAGATTGATCTTGGGGCGTAGACTGAGTAAATCCAGCTGGAGAGGGAGCTGGGGAATCAGCTGGGTCTTGATTTCCGGTGGCGGTATTCCCCTTGATACGATATTGGGGATTCCTCCGGATCATCAATTTGGTTGATTTGCCTCTATTTGAATTGATTTGAGGTTCTTACGGTTCATCATCCCAAATCAATGGTTCGGCTAGATTCCGGATTCGAATTACTTGAGATCTTGTTTGAAATTTGGATCGGAGCTTGATGTTCAGTTGTGTTTCTTTGTTTGATCGACTCTGAATTCGAAGGATGTTTCATCAAAGGTGACATGAGGGGTCACTTCGACTGTTTGTGTTCTCCTGTTGAAGACTCTGTAGGCTTTACTTACAGCTGAGTAACCAAGGAATACTCCTCGATCAGTTTTGGCGTCGAACGTCTTCAGCTGGGTTTTCCCATTATTTAGGATATGGCATTTAGATCCGAAAACCTTGAAATACCCGATGAAGGGTTTCCTGTTATTCCATAGCTCGTACGGAGTCTTTCCTTGTCTTGATGTGAGTAGCGATCTATTTTGAGTGAAGCAAGCTGTGTTGATAGCTTCAGCCCAGAATTTCTTTGGAATGGCTGAGCTTGCTAACATTGAGGTAGCTACTTCTTTGAGTGTTCTGTTCCTCCTCTCTCGGCTACACCATTCTGTGAGGTGTGCGTGCGGCGAGGTTTGATGTTGTACTCCGTTCTTCTCACAATAATCATATATGGTTTCATTCGAAACTCGGTTCCTCGGTACGATCGATTGAGATAATTTTGCACTCCTTTTGAGTCGACAACCTTTCCGGCGGGGCGGCGGCTTGGATCTTGTTTCACTTTTACGGTACAGGAATGAAACCCAAGTGAATCTGGAGAAGTCATCCACTACGACCAGAGTGTATTTCCTGCCGTTGAAACTTGCTGGTGTTACTGGACCAAAAAGATCCATGTGAAGGAGTTGAAGAACTCGATCAGTTGAGGGCGTTGTCTTGAGAGAGAATGAAATCCTTGTCTGTTTTCCTTATTGACAAGCACTGCATATGTGACTCTTGTCATAAACTTGATCTGGAATTCCATTAGCGAGCTGATTTCTAGCCAGCTTGTTGATTGTCTTGAAGTTGAGATGATTCAGCCGTCTGTGCCACAGCCAGCTGACTTCATTGCTGCTTTTTGATACAAGACATGTGTACGGAAATTTCTTTGTTCCAGTCAGCAAAGTATATATTTGCTTCTCTTTTCCCTCTCAGTAATACCTGCTTGGTTTCTCTGTTTTTCACTGTACATCCCTGTGCATCGAACTTGACAGAAAAACCATTATCGCAGAATTGACTAATGGAAAGCAAGTTATGTTTTAATCCCTGTACATATGACACGTTAGATATTTTAACATTGTAGGTTTCAAATGTACCGTAACCTTTGGTGAAACCTTTGGAGTTGTCACCAAACGTTACTTGAGGACCTGGACGCTCTTCGTATTCTTGGAGTAGATGCTTTAGATGAGTCATGTGTTTTGAGCATCCATTTGTCCAAGTACCACGGTGTTCTTATTGATTCCTCTATGATGCATCTTTTTCTTGCGGCTGTCACGAAATCAAAATTTAGGTCCCCAGTTGTGATTGGGTCCTCATGGGTTAGTTAGAGATCCCTTTACGATCCATATTTGTTTGATGACTCTGATTGGATCGTTAGATCTGATAATTCTTCCAGCTGTGTCTATGAACACGTTCCTTGTGTTCTTAGTTTGACTCTGTTGGCTGGGTCTTGATCTCTGTCTTCTCCCAGCTTGATTTCTTGATAGTTCAGTTCTTTGTTGATTTCCAGCTGAGTGTGCAGCTGAGACATTTCTTTGCTTCTGTCTCTGCTGTCTAACTTGGAATCTCGGCTGGACTTGATAATCCAGCTGGTAATCATAAGACTGATATCCAGCTGGGTATCTTTTCTGATATCTCGGTTGATATCTTGCCACTTCTTTGCGATGATGCTGGTGTCGATATTGTCCATCGTCATTCCTTCGTTGTTGCTGAACCCAATGTGGTCTGATTTGAGCTTGGGGTTGCCTTACAGCTTGGCTTCTTGGACCTTGCTGTGTTTTCTGTTTCTCAGTCTTTTGTCCGGCTGGAATTGGTTTCTCTTTTGCTTTCACAAAAGTTACCTTCGTTCCGCTGGTAGTTGCAACATTTGTTAGATCCTTAGATCCATCATAACCCAATCCCGTTTTTAATGCTGCGGGTCGTTGTACGCTGATTATTTCATCCATCGTTGATGTAGCTTTGATGAGTGCTACCAGCTTTGTGGATAGTGTTTCTTCTGACCTTTTTAACTCCGGGATCTCGGTGTCTTTTTGCTCGACTCGGTGTGGATTTTTCCAAATCGTCCATCAGCTGCTTTCTCTCATAGTAAAACTCCTTCATCAGCTGATCCTGTTTGATTAACTTTTCCTTGAGCAACACTATTTCCTCGTTGAGCTGTGTAGCATCAGCTGCTTCTACCTTCAGCTCAGCATTTTCACACATTATGACATCAAGAATTTCTTGTAAATCCTTGAAGTCATTCATGACTTTCTCGCGATTCCAATCGGGTTGTCCTTCTATTCGAGAGACTGCGTAGAGTGTTCGTGTGATGGTGATGGGTTAGATATGTTACGAATTTTAGAAGTTACCTCATCATCGTCGAGTCATACATGTCTGTCCCATGAAGCAAGCATCCCGGTCTTGTTCATCACGGGCCATGAGTGCATCTTATACGAATACGAGAAGGGCATATCATCATCTATTTTGTTGCACTCGGACTCTTCATCGGCTATATATGCTCTTCTTCTGTCAGCTGCCTTTGCTTTCAGAAGATCTTTTCTTTCTTAGACGGTTTGGGACGATCCTGCTTGTAGTGTCCGTGCTCCTTGCAATTGAAGCGGCCTTATACTGTCCGTTTTGAGGTGTCGATGATTTTTCATCGAGCTCTTTGTATATTTATCTCTGTACGACTTGGCGAATTTCTTGTACTTGCCTTTCTTTGGTGTTGAGTACGTTATAATTTTTCACCAACATGGCAATCTCTTCGAGTAGCTCCTCTTTGCTCATATCCTTTTTGTCCTTCTTCTTCTTGGAGGACTCAGCTGACTTGACATGAGCTGACTTTTCAGAGTTGGCTCTGAAAGCTATTTCTTTTGGAGCTGGGGTGAGTTCTCTGTCATTACATGCCTTGAAGATTCTTCTTGAGTGATCTTCAAGTTGTATTCATTGGCCTTCAAGAGTGAGAACAACCTTTCTGTAGATAGATCACCCAAGTCACTTCGACTTTGATGAACTACCTTGTAAGTGTTCCATTCAGCTGAAAGAGCTGAAAGAACCTTTAGATTCTTTTCATTGGGTATACTTCCCGATTCGATTGTCTCTATCTCGACGACTATGTTTGAGAACCTTAGCTCCATCGCTTCAATGGACTCTTTGGCTACTGCTTGAAGTTGTCGAATTTTTGGCATGCTATTGTGAATTTGTTTTCTTTGATCTCTTCGATCCTTCGCATAGCTTGGCGAGTGTTTCCTATCTCTTTGGCTGTCTCGCACTTGATGATTTTACTCGGGTAGGCGTTTGAGGCGTTGATGAGATGGTGTTCCTTGCGAAGGTTTGTCTAGTCCGGCTTGCTTTCGCTCTTCGAAGAGTATTCTTTCTTTGGCTTGAGAGTTGGCCGGTATTCTGGTTGTCCTCCATCATGAGCGGTACAAGTTCATTTCCTTGTTTATAAATAAGGATGGGTCCGTACGAAATGACGTCCCACATCATGTCGTGATGCGCGCACGGAAGCTTTTCAATCCGAATTTCCAGATTGCATAGTCATCAAGCGAGAAGGTGGGAAGATTCCTGTTAAGATAGGAATCCATGAAGAGATGTACGTAATGCACTAGAGTGAGTTTTTCGAAAAACGGATCCGTTCGATTGACCATCGACGCGAGTTTCAAGACAAATCTCTTGATTCGAAACGACGGTCGATTGAACCACCGCTGCTCGATACCAATTGATGGTCCGGAACGAGGTCTTCGGTGTAGAGGGGGTGAATACACCGAAGAGGGATTTTGAAATCTTTTATCAAGTTAAATCGGAGTTGAGTGAGAGCTCGGTTAAGAGTTCAACCGACTTCTAAAGAAGATGGTCGAGTTTGGACTTATAACTTAGGTTGTGCGGAATGTGGTGGAAAGAAAAACTTAGCTCGTTCGCTTTTACAAAAGCTCGGAAAAACTTAGTTTCGGTTTTCGGTTTAAGCGGAGTTTGAGAAAAATGCGGTAGGTGGGTCACACGACGAGAAAGATGAAGCTTTGAAAACTTGTCTTTGTGCAAATGCGGTTAGTTCTTTTTGAAATAGAAATAAAACAAAGGCGAATAAAGCAATAAAGAACACGAATTTTAACGTGGTTCGGAGAGTAAACTCCTACGTCCACGACCGGGTTTTAGCCGGTAAATCCACTAAGGATGACCACTTGGTTTACGAGTACCAAGCAACTTCGCGGCTCTTCTTCGAGCCGTGTTCTAACGATTTACGGGCCTGTAGAAGCACGAACCTTTTCGGTTTTCGGGTGCGGAATAACCTTACACTCGAATTTCGCGCTTCGAGAGGCGTAACCTTGACCTAACCTTTTAAGGTAAAGGAGGGTTTTGGGTTTCCAACTTTGAACGAGTTCTTACAATGAAGAACTTTGAAAGATGAACTCGTTCAGATCTAGGCTTTGGATTTACAATTATTACAGCCTATTGATCAGACGAAAAACTAAAGCAGTTTCTGAAATTGAACACTTAATAAATTAAGTGCTCTTTTAAAGAGTTAGACAAGCTATTTGGAGAGCTTTTTAATATACTTGAGAGATTCAGAAAAGTTGTAAGCTTGCGGGGAGTTTTTCGTGTCTGATTCTGAGGTTGAAGACTGGTATTTATAGGTAGAGATTCAAACTAGCCGTTGGAGGACCCGTTTGAATCTTACCTACTCTCTGATCTGTCGATCTGCCGTTGAGTGTATCTTCACCTGTCTTCATCATTGTGTCAGATCCTAGGTTCGCCTTTCTAGGATGCTGAGTTGTCAATCCCTTATTGGTCGAGGTATATTGACTTCCTCTGAAACCGGGATTTCTGTCTTTTGAGCTTGACTTTGAATTCGGAAATTTGGATGGGTAAACTGACTTGAAGTGACGTCTTCAGAGTTAGTTCCCTTTGTGGTCAGCTCAGCTGTCTTTCTTAGACTTTGATGCAGCTCAAATTATTCTGCTCAGTTGGATCTCCTTGGCTGGATCCATTCTTCGCTTCTTGAGTCAGTCTGACTCAGCTCAGTTCTGGAGCTTTGTTCAGCTAAGAGATCTTTCAGCTGACTTTGGGTCCAGCTGATTACTCAGCTGGGTCTTCTTCTGTCTTCAGCTTCCAAACCTGTGAACTTAGAAAATCTAAGGCTCAAATAAGTGAGCTGGAAAACTTAACTTAGGTTTGTACAAACATCTACTAGGTTGGAGAACAGTTGGGTTTTGGAATCAAATCAAAACATTAGAATTTTCCCAACAACTCGCGTGTTTCTTACTCTCTCTCTTTACTTTCGCTTTATATTCAGCTGTGTACTAACTCCTTCATATCATTGCATATTTGTTCAAAACTGCACATACAGCTGCTCTCCAAAGACAGCTGTGTCTCTCTAAAAGTTGCACAACCTGACTAAGCTGAAAACGTTAAGTTAATATTTTCAAACTGAGTTTTTCTAAGTAACCGAGCTAAGTTTTCAAACCACCACTTTCCGCACCACCAGCTGAGTTATTTACCCAGCTGAACCTCCCCAGCTGGATCGATAACTGAGCTCACCAACTCTGTGATTTAACTTGAAAAAGTTTCGAAAAATCTATTTGGTGTATTCACCCCCCCTCTACACCAAATACCCAGCTCAGGGACCATAAAAAAGACACTCTGGGCCCAATTCCTAAATTAATAGGTTTTGGATCAAGTTTTTTCCATTCTTCATGGAGACCTTTTCCTAAATCTCCCGGTAATTTTATAAAATATTTATCACATAACTCATCTTTCATAGCCCTTCCGATTTGTGATATTATTCTAGTAAAATCTGTACTAAATTCTCTAATATATTTAAAATGTGAAATACTTAATTGTTCAAGATTTCTAATTGCAGTATCTTGAATAAATGTATTTTCTTTTGTAGGATCAACTCCTAATAATAATATTCTAATTTGACTTGTGAAATTGTAGGGATTTTCTCCTAAAGACTTAATTTGATTAATTTGTTCAGGAGCTTGATTCTTTTTACTTTGCCACAACCCTAGAGCAATTGGTCCTAGCGTTGTTTCTAAATAAGCAAACATATCTATATCTGTTCTTTTATTTGTTTCCCAATTTCTAACTACATTTTGTTCCCATATTAATATTTCATCTGGCCATAATTGAGGACTTTGTTGTTCTAATAATAACATTTCTTTACTGTATAATTTTCCAATAGGCATTCTACTTCCTTTTCCTTTATATTGAGATTCTCCTTCGTATTTTAAACTAGAGGGAGCCCAATTTTCTCTGCCTATATTATCTGTTGAACCTTGTCCTGTATGTGAAAATTCTATTTTTGGTCTTTTATATCCAGTTATAGTAGTTGCATCCATAAAATTTGCTTCTTTTTTGTAAAAATCTATTTTCATACTTTTACCATTCATTATATCACTTACTAATGGTAAATTAAATTTTTTTTCTAATTCAACATATGACTCTTCATAATTCATACTTATTTCTGTCATACATTCAATTATCATATCATCAACTTGTTCTTGTATATTTAGTTCAGTAAATTTTTTATTTATTATTTGTTCAATAGAAGTTTTTGTTTCTTCTATTTTAAAACCTGTTTCAATTTCAATTTCTGATTCATTATCTGAATAGTCATTTAATTCATTAAATTGACTGTATCCAATTAAATCAATTTGGTCATAATCTTCAGTTTCTGATTCTGATTCAGGTTCTGTATCATAAATAGGTTCTGAATTATAAATAGAATCTTCTTTTATATTTGTCATTAATGTATGATTTGTTTCTGTTTTTTCATCATCACTTTTTTCATTATCCTTTTTAATGTAATTTGTGAATCTTAAATTAAATGTTCCAGTACTTGTTTCATACATAAGACTTTTCTGTGGAACTAAAATCTTATTATCTTCATTAATACTAAAATTTTCTAATGACCAATCTAATCCAGCAAGATCTTCTGGATTGATTTTTATGGGGTCTATCATTTTTATTCCCTTACTATTTATATTTTTTACAATTCCATCTATGTTTACTTTAAAATTCATACCAGATCTATTGCTGGCTTTTCCTAAAATTCCTACACTTACAATTAGATTATTTCCTATATAACCATCATATCCTTTTGTCTGTAATCCTATTTTTAAATTTTTTAAATCATTTATATCTTTTAGTATTGCTGGTAAACAATAAAATATTGCACTGTTTTGACTCATATCTACTTCCATTCCGGAAATAGTTGTTTTTTTCATATTTGTACTCCAAGATTTATCCATTAATATTGTTAAAACTTTAGTACCTAACTCTTTTCTTCTTAATCTTTTTATTCCTATAACAACTAATCCAATATGGACAAATCGTTTTCTGGAATTTTTAATTTTTATTATTGTTTCTGGTGAGATTAAGTCTATAATTTGAGTATTTTCAACTATTCTTAGACTTTCTTCCCTACTGCTTCTTATTAATACTGTGTTAATATTCATCATGCATGTTTGATATAAAATTCTTGGATTTAAAATATCAATTTGATGATTATTGTATAATTCTAAATTTCTGTCTATATTAATTTCATCTTCAATTTGAACAATATTTTTGGAAGAATTACTTCCTGATCCTCTTGTAGTTATTCTATTTAAAAATGTATTAGAAACTATGTCATTAATATTTGACGTACTACTTCTTCCTTCTTGTATTGTTCTAGATCTTCCTATAAAGCTATTCATTTTTTAGCTTTCCAATGTTTATAAATGGGTGGAGTAATATCTTTTTAGGTCTTTCAATTGGACCTAATTCTAAATCTTTTATGGTTTTAGTTAATTTATCTAATTCTTTAGTAAAATCAAAAGGTTCTGAACTTTCTGTTTCTTTGGTTTCTTTTTTGCTGTTTTTTAATTCTGCAATTATATAACAATTTTGATCTTTTATAAAATCTAAATTTTTTTTAATTTTATAAATATAAGCCTCTCTCTCAAGACTTTTTTGTTTTAATTCTGTTAAAATTTTAATAATTTTATTATTTTCTTTTTCTAGGCCAAAGCCTAGATTTAAAACAAGATCTGTAATACTATTTAATTGATTATTTTCACTATGTAAAATATGATTAAAACCTTTTTTAAATTTACAATTAAACTTAAAATTTTCTACAGAAACACAATGATTCTCTTTTATAGAATATTCTAGATCAAGAAATTCAAGACGTTTAAGCGGATTTAGATTCATGATGAGAGTTTCTTAGTTTTTAGCTTTTAGTTACCTTCCTTTTCTAAAGATAAAACATATCCCAAATATTAAAATTGAAAGTATAAACAAAACATCAAAAGATAAAGAAACTAAAGAACACACTAACTTTTCCAATTAATATTAGTGCTTTTAAAGAAGAATAATCCTTCATTCTGGCGGGTTCTTAGTATAAGCAGGATTTATGCTAAACATAGCAACCTTGACTAAGCCTGTCCAGACCTTTTAGGCCTCAAAATCTTAAAAGCTCTGATACCAAAAAGGGGGTATGGTGTGTTTTTTAGGTATACACATTAATCCACAATAAATAAAAAGAAGAAGATCTTACGAAATGGAAGAGCTTTCCAGAAAAGGGCAGCACTCCAGGTTGATCTTTGAGATGGAGAAGAGTTAATCCATTCTTATTCGGAATATTGTAACCATCATCTATGGTGTTATCATTTAATCTTTTATAATTATAAACTATTCTTGCTTTTCCTCTTTTTAGATTTTTTCAAAAAATCTCAAAATAAAGAAAGTCACAGGATAAATAAAATAGAAAATGAAACAATGTTTTATTTAGGAAATTTTTTAGGTCACGAATTAGAAAAAGGACCAAATATTACAAAGAGCATAAATTACCCTATAATTCAAAGACTTGAAAAAATAGGATTAATAGGTGAAGACATTACCAAGACAAAAGTAAACTATTTAATAAAACAAAAAATTAAAAATCCTGATATAAGGATTATTACAGCAAATATAGAATATTCTCCACTTGATAGAGAAGAATTTAAAAAACAAATTCCAGAAATGTTAGAACAAAAATTAATTAGAAGATCAGAAAGCCCACATCGAACATCAGCTTTTATAGTTAGAAATCATTCAGAAATAAAAAGAGGAAAAGCAAGAATAGTTTATAATTATAAAAGATTAAATGATAACACCATAGATGATGGTTACAATATTCCGAATAAGGATGGATTAATTAGTTTAATCCAAAATAAAAAGATTTTTAGCAAATTTGACCTTAAATCAGGATATAATCAATTAAAATTAGAAGAATGGTTTAAACCATGGACAGTTTTTTCCTGTCCAAAGGGACATTTTGAATGGAATGTTTTGAGTTTTGGCTTAAAAAATGCTCCATCAGTTTTTCAAAGATTTATGGACTCTATATTTCTAAAATAAGAGTTCTGTCTAGTTTATATAGATGATATTCTTGTAGCAAGTAATAATATTAAAGAATATAAATACCATTTAGAAATTATTTTTAAAAAAATAGAAAAACAAGGTATTGTAATTAGTAAAAAAAAATGGAATTATTTAAAAGAAAAATATCCTTTTTAGGATTAGAAATTGGAAATGGAAAGATTGAATTACAACCACATATTGCAGAAAAACTATTAAACTTTCCAGATAAACTAGAAGGTTTAAAGCAAATTCAAGCATTCTTAGGATTGCTCAATTATGCTAGAAAATTTATACCAAACCTTAGTAAGCTTGCAGGACCTTTATATAGCAAAACTACTAAAAATGGGCAAAGAAATTTTAATATAGAAGATATTCTTTTAGTTAAGAAAATAAAAGAAGCAGTTAAAATAATTAACCCACTAGAATTACCTCTAGTAACAGATTATATTATTATAGAATGTGATGGCTCCAAAGAAGGATGGGGAGCTGTTATGTTATGCAAGAAAAATAAATATTGCCTCAAAAATGAAGAAAGAATTGCTGCATATAGTAGTGGAAATTTTGGAAAAATTGGAAGTAATTGGACTTCTTTAGACTTTGAAATACAGGCATTAATAAATTCATTAGAAAAATTCAAAATTTATTTAAATAATGAATTTACAGTAAGAACAGATTGTGAAGCAATAGTAAAATTTTTAAAAAATGATAATAGTAGAAAAGTAAATAGAACCAGATGGGTAAATTTACAAAACCTAATTCAAGGAAAAGGTTACATAATAAATTTTGAACATATAAAAGGAAAATATAATAATCTAGTTGATTTACTCTCCCGTAACATTTTTAAATATTTAAATACAGGTCATGAATCACAGAAAAGTCATCAGACCTAAAGGCAAGGAGAAAGTTGCTACAGAAAAAGTTTCTACAGACAATTCTCCAATGATAACATCTAGTGCAGAAAGTAGCCCTAAATTTTTAAAATTGGGACATACTTCTACTAGTTCTCTCTGTTCAAAATTTACACAGATGGGAAGTGATTCTCAGATTTCTCCCAGTTCAAAATTCTTACAGATGGGAAATTTTTCTTAAACTTCTCCTATTTCCAAAATTTCAACAAAGGGAGAAAAGAATTTGAAAACACACTTTCAGTTTGGATCTGTTATGCTTTCTACTCACACAGATCAAAATAAAAAATTCAAACCATACACTGGAATCGAGGTTAATCCTCAACAACAGTGTTTGTTAGATAATTTGTGGCATATTCAAACTCTTCCAAACGCCACCTATTTCAAAGTTCAAATTCTTAATGCCCTTAGTTTCTATTTTTCAGATTTAAAGGCAGAAAAGAATATTATCCCAAAAAGAAAATTTTCTCATTATGTTATTTACAGAGGTACAAACGTAGGTCTTTTTCATAATTTCGATACAGTTAGAAAACATATTACTTGTCAAAACCCTGTTTTTAAAGGATATTATACCTTTAAAGAAGCTTTAGATAATGCTAGAGATTCTTTAGGGTTAAACTTTTTCATTGAACCCGAAGAAGTCAAAAGTTTTTCACAAATTGTAGAAGAAAACCCAAGTGGGGTAATTTCAGCTCAATCCGAGATAATTCAAAAATTAGAAAAACAAAATTTTGATTTACAAAGTCAACTTTCTCTCGCCAATTAAAAAATTCAAGAGAATGTTGAGGCCCTAAAATTCAAGGACCAAACAATTTTTACAATGGAAAAATGGATCTCAAACCTTAATTCAAAATTTTTTTCCCTGAACACTGAGATCAAAGATTTTGAAATGAAAAAGGATTCTATTCCCCAAAGAAAATTCGAAAATTTCAAGGCAAGAGTGCTTGATCTCCCTTACCAAGAGGTCTTAAAACCACTTTTAGACAGAGTTCTTGAATTGGAACAAATAATTTCAACAAAGGCATTGGAAGGAATATTAAAGGATTTTGAAAATCTCCAAAAGAAATTGGTAAAAATTATTTTTGGAGAAATTCATTTCGAATGAGTAAAAGTAGTACAAAAGTCAACATACTACTTTGATTCTCAAGAATTTCCAGATGGAGTCCCTGGACTTTTCAAACTCCAAGTTGACCTAAATTCAACAGACATGAATTGTGAAAACATTTTAAAATTTTATCACAATGGGATGGTTGATTTTATTGAGTTCCGTCTTGAAGAAGAAGGCTAAAAAATTGAAGATATTTTGGAAAAATTGGGAGAAAAATTCTTGATTATAGGAGGGAATATTGCATCAAAATCCCTAAAAGGCAAGGTATTCTGTAAAATTATATCCTCTCTTCCACAAGTTATAAATGGCTCTTATGTGCCAAGCAGAAAGATGATTTTTATGGAAGAAAAAGACAGATTAAGAAATCATGATTCAACATCATTTGATTTCAAGGAAATTGAAAATTCCAAGGTGTATGAATACTATCAAGAAAATATGGGTTTCGAACTAATTTTCTGGAACCAGTACAAACTCCTTGGAGAAGGACATTTCACCCAGATCTTTGGGACAGAAAATTGGAAAATGCTTTTACCATTCAGCGGTGAAGGCGAAAAATTAGAAGACGAAGAACACATCATCAATACTGAAGAAGTGTTTGCTCTTCATCAAGAAAGTAATACAGAAAATGACGAAGAAATTCCAGAGACTCACAGGGATTTCTAGAAAGAATATGACGAATGCAATGACGAAAATTTATCAATTGTCACTGACATTTGTCAAAAAGTTTTTTTTTACTTTTTGATTTTTTTTGCCACGATTATTGTTATTTGGCCACAATTACCGGCTTTATTTTCTTTTGTAGTCTTTTCTTTTCTTTTTTAGTCTTTTCTTTGATAATTACTTGTAAGACTTTGTGGTTTTTTAGACTAGCTAGCTTAACTTTTATTTATAGGATAGATTGGAATTGTCGGCCAATTTTTGGCTATAAAAAGAGCATTGCTCTTTCATTGTAAACACACCAAAGAAAAATACAACCCTCTTTTATTCTAAATCAAGAATGAGTTTCTAAACTCTCCTCTTCTTAGTTTTTAGCAGATAGTTATTCCTTCCTAGTTCATATAATATATCACAGTATAAAAAAAAAAAAAATTCCGCTGTGTATAACTCTTCTCCATCTCAAAGATCAACCTGGAGTGCTGCCCTTTTCTGGAAAGCTCTTCCATTTCGTAAGATCTTCTTCTTTTTATTTATTGTGGATTAATGTGTATCCCTAAAAAACACACCATACCCCCTTTTTGGTATCAATTTGGCCACAATTACCGGCTTTATTTTCTTTTGTAGTCTTTTCTTTTCTTTTTTAGTCTTTTCTTTGATAATTACTTGTAAGACTTTGTGGTTTTTTAGACTAGCTAGCTTAACTTTTATTTATAGGATAGATTGGAATTGTCGGCCAATTTTTGGCTATAAAAAGAGCATTGCTCTTTCATTGTAAACACACCAAAGAAAAATACAACCCTTTTTTATTCTAAATCAAGAATGAGTTTCTAAACTCTCATCTTCTTAGTTTTTAGCAGATAGTTATTCCTTCCTAGTTCATATAATATATCTCAGTATAATATATATATATATATATATATATATATATATATTCTCCGCTGTGTATAACTCTTCTCCATCTCAAAGATCAACCTGGAGTGCTGCCCTTTTCTGGAAAGCTCTTCCATTTCGTAAGATCTTCTTCTTTTTATTTATTGTGGATTAATGTGTATCCCTAAAAAACACACCATACCCCCTTTTTGGTATCAGAGCTTTTAAGATTTTGAGGCCTAAAAGGTCTGGACAGGCTTAGTCAAGGTTGCTATGTTTAGCATAAATTTTAAAAATTTATAAGAGTTATATATATATATATATATATATATATATATATATATATATATATATAGCTTAACTTTTATAGGATAGATTGAAATTGTCGGCCAATTTTTTGGCTATAAAAAGAGCTTTGCTCTTTCATTGTAAACACACCGAAGAAACAATACAACCCTCTTTTATTCTAAATCAAGAATGAGTTTCTAAACTCTCATCTTCTTAGTTTTTAGTAGATAGTTATTCCTTCCTAGTTCATATAATATATCCCAGTATAAAAAAAAAAAAAAAAAAGATCTTACGAGATGGAGGAGCTTTCCAGAAAAGGGCAGCACTCCAGGTTGATCTTTGAGATGGAGAAGAGTTTACACAGCTAAGAATTTTTATTTTTTTTTATACTGGGATATATTATATGAACTAGGAAGGAATAACTATCTACTAAAAACTAAGAAGATGAGAGTTTAGAAACTCATTCTTGATTTAGAATAAAAGAGGGTTGTATTGTTTCTTCGGTGTGTTTACAATGAAAGAGCAAAGCTCTTTTTATAGCCAAAAAATTGGCCGACAATTTCAATCTATCCTATAAAAGTTAAGCTACCTAGTCTAGAATATATATATATATATATATATATATATATATATATTTGGTAAGAACACATCTTATATAAGAACGTAAGAACAATACATTTTTATTACATCGGAAATGCATAAAATGCAGAAACTAAATGCATAAATTACAATAACTTAATGCATTGACATTTAAATGCATAAATTACAATAACTAAATGCACGGTTAAATCTAAACCGTAGATCAACAAAGATCAAGGGTCCAGATTTGTTCTTATTTCTCACCTAAGAAAGTATTCTTATTTGATCCGCGCTCTATATAAATAATTTTTCTATTGATCAATCATTGTGGTGGTGTAATACGGCAAGTGTCGTTATTCAAATGAAGATCCTAAAAACAATCCTCCATTGATAAGTGGGATATCGAGCGAGAAAAATAATTGAATGCAGTGAAATATTCAATTACGTTACTAATAAGTATTTTACTATGCAAGGTTTAATAATAATTAATGATACTGATGATGATAATAATAATAATAATAAAATTATTTTTAATTTCCCCATCAGTTAATGATGATAGTTTATGATTTAGGTGTTTAATGATAATGCATATCATGATTCAGGAACAATGATACAAATGCTTCTTTTTTTTTATACAAATGCTTCTAAATCATGTAAAATGAGTCTTACGAGTGAATTCAGACAAGCTCAAACAAGTTTTTGAAAGTTTTTATGAAAAATATTTTTTATTGGGTGTCCGTTAAACCTCTCTTTCATTTTAATATTTTTTTGTCTTAAAATAAATATAAGTAATGATATTAGGGATGTTTCCACACTCTTGATGTGGATATTTTCACGAGTACTTGTCATAATTCACATTTTAAAATAACGACTCACATTCATAAACTAGCATGCGTTAGAAGCTTAAGGGTGAAGATAATAATAATATTATCATAATAAACTTAAGTGAGCATCGTTTGAAAAATATTTTTAGAATGTTAAAGGTTCTATACTAACAAACAAGTCCCAAGTGGAAAAATATTTATATGAAAAATATTTTTTATTGGGTGTCCGTTAAACCTCTCTTTCATTTTAATATTTTTTTGTCTTAAAATAAATATAAGTAATGATATTAGGGATGTTTTACAATTTTAAGATATTTTTTGAAGTAAATCAATTTTAAAATTGAGCTATTTTTAGTGTATTGGGTTAATTTCTTACCATAGAGGGCCTCAGCTTCTTTCTAAGTATATTGGGCCTCTCCATAGAAATTGGACTGGAAAAGAACACTATTCTATTATAACATGTTGTATTTTAGGAATTTTATCTATTCTGAACCGGTCAGCTATTAATTCAAAATTTTGAAAGAAAAAAAAATATATCTATCACGCTCTAAATCAATAAGTCTCGACAAGACGACAACGAAGCGCAATTCAACTGGTAAGACGATTGTCCTCTAACCATAAAGTTGGGGTTTCGAGTAACGTGTGTGTGCTGTGAAACTAGAAAAAAAATCGATAAGTCTCATATTTTATTATATTATACATTATGGCGTATTACTAAGGCATGATAAATATATAGATAATATTACTTAAAATAAAAATATGACAAAAATAGATTAGAAGATATGACAAAAATAGATTAGAAATAAACTGAACACCATATAACCATCCGGTGTAAAAAAAAAGTGCTTTAGCAAACCAGGTGAGATATTGAGCCTGAACATCCTATATTGACAACTATGATGCACGGATTCTTTTAAAAATATCATATTGTCGTATCGGATTCTCGTTAGGGTGCGATTCTCGTCGGATTCCCGTGGGATTCGCACCCGATTCGCCACGTGGCGTATCCTTCCAAATAAAGAATAAAAACTAATCGGATTCGCGAATCCTTCGTGTAAAATTCGCGAATCCCGTGGGTAAAGTGAGTGTATGAGGTTGACTTTGATAACTTTATTTGAATTATGGCTTCTCTATTGGACTAATGATATTTGAATTGATATTTTGTTACTTAATTAAATTATATAATTGAAAATGCTTAAGTTTTGGGTTAAAGAAAATGAATTACATACATATAATTTATGAAAATTTAAATTTAAATTATTTTATAAGTATTACTTATATATAATAAAATATTAATACTAGACGTATCCACTACAAAAAAAAGTAAAAATAACGACGGAAACTATTCCGTCACTATTTAATGACGGAATTACGACGGTTTATTGACGGACCATGTCGAAAGGGCTTAACGACGGAAATAGCGACGGAAACGCCGTCGTCAAGGATAACGACAGAAATATTCCGTCGTTATGTATTAAATTTTGAATTATTTATTATAATTTACTTATTAACGACGGAAATATTCCGTCGTTAGAGTATTACGAATATTTTAAATTTTAATTTATTTATTAACGACGGAACTATTCCGTCGTTATGTATTAAATTGCGAATTATTTAATATAATTTACTTATTAACGACGGAAATATTCCGTCGTTAGATATTACTAATATTTTAAATTTTAATTTATTTGTTAACGACGGAAATATTCCGTCGTTAGAGTATTACGAATATTTTTAAATTTTAATTTATTTCTTAACGATGGAATTATTCCGTCGTTAAGTTAATTAAGATATTTTTTTTCATAAAATTTGAATTTATCGGTTAACGACGGAATTGTGACGGAATAATTCCGTCGTTACGTTTGATTATATTTCAGATCTCCTTTTCGCTTCAGTTTAGAATCTCTAACCATAGAAATCCCCAAATCGATCCCGTCCTTGGCCTCTCACCCGACCTTCGTCGCTCCGGCCAGACGTTGTCCGCCGCCGTCGTTTCGACCCGTTGTAGCTTCGGCCCGCCGTCCACTGCGTCTTTTCGGTGTCTTTTTCACAGTCGTCGTTCCGGCTACCACCTCGCTATCGTCGCCGCCATCTCCTCGCCATTTCGCCATTGTTTGTTGCTCCCCCTGCCCGCTTTCGCTTCTCAGTCCGCCGTCGCAGCCTCCGACCCCCCGTCTCCGCTCCGGCCATGGTTAGTCACTCTCTCTCTCTATCTCTCTCTTTCATTATAAATCTCTCACAGACTCCATCTCTCATTCTCTCTCTGACACTCTCTCATCTGCTCCGGCCGCCGTCGTCCTTCCTCGGTGTCGCTCTGCTGCTGTCGTGCTGTCTCTCTCACCAGCTGCTCTTCTCGATCTCCCATCAGCCGCCTTCATCTTTTCAGAGCCCTAGCTCAATCTCACGGAATTAGTGTATGACTTTCTTCTCGGTTAGTCCATTTCTCTCTCTGAATGAATGATTTATTAGGAAAATTGACTTGTGCAGATGTATTAAATTTAATTTTATTTATGGTTTTGATTGTGAATTCAACTTTTGTGCTAATCTGCTATGATCTGTAGAGTGTTTTTTTGTATACAGTGGTTGTGTTATTTATATATGTTGATTGCTTCAGTTTGAACATGTCATATTTTTGGCCTCAATAAACAAGGAAACATTGATGCTTCAGAGAACATTAAACTTAGAAAAGAGTAAGTTTTGTGCTTCAATAAATTAGATACGGTTAAGTGTTTCCACATCAAAACTATATTTGTTAATTGTTCAATCCAAATTTTCTTTTTATAGTAGTACTCAGGTTATGATATTCGAGAACTAATTGCTCAAATATCTGTAGTCGTGATGAGTGGTAAATTCCATTCATGACTTGATTGAATGGAAATGTTCTTACACCTGCACTTTTATGTGGAAAAGGATTTAGTGTTTATCTTCTTATTTCGTGAACACGGGGACTTTGCCTATTTGTTACCTCGCAGCATGTATATTTTGTGTCAAATTATTGGTTGATTTGATGTTAGTGGACATGCAGTTTTCCTCTTCATTGTATTTGCTATAGTAGTGTTACTTCACCAAGGAAATAACTATGTCGATGCATTTTGTTTCGATAGCATTCCAAAATTTATGCAGCCATTTGGACAAACAAGCTTGGAGTTAGACGACTGTTTCTTGCTTGAATTCTGTTTGCTACTCCGTCACTAGTTTAGTAATCATGTCTTATAGATCCGGCAGCTAAGAAATTCTTGATTTTTCTTCCCGAACATTCCAAAATTTGTGAAATGCATGTCGTGGCAGGTATGTGATGAGCTTGAAGATGTGATGGAACAAGGTGGAAACATAGTGGATCACCATGGTTGCGACTTCTTTCCCGAACGTTGGTTTGATCATGTGGTGGTGCTTCAAACTGATAATTCAGTGTTGTATGATCGGCTAGCTAAGAGGTGATTTGCGTCCCTGCCTATGTGAATTCTTTCTCTCATTATTCGTCTGTGATTGTTTGCAGACTCTTAATTTGGTTCGTCTCTTTATGGTAGGGGTTATGAAGGGAAAAAGCTCTCAAACAACATTGAGTGTGAGGTCTTTCAGGTTCTGCTGGAGGAGGCCAAAGATAGTTATTCAGAAGATATTGTAGTTAATCTGCTGGCTTTCTTTTTTTTATTTTTTATTCTTTTCTTTTTCTTTTTTTGAGAGGTGTTCTTTTGGCTTTCTTATTCTACAGGAAGTTCCGGATAGAGGGAAGGAAGGAGAGTCCTGACAGTGCCAAGACTATTAGAATACTAGTTAGTACATTTGTGTGCTAGTGGAACTTAAGAAGTTGAATGTTGAATTGATGACTTTATGTATTAAGTTACTAAATGTATACTACAATTCTTGTGAATATATATAATTTCTCGTGCTAATCCATAAAAATACACACTTTCACTTTACACAAATGAAAAATACCCACTTCCTCCAAAACAAATGAATTTTACACACTTTTCGTTTGAAGAGCCGTTATGACACTTGATTGTGATTTATTTTAATCAAAAAGTGACTAATGATTGCTAATAAATACCTGCTGCATATTAAGCCTATTTTCCTCTCGAGTACCATATCCCTCTCGAGCGTGAAATTCTTATAAATTGAATTAACCAATTTCCCTCTCGTATATACCTATTTTCCGCTCAAGCGGGAAATAGGTATACCCGAGAGGGATATAGTTTTACCCGAGAGGAATTTCAAGAAAATATGACTAAAAATCGACTAAATTATTATAAGTTGAATTAACCAATTTCCCTCTCGTGTATACCTATTTCCCGCTCGAGCGGAAAATAGTTTTACCCGAGAGGGATTTTGATTTATGAAAAAAATATTGAAACAAAATAAAATTAATCAAGATCCCGCTAACTAACCTCTTATCCCGACATGATTTTGTACTTGCCGCAGCTTTTCTTCTTTTTTTTCTCCCCCCAATGTCACAGACCTTGTTTTTTGTGCTATGAGTTGATGTTTTGTGGACCATTCTAGGGTTAAAGTTGTAGGTGTGTGTATTTTTCATTTGTTTTGCATGTGGTGTGTATTTTTCATTTGTTTCAATTCAAAGTGTGTAAAATAAATTTTCTCCCTAATTTCTCTTTACTGTTTAATGTTTTGATATTTTGTTTTTCTTTAGTTTAGCCTAAATATAATTTAAAAATGGGCAGTAAAAAAATAATAAAAAAATAAAAAATAAAAAAATTAATTAAATTCCGTCGCTAGTCCATCACGAACGATTTAGGACTAGCGACGGATTCTCTTTCCGTCACTACTATTGACGGAATATTCCGTCGCTAATTCCGTCGCGGTCACGACGACGAACTTGACGACGTAACCTTTGTGAAGGAAATTCCGTCGCAACTTCCGTCGTTAACCTCGCAACGGAACATAAATTCCGTCGTTAAGTGTTTTAACGACGAGCTGTTTCGCGTCGCCCGAAATCCGTCGCTAGAAGCGTTTAACGACGGAAAATGATGATTTAGCGACGGATTTTGCCGTCGTTAAATTGAGATTTTTTTGTAGTGATCCTTGCCGAATCGCACCTTATAATTTTTAAAATTCCGTATCCACGCACCCGTATCGTATCGCCCCCGCACCCGCCCCCACGCACCCATGCAACATAGATTGACAAAATAAAATTAATTTTTGAGATCAATATAGGAGTAACGTACATGAGTATTCAGATTTTCTTGTATATAATTTATTTAAGATATATATAAGCCACCTATGCGTTGGAGTGACATTTGTGACTGTAAGTAACACAAAAATACATATATTCAAGCTTGTTAATATGTTTATTGTGAACTAATTTCCCAATCAGATGGTCTACTTTAGGTATGGTGACATCAAATAAAATAACGTCAATAATGAGCACAATCACAAAATGACGATATATATAAAATTAAATCGATACCTTTCATTTCTTGAATATTACTATAATGTATGGTTCATTCTTTTAATGAAACATTATAAGCTAAACTAAAGTATTGCTACATTTTGTTTGTTTTTTTTACAATTATCAAAGTAACAAAGTACTCTCTCCATTTGTATAATTGTTTAAGACATTATCAAGAAACACTTGGAAATGATTACTAATAAACTCCGAAAGAATTTAAGGTTTGAGACAAATGATAAAAATAATAATCTATACTGTGAAATGTAAAATAAGACAATATCTTAGAGCATGTACATCGGAGGGGGCTGCCCGGTTCCCCCCTGTCCGCCCGGGCGCCTCCCTCCGTTGGCGACCACCCTCCAGTCGCCCAGCCGGGCGGGGAGTGCGACCATCCCAGCACCCGACTCTCTCTCTCTCCTCTCTCTTGTCTTCTTCTTCATTTTATTTTAGTTTTTTTTTTCTTTTTTTTCTATAGATTTAAATAAAAAACAGAAAAATGGCAGCAACGGCTACTTTCATTTTTCATTCTATAAATACTACATCTCATTTCAATCTATTTCACTCATCTTCCACTCTATTCACTCATTTTCAATACTCATTCTCTCTCAATATCCTCAACATATTTTCAATTAGCAATAAAATGTCTTGGTTCGAAAGTTTTTTTCAATCTCGATGAAGAGCATAAGCGCGTTGATAGCACGCCTTCATGATGCGAGAGCCCACGAACGTCTTGAAAACGATTTAATTGAGGAACTTTGGACACGTTTCGGTTCACTCAACTAGTTCTATCTAAATTTTAATATTATTGTATTTTTATTTATTGTATTGTAATTTTTCAATACAATATGATATTTTAATTATAATTATTGTTATTATTCAAAATAAATATAAAACATAAAAATAAAATATAATTAAATAATGAGAGACCGTAGTGAAAGACCGATGCCATTGTAGATAATTTTGAGTCTGATATCCCAATTATTGGACCAAACTTAAAATGCACAAAATATTAATAATATATAATGGGATGAGTGGTCTCCCATTGTACATGCTTTCAGTAATGCTACATATTTGTCCCGTCACTAGAAAAGCATATAAAATAAATTGATATTATCTACTACTACTACTATTTTTCTTTATGAAATATCATAGCACACGTTATAGTTAACGGATTTTCCCGGTTGAAAACTGGAAAAATAAAAGATTAGCACTATAAAATAGGGCGTGAATGGTCGTACCAAGAAAAAGAACGCGCAATCAGGAGAGAGAGAGATAATTCAAAAAGTCGCAAATTAACTGCGAAAAGCAAATCCCAGTCAAATTTACACACCAAACCAAACAACTCCCCCGAATATTCCGCTTCTCCATCACCTAATAAATTCCCAAAATAAAAACAAAAAACCCATTTTCGTCAATTCACATCGCATCTCCTCTGCTCTCGGCCGTTGGATCACCATTATGATGGATGGACGGCTCACAGCCCATGTCTGACCGCAAGTACGAAATCAAGGAGAAAAGAAAATGGTGGGTCGGAACGAATAATGATTAGGCTGTGAAGCTTTGACTGAAAGCCGAAATTTGGAAAAATAAAATAGAGAGAGAGAGAGAGAGGAGAGAGAGAGTTTTCTTGTCTGAAAGAGGAGATTTTTTCGGTCATTTTTTCCTTTTCTTTTTTGGGTTTTTTTTTTGGAATTGCATTTTTCTCATCTTTCTATCTCTCTCTCGTCTTGTTTCTGTTCCGAAAGCAGGGAAGAGGGCGAGGGGGAGAGAGATTGAAAAGATATCACCATCTTTGCTAATTTTTCCTTTCCTGTTTTCTTCTTGGAGTATTGCTCATTGTTGGAAGAAGGAGTGATTGATAATCGCCTTGTTCGTTCTCGTTTGGATTGAAGAGTGAGAAGAGAAGAGAAGAGGAGAGAGAGAGGAAGGGGAAAGGAGAACATCTTTTTCCTTTCTACGTAAAATAAATAAATTTCCCATTTGGGATTTGATTTCTGCTGCAGTAAAATGAATATGATGCGTCGGCTGAAGAGCATTGCTTCGGGGCGCTCATCCGTTTCAGATCCTGTAATTTTCTTTTTAAATTTCTGTTTTTTTGTCCTAATTTTGAATTTTGTGTTACTTTAAGATTAGTATTAAATTGCTGATATTAATGAGAGAAGTCAGGGAAAGAATAGGGCAAATTTGATTTTTCTCGGAAATGTGAAAGTAGATTCTCCTATTTGCTGGTATTGTAATCTTATTATATGCAAAAGATTGTGAGAGAAATGAGAGGAAAATGGGATAATTTTGATTTACTTTGGGTGACTTTTCTTGAAAGTGTGAAAAAGATTGTCTTATTTGCTATTATAATCCTGTTGATATATAAACCGGAAATCCTATTGTGTGCAAATGATGACAATTAGTTAAAGTTGGGATTTTTAGGTAGGTATATGCTTATTTCGTGCAATATATGTGGTGTTGAATTCTCTCATGTTTTCTTGCAAAAATTGTTAGAATATACATTTTTTTATGTTGTTTATCTGTTGGCATGTTATTATGTGACCTGCAATTCTTAACCTTTCACATTCAAGATTTAATTTAGCGAAGACAAATGGAGGCCTGAAAATAGATTTTAGTGATATCAAGTTTTTGTTCATAGGCATCTTGTCTGATGTATTTTTTGTGGCTGTATTTCGTTGTTGAAGGGAATTCGATTTTATGGAGGGTATATGATAAGGAGTCTCAACATTAATAGATAGTTTTATGTAAAAAATTTGAAAAACTGGTGTAGTAGGGGATTGCCAATTCATATTACTAGTTGTCTGAGCCACTACTATCATAGCATTCTCTTCATGTTAGGTGCATCAATATCTGAGTGTTACTTTCTGGTGGCACGTCTTATTTTGTTTACTTGTTTGGGACGAACTTCTGTCTGAATAAATGCTTTCTCAACTGTGTAGGGTGGGGATTCTAGCATTAAGAGGGTGAAGGTTGAACAAGAAATAGATCAGAGAGCTGCCTGTGATGTGGATGGTGGAGAAAGATGTTTGAGAGCTCAGGAGCTGCCTGCAGAGTCCAACTCGATGGAAGTTGATGCAGTGGCATCAGACGTACATGAATTACCGAAGGAAATGCATGAAATGAAGATTAGAGCAGAGGGAAATGATGACAACGAGAACAGTGTAAGGTTTCCTTGCTCATTTATTTCATTCTGGATTTTGGATTTTGCTTTGGTTTTTCTCACTGGACTAGAAGGAGAAATTATAAGTTGAAGGAATTTGGTGAAAATCTTGAGTTTGTTATTGAACTTGTGAATTCTTTTCAGGATATGGAGCCAACTATTGTTAGTGGCAATGGAACTGAACCCGGTCAGATTATTGTGACTTCAATTGGTGGCCGAAATGGACAACCAAAACAGGTTTTTACTGATTTTCTGTTGAATCTTCTGAAATTTATGCATGTATCTTGATTTAAGAGAACCTTACCCAATAATTATTGTTCTGTCTAATTTGCTTTCTTATATTCCTTAGGCGATGTCTTATATGGCAGAGCGTGTGGTGGGAACCGGTTCGTTTGGCGTTGTATACCAGGTACTATTTGAGAGAAAATGATGTAGGCTATAGACTGTGGGCGCAAAAACACGATGTTTCATTCACATTCTCGTTTCTTTTCTTTGATTCGTGCTGTAGGCTAAGTGCCTTGAGACAGGAGAATCTGTTGCTATAAAGAAGGTTCTGCAGGACAGGAGATATAAGAACAGGGAACTCCAGACTATGCGCTTACTCAACCATCCTAATATCGTTCAGCTGAAGCATTATTTCTATTCTACCACTGACAAGAATGAGGTGTACCTTAATCTTGTTCTGGAGTTCGTCCCTGAAACTGTTTATCGGGCTTCAAGGCAATATAGCAGAGTGAACCAGTACATGCCCATCTTATCCGTGCAGATTTACATGTATCAGGTACATTTTGGTTTTATTAGTAGTTCTTCTTTTGTTATTTTCTCTGAAGTTGCAGGATTATGCTCTATTGCATGCTTCCTCTTTTTGGGTCTAAATATCTTTATTGAGTCCAATTCTTGTTTTGTTTAACTGCAGATCTGCCGTGCACTAAATTATATGCATAGAGTTATTGGAGTTTGTCACCGGGATATTAAGCCTCAGAATCTTCTGGTATGATTGTTTTTACATTATCCTAAAAAGATATCCTTCTTGTTGTCGCATGTTTTGCCTTATGCATTATTTAGACGAACCACCTGGTTTAAGCTCCTTCTGTATCTGCCACATCCTGATATGACTCTTGATGCAGGTCAATTCTCAAACTCATCACCTTAAACTTTGTGATATGGGAAGCGCAAAGATATTGGTACGTCCCCCCACTCCCCACCCTCGCCTCAGATTTGATCGAGTCCAAGACATTTTAATCAACCGAGATTTCTGTTTTGCTTCAGGTACCCGGTGAACCAAATATCTCCTATATTTGCTCTCGTTATTACAGGGCTCCTGAACTGATATTTGGAGCTTCAGAGTATACAACTGCTATTGATATGTGGTCCGTTGGTTGTGTTATGGCTGAGATGCTTTTAGGGCAGGTAGGTGCTTATGTCTTGCCTCTGTTTTGCCGATGAATGTAAACAATTTCCAGTTGGAATAGAAAAACTACTTTTGATTAAAGTTTTGTGTATATGAAATCTACTGTTTGTACCTAGAGTTCTGACAATTACTCGAAACACATGCAGCCTATATTTCCCGGAGAAAGCAGTGTCGATCAACTTGTTGAAATAATTAAGGTGCAGAAAAAGTAGACTTTTTTTTTTTTTTTCATTACATCCATCATGCAATTAATTTTTACACGCGTCTCTAAGCTTATCTGTGATTTATTTGGACAGGTTTTGGGGACGCCAACACGGGAGGAAATCAAGTGCATGAATCCAAATTATAGTGAATTTAAGTTTCCTCAAATTAAAGCCCACCCGTGGCACAAGGTTTGTTGAGAATTACTGACTTTTTTTTGCCATTATCGTACCTTCTGAAATAGATGAGAGAGAGAAAGAGATATCTAAATGAAGCTATTTTTCAGGTGTTTCATAGGAAAATGCCAGCTGAAGCAGTGGATCTCGTCTCAAGGTTGCTCCAGTACTCACCAACTCTACGATTCACAGCAGTAAGTGTTCTCTCTTGTATTCTGTCGAGAAAAAGGAAATATTCTCTTACTTTATGAAAGTACGTCGTTTAAATATTGTTTCCTTACGTTATAATTTTCAGCTGGAGGCGTGTGCACATCCCTTTTTCGATGATTTGAGAGATCCTAACGTATGCTTACCCAACGGACAACCATTGCCTCCTCTCTTCAATTTTTCAGCTGAAGGTGAGTAATAATTATCATTTGTTTCTCGTATCTTTCGATTTGATAGTTCCTTTGTTCAAATCTTTCTGCTTATTTCTCCCAGAACTGGCTGGTGTGCCTTCTGAACTGCTAAAACGGCTCATCCCGGACCATGCCAAGAAGTGAAGATGACGTGATGTTGTGGCGTTGCTTCTACGAGTTGTGCATACGGGTTTTTTGGACGACGATAAAAGTTAGCTCACGAGCATATTAACGAGACGAAGTTGCTGTATATGTTGGGATGAGGTGAAAGATGAGAGTTTGAGGGGGGGAGATAATTTTATTCTTGTATATGGATTTGCATACAGATAGAATATTAGATATATATATCCAGTTTGTAGGTCTCCATATTGCTAATGGAACCCTACAAACTGGAGAAAATTTTACAAAATTTAGGTACATATTTTTTTAATGTTCATTTGCAGTTCCTTCTCTTCCTAGAGAAAAAATGAATCTTATGTTTGATAACTTCTTGTTGCACCACTACAATGTTTAGGGGGAGTTAAATCGAATCGAAATTGGAAAATCTATCCATATCTTTGAATTTGGATTCCGTTCTGATGTTTTTTGTGAAGGGTAATTCTAAACATAGCTACCAAATTTCTCTTCATAGTCTCCTTATTTAAAAAATATTAGAAATATTAATTAAAGTACTATTTTACCCTATAACCCCCAAATCTAAATTCTAAATAAATAATAGCTTAATTACTATAGCCCCTGATTTAAAAGAAAAAAAGAAAAAAAGAAAAATGCGCTTAAAACTTTGTAACCCCATCTTGACCACGGACTCGTCGGAGAAATTTGCAACCGGAAAGATCCCTCCATATTTCCAAGCAATGACTTAATTGTTGAGGGGAGTAACCAGCGGTGCTAGTTAGAAAAAAAACAAGCTTTAGATATTCAACTTCAAAATATGGAGATGACGCCGATGATGGCAATTTGAAAAACAAGTTCTGCCAATAAACAAATAATCATCAAATAAAATAAATTCCATATTTCCAATGCCCTATTCATCTTCTCCCTCACAAATTTCATCTGTTAATTAAGGTGAACGAACAGAACACAATTAATTTCTATATTTATCGATTAATCATAAAAAATCAAGAAGAATTGAATAAAATTGAATTTTTACCTTGTCAAATCTCTTGCTCTCCAAAGTAGCAATGCAGAACTCCACCGCGGAACTTCTGTCAGCCACTGTCGTTTTCTCCAATACCTCCGTCGTTTTCTTTCTCGCCGCCCAATCTTCGTTGCTCCATAAATCAATCTTTGTCGAAACGATATTCAACAAACTATTACTCTTGCACATTCAGCGGCTTCAGTATCACGGCGAACGACGGTTTCACATGAGCGATGATGGAGGCAATGACGTTGATGAACTCATAATAAAATTGGGGGCTATATAACTTTAAGCGTGTTTTTCTTTTTTAAAAGTTTGGGGCTATAGTAATTAAGCTATTACTTATTTAGAATCTAATTTTGGGGTTATAGGATAAAATAACACTTTCATTAATATTTTTATTATTTTTTAAATAAAGAGTTATAGAGAGAAATTTGGGAGCTATATTTAGAATTGCCCTTTTGTGAAACTGAAATGTAACCTCGGCCGGTTCGGTTTTTTGGCCCAAAAATTCGAGTGAACCAAATAGATCGAAATATCTAATTAAATGTTATTTTATTTTATATATTTAATTATTTCACATCTTGAATCGCAAAGCTTAAATTGATTTAAAGATTGTTATTTCGGACTTGATTTAATTTTATAATTGGTGCAAAAATAAACACATGTAAAAGAGTAGGACTCCGTATAGTTGGCCGCACCGTGTGGTCCATTAATTAAATTCTAATTATCTGTTTAATTAAATTCTAATTGTGATTACTAAACCATATTAAAAACCCTAACTATCCCTTGATTAAGGATTAGGTCTAACACACCGTTCGTCCTCACCAAGTCTTTGGACAATGTAAAATAGATCGGACCAACTGAACCGAATTGAACATTTTTGTTTGGGTTGGATCCGGTTCCAATGACAAATTATGAACAATTCGGGTTTTTTTTAATCAATTTTTTCGACTTTTTATGTCCCGGTTGTCTTTGACCCGAACCACCCAAATGCTATATCCTTTGCATAATTTCGTCCCCTTTAATTACAAGATCGTTTACTTGAAATGAGTAGCGTTAAGATTCGATTCAATCAAGCCAAGAAAACACCTCTACCAATAGTCATTACAAGAACACACCCCTCCTCTAAAATGATGAAACCGATTTGAATCTCTAAGAACGATATGCCGTCGATAAACCTGCGACACGAACCTCATTGCAGAGTGGCAATCGCCGCACACCCTAACGTTCTTAAAAATCCGAACGGGCGCGCCTTCCGGCAGCTTAAGGAGGGCGAACGCCACGGCCAACTTCTCACTGTGATAGGCCAGGCCATGTACCTTGCCTTCCTCATTGAGATCATGAAGAGCAAAGTTCACGTCGGGAACGTACCCTGCTGCCTTGATCGACATCAAAACTTCGTCCACCTTCAAGTAGATCGCATCTGCTTCTAGATGGTTCCGATCATCAGATGTGAAGGAATGTCTTCTGCCGTTCATCTCCACCCAACTCCGGCCAGGCTCTTTGACGACGCCCCTTGCTTTCATCGAGCTTCGGATGGAAGCAGCTTCTTCCCATTTCCCAACAGCAGAATACATATTTGACAGCAAAACATAAGCCACAGGATCTTGAGGTTCTAACTCGATAAGAGCTGCTGCTGCTCTCTTTGCAAGATCAAGATTTCCATGCTTTCGGCATGAAGAAAGCAAAGATTTCCACATAGTTGAATCAGGCAACACATCCATTTGATTTAGTAACTTCTCTGCTTCCTCGATTTTCCCCGATCTTCCCAAAAGATCGATCATGCAAGCATAGTGATCGTGGCCAGGCCTTATCCCGTGATCCTTAACCATGGATTCAAAGTAGAATTGCCCGCGTTCAGTCAGACCAGCGTGGCTGCAGGCGAACAGCAACCCTATAAAAGTTATGTAGTCGGGTTTAACGCCAGCAGCCATCATTTCATCATAGAGCTGGAGTGACTTCATTTCTTCACCATTTTGGGCATAACCAACAATCAATGCAGTCCAGGAAACCACATTTCGTGTTCTCATTGAATCGAATACCTTCTTGGCATCTTCCAAGCAGCCACAGTGAGCGTAGAATGAGACGAGCGAATTATCAACCGATGGTGAATCATCAAGCCCAGATTTAATGGAGTTTGCATGAGCTTGCTGCCCTAAATCTAGCAAAGCCAACTCTGCACAACAACTCATAACAGTGGAAGCAAGAACGCGATCAGAATCAGTTCCATCCCTCCGCATTTCACAAAACAACGTAAGAGCTGCTTCGTGATAACCGTTATGAGCACAACCAGTGATGAGGGAAGTCCATGAGATCACATCCTTCTCCACCAAATGATCAAACAATCCAAATGCACAATCAAAATTGTTCGTTTTAGCATACATATCTATAAGAGCATTGATCACGAGCGTATAACCCTCAAAGCCAGATTTAACAACCAAAGAATGGATATTCTTACCAGTGGTCACATCCTTCATCAGGACAACAGAGTTCAAGACAGAGGGATATGTAAACTCATCAAGTTTCATACTTTTTGCATGCATCATCCTAAACAGAGCTAAAGCTTGCTCCGGACAATCTTGTCTCACACATCCAACAATCATGGCATTGCAAGAAATCAAATCAGCAAACTCCATCGAATCCACCACTCTCCAAGCACTACTCAAGTCCCCACATTTGGTGTACATATCAATGAGTGCACTTTGAACGAACACATTAGCTTCAAAACCACCGCGAACGACACAAGAATGCACCTGCGCCCCGTATCTGAGATCAGAAACGCCTGCACATGATACTAACACTCCTGGAAATGTATACTGGTTAGCCTCAATCCCTTCTGCCCTCATGCCCCTAAAACACTGCATTGCTCCATAAGCATCACCATTTTGAGAATACCCGGTGATCATCGCAGTCCAAGTGACGTGATTTCTCTCTCTAGGCATGCTTGCAAAGAGATTCTCCGCCTCCACAATGCACAAACACTTTGCATAAACATCAATAAGACCCGTAACGACGAAAACATCCATATCCAATCGACTCTTCACGGCATAACCATGAAGCTGCCTACCTCTTGAGATCAGACCCTTTAAAGAGCACATTCTTAGAACACTAGCTAAAGTAAAATGACGAGGCTTCAATCCTTGAAGCTGCATTTCGTAGAACAACTTAAAACTCTCGATCTCACTACCCATTTTGCAGTAGCCGGAAACAAGTGATGACCAAGTAATTGCACTGCGTTTGGGAGCTTCATCAAACAGTTTCCGGGCATCAACGAGCCTCCCTGAATTCCCGTACCCGGCTATCATCGTATTCCACGTAACCTCATCTCTCTGAGGCATTTCGTCAAACAGTTTTCTTGCATCATCAATTCGGCCAGATTTCAATATCTCAGCTAAACGCTTATTCAAATCAAACAGTAAATCTATCCCGCTAGAAAAACTCCTGTACCCACGTGGTGAAAATATTTTGTTCATAACCTGCAGCTGCAGCTGCAGCCTTCCTCTAGTATTAATTATTAAACAACAACAAAGAGAAAGCAGAAAGGAAGAAAGAATTCCGCAGTGGGCACAGGTTAACAAGTGTCAACCGCGATAAATCGACTAATCTTCGGAAACGTCGCTAGTTTAGTGGGGAGACGATGTCTGAAGCGTGGCAGTTTCTTGTGTTGCTATATCTGTCATCTTCGCTGCTGATGGCGGCTACTTTTTCTTGACCAACCGATACTATTGGCTCACTGGTTTCACTATTTGCAGGAATAAATTTTTGGGACTCCATTTCTTTCGATGCGTCATCTTCCAACCTGTATTTGTTTGAGAACGCAAATTCGAAGGAATATAGGGTTAATTGAGTTAAACTATACTAATTTTATTCGATTTTTGAATTTTTTTTATATAACTTTTAAAAATTGTTTCTATATACATGATCTTAAGATTCTTTTAGAAGTGTTCACGTGCCGGTTCCGATTTGGAAAAGTTGGAACCGGAACCAGCCCGCCACAGCCCACGATTTCGGGTCGGAACCGGCTCGTATTGGACGGTTCCAGTTCCGGGTCGGAACCGCCGGTTTAGGGCCCGAACTGTCTATTTTTTTTTTCAATCTTTGAGAATATAAATTACAATGCAATTCAAACTCATAAATCATTAATGTAATGTATAAAATCGATATAGACAAAATATATCTTCATTCATAATAATATATGATCAATTACAAATGAAAATATATAATTATTCAAAAACGGTTCCACGGTTCCGAACCGGAACCGCCGGTTCATGTTCGAACCTTTTATTATTATCATTATTTTTGGCTTTTTTTCATTCAATTTACCATTGTAATTTTCATTTTTGCTCTCTATGGAATATAATTAACATGGATTAACACAAAATATAATTTAAAACTAAAAAAAATAAAAATTATCGGAACCGCCGGTTCACGGTTCCTAGCCGTAGCAACCGGAACCGGCCCGTCCCAAACACGGTTCCGGGTCGGAACCGGCCAGTTGACAGCGGTTCCGGGCCGAAAACCGTTGACCATGGTTGCAGTTCTGGGTCGATTGAACACCTCTAGATTCTTTTTAATTTTCTCTAAAAAATATATTCTTTTCAATTTTTCCAATGATTTCCGCAATTTAATTTATGATATGTTTAGTCCGTTTTGAAAATGCGACCATAGAGTTTGATGCATATTTCCACTTATTTAAAAAAACGACGTCATTTCTTCATTAACTAAATGTACATGACAAAAATTTATGATCACATTTAGTGTACACGTAAAAAAACGGACAACCGTATCATAAATCAAATTGCCAGAATTACAACAATAGAAAAATTGCAAAAAAATCTTAAGATTGTGTATATAGAAACAACTTTCAAAAGTCATTAAAAAGTCGTTTATTTTAACCCAATTAACCCTATTATATAGCCTCTATCTTGAATAATTGTTCGATTTTGAAATAGTATTATCTTTTTCATCCTCTAAAAAGTGTTTTGATTTGAATTTTATTGTTCCGAACAAACAAGAGTTCTATTTGAAATACTATGCAAAAATGAGGCAAACTATCAAATTCTATGCATTTCCTTTTTTTTACTATTTCAGAATTCTAGTAGTAAGGAAAGTAAATGCTGTGTTTGATGCATGATGACCCCTATTAGCGACGAAGGAAATATTTCTAAATAAATGTTTTATTTTAGAATTATTTTATAAAACTGATATCAAACTCCTCATTTACTCTTATTCTCTTATTTAGTTATTTACTCACTTCATTTATTTATAATTTTTTATGATGGAGGGAGTGTAAATTAATAATGCCTACCAAGAAAATATAGGGGGAATTACTCGAGTTTTGACTTAAAAGCCTTATTCCGTATAAAAAGATAACTATAGTTGGAGGGACACCATTCCAATACTATTTTTTTTTTTGTTTTCTTCTTTTTCATTTTACTTGGGGAAGGGAAACGATAGTTTTGATAACCAGACCTCTTTATTTACATAGAATATCCACACTGCTTAGATGTCCTCGAAGCGACATGACATCCCTATACTAGTTAAGTTGTTTGAAATAGTAAAATTGATAAATTAAAAAACTGAAAATAAAGAAGGATCTTAACTAACAAATAGATAAACATAATTACAATAGAACTCTTTAAATTAATAATCAATAAATTAATAATATCTACAAGATAATTATTTTTTTTGGTACCGACTGTGATTTCCGTCGCTTAAATTAACACGCGATAAATTAATAATCTCTATAAGATAATAATTTTCGGTATTAATTTATAGAGGTTATACCGTATAACATTTTGTAGCGACCCTATGGAAAAAATTGTAAGGATAATGTTGATTTTGGGGAATTTATCATACAAAACTCCATACTTTAAAATGTATAGCAATTTATTTCTTCATCGGAAATCTTTTTCCTTTTCTTTCTCCTCAAGCTATAATAAGATAAGTAATCACAATCTATTACTAGAATTTAATTTATTGTATATTACGAATACGAACCTCATCCACATTGGTTTCTCTCTCTAACAACGCGCTTAATCCATCGTCAAAATTGGACCGTGCGATCAAAACCCCAACAGAAATAGAGAGAAGCGCAAACTCACAAAATCAATCATCACTGACACATACCAAATTATAGAAACGACCGGAATTCGAACATCTTTCTCCTCCGCTCCAAACGATGTCGTATAACGACGACAGTACGTCACCCACGGCCGCCGCCGTCGACACTACGCCGTTGCTCGGCGAGGAAATCCCCCGCACTCGCTCACTCTTCCTCGGCCGCACGCCCAGCCTCCGCGGCGCCGCTCACTTCCTCCGCCGCGCCAGCAGCCGTGGCCGCTCGATGCGGGAGCCCTCTCTACGCGTCCGTGAAGCTGCGACGGAGCAAATCGAGGAGCGCCAGAGCGACTGGGCCTACTCGAAGCCGATAGTGATATTGGACCTCGTGTGGAACCTCGCCTTCGTGATCGTCTCGATTTCCGTCCTGATCATGAGCCGCCATGAACGACCGTCGATGCCGCTGCGGCTCTGGATTGTCGGCTACGCGGTGCAGTGCGTTCTTCACATGGTCTGCGTCTGTGTCGAGTACAAAAAGAGGTATTCACAGCGGAATTCTGAGGGTAGTGAGAGAGGACCAGCTACTTATAGCCCGAATTACTCGAATTCGAGCTCTGGAAGTGATGACGTTGCGCCCGGCGGTTATACTTCAGAGCGCCGACAGAGTGATGATGAAACTAGGTAAAGTTCAAGTTTTCTATATCAAATTTTTGGTTTTAGGAATTCTTTGGCTGTGGTTTCAGTTGACTTTTTTTTTTTCTTTCTTTTTCAAACTGCAATTTTTTTCGTTTTAGAGCTTTTGTAAGTTGTTTACACTAATGTTTGTTTCATATCTGATAGATTATAATGATATTAGAACTTAACGTGGAATCAATTAAGCGTTAATGACAAGTTCAGTTTAGATGTTTGGTTATGTTGGTTCTTTCAGAGTCACAAATGGCCCAGGTTCCTGAAACTGGTGATCAAAGAATGTGCGTCTGAGTTAACTATTGATTTAGTATTGGTTAATTCTGTTGAGGGGCTCGTATTCAAGTTCTTTATGTTACATGACATTTTTTTCTGGAAGGGCTGTGTTTAGATTTGCTTCGCAAAGGTGTTGTTTAGATGTGGATAAATGCACGTGCTTTTATATAAAAAAGATCTCTTTAAAAAAAAATCCTTGTTTCAAGGTGCTCCCTGTCAGTCCCTGTAAACCTTTATCTTGTTCAACTATTAATCTGAAAATAGATTCTCTCAGTTGTTGGCAAAGGACTTGCATATGACACCATGTAATGGCTATGAATATCTATATTACCATCATATTATCTTATTTTTTATGTTTTACGTTGTTATGATGTTTATATTATTGGCTTTTTTTCCTTGCTATGACTCCTAACTATACAGTCCACATGCATAGAGGAGAATATGGAATCTGTAGGTCTTGTTAAGAAGATAAGAACTTGATAATGGTGATGATATATTGCTTCTTTCTGGCAGTGTTGCTAAACATCTGGAGTCCGCAAATACTATGTTCTCGTTCATTTGGTGGATAATTGGGTTCTACTGGATATCTGCTGGTGGCCAGGATTTGACTGTTGAGTCGCCACAGCTTTACTGGTTTGAACATGTTATCTTTGTTGATGCTGCTAGGATCATGACATGCTCTTTAGTTCTTTATATTTATCAATGATGTATTTTGCAGGCTTTGCTTTGCATTTTTGGCATTCGATGTGTTCTTTGTTGTGATTTGCGTTGCTGTGGCGTGTGTCATTGGAATTGCTGTTTGCTGCTGTCTACCATGTATTATTGCAATATTATATGCAGTTGCAGATCAGGTAAACTTTACATAGCATCTAGGGTTCACATTAAGTACCTCTGGCTCTGGTGATTGCTAGTAGTAATTCGTTTTGATTATGACCATAATACAATAATAAAGCAAAAGCTCTGAAAGTATGAGAGGAAGAACCAAAGATTAAGTGTGCCTTTGGTAATTCACTGGAGAATGCCCCTGCATTTTCTCACTTGATTAAGAAGTCTCCTTATTCACTTGGTTTCATTAGTAAGTAAAGATGCTGCATATGTCATTGATTTAACCCATGGAAATTTTGTATCAAGTTACTATGTATGTAATAACAATGGGACGACTATTCGCCTGTATTAAATAGCTCCTTTGACTGCAAGAATATGTGCTACTTCTGCCTCCATGGTAATGAGTTATCTGAAGTTAAGGGACCTCTCTTTATTATTACCAGTTTTGTTGATTTAATTGACACTATTTTACAGGAAGGAGCTACTAGGGAAGATATTGAGAGACTACCAAAATTCAAATTTAGGAAAATTGGCGACTTTGAGAAGCTAAATGGTGAAATTCAAGAATCATTTGGAGGAATAATAACTGAATGCGATACTGATTCTCCCAAGGAGCATGTTCTACCTCTTGATGATGCTGTATGTCTAATTATGACTCTTAGTACATATTCTAGATACTCCCTCCGTCCCACATACGTTTCTTTTGGGCACGGGAATTAAGGAGAAGGGTAATTTAAAGGAGTAGTGGTGGAGCCCATACCTTAATGTAAGAGAATGTGGTTTCCGAAAAAGAAAATGGGACACTTGGGTGGGACAAACCAAAAAGGAAAGTGAGACACTTATTGTGGGACAGAGGGAGTACAGTTTTGTAGATGTTATATTCTATATCGTTATGGACATCACGGGGCAGAGTCTGGCACTAAGACTTGGACGGTTCTTTCTGTCGGGTTTACAGATTTTATGCTAGAAATTAAGGGGTCCATTTGTTTTTTTCTAAGCTATTTATCTCCACTTAGTTGCTTCATGAAATCTAAATGTTTCCATCTCTGATTATAGGAATGTTGTATTTGCCTTTGCGCTTATGATGATGGAGCTGAACTGCGCGAACTCCCCTGCCGTCACCATTTTCACTCAGCCTGCATAGACAAGTGGCTGCACATAAATGCAACATGTCCACTCTGCAAATTCAATATACTGAAAAATGTTAGTCACATTGACAGCGAAGAAGCATAATCGAGGAGGCTATAAACAATCAGCGAGGAGGCTCGTTTCCTGCTTCAGGTAACACCTTGAGAGCTGCTTCTTGTGTGCCTTTGATTCCCTTTGTGCTATCTTTGCACTGATTGTATATGTTTTCTTACAAATAGTTTTTGTGAACTTCTTGTTTCTTGCGAAATTCGTGTAACATTCTAATATTTATAGAGTTAAACTGTATGTATTACTAGTTGATGTGAAAGAAAACTCATTTGCAGATAAGCTGAAATCATATTTTGATCCTTGATAAAATGTGCAGGCTTATATAAGTAGTGTCCCCCCCCCCCCACCGGCTCTTCTTAATACATAGTTCACAGTATATCTTTGCCTTGAAGAAGTTGGTGGTCATGTAATCACTGACATGTAGTCTAGTGGCATGCCTCATCCATTTAAGAAAGAGAGACCAAGGTTCAATCCCCATTCCCCCCCTCCCCCAACTAACTCAAAAAAAGAAAAAAAGAAAAAGAAGTTGGTTATTAATGTTTTAATTTGTGTTTTTTTAATCCTTGTTTGCAAAAATTTGTTAATTTATTTTGTTTTTGTAATGGAACTAATTAGGGGTACGAATCCCAATTCCTCATATCCCAGCTCAAAAAAAAAAAGTTCGCTGATCGATTTTCGACTAATCGGTTTCCCTATATCCCAGCTCTAAAAAAAAAGTTCGCCGATCAATTTTCCGACTAATCGTGTACAAAACGACGCTGTTTCTAGGGTAGTTGGTCCCAAGATGAATTTCGATGTCTTGAATCAATAAATATAAAAAATAATTACTAAATTGTGATTGGGTCCCAAAATTAATTTCGATGTCTTGAATCACCCCGGCTTAAAAATTCAACCAGTAACTTTGCTTAAAGAAAAGAAAAACGAAATTTAACCAGTAACAAATCTCCTAAAAAATTATATTAGAGCACAATTAGGAGTATGGAAAATCTGTGATCTAAAAAATTGAATTTAATACATGTGTTTGTATTTTTACAATTGTTAAGGTTTTTTCTTTTTAAGGAAACGGTACGATGTTGACTCTAATATATGAGTAGTTATAAAAATAAATTTAGATTGACCCACAATTTTTCCTGTGGAATATGTTGGAAGTACATCTCCACGTCATTGTCACATTATTGAGGCCCCACTATTTTTTTAGTAGTTTTAGAACTAAAAGGAGTTCTAAAATGCATATTCTGTACTTCTTTTCGAGAGGGAGTTTGATGTAGTTCATCTTATTTTTTAATTAATTTTTATTTAATTAAATTTTAAATAATGATTAATTTATCTTTAATTATTCTTTAATCTTTTTAATTGTCTTCAAATTATAGCCAATCATATAGTGTGATATGAGTGGATATACACGGAGAGTAATATGATTTTATCGTATCAATATATGTCATGTTTCAGGCCAAATCATCCTTTGAATAATTATATAATTATCTCGCATCGAAACTATGGTTATCATGTGTTGAGGGAATGGGATGTTCACGAAAATTGTGTGATTTTTGTATACATACAAAATAATTAAGAATTACAACGAATTTTCTTAGATAAGAAAAGTTGAGACGTGGTTAAAGTTCAAAACTTATTTTTAACATGACCAAATAAGTGATAACAATAAATCAAATCTTGAATGGATCAAAAAATAAATCAAATCGTGAAACCGTATAATCACATGAAAAACGTATTCACACTTCATCTTCTGTGGAAAAGAAAAAAAAAAGAAGAAAAAAAAAAAGAGTAACCAATTATTAAGGCTCAATAAGTATACGAAACTGGAATACCCCTAACTATACCACCGGAAAGCTTGTCCTCCGCCGCCGCAACCCCCATCCACGGCAGCGAACAGCTAGCGGCGCAGCCCAAACTCCCGCCTCCCTTCACCTTCACCTTCACCGACAGATTAACAATCCCATTCTTCTCCCCACTCGAATCCCTCAGCCTGTAACTCAAGAAACTCAAGTAACCCTCGGGCAGATGCCCGCCGGCGAAATCCGTCACCGGAATACTCGCCGTTCCGATGACCCTGCTGCCCGAACGCGCTTCCACGGTCATGAAACGCGCATGCACGGGCAGCTCCATCACCATCTTCTCGTTCCACACGGGGCAGCTCCGGCCCTCCGGGTCGATTCTGGTCGAACCGGAGTGGAACTGGCCGGTTCTCACCGTGACGGAGACGCTGTTCTTAACGGGCTGTTTCCTGTTCGCGAGCAAGCCCTCGGCGGAGATAACGGTGACCTCGATCGTCCGTGATGACGGCGTGTCCATGATTATTTATACGGTCGGAGATTTGTAGTATTTGCTGAAGTGACAGGGAGAAATCTTCAGATCGCTGCGTGACAGACGATACGTTTATGTAAATCAGTTATATTTATAAGGAGAGTTTTAGTATTTATGGAATGAATTGAAGGTTGGAAGAAAGCATGCGGAAAGTGGTGCGCTGTTTCTTTACTTTAATCCAGTTGGAGCGTTTGTTTAGAATTTTACGTGACTGCTTACGTGGCAGAGAGAGAAAGCGTGGAAGCTTCCATACCGTTGTAAATTAAAGAAGTCGCGGTATTTTAACGTTTGATTAATTTTACACTTAAAAAAAAAACATTAATTTTACGTGTTAATATCATATATCCCACTTAAAAATACTCTATCCGTCTACGAAAATTATTTTCGGAGACGGTGGGTACGTATATTAATAAATAAGGGGGTGGCTAGTAGACATAAATGGAATTTAGTAGGAATGAAATGACCTCTATAATGGAATAAATGTAGGAAATGAATGAATTAATGAATAATATTCCTATGACTGGTATACATCAGGAATGGAATGGTCATTCCTTGACTACTTTTATTCTTATGGTTAATAATAAAATCCGTATCGCAATTCTTGATGCAAACTTTTGGTGGACGAAATGAGTACTTATTATAATTGGCTTATTATTAATAATTTTAATAATATTAATATTAATACTAATACTAATAATAAATATTATTTTCGTTTTATTGTTTTTATTATACTTAATAATAATATTTATTATTTATTATGATTTAAGTAATTATTATTATTAATTTAATTATTATAATTAGCTTAAAAATAATTATTATAATAATATTAATACTAATAATTATTATAATATTATTATTATTTCTTATGTTGGGAAAATTAATAGAGTTTTGATTTGATTCCAAAATTCAGCTGACCCCAACCAAGTAGATGATTGCACAAGCCTAAGCGTTTTTCAGCTCACCTGTTTGAGCTTATAGAGTTTCTAAGTTTACAGGTAGAGTCGCTGAAGACAGCAGAAGACATAGCAGAAGACACAGCTAAGCTGACACAACTGAGGAATTCAGCAGAGCAGACCAAGCACAGTAAAAACCCGAAGATCAAGACCCAGAGACCCGGCTCGGTGTCAAAGACCCGCTCGGTGTCAAAGACCTACCGGTGTAAAAGACCCAGCTTAGTGTCAATGACACAGCTCAGGTCTAAGACAACTCAGGTTAATGACACAGCTCAGGTTGAAGACACAGCTCAGGTTAATGATACAGCACAGGTCTAAGACACAGCTCAGAGTCGAGACGCAGTAGAGTCCAAGACGCTGAAGACATAGAAGATCTTGTCTGACGCGGTCAAATCAGAGAAGAAATAGCTTCTGCAGATGCAGACCTACTTCGTAGGTTAAAGACCAGAAGTCAATGAGAGTAGGTAAGATTCAAACGGCTCTCTTCCAACGGCTAGTTTGAATCTCCACCTATATACATCTCCTCCACCATTGAAGAAAGGAGGCTGGCGAGACGACTGAAGAAATAAAAGAGCAAACAGAAAAATGAACAACGATCTTCAAAGCCAAATCTTTCAAGAACACCCAGCTAGTCAGCTGTGTTCTTAGTTGTTCACATATTCAGTCATAGGCAGAATAGATTAGAATAGAAATATCTTAAGCCTAGTTTGAACGAGTTCATCATACTCCTTGTTCTTCATTGTAAGAACTCGTTCATAGTTAGAAAACCCTTACCCAAACCCAAACCCAGAAAGATTAGGTCAAGGTATGCTTGTTCGAAGCGTGTAATTCGAGTGGTTAGGTTTTACAGTACCCGAAAACTGTAAGTCAGGTTTTTTCAGTACCCGCAAACTGAAAGGTGTAGGCTTGGCAATGCCCGTAAACTGTTGGAACACAACTCAGGTTAGAGTTGTGAAGTTGCTTGGTACTTGGAAACCAAGTGGTAGTGAATTACCAGTGAATCTGGTCGTGGACGTAGGATGTGTTACTCCGAACCACGTTAAAATTGCTTTGTTCTTTACTGCTTTGTTTTATGCATTCTGCTAACTCCTCTCACGCATACTTTTCAAGCTGCATAAACTGATTAACTGAAAAGAGAAACAAAGCTTTGCAATATATTTGAAGTAACAGACGGACTTTCCAAATCCACCACATTCCGCACACAGCCAGCTGTGTCGATCAAGCTGCCTCCAGCTGGATCGGACACAGCCAGCTCACTCAAAAGAGTTTTTAATTGGAAAAGTTTTTAAACCTTGGTGTATTCACCCCCCTCTACACCAAGGTATCCGTCTTGGGACCAACAATTGGTATCAGAGCAGTGGTTCAAAAGATCACTGTATCTGTGTCAAGTCAACTCTTTGCTGATAGTGGTCACCTGAACAGATCCTTCAAAGTTTCAAAATCTTTTTAAAATCATTATATTGCATACTGTCATGGAATCTTCCTTGTGCAGAAATCTGCCGACATTCTTTGTCGATGATTATCAGATCTGGAAGTTCTAACTCAAAAGCTTTCTGACCGCACTTCACGACATGATGTGGGATGTTATCACTGACGTACCCATCATCATCATAAAATCAGAAAGACAAGCAGAAGAATGAATGATCAGGAGCTTGAAGATGAGAAAACACAGCTGATCAAGAAGCTGAAGATGGCCAAAGCTGAATCAGATCAAAGAATGGCTCCAGCCAATGCAAACACAGCTGGAACCAAGCCAAGGATATACCAAAGAGGTCGTACATAATCAAGCCAGCTCTCCAAGCTCAGTCCTATCAAAGAAGAAAACTGCTCGGCAACTCCAAGCCCAAGAAAAGCAGCAACTCCCAGCTGATCACAGAGCTCAAAGGCAGCAGATAAATCCAGCTGACTGGAATCAAAATCAAAGACATAATGTCATCCAGCACAGATATCAAGGTCAACTAAAAAGACAGCTGAGAAGGATCTCAGCTGGTTATAAAGCTGAAAATCAACCGAGCTTCACATCAAGATTCCAGCAGATGGGATATCAAGCTGACAGGCTCCAGTTTGAAAATGGACTGCATCAAAGAAGATGGAATTCAAGCAGCCATCAAAAGTCCAAAGAGAAGTGGACTCATTCAAGGACCAACCAGAAGTATCACTCACAAAAGATAAGGACAAATATGAGTTATCAATGGAACCCTCAACAACAAAGTCGGACCCAATCACAACTGGGTGCCGAAGGAGTGATAACAGGTCAAAGAGGGACATGCGCGTTTTGAGGAGTCATCAAGCGTGCTGTGAAAGAAAGACAGCTGGTGATCAAAGCTCATGACTCACCTCAAAGCTCTTCAAAGAATATGTCAAGCGCACTGGTCCCAGGTAACCTTTGGTGATATCTCGAAAGGATACGTCAAAGGATTTAGCTCATTTGAGACAAATAATAATAATATCAAATGTCTCTTATGTTGATGGACTTTAGCATAATCTATTGTCCATCAGCCAATTGTTGTGATTACGGTTTTCCTGGTGAGTTCAATACACAGGAATGCATTGCGAAGGACAGGAAATCGAAGATTCTACCCCGCAAAGCAGCAGTGAACTCAGCTGATCATGGAACAACTGACTGTCTTCTCAAGATCAGAGATCAAGTTGACAGATGAACGTAATTGTTGAGAAAATCACTGGCTCAAGTAGGAAGCAGCTGAGAAAAACAGCCACCTACTATCAAATTCAGGGGAAACTCCACCAAGCTGGAAATCGACACAACTGTGATATCAGCTGAGGGCAAATTCAATCCAGCAGAATATTCAAGTGGAGAATCAAGAGAGAAATACAGCTGAACTATCAAAGGTCATCCTCTGGATATCAAACAAAGCTGGATCAAGCGTAAATAGCAGAATTCAGAAGAGAAATCTAGATGAAGGGAACTCAGTGTAGCAGATTCACCAACAATTGGTATCAGCTCAAACCGGATGAAGAAAGTTCATTCAGTTGAGGGGGAACAAACTCAGCTGGATCCCAAAGCAGAAGGATTACCCAGCTGAAGAGGAATCAAACTCATCTAGACTGTCACAGAACTCAAAAGAACTCAGCTGAAGGAAAAATAAGTGAATCTCTAGATACTCAGCTGAGGAGGAAAAACTCAGTCAAGCAAAGGAAAAGACCACCATGGTATCAGCTGACTTCTATGTCCAAGCTGACCAGTTTGGGTCATATGCATTTATCTCTTTGAGGAATATACTATTTAAGTCCAATTATTTTGAATTCTTATTTTAAGCTGACATATGTTCCTTAGTTAAATTGCTTGATAAGTTTCCTTTCCCATCGCATTAATTATAAAGTCTGCAGAGTATTGTAGCACGGTAGGATCGAGGCAGAATGTCAAACGTTTGAACTGTCTCACGCGCGGTTGTAATACACTCGTCGTAAGCACGTCAGCAAAACGTGATGAGTTAATCTCTCCTAATCGTTGATCAGAATATCAGCTGCTTCAATCTCAACCGTTGATCCATTATGGCAGTTTATATATATGGAAAAGATACTTAGAATTCTTCTATCTTTATCTCTGCGAATTTCAAATCTTCAAAACCTCTATCTATTCTCTGCAAGTTATTCGCACGATCAAAATCAACAGATTGCAGAAATGGCACCCAAGAAATCAACCGCAGGGATGAACCAGTTTGAAGCTTTAATGACAAAGTTGTCATTTGAGAGTGTTCTGTCCACCTCCAACCTCCATGTTTCAGAACTCAAAGAGATGGTGGATCTCGTTGCAGACTCCGGTCTCTTACTGTGGGCAACCTCCATGCCCAAGCTTATGCTGAAGAAAGATGTTGCCCTCTTCTACCTCAACATCATTGACGAAGACGGCTTCTACTTATCGTCATTCGATATGATCGTCAAGGGCACTGACGGAAAGTATGATTCAGCAACCGTCAACATCAAGCTCAACAGAATGCTGCGAAAAGTATTCAATCTGCCCAACAAAGGAGAATTCATTCCAGATGATTACAGCCGTGAGGAAGTGGATGAATTTCTCAGTCAAGAGATGCTTATCTCTCCAGAACCGTATAGAGCGAGTATGTCAAAGCTCATTCTTAAGCCAAAGTACAGGCTGCTTCTGGATATTACGCAGAAGTGCATTCTGGGATAGCTGGATCTCAAGGAGAGATCACTATTCCAAAGCTCAAACCAATGATTGCCATGATCAAAGGCTCAAATGTCAACTGGTTTGATTTCTTACTCAACCGACTGGTCAAGGAGTCAGAGAAGATCAAGTTCGACTCCACTAGGATGACGTATTCAACCTCAGAGCCCCTGTATCTATGCTCTAAGATTTCGTTCTTAATAGAACAAGTTGTGAAAGGGCACACAGTAAAGTGGGCTGATTCAGAACCGTTTCCAGAAATGAAGATTCTCTTCCAGAGAATTAGTCAAATCAATGATCTCCTGAGGAAACAGCCTGCTGTGAGCAAAGGCAAGAAGCAGCTGGAAGAAACAGAGGCAGAAGTTCCAGCTGAGAAGAAACAGAGAAAAATGAAGACAACTGACATCAAACCAGCTGGAGGCCCAGCTGAAAAGAAGAAGAAAACAACTGTCGTTCCACAGACTCAGGAATCTTCATAGGCTACTCCAACAATCTCACCAAGCAAGCTTAGTCAAGCAATGGTGATTCTCTTCCCACAGCCAGTATCAGCCTTCAATCAATTCGGATCAAACATCCTGGCTGATATGGGATTGAATGATGGATCATCCAGTTCAGAGGACGAGCTGGATAAACCAAGAAGTCAGACACCCAGCTCACCCCAGCCCTCACCGCCTCACAGCTCTCCGCCAAAACAGTATTCTCCTCCACCCAGCTCTCCAACTAAAGAGACATCTCCTGTAAGAGAGCAGACAGATATTCAACTGGCTGAAGCTCCTTCACAGCCAGCTGACACCCAAGCTGAACCCTCTTCCACCAATCCCAGCTCACCACCAAAACAACCATCACCCAAAGTTCAATCTCCCACACAGTTGGCTGATGCTTCTTCACAGCCTACTGTGAACCTAATTGATCCAATTCCTCAAATCTCCACAGAATCAGAGAAGAGTGTTTCTACTGCCCCTCCATCACTCATTTCTACTGGCTCAGCTTTCATGGAAGCCATGTACGAGGAGTTACGCATTGCAGGGATCAAGAGTGTTCTAACTCAGTATCCAATCTTGGCGCACCTGCCTATCGCCCTCGTCAAAGTTGGAGATCTCAAGTTCTATCTGACCACCAAGATGGCAACTTGGTACCAGAATGAGCAGCTGATAGAGACCTCCTACGAGAAGTTGAAGACGGATGAAGCACGCCTCCAGCACACTTTTGGCTTTGGAAGTTTGGAGGATGCATACTTGCATCAAGATGATCTCATTAGATGTATCATCGAAGTGTCTCAGCAGTACCCCAAGCCGCACCCAGCAGACGTCTAGGAGTCAGCTAACAAGCTTCTTACAGCAGCGGGATGGGAAACACCTTCTGGAGCTGACAACTCCAAAGAAGTCTCGGCTGAGATTACCAAGGAAGTTGTACCAGATAACACAGCTGAGGTAATGATCATTGAAGAAACAGCTGATGCAACAGCTGAACCAGAGGCAGCAGCCCCACCAAGTCCAATTGCCGATGACACTCGCGCACTGGTCGAGTTTGAGGCAGACAAACCCAATCATGACGAATCCAAAACGGACTCAGCTGTCAAGCTCTCAACCGCAATGAAGGAAGCTATCTCTAAAGAGGTTGAGGAAATTCTTTTTCAGGACAGACTGAAGTCTCAAGTCGATGTCATCTTGCAATTCACAGCTCTAGACTGCCAAGTTAGAGATCAACAGCGGGCAATTGATGAAGTTCATAAATTTGCCCAAAATTTACAAGAAAGTACAAGTCTAGATCTCAAGCAATCTCTCGTCTCTCAAAGCATTGATCAGTCAAAACATCTAGATAAGAGAGTTCCTGAGATAGTAACAAGACTTCAAGCTCCACTGGTCGACGACACAGCAAATCTTTCAAGCCAGCTGGAAGGCATCAAGAAGTCCACTCTCTCCAACAGCTCTGACATCCGCCAACTTTTCAACCTATATAAAGATCTGGATGTTCAGTTCAGAGCTGGAAGCAGCAGCACTGCTCAGCTGAACATCGCCACAGCTGACAACTCAGCCAAGATCGCTGATGTTAAAGCTGCTCTCGCCAAGCTCAATGCAACAGTCGCTCACCTCTCTGCCTCCCTTATTGATAATGCAAAAAATGGGGAAGAAAAGAATGAAGAAGCTAGAAAAACAATGGAGAGGAAAGCTGCAGCTCAGGGAGAACCTATCCAGCCAAATCAGTCGGAAATCGACGACTTTGCTAAAGAGCTGGATGAGGAAGAGCCAACTGAGCCAACTGCAGCAGTCAAAGAGACGTGGAGAGAGAAAATGGTTGCTCTTGCCAAAGCTTGTGGATATAAGCCAGAGGAATACAAGGACTATCACTGGCTGTATAACTTCCACAATGAGCAAAGAAAAGAAATAGAGGAGCTAGACAAAATTATCAAGAAGAAAGCCGAATCGCTCAAGCCTGCTGAGAAAAAGCAGAAGAAGAAAAGGCAGAGCTATAGGCAAGCTAAGAAGAAACAAGTCCAAGCAGCCTTAACTGACAAGAAGAACCCATATGATTTCAATGAAAACTGGAAACGATGCAAATCAAAATTCATCAAAGAATTCTACTACTTGAATCAGTACAAATGCATGGATTCAGAAACTGCTTTCCAGGATTATCTTCTCGAATTCCATGAGACGGATCCAATGATGGCAAGATCAATTGCCCAAGAGAAATAACATCCAGCTAAAAGCTCCAAAAGTCAAGCAATTGTAGCCTCCCACTCTAGCTGGAACGAACCTTCCCGACAAGGCCCAGATTATCAAATAAGTTCGTCACTGGGCTGACGAACGAGGAATCTGCAAAACGAAAAATTAAGTCGAATGGAAGGAGTTGGAAGAATTCATTTTCAACAGATATGGTCTCAAGACGACCATCAAATGGACAAACAGAGAAAGTACCACAGCTGAAAAGTTGTAATTTTAAAGTTGTAAAATTTCGTATTAATGAAAAGTTCGGTTTATCAAAATTACCTTTGTTGGTCCCAAGACGGATACCTTGGTGTAGAGGGGGGGTGAATACACCAAGGTTTAAAAACTTTTCCAAGTTAAAACTCTTTTCAGAGAGCTGGCTGTGTTCGATCCAGCTGGATGACAGCTTGATCGACACAGCTGGCTGTGTGTGTGTGCGGAATGTGGTGGATTTGGAAAGTCCGTCTGTTGCTTCAAATATATTGCAAAGCTCTGTTTCACTTTTCAGTTAGTCAGTTTATGCAGATTGAAATGTATGCTTATGAGGGTCAGTAACATGCATAAAACAAAGCGATAAATAACAGAGCATTTTTAACGTGGTTCGGAGTAACCCCTCCTACGTCCACGACCAGATTCACTGGTAATTCACTACCACTTGGTTTCCAAGTACCAAGCAACTTCACAACTCTAACCCGAGCTGTGTTCCAACGGTTGCGGGCCGTCAAGCCTACACCTTCGGTTTCGGCATGTGAAGAACCTAACCACTCGAATTACACGCTTCGAGCAAGCGTACCTTTACCTAACCTTTCTGGGTTTGGGTTTGGGTATGGTTTTCCAACTATGAACGAGTTCTTACAATGAAGAACAAGGAGTATGATGAACTCGTTCAAACTAGGCTTAAGATATTTATTCTGATCTATTCTGCCTATGACTGAATATGTGAACAACTAAGAACACAGCTGACTGGCTGGGTGTTCTTGAAAGATTTGGCTTTGAAGATCGTTGTTTATTTTTCTGTTTTCTTCTATTTCTTCAGTCGTCTTGCCAACCTCTCCTCTTCAATGGTGGAGGAGAGATATATATAGGTGGAGATTCAAACTAGCCGTTGGAAGAGAGCCGTTTGAATCTTACCTACTCTTGTTGACTTCTGGCCTTTACCTTTGAAGTAGGTCTGCATCTGCAGAAGCTAGTTCTTCTCTGATCTGACTGCGTCAGATAAGATCTTCTGACATCGGGATCTTGTCATTGAGAAGGTCTTCGTCTTCGAGCTGCTAAGCGTCTCTGCTGTATCTTCAGCGGCTTGGACTCTGCTGTGTCTTGATTCTGAGCTGTCTTTTAGACATGTGCTGTATCATCAACCTGAGCTGTGTCTTCAACCTGAGCTGTGTCACTGACCTGAGCTGTGTTTTAGACCTGAGGTGTGTCATCAACACTAAGCTGGGTCTTTTACACTGAGCTGGGTTTTTGACACTAAGCTGGGTTTCCGTCACTGAGCTGGGTCTTGATACTGCAGGATCTTTGACTCTGCTTGGTCTTGCTCTGCTGAGTCTGCTCTGCTGAGTTCTTTAAGCTGTCTGCTTAGCTGTGTTTTCTGCTATCTTCAGCTGTCTTCAGCGAATCTACCTGTAAACTAAGAAACTCTATAAGCTCAAACAGGTGAGCTGTAAAACGCTTAGGCTTGTGCGATCATCTACTCGGTTGGGGTCAGCTGGGTTTTGGTATCCAATCAAAACTCTATTAATTTTCCCAACAACATTGAAGACAATCTCTCTCTGTCCAGGCTCTGAATTTGATTATCCGCTATGAATGTTTATTTCTTTTTGAAACCCCGTTTCCTATTAAGGGGGAAGTAAATTGTTTTTCTCAGTTTGGTTTTAGCATCATCAAAAAGGGGAAAATTGTTGGGAAAATTAATAGAGTTTTGATTTGATTCCAAAACCCAGCTGACCCCAACCGAGTAGATGATTGCACAAGCCTAAGCGTTTTTCAGCTCACCTGTTTGAGCTTATAGAGTTTCTAAGTTTACAAGTAGAGTCGCTGAAGACAGCAGAAGACATAGAAGAAGACACAGCTAAGCTGACACAGCTGAGGAATTCAGCAGAGCAGACTCAACAGAGCAGACCAAGCAGAGTCAAAAACCCAGCAGTATCAAGACCCAGCTCAGTGACGGAAACCCAGCTCAGTGTCAAAGACCCAGCTCAGTGTAAAAGACCCAGCTTAGTGTCAATGACACAGCTCAGGTCTAAGACAGCTCAGGTTAATGACACAGCTCAGGTTGAAGACACATCTCAGGTTAATGATACAGCACAGGTCTAAGACACAGCTCAGAGTCGAGACGCAGCAGAGTCCAAGATGCTGAAGACACAGCAGAAATGCTTAGCAGCTCAAAGACGAAGACCTTCTCCAAGACAAGATCCCGATGTCAGAAGATCTTGTCTGACGCGGTCAAATCAGAGAAGAAATAGCTTCTGCAGATGCAGACCTACTTCGTAGGTTAAAGGCCATAAGTCAATGAGAGTAGGTAAGATTCAAACGACTCTCTTCTAACGGCTAGTTTGAATCTCCACCTATATATATCTTCTCCACCATTGAAGAAAGGAGGCTGGCGAGACGACTGAAGAAATAAAACAGAAAAATGAACAACGATCTTCAAAGCCAAATCTTTCAAGAAAACCCAGCCAGTCAGCTGTGTTCTTAGTTGTTAACATATTCAGTCATAGGCAGAATAGATTAGAATAGAAATATCTTAAGCCTAGTTTGAACGAGTTCATCATACTCATTGTTCTTCATTGTAAGAACTCGTTCATAGTTGGAAAACTCTTACCCAAACCCAAACCCAAACCCAGAAAGGTTAGGTCAAGGTACGCATGCTCGAAGCGTGTAATTCGAGTGGTCAGGTTTTACAGTACCCGAAAACTGTAAGTCAGGTTTTTTCAGTACCCGCAAACTGAAAGGTGTAGGCTTGACAGTACCCGTAAACTGTTGGAACACAACTCAGGTTAGAGTTGTGAAGTTGCTTTGTACTTGGAAACCAAGTGGTAGTGAATTACCAGTGAATCTGGTCGTGGACGTCGGAGGTGTCACTCCGAACCACGTTAAAATTGCTTTGTTCTTTACTGCTTTGTTTTATGCATTCTGCTAACTCCTCTCACGCCTACTTTTCAAGCTGCATAAACTGACTAACTGAAAAGAGAAACAAAGCTTTGCAATATATTTGAAGTAACAGACGGACTTTCCAAATCCACCACATTCCGCACACAACCAGCTGTGTCGATCAAGTTGCCTTCCAGCTGGATCGGACACAGCCAGCTCACTCAAAAGAGTTTTTAATTGAAAAAGTTTTTAAACCTTGGTGTATTCATCCCCCCTCTACACCAAGGTATCCGTCCTGGGACCAACATCTTATTATTTTAATATTATTATTTTTATTATAATATTATTATTAATTAATAATAATAATTATTTATTATTATTTTAATTATTATAATAATATTATTATTAATTATTATTATTTCTTATTATTTTAATATTATTTTTTTTATAATTATTTTCATAATAATAATTATTATTAATTATTATACCATTAATAATAATAATAATAATAATAATAATAATAATAATAATAATAATAATAATAATAATAATAATAATAAGCATTCCTGAAGATGGAGATTAGCTAATACCAGGAGGGAGGGAAGGAATGGCTAAACCCATGTTCATGGGATTAGTCATTCTTTAAGGAATGGTCATTCATTCTGAAAAAAATACACCAACCGTGGAATTAGGAACGGAGACAGTATTGACCATTCAATTCTCATTCCATTCCAGCATACCAGCCATCCCCTAAGAGTTAAGTGTAGTGGGCAATGAGTGGAGGAAAAATAAATATTTTGTATGGTATAATGTTGTGAATGGAGGAAAAAGAATATTTTATGGTGGTCTGGGTAGTGTACAAAAATGGAATGAAAATAATTTTCGTAAACGGACTAAAAAGGAAAGCAGGGAACAATTTTTCGTGGACTGAGAAAATATATTATAAATTTGATATATCCTTTATATATGATAAAACAATATGTTCTTCATCCCACGAAAATATTCAGTTCGTTTCTTAGTTTATGATCACTATCCTCATTCAATAATAATAGAAATTAATTAAGTATATAATACTTATAAATTGTTCTTATTCGTTAACAATAATATAAATTTCTACAAGAAATCAATTATTTTATTCTCCATTAATAATTCATAGACATCTAATCGTGTGTTTTCGTGGGTTGACTTGGTAAGAATTTAGATTCATGATTTTACAGTAATAATATAAACTGATCATACGATGTCCAACCAATTTCCAACCATTCATAATTAATTAATTAATTAATTATTAATTATAAACAAAAAACTCGTGTAACAATATTCTCGCCTGTGAGGATTCATAAAGTCCCAAATTAAAGCACAACAAAACATACCACATAGATATCTATATATATAAAAGACTTGTTATGAACCAAACAAGAGATTGATGTATGTTATAAGTATATACCTTTAGCTATTACCCGCAAACAGACGACGTGAGACGGCTTCCTAGTTAAATATATCAATTGAATACTCCTTCCATCCCGTTAATAAGATCACTTTTTCCATTCTCGTCTGTCCTATTAACAAAGGCTTCTTCTATAAATGAAAATAATTAATTTTTCAAAAGTTGTGGGATCTACCATTTTTTATTTTTTTACTCTTGTTTCTTAATAATTGTACCAAAAAATTTGTGGATATTCTTAGTGAGACGGAGGGAGTACATTTTTTTAGTATCCCATTCTTGGCGCCATCGGGGGCCCTGAGCCTATAACTGAAGAAATTCAAATAGTTAACGGGCAGGAAGGCGGGCGCGAAATCCGAAACGGGTATGTTAGCTGCCCCGATGAGGTTGGTGCCCGAATGCGCTTCCACCGTTATGAAACGGGCATTGGCGGGCAGTTCCATCACCATCCTCTCGTTCCATGCAGGGTAGCTCCCGCCCTCCTTATCCATACCCGTTGACCCAGAGTTAATCGGGTCGGATCTTACCACCACGAAAGCGTTTCTCTTCACCGGCTGGTTTCTGCTCAGCAGCAAACCCTCGGCGGAAATAACGGTCACCTCGATTGTCATTGACGCCGCCTTCCCCATCATTGTATTATCCCCTCTCTCTCTAGAATTTAAAGTTGTTTCTATGTGTGTGTGTGTGGTGTGATGAATTAAGTGGAAATTTGGTATCATCACAGCCGTTATTCGATATGGAGAGTTGGTCAGAAAACGAAGGTGGGCAGAAGTGATGCAGAAAGCGGTGTGTTACTTCGTCACAACTGTAATCTGTTTATGACGACAAGTGCTGACGTGGCATGTAGGAAAAAAGCGGGGAACTCTAATTGTATATTTTATATAGTGTTTGCTCTATATATGAACCAAATCCTTTAATACTTTTTTGTAAACGTCTTAAATTTATAGTTTATTTTTCTTATAGTAACTTGTGTATTACATTTTTTAATTTCCTATCTGACTCGATTGTTTTTAATTTTAAAGATTACAATCCTTTCAATCGAATAAGGACCGGTAACATTAATCGCTATGAAAAACGCACAATAGGAAACATAATTTAAAACAAGTTATATATTATTATAATTAAAATAAGTAAAATAATACTTATAATAATTAAAAGTGAGGAGAGGAGACATAATCTGGGGATTGATGTTGAGAGTTGGAGGAGACAACTAAGATAAGGTGTGCTCTTTGAATTGGACTTGGTCAGCCTGAAAATGACAGAATAAATAGTAGTACTCTCTTCGTCTGACATAGTATTTCATTTTGGACGTTCATCAAAAATACTTCCCTCCTTCCAAATTAGTGTAGTGTGGAAAGTGCGGTACGCGTTTTAACAAAAGGTAAGTAAATATTTGTTGAGTGGAGAAAGGGATTTCCATATTTAATTTATTGTGAGGTATAAAATATTAGAAAGTTAATGTTACGAAAACACCACACTTATAAAGGACAGCTCAAAATAATATTTAATCACACTTTTCAGGAATGAAAGGAGTAACAATTTTCATTTTTGGCCATTACTCACTCTCACAATATGTGGTAACCTTATTCCACTCATCTTAAATTTATTAAAACCTGTACCACTATAAATGACCAAATATGGTGGACTACCTTTTTTCTCCTCTAATTCTCAGAATTATAGTTGATCTTTTTCTTATAAAAAAATATAGTATTTTTTATTAAGAAAATGATGGAGATAAATCCGCAACAACCAAAGCCCAAGTTATTTAGAGTTTATATTTACTTTATTAGCTGTCTTTTTATTCTATATATATTATTTTTAAGTTGTTTAGTTTTAATTGCACTCCTAGTATAAATAGGATTGTGTTTTCATTATGCAGACGGTTGTTTTTTTATAAGAAATAAACTGGGGTTTTCCCTTTGTTGGTGTTTTTAATTCGATATTTTATAAAGAATCAACGGATTAATTAAATATGTTCGCTTTCGGTATGCATTGAATCAACGAAGATATTTATTTATAGTATTGGTTTCACTCTTTTTCCGGCATCAGAAAATCTTATATGTCCCCACTTAATAATTTCATATTTAATTTCGTGAGTAGCTAGATAAGAGAATATGAAAACTATGCGTTTTCTTAAAGGGAAATTATGCTTTAAATTTTATGTTTTCAAACACGTGCGCATAGAATACGCCGTAGGGCTGGCATTTTTCGACCCGACACGATAACCCGACACGAAATTAATGGGTTTGGGTCCAGCTTTATTGGATTCGGGTCCTTATCGGGTTGATCCGATAAGGACCTGAAAATTTCGGATCGGGTTCGGGTTACCCGATAAGGTATTAAATTTTTTAATAGTATATTTATTTAATTCATATCAAGCTTTTAAATTGATGACATATTTATTTTTCCTTCCAAGTCTTCAAAACATATTAAATTTTTTAATTTTATTTATTTTTCTCTTATTAAATTTTATTTTAAAATATTTTTTTTCTTATTAAATATTATTTTAAAATATTTGTTCTCTTATTAAATCTTTTAAATTTGGGTTCGGGTCATTATCGTGTCGGATCAACCCTCGTGTCAATTTCATGTTCGTGTCGAGTTCGTTTCGTGTTCGGATTTAGTTATTTCGGGTAAGGTTCGGATTGGGCCTTAACAGATCAGGTCAAAATCAATTCGACCCAAACCCGACCCAACCTGACCCGATTGCCACACCCTAGAATACGGTTCTTAATTCGTATGAATAGAAAAAAGGAGCTTTTAAAAAAAAATTAAAAATAACTCCTTTTATGTGGATTATAATTAGCAATTTTGGTTGATTAAAATTGACTTTGAATTTAATTTGGTTTGGCAGGCCTATGGACACAACGCACTATCGTTCTCTGCGTGTTGTTGTATCAAATAAAACGTGACAATTGGCGGCTGAAATTAATCTATATAGTATTTAATCGTTTGTTTTTTTTTTTTTATGTTATTGAAATGTGTTTTTTGAGGGGAGACTTTTTTTTTATATAATATAGTTTTATGTATAGAATATTTATGGGAATTTCGGTTTAAGGGTTTAAATAATTATATATTTTAAGCGCCGTTAGTTTTTCATATATGGCGCCTATATGGAATATTTATATCTTATCTTAGAGTCTTTAATTTGCAATTAGATCCAATCTTTGAAATGTTATAAATAAATATCACATATTTATAATGTTTGCAAATTTGATGTACCCTTTGACCTCCGACAAGTTGATTTTACGTGTTCATTAATGTTGTGGACTAGAGCATATTTTATATATATTATGTCGTCGTAAATCTTTCAAATTAAATATCATTGTTTTGTATCTCACTATTAAAGTTTTGAGGATTAAAAAACCCTAATATGTCTAACACTTCCCCCAAGACGGTGTTGCTTTGAAATTTTTTAACAACGTAATATATATCATACGAAACTCTAGTCCACGTCTTAATGTACACCCCAAATCAGTTTGTCGGAGGATTGAAAACTGTAAAGATTGGATATTTGTGTTGACTAAATTACATAAATTAACCAAGATTGAGTAATTAAATTTATAATTAATCCTTATTTTATTTTTTAAGATAGCGATCGAGGCAAACCATTGATAATAGGAGAAAATGACATGTAATTTCATTCTCAACTATAATAAGGAGACCAAAAACAATATAATAAGGAGACGAAAACACTTTGCAAGGAATCTTCCAAATTCCAGTTACATTAGCACTCAATAAACGTAAATATCAATGTAGAGAAAATACTATTGAAGTAATATTTTCTTCTTATGTTTCCATCAATAAAATGAATTCATTCCTTATATTTTAATAACTACACTTAATTACATTTGGTAAAATTATGGTAAAGCGTCAACTATGGTAAAATATCTATCAATATAATGAAATACATTTATATGTTTTTTTTTAGAAAAATGAGTGGTGAGATTTGAACACTAAATCTCACTACTTATAAATTAAAGCTTTCACTAGTTTCATAAAATTATGGTAAAATATTTAATCGAGACTTGTTTGGTACATAACTCAAATTTCACGTGGCCATCAACCTACCCAAAACAAATAAAGTTGGAATTAAAAACATAAGGGGCAGTTCTGGGCCTATGCGGGGTGGGCGACCGTACAAGGCCCCAAAAAAAGGGTAAGGCGTGTTGCTAGTATCCGTCTTGTTGTTTTTTTGTGTTTTTTTTTTTAATATCATTACAAATATTAATACTCACACACCCCACCTAGGATTTTTTTGTGGCCGAGAGTACTCGAACCTCTGACCTATTGGTCAACAGGCAACCACTCCACCACTAGGCCATCCCCACTGGCCTATATATAAAGGGTCCAAGTTTAAGAATTTGCACAGGGCCTACATACACATCTAAAAAAAACATAATACTATATATATATACCAATGAAATAATTCAAATCATGTCGATCAATTGTTGTAATAAAAGAAGGCTATTTTTTTATTTGTAAAATAATTATTGCATCATAGTGTTGTTGTATATTTTAGGGTTGAATTGGTGCAAGATTTCACGATTCCTATATAGGATTTGGTTCATATAAAAACTAGTCCTCATGTAAAAACTACAAACTAATCTCAACCGTTGATCATGGTATGATCTACGGTTGTTAATAATCAAAACATAAAAATAGTATGTAAAAAACATGATTTTATATAAGCATCATTTTTTATACAGAAAGCATGAATCGAGAAAAGCACCATTAAGCATCATTGTACATATTAAAAAGCATGATTATATATTGAAAAAAGCATGGTTTGTAGTTTGTACGTGAGGACCGGTTTTTATACTAACCCATCCCTATATATATATATATATATATATATATATATATATATATATGAAAGAGATCGTATGTAAAAGTCTTTTTCCGTAAAAAATAAGAAGCGATCTGGAATATTGATCTTTGTAGATCTACAGTTGTCATTGACCGATGCATTATAATGAACATGAAATGTATTATCGCAACAATGCATTGTAGTAAATCAAAAATGCATTATTATTACAGTGAATTGTAATAATACATAAAATACATTATTTTAGTATATAAAATATATTATTATTATTTTTTGCAGGAAAAATATTTTGTATCTCAACCAACCTATATATATATATAATGATGGTAATCACAAGTTAAGTTTGTTCTATGCACAAACTTACAGTTACTCAAACGTACACATACTTCAACTAATTTCCAAATTCCCAAGTTCCCAACCATCCATAATATTCACAAATTGTTCTCACTTTTTTTTTTTTGAACAAACATTACAAGAAATTTTAAAGGTCGCGTGACGGTGGACTTGAACCCGTGACCTTTGGCCCGGATATTAACCACTCTACCACTAGGCTAAGACACACACACAATTATTCTCACTTTTGATACTCATCAATGTCTTATACTACCTAATAATAATAATAATAATACATTGACCAATCTCTTGACATCCAATTTTGTTAATGTTGCACATTTAAAAATGACGATATACCCACGCCCAATTATACACACATCCAAATATTCTCATTAATATACATATTTAATATATTTCACGAGACTTAATTCCTAAAAATAATTAGTTAATATCTATACGAAACTGGAATCCCAGTGACGATCCCATGATCAGCAACCTTCCCATCCACAACCGGAACTCCCGCCCACGCCTCGCCCGAACAACTGGTGGCGCAGCCGCCTATTGCGGCGGCGCTGCTCTTCACCTTGACCGAGAGATTTAGTATCCCATTCTTGCCCCCATTGGCGTCCCTCAATCTGTAACTCAAGAAACTCAAATAATTAACGGGCAGGAACCCGCCCGCAAAATCCGAAACGGGTATGTTGGCCGACCCGATGAGCTTGCTGCCCGAATGCGCCTCCACCGTCATGAAACGGGCAGTGGCGGGCAGCTCCATCACCATCTTCTCGTTCCATGCAGGGTAGGACCCGCCCTCCTTATCCGTACCCGTTGATCGCGAGTTAAACGGGTCGGATCTTACCACCACGAACGAGTTCTTCTTCACCGGTTGGTTTCTGCTCAGCAGCAAACCCTCCGCCGAAATAACGGTCACCTCGATCACGTATGGAGAAGCCTTTTTTGCCATTCCTTTTTCACACAGTGTGTGTGTGTGTCTGTGGAGATTAATTAGTATATATTATTGGATAATGTTGTTGGAGGATGAAAGTTTTGTGAGTATGTGTGTGTGTGTGTATGTGTATTTATATACTGTGGAGGGAGGGAGGAGAGAGGGAGGGAAGGTAGAGAGAAAGATGGGAGAAAGGGGAAGGGTATTTCGGCGAATTAGTAAAAGTAAAGAAAATAAAATTTCTCCAAGCGTTAGTTGAGAGTATTTTTTCCGTTTGATTTTTATGGTGGGAATTTTCTACTTTGGCGTGTGCTTCATTTAATTATTGCCATATTTGGAACGGAACCGTTCAAAAAAATTGAAATTTCTACATTATGTTTTTTTAGTGTTCAATTTTGATGTTTAATTTTATTTGACTAGTAATTAAAGTACCCAAATTAATTAGTACATATTGCCTGCCTGGTTCAAGAAAATTTAATTGTAAGTACTTCCCACTAATCATACATCTTCCTCCAAATTGTGAGGAAAATACAGGTTACTTAACGGAAATTACATAACTTTTACTTTAGTTTGTAATTTTTGTAATTGTAACACCACTTTTTAACCTTTTGTAATTATAACATTTCTAATTTTTCAAGATTAAAATTAAACTATAGGTATGTTGTTTAACTCGCGCGTTTCATACATAGGTAAATTAACGATATCGTTGTTGGGTACGTACACAATGGACAATTTTTGAAAAATTTAGGGACGTGTATTACCTCCAAAAAAAAAAAAAATGAAAAAGAAAGAAAGGAAGAAAATTAGGGGTGTGTACTTATTTAAAAGTCTCTTGGGTAAAAAATTTATTGTTCAATAAGTCCTTAAATTAATAAGTCTGTAAACTAGAAAGGTCTATTTTATTTTGCTATAGTACAGGGAATTCTTGAAAGAAAAATATTTAACCTAATAGTTTAGGACCCTTATATGCATATTTTTGCCCTATATATTTAAGAGTTATCGTCAAATCAAATCACCACTTATACCTCGTTTTATTATAGCAATGCCATTTTAAGATGCATCAAACATATGCCCAATCTATTTAACTTTTGTAATTACAATCACACCCAATTTTTTCTGGCGATCCAAATCACGGCATGGATTTTTTTTATAATTCACATGGATTAATTTTATTTTAACATGAAAAAATTGTGCTACATAAAAGATAAGATGATGTCATATGCTTTAAAGAACTCCTCAATTGTAAGCATCAAAAAAATTGGTATGATCCTAATTATAAAAATTGAGTAACTTTTATATATCTCATGATAATTTTAAAACTAGTGGTACAATTTCAAATCGAGGTATATATGATTGAAACTTAATTTATTATAAATTTTGTCAGATTTTAATGTAATGTGACAATAATACCCTTAATTTTATAGTTTTCTCAAACAAATATATCGGATCTCTCTTTCTCTCTATCAGATCTCTCTCTCTTTACTTGCAGTTGCACAGCGGCGTAGCTCCATGAAAGATAACTTCCACGCAACACACCCCCAAAAAGTCACCATATGCCTATGCCCATCCCATGAGATGATTTTTTAGTTTTCGCAATTTTATTTCCAAACTCCGATTACCAAAGTTTTTTTTCCGGTCGCGATCGACGACAATGCTATTTACTGGCTGCTTTGAGAGAGACGTGATGCATCTCTCTCTCTATCTCTTTCTCTTCCTGTTAGTGTGAATTTTCTTTTCAATCATGGTTGTTATTTCAGGCCATCGATTGTATTGTCGTGGTTTACGGCGTTTATCTGTTCCAGATATGTTCTTCGATTGTCTTCTTCGGCGTGACTTTTATCTTCACAGCGACTGGTACGAAAGGTACGAACAGATCTCATTCGTCCTAAGTGTACCACGGCCGGTGCATTCCCAACGTGCATGGTAAGACTTGTTTGAATGAACTCATTCGTCCCGTTCGTACCAACTAGTTGTGCTTTATTACTTGGTACGGATGAACCATTCGTCCCGTTCGTACCAACTAATTGTGCTCCATATCTTGGTATGAATGAGTCATTTGTATCGTTCATACCAACCAGTGGCGCACCATAACTTGGTTCGATGAAGGGGAGGTGAGAGAAAGAAAATGGAAAATAATAGACGGTAAAATTGAAACTGTGGGTAGGGTCAAATTTGTCCCAAAATCTGACAGAATTTATGTTAAATTAAGTTTTTGACAATTTTTATTTTCAACTATCCATAGCTGCTATTTCAAATTTTTTCTCTATATTTATCCGATTATTTTTTTAATATGTACTCCCTACATTTTCGAATAAGTGTCACGAATTGTCAAAATCCATATACTAATATAGTGAACAAAATGACTCCCTATATCCGTAATAATTGTATGGGAAATTGAAAAAAGTAATCTTCTTATCTTAAATCAAAAGGTAATATGAAAATTTGACATAACTTTTGCATAAAAATTTACGATACGACACTTATTAGGAAACAATTTTTTTTTCCAACTACACTTATTCGGAGATGGAGTAAGTAATCTACATTGAAGATGGCGGCTCATGCGGTAGATGCTGCAGATTAGGTTATTTACACTTTCTGTCATAAAAAGAAAAAGGAGTCTAGAGAGAGAGGGGCGGTGAAAATTTCGCGGGAGAGATTCAAGAGAGAGAGAGACCGGTGAGTAAATGATGAGGAGATAGGAGAGCAGCTTAAAATCAACCTTATAACTTGGAACCAAATAACCCTCGAGTGGAAATAGTAAGATCTGAGTAAATCTTAAAAGAGAGAATTGCAATTTAATATCTAAACTAGATTTACCAGCGCGCATTGCGCTGCGCTGTGTGATAGTGAGTGTTTTAATTCGTAGTATCAAAAAATTAATACATATTTCAATATATATTTATATTCTAAATGATTCTCCAAAATTATATAATTACGTTTATTAGTATTATTAATACAATTATTTTTTACTTGATTATTAATACAATTATATTATATATATATAATATAATACTTATGTTGAATATTAAGATTTAAGATTTCAAGTTAAGAAACTCATCCATACAAAATTTAAAAATAAAGTATCACCAAATAATACTACCTCCGTCCCATGATAAGTGGCTACTTTCTTTTGGGCACGGGTATTTAGGAGAAGAGTGTTTAAAGGGTAAAAAGATAAAAAGTGGTGGAGCCCACATCTTTTGTGTGAGAGAGGGTATTTCCATATTAGGAAAGTGGCCACTTATGATGGGACAGCCCAATAAGGAAATGTGGCCACTTATGACGGGACGGAGGGAGTATATTTTACCAAAAAATTATAACATAGTAGTAAATAATTTTTTTTGAGAGAATTACAAAGATATATATATAATGTCAAAATAATAAGCAACTTTACTGCAAAATGTTGTCATCTAAATCACAAAATTAATTTTTGGGCGGCATCAATGAATGGTCATTTTTTTTTAGCAGATGAATGGTCATTTTGAGTAGGTAGACATTGAAACTATTAGGCTAAGCGAGAAGTGTGCATGGACATGCAGAATAGGAGGGAAAAGTAGATAAATGGGCGGGAAAAGACATTGCAATTATTCTGCTTTAATATAGTAATAGATTATTAATCTTTTAACAATCATGCCACGACTTAAAGAAAAAGAAAATTAAAGTTCTAATTGTTGAATTTTTCATAATTGTTTTGTCAACGATAATAAACATAGCACGCTAAGTTCAACTATATTCTAACAGAAAGATTTAAAAATGACATCATATGAATTTTATTTTTATTTTATTTTCAACATAAAAATGACACCGTTTTGATGTCCACTCTAACCACCACACTCCCAATCTCAACAAAAGCAGTAGTCAAAGAGACGACCTCCGCATTCATCCTCCGCCGCCGACCACCCCCACTCTCCTCCCCACCCCCCCCAAGAAAACCTCTGCCACCACTGTCATATTCATCTCCCTTGGATCATTACCACCGCCCACCTTCACTCCACCGCCTCCCTCTCGCACCTCAAACATCCCGTCGCCCTAATCATCTCCTTAGACAGATATTTGGCTACCACATGCCTTTTTTCTATATATGTTGGCGTTTCTTTCACAAGTCGGATACTTCATTTTTTTGTTAATGCATTGGGATCTTTATCAATGTAGTCATGACATTAATATCTGTTGGATTCAATCTAGTAGCTCAATTGATGTTGGCAAGTTTATGTAGAAGCAAAATTGACTGAAGTGTTTTGAGCTGTGCGAGAACAGAAACTGGTTTCTGAGCTTCAGTTTGAGCTAGTTTGATGTGGAACAGATCTGAAAGATTCTTTTCATGTTTATGCGGATTTTGCGGAGATCTTTTCCTTATCCATATATGACGCGGAAAAGATGCTATATTGGTGATATAATTAATTGTTCCACAAGGCATATCTTCAAAGGAAGTTTCCATGCATAAGAAAACTAGGGCAAAGGAGGTGGAGAGCATATATAGGGTTTCTCAAGACCTATATATATCGACACCAAGATAAGTTGAAGATAGAGAGCTGCTGCTATTATTATTATTCATAGCCATATACTATTTCGTGAGAGTATATTTCATTGCGTCTTGAGAGCGTTTATTTCATATATAAATACTTTTGTAAGGGGGTTGGGTGTCAAGTTGCGGCTTGAGCTTAGGTTGTAAGTGGTGCACTTGCAATCATCAATTCACGTAGATCGGGAAGGGTGTGAGTGAACGGGTAGCAAAAGATAGGAGATCTGTTTGTGTAAAACCTCTGTAACTACAACTTCGGATAGTGAATTGATTCTCTCTTGGGCGTGGCCTCCCAGACGTAGGTTGATCAACCGAACTGGGTTACCATTCTGTGTGTCATTTACTTAGCTCAGTTATTATATTCTGTGTTATATTCCGTGCTAAGTTTTATTGTGACAGATTCGTACTTTATATGCATAAAGTGCTTGGTTTAAAACTTTCAATTGGTATCAGAGCAGGTACACCTAAGTTATTGGTGTTGCTTTTGGTACTTGTCGATTCGTGTTTATGATGGATTTGTGCAAAAAGAAAAGATCTGTTTTGTAGCCACAGATGCTGGCACATGGTCTAGACAATGTTTCAGTGAAAGGTGATGAAGAATATCTCATGGTCAAAGAAATCAACAAAAGGCTGAATCGTCAACTTGAAGTCGTGACGTATGAAAGAGATAAGTTGATTTCTTCTAATGAACTTCTTCAAAAAGAACTTCAACACTTGAAAAAGATGATGCGGATGATGAATTCAAGTACTACCCGATTGGATGAAATTCTTGCTATTGGACAACATGGCAAGGCGGGCATAGACTATTCAGGAGGCAACTCCAATCGATCATCTGATAATAAGATCATATTTTGCCCAGCGGAAAAGAATAAAGACAAAGCACAGTATGCGGCACAGAAGACACAGTCTGTTCCTGAACGTGAGTGTTTTCAGGTCCGAAAGTATCAATCTCATAGAACGTCTGCAAGTACATGCCGTTCAATCTGTCACTACTGTGACAAACCAGGTCATATTAGACCAAATTGCAGATCTTATCACAGGGATAAATGGGAGAAGAGAAAAAGAAGGGTTCAGAAGAAGTGGGTCAGGAAGCTAGTACATGTTCCTGTACCTGTTCATGATAATGTTGGAACAGTTGGAGAAATCTCATCTCAACATGATCCTGTTGCTGCTGATGTTGTTATTGCTACAAAGAAAATTATTTCTTTTGTAGGTATTTCATAGCATGTTGATAAAGCTTCTGAATTTTTGGATAAAGATACCCCTGCCTCTAATGATGTTCCTGCACATGTTTCAAAAGATGCTCATTCTTCAGAAGTTACCGTGTCAGCAGTTGATCCAGTTTCTACTGTCAATGATCATGAATGTGTTCCTGCTGCTCCTGAAGAACATGTCTCAGTAACTGATTCAGAAGTTGCTCCTCTTGTCGTTCGTAAGACACAACTTGATCCCGCCATCAAGGTATTACTCCAATGCATGTTCTTTAAGATGTTTTTACAAACGAACACATCTCTTTCTTGTTAGAGATGGTCTTTTGTAGCCCCTTGATGAGTTGTGCATCAAAAATGGGGGAAAGTTTATTTGGAGTAAAGGAAGATTTATGTCATTTTAAGGCTACTGAGCCAGACACTGAGCCTGTTGGTCCTGACTCAGAGTCTGAAGAAGACGAAGCAGACCTGGAGCTGAATGTTGAAGAGTTTGAGTCTAGATCTGATGCGATCTCTGCATAAGAGGAAGACATGTTTGTGCGATCTCTGAAGCGTCATAAGAAGACTGGTTGTTTCCTGCCTTTTGTCATTTCTGTGAGACAAAAAGGGGGAGTAAAAAAAAGGGAGGAGTAAAAAAAAAAGGTGAAGTTATTTTGACTTTGTTTTGTGATTCCGCTGCGAAGGAGTGTTATCTCCTATTGGATAAAATTTTGAAGTGAAGTTTCTCCTAATGTTTGGATTAAGAGGGAGTTATGATCCAAGTGGTTTATCCCATTGCATATTCGAGAGGGAGTTGTGATCATAAGAAGCCAGTGCTTATACCCTATTGCTTGATTGAGGGCGGGGAAGTACATCATCATTCATACGCGCTGCCATCGTTGAAGCTAAGTATGAAGATGTTTAATATTATGATTATTTGTTGATTGCTTGGATTATTGTTTTGTCTACATAAATGCCAAATGGGGAGATTGTTGGATTCGAGCTAGTGGCTCAATTGATGTTGGCAAGTTTATGTAGAAGCAAAATTGACTGAAGTGTTTTGAGCTTTGCGAGAACAGAAACTGGTTTCTGAGCTTCAGTTTGAGCTAGTTTGATGTGGAACAGATCTGAAAGATTCTTTCCATGTTTATGCGGATTTTGCGGAGATCTTTTCCTTATCCATATATGACACGGAAAAGATGTTATATTGGTGATATAATTAATTGTTCCACAAGGCATAAGGAAACTAGGACAAAGAAGGTGGAGAGCATATCTAGGGTTTCTCAAGACTTATATATATCAACACCAAGATAAGTTGAAGATAGAGAGCCGCTGCTATTATTATTGTTCATAGCCATATACTATTTCGCGAGAGTATATTTCATTGCGTCTTGAGAGCGTTTATTTCATATATAAATACTTTAGTAAGGGGGTTGGGTGTCAAGTTGCGGCTTGAGCTTAGGTTGTAAGTGGTGCACTTGCAATCATCAATTCACGTAGATCGGGAAGGGTGTGAGTGAACGGGTAACAAAAGATAGGAGATCTATTTGTGTAAAACCTCTATAACTACAACTTCGGATAGTGGATTGATTCTCTCTTGGGCGTGGCCCCCTAGACGTAGGTTGATCAACCGAACTGGGTTACCATTCTGTGTGTCATTTACTTAGCTCAGTTATTATATTCTGTGTTATATTCCGTGCTAATTTTTATTGTGACAGATTCGTACTTTATATGCATAAAGTCCTTGGTTTAAAACTTTCAATATCTATTATATATATAAGTCAGGATCTGTACTTTCCATTTCTCATGGGATGACTAAATCGAACATGTGAATGTTCATTTTGGATTCATACTTTATGTTAATCTATATATTATTATATTAATTATATAAGAAAAGTACACAATAATACCTAAACTATTGACATTTTCATAATTACGTCATATGGTCTAAAGAAAATATCAATTTGAGTATTTCAACTATCAAATTTTTTAAAATTATGTCTTGAACCTTAATTTTGGACGATTAAAAACATACGTGGCACACTAGAAGTTGAGTTGGATTTCAACAATCTTTTTTAAAAAAATTAAGAGAACATCAAAACAACGTCATTTTGATGATGACTATAAAAAAATAAAAATAAAACCCACATGATTTCGTTTTAAAATCTTTCTGTTAGAATATGACTAACTTCTAGTATACTACGTTTATAATCATTGACAATTCGGCAATTTTATTGATGCAGCTGATCTTATTGCTTCTCCTTCTTCGGGACCCTTGTTTACCTGGGTTGGTCGTCGTTTTCTTCAGAACCCGATTTTCTCGGTTCTTGATAGAGCCTTTTACACTTCTTCATTTGCGGATGCTTGGGAGGAAATCAACAATGATATTCTCCCTCGTAATACATCGGATCAGAGCCCCATGATCTTTATTTGCAAGAACAGGTCTCCTTCGGTGGGAAAATCCTTTCGGTTTTTGAATATTTGGACCCAACACGAAACCTTCAGCAGAATTGTTTATGAGAGTTGGAGAATCCCGGTTAACTCCTCTCCCTTGGTGCGTTTCATCACCAAGCTTAAAAGACTTAAAGCTCCACTTCGTAAGTGGAATATTGAGGTGTTTGGCAATGTGGATAACAAGATTAAACTTCTGCAAAACTTGCTTCACACAGTTCAGAATCAAATTGATGTCAATGGCTATTCGGAGGATTTATTTGACGAGGAAATTCGTATTCAAGCCGACCTCAATGTCAGCCTTACGAATAAGAGCAACTTATTGATGCAGAAAGCTAGGGTGGATTGGCTTTGTGACGGAGATAGGAATACAGTATTTTTTCATCGCATTGCCCAGTTCAAGTCTTCCTCCTCTAGGATCTATCACATCATGCATGAGGATCGTCGGATTTCTGACGAAAGTGAGATGGCTAAAGTTATTGTGGACTTGTATACTGCACTTTTCACTGATCATCAAGCGGAAACTGACTTATCTTGGATGGACTCTATGGGACAGAGCAAAATTTCTAGTAATCATATTGCTACTTCGACTTCTATCATAATCATAGTGCGTTCTTTAAGCATTGTTGGGAGATCATTCATGTGGATGTGGTTTTGGCTATTCAATCTTTCTTTCAAACTGGATTCCTCCCTCACGGATTCAATTCTAGTTTGGTGATTCTAATTCCCATGAAGAAGCTCAGATTGGGGTAGCGGATTTCCGGCCTATCGTGCTAGCTAACTTCATTTTCAAGGCCATCACCAAGATCATAGCTTCAAGACTTAGCCCGATTTTATTGATTTATCTTACCTCAAATCAATTTGCCTTTATCAAGGGTAGGAAGATTCACGAATGCATTGCGCTAGCATCCGAGGGGATAAACCGGTTGGGGATTTCGGCGGGTGGAGATAATATGGCTATCCGTTGGGATTTTATTGATGAGATGTTGCGCATTTATGGCTTTCCGGATTGTTTTGGACGTTGGATTTCTTCAATATTCAAGTCTGCAAGACTCTCTCTATTCTAGTTAACGGAAATTGCTATGGTTATTTTGCTTGTACCAGGGGCGTTCGGCAAGGGGATCCGCTATCTCCTCTTCTCTTTTGTTTGGCAGAAGACATGCTTAGCCGTATGCTTAATAGCAGTTCGACTCTCAAATTGCTTAGATGGTCATCCAACTCATATTTCCCGTCGCATCTTCTCTATGCAGACGATGTGTTGGTCTTATGTAAAGCTTCTGAGCGTAATGGGTCTATTATTAAGGAAGTTTTCAACCGCTATGGAAATGCTTCTGGTCAACTCGTTAATGCTGCAAAATCCACCATTTATTTTGGTAAAGGGGCCGAAGAGACGCAGTATCACGAGAGCTTTGTCGTTTGGGGAGGGGAATTTTCCTTTCATTTATCTTGGAGTTCCACTGTTTCCAGAAGTGGTTAGAAAGATGCATTTAACAGAGACAAGGGATAAAATCCTTTCTAACTTTGCCTCTTTCTATGGCGGGTCGAGTTTGCCTTGTTCAATCAGTTATTAAGGGTTCGGCCATGCATAGCATGTTTATCTACCGTTGACTGGTGGCTTTACTGAATGATTTAGATAGAGCTTGTAGAAATTTTATCTGGATATGATCCATTAATACTCGACCTCGACACAATGTGGGGTGGGATAGGGTTTGCATGCCCAAGGAAGCAGGAGGGCTAGGAATTTCTTCCTTTAGCCAGATTAACGACAGCTTGCTTGGAAAATTATCAAAGCTTCCTCTTGGGGTTATAATAAATATTTGAATATTTTTTCTCGCATTATCTCTGCCCATTCCTCCTCGGCGGTTTGGAACCTTTTGTGCAGGACTTGATTGAAGAGTCGGTCACTATTATTGGAGATGGTAAAAACACGCACTTTTGGACGGATAATTGGCTCGGATACATTATTGCGGACCGTATGAATATTCCGCAACACTTGAGAAGAGACCTCTGGGATGCGGTTGCTGAGTTTTAATTTGATGGGATATGGCACTTTACGGAGTCTTTTGTTCGTAATTACAAACAAATTGCTCTTGGCGTTGTCTCCTTGCCAATGGGGGGAGTGGATTTGGAATAAAACGATTCCACTAAGGAGGTCCATGCTTTGCTGGAGAGTTATTCGGGACCGTTTGCCGACTATGGATCAGCTTCAGAGACTTGGTTTTCAAGGGCCTAATTGTTGCATTCTCTGCCGAAGAGCGGAGGAAACTTTAGACCACATTTTTTGGGGCTGTAGTTTTGTACAACAAGTGTGGAAGGTTATCTTTACTTGGTTTGGGGTAGTCATCGATGGTGTGCCAGATATTAACACTTTCATTTTATTTGCAATAAAAAAATATCATAATCATTCTTTTTTCTGGAAAGTTGTTGTCATCACGATAAGAGCTGGCAAAATTTCAGGCCGGCCCGAGCCTGCCGGGCTTTTTGGAAAAATTGGGCTGGGCCGGTCCGGCCCGAAAATCCTCCGGGCCAAAAAAAAGTGAAGCCCAACCCGACCCGAAAAACCATTTTATAGTGTAAAATTACCGGGCCGGGCAGGGCCAAAATTTCAGCGGGCCTGGATTTGTGTAGCCCAGCCAGGCCTGAAATCGGGCCGGCCGGTTTTGACAGCTCTAATCACGTTGATATGGGCTACTTGGAATCTCCGTAATAGGATAATTTTTCATGATGCTCAGTTATCGACACAAGCCATTCTCTTTCACGTCAAGCTTGCGATCCGTGAGACTGCACAATTCTTCACTGACCTCTTCATGCAGAATTTGGGTATTCAGAGAAAAATTATGAAGAAATTTTGCAGGTACATAGGAGTGCATTGGCGCCCTCCGTTTCCATCTTGGACTAAGGTTAATATTGATGGGTCTGCTCTAGGGACCCCGAGCATTATTCACTCTGGCGGTGTTTTCAGAAATAGTGAAGGTAAGGTTCTTGGTTCATGTTTCGCTTTGTAGAGGCTTAGCTTTTGAGGCAGAATTACATCTGCTTTAACGGCTATTGAGATGGCTAGAATTCATGGATGGTTAAGATTGTGGCTTGAGTCTGACTCTTCATACGTGGTTTTGGCAATGAGCAAAGAAGATGCCTGGAACGTTCCTTGGAGCTTTCGAGCTAGATGGAAAATAGCAAAAGATTTCATTCGCGAGATGGACTTCAGGATTTCCCATATCTATCGGGAAGGTAATCAGGTGGCTGATGCTATTCTGACGTTCCGGATGGCTAGTGGTCTGATCCGCCGATTTTTATTACCAAGAAGGTTCATGATGATATGTTTTTCACGGTTTTTTATAGAAAAGTGTAATAGACGGACTCTTTTTCCTCTAGGAATTTTTCCCATGGAGTTTTTTCCTAGAGGTTTTAATGATGTCCGGCCTTGTCTCTCTTTTTTAGTAGGGTGGCTAGATTTTTTAAAAGGTTCTTTGCCTTTTCTTGTACTTTTCTTTTTCATCGTTTTAATTCAAAGATCTCATTTCACATTTATAATCATTGACAAAACAATTATGAAAAATTCAATAGTTAGAATTTTAATATTTTTTTTTATGAAGTGGTGGCGTGATTGTGAAAAGATTAAATAATTTAGATATTAAATTGTAATCATCTCTTTTAAGATTCCACTGGAGGGCTATTTGGTTCCAAGTTCATAAGGTTGATTTTAAGCCACTCTCCTACCTCCACATCGTTTACTCACCAGTCTCTCTCTCTTCAATCTCTCCCGCGAAATTTTCACCGCCTCGTTCTCTCTCTAGGCTCGTTCGCTTCATACACTCACTATCTCGCTTCCCAGAATCTCCGTACTTTCCATTATACAACAAAACTCTTTTGATTTCAAACTCTTAGTGTAATTAATATTATTCTCGTATATCTCCAAAGAAAAAAAGAGATTTTCCTCCTGCCCCTGTATATCCTGTTTCCTTCTCGACCACTTTTTTTCTAGCCGTTAAGCCCTTCCTAAATTACAAAACTTGTTTATGCTAATGTTACCTTAATTATGTTTATTCTTACAATCCCCTTCCAATATTTCGTCTACATATTGCCTATATATAGTTTATTGACCGTTGGGCTGTAAAGGTTCGATTTTTTATGAAAAATTTCAAGTTGTCTTTTGATTCTGATGCTCTGGTTTTGATCTGCGTGATCAAATCTTGTGTTTCGTTTTTGTGGGATTTTGCTAAAAAAGTGTGATTAAGAGTTGGGCCGAACATGGAAGAAGTTAAGTGTAGTATAAATGGAACAGAAAAAGAGGATGGCATAAATGGCTGTGCTTCTGCTGATGATGATAAGCCTGTTTCTGTTCATGGGTTTGTGTTCCTTTTATTATTTGAAGTTCTTTTCAATATTTGAAAAGTAAAATTTGCAAGTTATGGTTGTTTCATATGAAGCTCATATGTTATTTTTGATGATTTTGGGAGTTGATTATCCGTGTGCATTGATGATATTTTTACAGCTATATTGTATGAATAAGTGGTTGTTATAAACTGTTTATTATGTTAATTGATTTCATGTTCATGACAGTAACATAAGAAAATTGTCTGGTCCAACCAGAAGATCATCCAAGTCAAACTGGACAGAGGAAGAGGTGATCATCACAACTCTATAGTTTTGTTATTTCTTCGTCGTAGAGTACTCATGTTTGATGTGTTCTTACCTTGTTCGTAGCTAATGTTGATATCATTATATCTATTGTTTGTTGTGTGGCTGTGCTTGTCTTTTGGTAAGGTGATCCATGACTTGAGTGAGATTTTGACTAGAAAATTTTGTTGTGTGCTTGAAATATGGGTAATATCTTGATATTAAGTTGTCAATTGTGTAAGAAAAGAGTTTTTTTTTTTTTTCTCTTCTTCTTAGAAGAAGAATATATCAGTTAAATTTACATATTTTTATATGAATAACTTATAAGTTTACTAACGGTTTAATTTTTTGTACAACAGGATGACATTTTGCGAGATGCAGTTCAAAAATATGAAGGGAAGTCTTGGAAGAAAATAGGCAAGTTTTTTTTTCTTGTTTGTTTTACCCTTTTCATGCCTAAACATCTCAAGATTTATAATTTGATGATTTGATGGTTTTCTCATATTTGTTACAAGAATCTAAGTAGTATGCAATAACAGAAAAATCAGTTCTGCTTTTTTTTTTTTTTCCCTTTCTTTTAATCGAAATATTAGTTCTGCTTTAGTTGATCTTTGAGTTGAACAAAATACAATACAATACAATAAAACTAATGCTGTTTTCATACTTGACATTATTGGCTGAGTGAGTTTCATTTTATATGAAATCTTCTTTTGCAGCCGGATGCCTTCCTGGTCGATCAGATGTCCAGTGCTTGCATCGTTGGCAGAAAGTTCTGAATCCTGACCTGGTTAAAGGACCATGGAGTAAGGAGGTCATACATACCTATATTCTTAGCAAAATTTCCCTACACGAAGGGACCTATCTTTTTCTTCAAAGTGTGACATTATTTATCTTGTTGTTCGACTTCTGCAGGAAGATAACATTCTCATTGAGTTGGTTGAGAGGTGCGGTGAGAAGAAATGGTCTGAAATTGCAGAACAGTTTCCAGGCCGTATGGGGAAGCAATGTCGGGAAAGGTATCTAGTCTCAGTTCATTCCCTTGATGTGTTATGATCTCATTTGTTTATGAGGAAATATAAAGTGCTTGCATTTTGTTTAGGTGGTACAACCATTTAAAGCCGGAGATAAACAAGGCGGCTTGGACAGACGAGGAGGAAAGGATTCTGATCAATGGTCATGCTGAATATGGCAACAAATGGTCCATATTAGCCAAGCTTTTACCTGGAAGGTACTTTCTTTCAAGAATCGAGCTTGTTTCAGTGTCATTACAACGCGTTTTTGTGTAATGGTGAATCTTGGATCCGAGTATTACCATTTTTGGACTTTATTCATATCTCATTTCTTTACTAAATGTGGTAATAGGACTGAGAACTCTGTTAAAAATCACTGGAACTGCTCTCTGAAGAAGAAACTCATTAACTATACGGTCTGTGGCTCCAGATCACTGCCATCGACTTCCAGCAAGAATGAAATCACGGATGACGTGTTAAAAACCTTGAATCATGGTACTTCTAGCAAGACACAAGTACGAGGTTTTATTTCCCTTGATGAAGATGACCCACGTCTTGTCTGCTCAGCGCCTTCAGAAGCCTCTTCGGATAACAAGAGACGCGACAATAGTGATGATGTATGTGATCATAACCTTGAGAGTTCATCAGAATGGTCATCATATACCGGCTTATGCTATGAGCCACTTCAGAGGGCAGATTTGAATATTTTCTTGTCGACTGGAAGGTTTCCGAGCACTGAGAGCTATATACGCGAACCAGTAGCAAGACGGGATTTGAAGGAGCTGTGTGATTCATACAGCAGGGCTAGGTCCATACTGAGGAGTGCGGCTATGAGCTACCGTAATGTGCCTTCTATTATAAGAAAACGCGCAATCCAGCTGCTGCACAAAGGCGTTTCTACACTGGATAATGATGTCCCGAAAGTTGGTGGTGGTGACGATCGTGTTCAGACTTGCATTTTTCTCTCACAGAGATTGAGAAGTTTGCAGCCGTTGGATCTGTGGCGATTTGAAGGAGAATTTAGGGATGGATGAGATTGAGATGATAGCAAGAGTAAGAAGGGCTTAAGATGGTTTCTGTGATCAGGTTTGATGAGAATCTTGCTTTTTGTAATTTTTGACATTTTGGTAGTGCTGCAAAACAGTGTGTTGCTGCTCTGCATATATGGTGGTTTTGAAATTATTTATTTATTAATTTATTTATTTTACCATGATGATTGTTACAAAAATGGGCCAACATATTTGATTTGTTGTGAATTGTGATGTATATAATATTAGAAAGTTAGTGGGGTCATTTCCATTTATAGAAACACTACACTTATAAGGAATGATCCAAATAGCAAATTAACCACACTTTTCGGGGAGGTAGGGAGTACTTCTTTCTAATTAGTGCATGCAACACTTGATCGGTTAAAGTGCTTTCATATCTTTACTGTAAACAGAGTTGAATAAAATGATGTTAAATACCAAAATCCAAGAAACAGAATATCCAAGTACTAGTGTACTACTTTGAAATTGAATACAAAATTTATTACATTTAGGTAAAAAAAACTATTACGATGTATGTTGGAAATATTATCATTAGACATTAGTAAAGACTAAGGAGGTGATTGGTATGATGGAATGAAATCAGGTATGAATGGAATAGATATAGGAATGGAATGAGGTAGGAATGGAATGATAAACCTTAGTTGATTCATTTGCTTGGTATGAACAAGAATTAAAGAAAGGAATGAAATCATTATTTGTTTAGCATTTTATATCATTTTCTTCTATCTCAAAATAATATTCAAAATAATATTAGATGAAAAATGTTAGAGGGTAAATTTTTTAGAGAGAGAAAATTTTTAGAGATAGAAAAATTCTAGAGATAAGATTATAGAGAGAAAAATTTTAGAGAGAGAAACTTCTAGAGAGAGAAATTTTTTAGAAAGAGGATTTTTAGAGAGCAAATTCTTGAGAAAGAAAATTTTAGAGAGAAAATTTTTATAGAGAAAAAAATGTAAAAATAAAATATCAGAGAGAAAATTATTATAATTATTATCATTATAATTTTTTCTCGATAGCACTTTCCCTCTTCAAAATTTTCTCTATATCTAAAAATAAAATATCAGAGAGAAAATTATTATCATTATAATTTTTTCTCGATATCACTTTCCCTCTTCAAAATTTTACTATATAGTTTTTTCCTCTCTCTAAAATTTTTCTCTCTAAATATTTTCTCTCTAGAATTTTCTCTCTCAAGAATTTTTCTCTCTAAAATTTTCTCTCTCTAGAATATTCTTCTCTCTAAAACTCTCTAGAATTTTTCTCTATCTAAAACTCTCTCTCTCTAAAAATTTTCTCTCTCTAGAACTTGCTTTACCTAATAGTTTCTCTCTCTAGAAATAATCTCTCTCTATAATTTCCTCTCTTTAAAACTTTCTCTCTCTAGAATTTTCTCTCTGTAGAATTTGTCTCTCTATAATTTTCTATCTCTAGAACTTGATCTACCTAATAGTTTCTTTCTCTAGAAATTTTCTCTCTCTAAAAATTTTCTCTCTCTTGAACTTTCTCTACCTAATAGTTTCTCTCTCTAAAAATTTTCTCTCTCTAGAACTTTCTCTACGTAATAGTTTCTCTCTCTAAAATTTTTTCCTCTCTAGAACTTTCTCTACCTAATAGTTTCTCTATCTATAAAAAGGATTTATTGCTCAATATGGCTAATTTTTTATTTTCTTTTGGAAGCTTAACATTTAAAATTAGCAGTACTAATTTTTGGGAAAAATAGCATTATTATAAACAAATTAGTACCATTATTGAGTTAAACAAATAAGAAAATTTCATTTTATCTTATAACAAATCGAATATTATTATTTGAAAATTAAAGTGATAAACATTCCATTTTTAGTAGGAACTAAACAATTTTAAGAATCATCCAATAATCATAAACTGAAGAAATCCAACAACCTTTCATCTGTATAAATCGAATTCCTCTTGCATCTCTGTCATCTCTCTCTCTCTCTCTTTCTCTCTCTCTGTATTATCTCTGAAATTTGTGTCCAAATGCCGCAGGGAACGCTTGAAGTTGTTCTTGTCGACGCCAACGGTTTGGAGAAGACAGATTTTTTATGTATGGGATCTCATTTATCAAAGCACCCTCACTTTGTGTGTTTGTGTGTGTTTTATAAGATCATCTGATCTGATAAATCTAATTCCTTGTGATATGTATTATTTATCATATTTTCTTGTCTTTTTGCATGGCAAATAAACAAATGCCTCTGGTTGTTAATAATCATGATTTCCGTACAACAGTTATTATAATAATTATACTCATAATTAAGCAAAAAATACTTGACATATCAAACATTTGGACGTGCATTTGTAGTTTGTTACCACAAATTTCGACAGTAGCAACGTTGTTCGTTTAAATTTTTGTTTGTGACAGCCAGCACTGATGCTTATGTCATAATCACATGCCAAGATCAGGACAAAACAAGCAAAGTTGCAACAGGTGTGATTCTTGGCCATGATCCTATAATTTTGTCACGTAATTTATGTATTATCATGGATAATCTTGACAGATGATGTCTGAAAATTGCTGTTCCTCCCCAAATCTTGCTTGCAGTTGAAGGATCGGCTCCCACGTGGAACGAGACCTTCATGTTTTCCATCTCTGAAAATGTTAAGGAGCTGAAAATCAAGATAATGGATAAAGATACTCTTTCTGCAGATGACTTTGTTGGTGAAGTGACGTATGTAACCTTATATATGTGCTTATACGAATATATAAACTCTCGTAGGCTGATATTTTCGACTTTGTTTAATTACCCGTTTCTTGGATGCTCAGAATTCCTCTGGAGCCTGCTTTTGAAGTGGAAAGAGTTCCAGTTACTATGTACAATGTTGTTAAGGATGAGACATTATGTGGAGGGCTAAATGTCAGCCTTAAGTTCACTCACCAGGTTAATTATACATTTATATACATCATATAGTATGAATTTTCGCGAGATTTTACCCTTCTTGAGTGCTACCGATGTTCTTTGTTGTTGCAGAAAACACGAAGCAGGGGGTTTTCTAGTGAGGATATGGGGGGATGGAAATCATCATCAGCAATGGATTGATGTTGTTCGACGAAGAGAAGTTTATGTTTTAGCATCTTGAGCAAGATTATTGTAACTAGATTTCATTTGAACCAACTGCATTTGTTTGAATTTTTTATCAGACCTCAAATCCGAGCAGAGCAATTTAGTAGTCCCTAGCTTTGTAGCTGATTTGGAGTTTGCAATAAAGTGTTGGAAGTTTTTTCATCATTTTATCTTTTTATGGTTTTATTTTATTTTATTTATTATTTTTTTTTTTGGCTCAGGATTTGTTGTGTGATCCACAGATTTTCATGTTGTTAAGGTATAACAGATTTACATGCCAATTTTCTGGTTTTTCAGACATCAAACTTTTGCCAAACAAATGGAACATATTTCATTACAAAAACAAGAAGAAAAAGATAATGATGATTCTGCAGGTGATGCTCCAAAACAATTTATTTCCAAATAATTACCAAAACAAGAAAAGAGACAAAACTAGTAGATCAACAATCTACATCAACTTGTTTCCAGAAGTAATCATGATCCCATGCTATAAATAAATAGTGAAACTATCATCCCTTACCAAAGAACACTGAGAAAATGATAAAAGAGAGAGAAAAGGAAATAACATAAGAACCATATACAAGAAAACAGTTTAATTTATCAACTACCCCTAGGTTATGTGGCCTTTAGGACTTCCCAGTTTTGTAACAAACGATCTTGTCTAAACTAGAGAAATTACGCCAACTCAGCATGAAGAAATTTGACATATGCGGGTGATCTCCATTCTCCAACCTCAGAAAGCCCATTTTCTCGAAGGATATGACTTTTCCTTCGAAGGAACGGACAAGCCAACCTGTTTACTTTGCTCTTCATCTGGTTCTTTACTCACGAGTCCAGTTCCCACATAATGAAGCAACGCAGATGCATCTTCAAGATTGTTCTTCAAATTGAAGGATGTAGACATATAAAGCTTTGAGGGTTTTTTCACCAATTTCTTTACTGTGTTGTCGAGCTGTGCAGATTCTAGGAACCTTTCTGTAGCTGCCTCCCACGAGAGCTCGTGTTTTTGAGCATCTGTAAGTGGAGCAGGCTGTTCTTGCAATGCTTTGCATGTTTCCCTAACAAAGCCCTCGCTATCATCATACACTCTGCAATTTGGAAACTGCTTGAAGAAATCATTTGAGGGGTGATTTGCACACACGACTATTTTGCCCATCGCCAATGCTTCAGCTGTCGTTGTGCAGACTACATCGGTTGTGCTAGGATTTAGGAACACCTTATAGCTGAATGGGGAAAAATTAAAGGACATCAGTGACTAACAATGTATCCAATCTTGGTATGAGGCAAAACATAGTGAATCGGACAACCTATGCCATGCAACTTCACTTTATGGATAGAAATACAATTAAGGATGTAAGAGTAAATGGTAGCATTTGAGGCAGAAATTGGGCATCACAATCAAGGATCTTAGAGTGCATGGTTTTCTTCCGATACATATGAAAGGCTACAAACACACTCAAAAGCAATATACTGGAAAAACTGGAAACAGATGAGCATCATCAAATCCCAGATTTTACATACCATAATCACTGTACACTTCTATTTCCAGTAATGAATTCTAATTGGCCACTACAGATAGACACTTTCTTTTTCCCTTTTCTAAGGGAAAAAAATATTCGGCAATTTTATATCCGATTAGTGAAACTACGTACTCATGAAACAAGGGATCAGCGTATAAGTATACTTTTAGTTCCAGTAAAAAATTCTAATTGACCACTAGTGATAGCCACTATCTTTTCTTTTCCCTTCTCCCAGTGAAAAAGTTATTAGGCAATTCTTTATCCAAATAGTGAAACTACTTACTCGTGAAACAAGGGATCAGCATGATCACGTCCAGGGTTAACCGTGACAGTTATTTCCAGTTTTTTTGCAGCTTCTTCAACTTGATCAGAGTCCTCCCCACTGCCATATAAATCAACTTCAAGTGCAGTTAATTCTTTCTGGTTATCACTTAGGAGTTTGAGCAGTTCCTTGTAGCCTTTGTGCCATATCATCTTTCCAATGTAATATGCACCTTTAGTAAACGGCTGGGTCTCATTCTGCTGTTGCTCTCTCTTTTTCATGCCAATTTCGAGGAACTTTGGATTTACTCCATGGACATTGCAAATAACAGATCTAGGAAGCTCTTGAGTAGCAGCAGACAGTCTGATCACCTACCATTATGAACCAGAAATATAAGCAACTACCAATCGGGTTATATTAATTGCGAAAAATCAGAACAGCGCCAAATTATTTCGGTCATGTACTATCATAGCTTTCATGTAGAAGTACAGTGAAGCTTGTAAACCACATCAATTAAAACATGAGACCACATACTCTGGTGCAAAGTATTCAGTTGTAGCAATACATGAACCAAGGGTTGACATGGTTTTTCACTGAAGGTCTTTCTGATGGCTCTACTCAGCCTAAAGTTGTCTAATTGACCTAGCTGGGACTAGTTCAAACTAAGAGGAGTGTTTTAAGAGCACCAAACCAGTGGAAAAGGGCTATACTTGACCCTAGTAGCATTTTCAGTCGGAAGATAAATAGATACTCAGTTTTAAAGAGAGAATTATGGAAACTTCACCAAAATTCATAATTCAGTGGCCTGAAAAATATATGATTAGCTAATAGGTAACAACAAGTACACAGATTCAATCTATTATGAACAGATATGCCCTGGTTCCTTGCTTCAACCGGTTACAAGCATCAGATATCAAAATTTGAAAATTCAAACTTCAGTGGCTTGCAATGTATGCTATTGGCTAATAGAAACTACAAGTACAAAGCTATTTCCTCATGATACATAACTGAAGAAGAAAAAGCAGTTCTTGAGAGGCTTACCCGGTGGCAATATATGTTGACAACCCAACTGTTCATATATTTCAACAAAAAAGCTTGGAATTGGCCATTCTTCTCTCTCTTCACATATTCTAAATAATTTGTGTGAACAACTCCTACAACCAGTCGAAATTTTAATTTCCATCTCTTCCCATGGTGATACCATGTGAGGTGCTCAGGCTCCTCAAGAACAGCAACATCTGCCTCTTCATCAGGAATGACTTCAGTAATGTCTCCTAGAGCAATGATGCTCCTTTTATGTACGGAAAACTGCAGCACAAGATTAAAGTGCGGAAAGACATTATTTCCCAGGTGGAAGTTAATAACAGTAGTTAGTTACAAACAATGCAGTGAAAAAATGGCATTGAAAGTGGAACTTTATAACCCACGCCCATCATGATGAACCAGTACTGCCAAGATATGCTAACAATGAGTTAATATCAAAGAAATTTACCAAAAATCAACGAAATGACATCATTAATGCACCCATTTTTAAGGAGTGAAAAAACACATTAATCTTTTTAGTTACAAAAATTAAGGCTTGACTTACTCTTCCTGGGTAAAAACGTATTTCAAAACTTGAGCTGAATCCGGTCCTATCTTCAAGCCACTTGCGCACATAAGTTTCTTGTTCTGATGTTGAATTAAATGTGATTTTGTTGGAATAGACATGTTCTTGGTCCTCCAATTTCAACCAAGGAATCACCAAAGTAACTTTCCTCTCTCCATCTTTTGCAAGATACGCTGCACGAAACAGAGGGTTGACAGAAGTCCCAGTCAGCCATGGAAGGCTTGCTGTAGTAAATATTGCAATATGTTGCTTCTTATCCATGCATTTATGAGATTTAGCTCCAATAAACTCTTCGAAAATAGATCACATAATACGGGAAACTGGAAAAGCTAACTTCAATAGGATGCCAAACGATGTTCTATCTGCAATGATAAGATAAAATAATCAAGTTAGATATCAATATTTTGAAAAGCCCATAACCATGTTCTATCCATGACAGCACATGGGGTCCTACAAATTTCCATCAAATAAATATAATTAATTTTCTACATACAACACATGATCATCTAATTACAAGACAAGACGTATTTGCAACAAAAGTATATCACACTGCATATTTCTCAACTAATGAAGCCTCATGCAAGTTAGCCGCTCAAATTGCAAATTCGATCCCAAAAGATTCATCCATAGATAACACCAAAACTCAAATTATCTCATAACAAATGGGAATATGATCGTATATGCCAAAAATTTATCAACACCAAAACCCAAAAAATACCATCCAAAAACAGTATCACATAAACAAAGAAATAGAAAAAATTGAACATGATACCTAAACAGCCGAAAATAGCAGAGTAATATCAATCAAATCAAAAAATAATATGAAAATTAATCGTGAAATCTCCTCAGATCATGAACCTCCCTTCAAAGCAAAAATACCGTTTATTTATCTCAATAAGGGCGTGCGACGAAACGAGGAATTGTAGATTCCGCTACCTCTGTTATTCCTTTGAACAAGAAAAACTAGTAATTAGGTAATTGAATCAAGAAAAAAAGGCCAATTAGGTTAACAAAAATTGGATTTTTAGCGAGGGTGAGTTGGAAATTGGGGGAACATTCGAACGATGGTTGCGTTGGAAATTTTTGTTTTGAATGGAAATATCTGTTCCACGCGCCGCGCGTGCGGCGGATGTTAAATTAGAAGAAAGTACGGAGCTACGGGATTGGTCAGCTTGAATGGGGAGGAGCCGAGGAGGAATATTCCAAGGGAAGTTATTTATTTATTTATTTCAGGCAAGGGAAGTAGCAATTGTTTTGACTTTAAAAGTCTTTTTTATTCATTAACTCAGTTTAGGAAAATTATAAAAAATATTTTTAAAATAATATCATGAAGCTGCAATGATCTGTTCAACTTTGCAAAATCATGCAATTCTTTGGCTCACAAATTCTAAAACCTAAAACTTTTTCAACCATTTTAAAATGACGATTTATTGGAATGATCAATTGTCTAACTGACATTAGTAGTTAGCTATTGTATTTCCTGAAGGCATGTTTTCACCGTCTATATACATATTATTTTAGACATTACTTTGTTAATTTGTCGTGTTACCCAAAATTTAAATTTCAACGTAGTTATTTCAAGTTCGTTACATTGTCTCTGTGCTTTTGGCGGCCAAAAAGACAATCGTTCAAATTCTCATCGCGTTGACAATCTATATGAACATAAAATAAATAGAAATAATTGGGAATTTCATTCCACCCTTAACTCTACATGCGTCCATCACTAATTTTGATCCGTATATTAGAGCATTGTAGCATGAATACTGAGTAGTATCGATTTTTTTCAAATAGATAAAGATTTGCCATTCTTTAGATTGCATTTTTTATTTTTTAACTTATTTTTTAAATTAAATATGAAAATATAATCCCATTTATTTCCGTCCCTAATAATCGGCATATAGGAACATTGTCGCTTGATGAGTGGCATCGAATTTTTCGAATGGAGGAAGATTTGGCATCCTTGTAAAGGGTGGATAGACAGACGTTTACTATATAAGCATAAGATGCTTATTTGCCTTTTCAGACATAGTTATTCGGTCGAATACGCGGCGAATAGTAAAGCAACAATCATCAATGAAATTAACTGATTTCCCAAGCATGCAATTATGTCTGGATCGAAACTAGCAATATATGTGTGCGTGTGTTAACCTAGTTACGCGGGTTTAAGTCCACCGTCACGCGGCCTTTAAAATTTTTTGTAATGTTGTTCAAAAAAAAAAAAAGAAACTAGCAATATATACTTCTTTAATCTTAATTTTATTTTTATCCAAAATTTTGTTTATTTAGGAAAGGATTTTACTGTCCATGTGTATAAATTGACTATTATTAGTTTGTAGTTGTTTTTATAAGAGCTTGGGTAAAAGACTTTTACTATAAATCAATTTATTTGGTTGTACGTTCAAATTAGATAATTTTGAATTTCCGTATTAGTAAGTTCTGACGAATTTTGTCACGTTAGACGATTTGACATAAGTTTTAGTTAGATAAATATTGAGAAAATATTGAAAATATTGTTCCATCATTGATTGACACATTCGTACCAATTATTGCATTTGCAATGATAAAAATATGATTTTCTATTTTTATGAACGTATTAGGGGGGCACATTATCATCAATTTTGAAAATACTTGCATCAACGTTGATGATAATGCATCCCGTAAAAATGATGTGAAAGGAGCATTGCCCATGAAAAAAAAAATAAAGAAAATCATATATTCATTGTTAAGTAATAATTGACACAAACATGTCCACCAATTATGTAACAATTATGTGAAAGGAGCTTATAATTATTTTTGGTGTGGAAGGATTATTAATATTGAGTATTGGGTGTTTTATATATATGTGCACCAAATCCGAGCATTTTGATAATTTGACATTTTTTTTTATCTATTTAATATATTGACTACTTATTTATAATAGTTTACTTTTATAAATATATAAAACTAAAATAAAATTTAGAACTTCTCAACTTCATATGGTTTTTCGTCAAGTCCAATCCTTCTCTTTCATCAATTTAATTTGAGGGGCACGCATATGATGGGCCAAATAAAAGCTACCTTTTCATATTGTTACAATAATGGATAGCTTATTGACTAATAACTTCCCCCCTAAAATATTGTATTTTACCACAAAATATGAAGATCGTCACACTAATATTCTGTAGGTTTAATACGGCCACCTATATATTGAGCAGAATTAAAAAAAGGGAAAAGATTTTTGGACACTAGGTGGTTGGCCACCCATGACATTTTTATAAATATTTGGACTTGTTAATTAATTTAATAAAAATAAAAAATTATGCTATATTATGGATTGTCTAATTTACCCTTTACCGCTATAATCTAGGAGATTAATTCAAATTTCAAAATTCGAATTTTATTTTATTTTGGATATTATTTTGTGATTGATTTTTTTCCATAATTAATTATTGATTTTATTTCCATTATTATACCTAATTTCCACTAATTTAGGGATTCTTCAAAATTAAATCATATTTCGAATTTTATTTTATTTTGGATATTATTTTGTGATTGATTTTTATCCATAATTAATTTTTGATTTTGTTTCCATTATTATACCTAATTTCCACCAAATTAATTAAATCCATATTTCGAATTTATTTTATTTTGGATATTATTTTGTGATTGATTTTTATCCATAATTAATTTTCGATTTTGTTTCCATTATTATACCTAATTTTCACCAAATTAGGGATTCTTCAAAATTAAATCATATTTCGAATTTTAGTTTATTTTCGAAATTATTTTGTGTTTTGTGGAGGGAAATATAATCCTAATATAATCGCACTAATTTGACCTAATTCGTGGGAGGGAAAAAATATTATCCTAATATAATCCCACTAATTTAGGAACTAATACATGGGAGGGAAATAATTACTTAGGCGAAATTAAATTAAATTTAATCTAAATTAAATACTATACTTTGAAATCGAATTAATCTACTTTAATATTGCGTTATATATATTAATTGAGAAAAAAATTATTTGATTTAATTTAATTTATTTTCTTTAATATTCAACTTGTAGTCGGAATATAATGAAATTGAATTAATGAAATTTCATTTGCTCGATAAATATTAATTAGAAAAAAATATATGTTGCTATATTAAATCTAATTAAATATAAAATGTATTATAATTTTTTTTAATTATTTATAGCGGTAGGAATATTATGAAATCGATTTAATATCATTTTAATAGTATTATATATATTAATTGACATAAAAAATAGTTTTTCTAAAATAAATATTTAATAATTTTATAAATAAATTTCGGCCATTTTGGAGGGGAAAAAATAGAGGGAGAAATAATGTAGATAGATTTGGCGCCTAAATGAAAGATTAAGGAAGGAAATTAGATTGGGGACATAATTGACACAAAAAAATACTAAAAAAACCGACCAAAAATAACAAATGAGCCGACCGGTTTTTGGCAAAAAAACCGGATGGTGGCTGGCCACCGGGTGGCCGAATATCACTACCCTTAAAAAAAATATTTATTGAGCTTGTTATTAACTATCTAGTGCTCTTTCAAAAAAAAAAAAAAAAGGTAAATTGCATGTAAATTCCTGAACTTTTCATAAATTCTGGTTTTGCTCCCCACAAAAAAAATTCAGCGTGACAATTTTCAAACTTTCTATTTTGTCTGATTTTGCATCCAATGTCAATTTCCTCCAAATTGTGTGCTGACTTGGCAGACGGAAATTCCTACATGTCGTAATCGATAGACAAGCTAATATTTATCTAAACAATGAATTGCCCGTACATTCCTTAACTTTTTTCAAATTTTGTTTTTGCTCCTCACAAAAAAATATTATGCGCAACAATTTCCAAACTTTCTAACTTGTATGATTTTACATTCAATATTTTAAATGACCTCCCAAAGTTGAGATGAAATCTTAAGAATTTGGTAGAAATTCAATATATGAGCTTGAGCTCTAATTCAACACACAATTTGGGAGAAACCGATATTGGATGCAAAATCAGACAAATAAAAAAGTTTGAGAATTGTTGAGCAAAATATTTTTTTGTGAGGAGCAAAAATATAATTTAAAAAAAGTTAAGGAATTTACGGGCAAATCATTATTTGGATAAATATTAACTCGTCTACCGATTACGACACATAAGAATTTCCGTCTACCAAGTCAGCACACAATTTGGGGGAAATCGACCTTGGATGCAAAATCAGACAAAATAGAAAGTTTGGGAATTGTCACGCTGAATTTTTTTGTGGGGAGTAAAACCAGAATTTATGAAAAGCTCAGGAATTTACAGACAATTTACTAAAAAAAAAAAAACTATCTAGTGCAAAAACACTGGTAAAGTTAAGTTAGTTAAACTGCGCGGTCAAACTATTTTTTATTTTATTTTATAAATTTGATTAATTAATAATTTAATTAAAAAACTACTTAAATTTTAGGGAGGAAAGTTAAAATAACCAATTTGAAAAAATAAAGATAAATTCTAACAATTAATCTTTAAAAGATAAATATTAACCAATATTTTTACATTTTTACTATTTTACCCTTATACATGAAAGTATACATGACATGTATACATGAGATATACGAACACATACATGAATACATACACGAATACATACATGATAGTCAAATATTTTTTCCGGTGACCTTTTTCGGCGACATTTTCCGGTGAAAAAATTCCGGCGGCTTTTTCCGGAGAAAAATTCTCGGCGACTTCTAGAGAAAAACAGATTCAGAAAAAAAAATTCCAGCGACTTTTCCAGCGAAAAACAATTTTAGGAAAAAAAAAACGGCGACTTTTCCGGCGAAACACATGCATAAGGAAAAAAACACACACACATACATGTATTCGTGTATGTCATGTATGGATTCATTTCACACACTTACATGTATTCGTGTATGTATTCTTGTATGCCGTGTATGGATTCATGTATGTTATGTATGGATTCGTGTATGGAGTCATGTATAAAAGGGCAAAATTGGAAGAGTGAACATTATTTATCTTTTAAAGATTAGTGGTTAGAATTTATCTTTACTTTTTTAAATTGGTTATTTTTAGAAATTGTTTCTAAATTATAAGACAAAAATGAAAATACTTAATTCTCCCCCAAAATAACTCGGAACTCAGTCTGTCAAGTTCAGCGACGCAACTGTTCCAACTTCCAAGTGCTGCCCTCCGATTAATGGCTACTCCCGCGTTGGGCCCCACGCCCCTCTTATAATTGGAAAGTTTAACGTGAATGACGGTTATACCCTTCTGCCCCTCTCTCCCTTGCCTTATCAAGGCACACCACATTCCTTCTCTCGCTCCTGCCCGTTTTCTTCGGGCAGATGCTGTCTACTTCGCGTCTCAGTCTTCACTCTCAACACACGGCTTCAACTTTCCTTCACAATCTCCTTTTCCAATCTATACTTCTCTACCAAAAAGGTAAATTCCAAAATTCTGATATCTGTATAAGTATATATATATATATGGTTGTGCGCGCGTGTGTTTACACTACAATCAATACACACAATATTCTGGTACGAGTTGACTGAGTCGGTGGTGTGTGTGTATATATATGTATATGCACGCACGGCATTGTTGGCAATTTGTGGAGGCGTAGAGAATCAGTTCGCGTGGAGTTTTGTTGAATTGCTCCGTTTTTGGATTTTCAGGAGCGAGAGAATGTTGAGAGTGGCGCGATCTGCTGCGTCGAGTCTCCGCCAGTCGCGGCGGCTGATGTCGACGGCGATACCGGGGCCGTGTATTGTGCACAAGCGCGGCGCTGATATTCTCCACGATCCTTGGTTTAACAAGGTTCGTCTTATCCGTATCTTTTGTTTTCTAGTTTGTAATTTTCTGTTTTTGAGCTTGTCGGTTGCTGACGTGATTCGATCCGATTGGTGTTAATTGGAAAAGGTCGAATTTGGCATATTTTACGCGCTGTTTCAGAAACTTTTCGCTGCGTGCTCTGATTAGAGATATATTTTCTTTCGTTTCTTCGTCTTGTAGCTTTTCTCTCTGTTTTGGATTATGTTTCAACTTTTCGAGTTTTTGTGAGTATTTTGAGCGACTGTAGTTTCATGTTTCTTATTTGTCGATCGTGATGATTGTAAGAATGAATTTCTCATGGAATATATAAAGCGGACAAATAAACGGTCTTTTGTAGTAATATATTTAAGTTTTGCTAATGAGATGTGGTATTTGCAAATATTAAGCAGCCAGTTGCTGAAAAACCTACGTTACTTGATACGTCTCTTCATAACTTTGAGTAGAAATAGTTCATATGATTCGTGGTTTAGGAGCATAATCTTTCATATGATAATGATGATGTACTATCCTACGATGATGCAAAGAATGAAAATCAAGAAATCAGATATGAACCGTTTCCCAGAGACGAATTATATTGCTGATTGAAATTTCAAACAATCAGGATACAGGTTTCCCTTTGACAGAAAGAGATAGGCTGGGACTGCGTGGTCTACTTCCACCACGAGTGATATCATTTGAGCAGCAATATGACCGTTTCAGTAAGTTCTCTTTCTGTGCCTCTGTTGAAGTGGTTAACTTATTTACCTTCCGCAAATGCCTCCACCAATGCCTCTAAATGAAAGGTTAACTGATGTTTTTGTTCTTTTAGATTAGGACATAGTACATTGGAGAGTATTATCTGAATTTAATAATTGTTTTTTGCTCAATCAAGTAGCTGAATTTAATTATGGTTTTCCAGTTTATAACTTGAATCGTTATAGGTGTTATTTGTTTAGTGTATGAAGTTTGGGGCAATTGGATCTTCCGTGTAATATCTGGTTAATTTTGCTTTCCAATAACAGGGGTTTTGACTTTTGAAACTTTTCTTTTTCTGCTTCCTGGTAATGTTAGTGGAATCATATAGATCCCTGGAAAGAAATACCCAAGGTCAACCAGATAATGTTGTTTCCCTTGCAAAATGGAGAATTTTAAACAGACTCCACGACAGAAATGAAACATTATACTACCGAGTAAGTTTGCTGACCCACAGCTTCTATTGAAGATATAAATATGGTCAGTAAGTAAATGTCTGGTCTTCATTCTACCTCACAGGTTCTGATTGATAACATCAAGAACTTTGCTCCGACTATATATACTCCTACAGTAGGATTGGTATGTCAAAACTATTCAGGGTTGTTTCGGCGTCCGCGTGGAATGTATTTCAGTGCCAAAGATAAGGGGGAGATGATGTCGATGATCTATAATTGGCCTGCCCAGCAGGTATCATGTCAACTCAGACGTAATCTTGATTGTGTTATTGTGTCAATACGGAGTAATTTTGACGGGCTGTCATAGGTACTACTCAGCAATTTACTGAATTTTAGTCTAGAAGATGTCAAGGTAGGTTTTGGAAGTGAAAGCCTCTATGTGTGTATGCTACTTGGTATAATGGCCTTGACAATCTTGATTCTCAGTTAACCTCTCAAAGTCCCGAAACTATTCCTTTTAAATTTTTTTTTATAGTTTCTACTTTTAGAACATATCAATCTTTGGTACTAAGGCAGACAGACTATTGTGAAGGAGCAGGTGATGCTATTATTATTTGGTTTTCCAACATGTTCTCAATGCGGACAGTTTTTGTTTCTTCCCCTCTTATAGATTTTTTTCTCCCCTGAAATGATTCATCTACCCAGATATAAAGCTGAAGCCTTCTGTTCAACTATTATGCAGGTCGATATGATTGTGCTAACAGATGGTAGTCGTATTCTTGGTCTTGGTGATCTTGGAGTTCAGGGAATAGGTATTCCAATTGGCAAGCTTGACATGTATGTTGCCGCTGCTGGTATCAACCCACAAAGAGTATGTCCAACTTGCTTCTTGTTTCATATGTCAATGGATGACAAGGAGACTTAGTGTTCACATACATAGCCAGTGGTTCTGCAAAATCACCGTATTTAGTTTAGCAAGTAATTATTAGGTATTCAGAGACAACAAACCCTTAGGGGGTGTTTATTTTGGGTGATATGATAGATAGATAAAAATAGTATGAGTTAATCCATCGTTTACTTTGATGGATTGAATACTTTTGAACTTGTTTGATCATCTAATCCTTCATATAGTCAATCCTATGTTTTATCAATCTATCCTATCACGCAAAGTAAACGCCCCCTTAATAAACATCTATTATGCCGGAACCTTTTTTTATTTATGTTAATTGTTAATGTCTACCTTCATATGCATTCATGAATCTGTTGGTACCTTTAGCTATCAATATTTTGTTCATGTTACAGAAGTCAGTGATAACTTTTCAACAAAAAAGAGATAGCATTGACAATATGGCTATGGAGAATATGCTAGATGATTTTTGTGGACAATTTTTAACAGTCTTCTTGTTATATTTTCTGTTATTTGTATTCTTACATTTTACTTGATGTTCAGATATTGCCAGTTATGCTTGATGTGGGTACGAACAATCAGAAATTACTTGAAGACAGACTTTGTGAGTTGACCATTTATAAGCTTATTGCTTAATATTTGGCTTTATTTCTCATTCCATCCCCAATCCTGTTTATGTCTTTTTGTTTCTTATTCTTGCTTTCTCCTTATTCATATATTACTCCATCGGGATGGAGACGCTCTTTGGCTTAATGATTTTCCTTTTTTTTGGTCTGGAGTGATTTTATCTTCAATGTGCTCCATGTCTGAATCTGATTATCTTACTATGTTTCCAAATGATTAACTCATTTTAAGAAAAGATGCGTCAAGACAAGTAAAAGTTTTGTAATATCTGGAGTTTCATTTTAGTTTACCTGAAGATTATTGACAGATTTAGGACTCAGACAACATAGGCTGGAAGGAGAAGAATATTTGGCGATTGTTGATGAGTTCATGGAAGCTGTTCATGCACGTTGGCCAAAGGCTATTGTGCAGGTCCTTTTATTCTGAACATTTGTTTTAAAGACATTCTGGTCAAATATATTGCTCACAATTTATGATTGGAACCACCTTCACAGTTTGAGGATTTTCAAATGAAGTGGGCTTTTGAGACACTAGAACGTTACCGCAAGAGGTTTTGCATGTTCAATGATGACGTACAGGTAAACTGCAACCCAATCCATTTTATATAACTGCAACAACAGTATGTTAAAGAAGATGTTCTATATAGTGAAGCTTGAACTGATGTCCTTATGCCTGGCTTCAAAAAGTACAGGGAACAGCTGGTGTTGCTTTGGCTGGGCTGCTCGGTTCAGTTAGAGCACAGGGACGACCTTTGACAGATTTTGCAAACCAAAAAATCGTTGTGGTTGGGGCTGGAAGGTAGCTTATGGTCTTTGGTATAACAGATAATCTGTTTGTCTAAAAACAGTTTTCGGAAAACTATGTGGTCTGTTGGCAGGTTTAGCTTTATTTTCTTATTGAGAATTTGGTATTGCAGTGCAGGACTTGGTGTTCTTAAGATGGCATTACAGGCTGTTTCTAGAATGGCCGGACCAGATGCAGATCCTCATTTTTTCCTTCTTGACAAAGATGTATTGACTCAGATCTTTATGACATGATTGGAATATTGTTATCTCCACTGTGATAATGTCAGTTCAAATGTCTTGGGGGATGGCAAGTGATATTTATATTATAAAATTGACTGGTAAAGTAGTGGTTACTGGTTAGGGAAAGAGTCAATACAATGAAAGAGGGAGAGAGCGAATATCTTTATGTGAAGTCTTGTTTAAATGGTTTCTTTCTTCCTTCATAAATTTTAAACTGTACATCTGCAGGGTCTCATAACAAAAGAGAGAAAATGCATTGATCCTGCAGCTGTCCCATTTGCTAAATCTCGAGGCGAGACTGAAGAACTTGGACTTCGCGAGGGTTCCTGTCTGCTTGAAGTGGTAAGTCTTTTCTGAAAATTCTCTAGCCTTTATATCCTCTAGAGAGGAACTGATGGCTTGTTAAACCTAGTAGCTAAATAACTACTTTTCTTTATTCTTTTGACCTTTTACCAATGGAATTTTTTGGCATTTAGATTATAATTGTAGCATTCTAACAATGGTGCAGGTTCAAAAAGTTAGGCCACATGTGCTTCTTGGTTTATCTGGAGTTGGTGGTGTCTTTAATGAAGAGGTTGAATCTCAATTCCTAGAATTCTTTTTCTCTGTGTCTCATGCACCTTGGGTTGTTTATGTTGCGTCTGCGAGTCTGTTTATCTGGCTCTGAAATGTAACTTCAATGTAGAGCTGGCAATTTAGGCCCGGCCCGATTTTGGGCCGGCTGGGCTCCCCATTTCCAGGCCTGACGAATTTTCGGGCCGGGCTGGGCTGGCCCGGCCCGAAATGGGTAAAGCCCGGTGGGCTTGGGCCGGCCCGGTAAAAATTACACTACAATTTAGTTTTTGGGCCGGGTTGGGCTGCCCAATTTCAGGCCCGACGATTTTTAATTTGACAGCTCAAGAGACCACTTGGTCAATCTTTCTTTGACACAGATCTGAGAAATCAAAATACATCTGCTGTTTGGTTCCGAGAAAGCCTTTAAAATAAGTAGTAGAGGCCGTAATTCTGTTTCACATCAGTTCACATTAATTCATGGCACCATTTTGGCTTCATATAAGCATTCTCTATTTGCAGCCATTTAATTTTTGTAACATGTGCTATAACCAAGCCTCTTTATATTGACTCATTTTCTGTCTAAAATTTTTCCCAATTTGTGTCCACCCTTGTATGCTGCATGCCTTTTTAATGTTTTTGTTTGAAAGGATTGAGTTTATCCTTATCAAAGTTAATTCAATAGCTATTCCCTTCTTGTTTGTTGTAGGTTGTCTGCACTGGTTATTTAAATGTTCTAGAAATGATTGAATTCTGTACTTATTTGTTGATCTTGTAATCAGATTCTAAGGGCCATGAGAGAATCAGACTCGGTTAAACCTGCTATTTTTGCAATGTCTAATCCTACAGCAAATGGTTTGTTTTTTGCTACGTTTATATTTTCTATACTCATAATACCTGCATGGGCATGAAGAGATGATTGTCTGTATTTTCTCTGTGGAACAGCTGAATGCACTGCTGATGAGGCTTTCAAACATGCTGGTGAAAACATTGTCTTTGCAAGTGGAAGCCCTTTCGATAATGTTGATCTAGGTATTTAGTTTTCAAATGTAAAACATTGAGATAGTTCCTCAACCCCTATATAGTTGGTAGTCTTTCATGGTGGTGGATAAGTGGCTCATACAATGATAATAATCACTATTTAGCAGTATAATGATTAGTGCCAATTTGTTCTGTTTTTGCAGGAAACGGGAGGACAGGTCATGTGAATCAAGCAAATAATATGTACCTCTTTCCGGGGTATGGTATTCGTATGACTGTATCAGGATATACACTTCATCTTTTACTTTTTATGGTTTTCTAAGTTTGTGGTTCTGCATATCTAGAATTGGCTTGGGAAGTCTTCTTTGTGGTGCTCGTATAATAACTGATGGAATGCTGCAAGCAGCTGCGGAGTGGTAAGATTAGGAACTTCATTTTCTATGTATTTTAGCTCTTATATTTCAATAATATTTTCAGCCCACTTTCTATTAAAATAATTGCATATTGAGAATGCTTAATCAGAAGTGCTGTACTAGTGGGATACTATCTTCAACTGAATAACTTAATTGAGGTTGTTCTTGCAGCCTTGCTTCATATATCACTGATGAAGAAATTCGAATGGGCATTCTGTATCCATCCATTGATAGGTAAGTTATATCTTGCGTACTTTCGTGCGGGTGAATTATGGCTGGGTTAGGAAGAATGCTGTCTTATTGTATGGCTGGGTTAGGAAGAATGCTGTCTTATTGTATAGTGCATACTTATGCTAATATAGTGTTATTAAAATCTCACTCTTGACTGAATAGATATGCAACATGGCAAATAATTTGGAAGTTTTCCTGTTGCCATACCACCAGAAGAAAAATTTTAGATTCTATCAAAAAATGGCTGAATAGTGTGTGTGTGTGTTTTTTTACAACAATGGCATCCAGAAGAAAACTTTTCACAACTGTTGCTGAATTTATAGTTTTATATGTGGTCAGTATACGGGATATCACGGCTGAGGTTGGAGCTGCAGTTTTGAGGGCAGCAGTTGCTGAAGACGTGGCTGAAGGACACGGCGAGGTGGGTCCCAGAGAATTGTCACACATGTGTAAGGTATGGAGAGCCAAATTTGAACTGCTATTCTTCTCGATTCAAACTTCTCTTTTCTTAGTCCCTCGTAATTTCTCATCCTTGATAAAATCTTTGGTTACATGAGTTAGAATCTTGGAATCTTTAAAAACTATTAGATAAAATATAGTGCCAGAAAACAGAACTTAATTGATATTAGATACCATCTTAGATTGTATATGATTAACTATTTAATCTTCAAGGTTACAAGTGCTATAGATAGATACCTAGGCAAGAATGAGTTTGGAGTAATATCTAACACGTTGATTTGATTATGTCGTATGCAGGACGAAACCATCCAGTATGTGAAGAACAACATGTGGTTCCCTGTTTACAGCCCTCTTGTGCACGAAAAGTGATGCTGTTCCTGTGTTCTTTCTCTTTTCTTTTTTTCGTTTAGCTGATTATTTGTGCAGAAGTTCTGAAACTTCTGCAGGCCGTTGTAAGAAGCGTCTTAGAGAGAGCAGTTAGATGGAGCAGGCATATAGAAACAAGAAGACTTGTTCCAATAGGCTCTTGTTTCTGAACTATCCTTAATGTTATACCATATAGTACTTGTTATTTAGGGTATGACCAAATTATAACAAATTCTTATAACAAATTGAACTCCAACATTTTACATGCTCTCTAGTCATTGGAACATGTCAATATTGCTTTATTTGAGTATCGGATTCTAATGTAGTATATAAAAACTGTGAGAAGTAAATATTTGTAAATAGAAAGTGTAAGAAATGCAATTGGAAAATGGAAAAGAAAAGTACGTTCAAAGATCCAAAGATGCCCTTTCACCGTGTTAATAATATCTTAACCGTTACTGCTAAGCAAAATTGATAAATAGTCACATTCTTAAAAAATAATAACAATAAAATAAAATACTGCGAAGATAAAAGATTTAAGTAAGAAACCCCCGCCAAAAACAAGAAAGAGGAAGTCAACGACGTTACAACATAATCACAGCAAGAATCCAGCCGGAGCTCTCATCCATGGCGGAAACAAAAACCAAGTAACTACTAATCACTAAATCTTATTCCCCTAATTTATCTCTTTCACCACTATCTCAAAATCCTCTCTCTCTCTGATCTCTTGGGATTTTTGTTGTGCAGGTATGCCGTCGTGACAGGATCAAATAAAGGGATAGGATTGGAGATTTGTAAGCAGTTGGCATCACAAGGTGTAAAAGTGGTGGTGACAGCTAGAGACGAAAAGAGAGGGCTCGAAGCTGTTGAAAAACTCAAAGGATTTGGCCTTTCTGATTTTGTTATCTTTCACCAGCTCGATGTTACCGATCAACCAAGTATTTCTTCTTTTGCTCAATTCCTTCAATCCACTATCGGAAAGCTTGATATCTTGGTACGATCACAAATTTTTATTCAAACTCATCACTTTTAAATTTCTCAAATTTTTCCCAAATTTAATCTGTTTGGGGTTTTCGTCGAGAAATGAAAAATCTGTTTGTTGTTACGAATTGATTTTTTAATTTTTAATTAATTAAATCTAATTAGGGAGTAATAAATTCTAATTGGGATTAATGAATTATAATTAGGAATGATAAGTTCTAATTAGGATTAATAACCCCTAATTACCTTTTAACTACCCCTAATCCCTCTAATCACTACCGCGCTCCTCTGAATTTGAATTTTTCTCTTTTGGCTCTGTTTTCTTGCTGAACTATACCTAATCAACTAGGAATAAACCAATTTGAATTTTCCAGTAGTAGGATGAGGATGAGCATAATTCCTCTTTCGGTTCTGTTTTTTTGCTAAATTAGACATGATCAACCAGGAATCAACTGTTATTTTCTGTTTTTTTTGGTGAGTATATGCAACACATCGGACCACGGGGTCGGCCCCGTAGAACATATATAAACTGCTCGAACATTCATTATTCACTCGATGTGTTGCAGATTAACAATGCCGGGATTGGTGGAACCCTGATCGACGATGATGCTTTCCGAGCTTCGTCTGCCGCTACCAGTGGTGTAAGTCCGATTTCCGAGCTATGACAAACTTCCCTCTCACTCTAGAATTGGATTATAGTATTTAATTTTTTGAGCTGATTTTGGAAGCAATTTTGTTGTTCTGTGTGAAAACAGACTGCAGGAGCAGAGGCTAAAATAAATTGGAAAGAATTGTTGACTGAAACCTTAGACTTAGCATTATCATGTGTTGAAACAAACTACTATGGTGCTAAACTTACAACTGAAGCGCTGCTTCCCTTACTCCATCTCTCTTCTTCACCAACAATTGTTAATGTGTCCTCTGCATCTGGGAAGCTCAAGGTATAACTCATTTAATTTCGCTACGAGCACTATAATATGTCCAAGATATTGAAACGATAACGAGTTAATGACCCAAATCAAAGGTTGTGTGAAATGTTTCTGATAGTTCTTGTTTTCTTGCTTTCTGGGTTTGTTATGGGACTTTCTTGATTCAGCACATAGGCAATGAATGGGCTAAAGGGGTGCTCAACGACGTCGAAAATCTCACAGAAGAGAGAATTGATGAGGTGGTGAATGAGTTTCTGAGAGATTTCAAGGAGGGTTGTTTAGAAGCCAAAGGGTGGCCTCAACTACTTGCTGCTTACACAGTTTCTAAAGCAGCCATGAATGCCTACACAAGGCTTCTTGCCAAGAAAAACCCGATTTTTCGGATAAATAGTGTGTGCCCTGGATATGTTTCAACTGATCTCAACTACAACACAGGGGTGTTGACAGTGGAAGAAGGTGCAGAATGTCCAGTTATGGCTGCATTGTTGCCTGATGATGGCCCTTCGGGTTTGTTCTTTGTTAAAAAGGATATCTCATCTTTTGAGGAATAAATGAGTTATAGTTTGTTCAAGATTGAATTTGGAATTTGATGATTTACTATCTCCCACGATTTGTGTTTTAATCTTGTTTGATAATAAAGAAATGGACATAACCCTCCTTTTTTCCGATGGTCAATTCGTCGGTTTCGGACTCAATTGACATCCATGTACATAATTCAACTTGGAAACCCATTTAATGCCCGGTTCATCTTTTATTCGGATAATATTGGTAGCAGTTGTTGTTTGTATACTTATGATGTCATCAAGACGATGACGATGAAATACAGTTTGGAATGGAGGATTGGTTCATATACTAGAAATCAAGAATGACCCTTCGTACTTACTTAATTTCAATCTTGAAGCTTGTCCTTCACTTTTCTTAAGGTCGATAGAGTGAGGCATGCTCGACTTAGAAACTACTGTCATTGAAGATCGATTTGTCGTACCGACATTTTTACTGTTCTTAAGTCACAATCTTTGTATTTTCTCCGAGTCAAGTAAGGCTGCTTTCCCTTTGGTCAAGGAATAATGATATGGTGTGTGGAAGTCTTGGCATCATTGTCTATATTGATCTAATTTAGTTATTTATGAGGGATTTTTTTGATTGTTTGTTGAGCATTTCTCGCAGCTTTTGATGTTTGTTGTGGTGGGATTGAAGTATTGGATCCAATGCAAATTCATTCAAGTCATCTCTCAAGATCAATAGGATCAAATTTGGATATCAGTATTCAAATAATAAGAAATTACTAAAAATACATGATGTAACTTCGATTCTAAAAATCAGAACGAGGGACAAAAAAAAAAAAAAAAAAAGAGAGAATTAAGTTATATTTCCATTTTAGGTGTATCATTACATTTGTACGAGGCAGAGTTTCAAAAACATTGTGGTGATTTTGTTTTTGTTTTTTTGTAACATATTTAAAAACAGCGTCACGGTAAATTTAAATTTGAGATATTCGGCTTTAAGCATTAACCATGTAGACCAACACACATAGGTGATTTGATCAAATAATTTGATATCAATAAACGTGTATATTAGTATAACACATGTTTCAACATTTCTTACCAAAATTGTGGATAAATGATCTCGTTCCCAATTACAGATTGCAATTAAGCCATCTTAATTTTTTCTCTTGAATTGGGAAGCATATATTATCGGTGAGTTCTGAACCCTCAATCCTCGATTCGGATCCTCTATCCTAATATTTTTTTGTCTCATTATTAAATTCATATTATTTATTATAAAAAAGTATTATAATATAATGAATCCTAATTGACATTATTTATATAAGTGCAAGATTAAAAAATTATATATCCTAATTATGGAACAATCCACCCTAATAATTAATTATTAACTTAAAACTAAAATTAAAACATCAAAAAATAATCATATACTCTAATAGGTATAATGAATCCTAATTAATAATTACAAAATTAAAGTACACAAGAAATTGAAATTGAAATAAAGAAGAACTAATTAAAGAGCTTGAAAACCGAAGCTAAAAAATGGGATAGAATCTCAATTGCTCAATCCTCACTTCTCACGTAGAATACTTGAAACCCCTAACAAATTAATTACTACAATATTAAATATATCTATATTTGAATACCACCAAAATAGTCCCACAATATTAATTTTCCTTTTTTCGTAATAAAACAGTTCCCAACTTAATAGAATAGGAAAGGAGATTTATTAACTAGCTAGGAGCGGCGGCAGCCGCCGAGCCACCACCCGAAACTCTATTATCATAATAAGATTAGGGAAAATGTACAAATACCTCCTCATGTTGGCAGCGCTAGGTAAATACCTTCCTGAACTTTGTTTAGGTGCAAATTCACTATTCCCTAAAGTTTTCAGGTGCAATTATCCCTCGCCATGATGGAAACACTACTTCCGTTGGCAAAAAAATATTTTTGATTCATTTTTATTCTTATGGGACCCTTACAATTCCCAAGAATTAATTGGTGCTAAAAGCTCAAATTAGGAAAAAATTTATTTCGAACCCTAACTCACAACTATCAAAACTCAGGCGAAGTTCTTCAATAATTTGCAATCCAATCCAACTATTTGTTGTTGATTTTGATGATCTCATATTCTTCAAGTGGTTCGTCATCATTTTTCATGCAAATTATCGGAGAATCTCACATGAATTTTGATAGTTGTGAGCTAGAGTTTGAAATAATTTGTTTTCTAATTTGAGCTTTTAGCACCAATTATGTAGTATATAACCGTTGGGAATTGTAGGGGTCTCACAAGAATAAAAATAAATCATAAATATTTTTTTGCTAACGGAAGTGTCGTTTCCGTCACGACGAGGGGTTAATTGCACATGAAAACTTTAGGGAATGATGAATTTGCGCCTAAACAAAGTTTAAGGGGGTATTTGCCTAGCGCTGCCAACATAAGGGGGTATTTGCACCTTTTCCCAATAAAATAATAATATTAATTTGATTAAAGATCGATTTGACGTGCCAATATTTTTAGTTTAATTAGCGGAGCCATGCCCGGACGTAGGCGGCAAAATATTTAGTATAACTAAAATTCATAAAAGAAACGTATAAAAAAAATTCAATCACCCACAAACCCACTTCTAAATGTAAACAAAGAAACACCTTAACAAATGGTGTTGCATCCCCTCATCACCTATTATAATATTCCGAAAGATGCAAAAATAAAAATGGTAGTAAGAAGGAATTTTGAAGAAAGTTTCACTTGTATAAAATTCAAAAATTAATAATAATCACTGTATATAAAAGAGTAATTCTGTAAAATAGATTAATGAATACCTTGGAGCTTGACTTGGATGAAGAATTGAAGATGGAAGAACTCAAGAAGATGAAAGAAGTTTTTTTTTTAAAACACATAAGGTAAATAGTCGGTCAATTGAGTGTCAATTAGTATTTGTGTTGGGTTTAAGGGTAAAGATGTAATTTTGGAGTTGAATTAAATTTAATTTTATCTTTTTAGTTTTATTTTCAATTCTTTTCTCTATGAGTGTAGGACACGTAAGAAACAAGATTCCTTAATACTAAAACTCATTTATGTTATAAACTAGAGAGAATATAGTAGAGAATAAGAATTCAGTGTATTGAAAATGTGTTGAAAGTGTGTACAATACGAGGATCAAAGGCCTCTATTTATAATGGTACAGAGCTAGGGTTTTAGGGTTAATTACTTGGTCAATACTCATATGATGTATATTTATAAGATATTTACAACACTCCCCTTGAGTGACTAATCCCTAAAATACATGTTGCATCATTAAAACCTTGCCAGGAAAACCAATGGGACAAAACCTGATCGAAGGAAAAAGAGTACAACTGCTCCGCTTGAACTTGATCATTGTAGTCTTTGAGTCGTTGCATACCGATCTTGTTACCAACTTTCATAATGTCGACGTCGGCAATGCCTTTGTGAATAAACCCGCCAAATTGTCACTTGAGCAAGTCTCCGTTGAAACAATGATACAAGTATTGCACTTCACATTTAATTTATTATTGTGATGTGCATGCCTCGTTAAAAACCTCTTCAGAAAAACCCTGTGGGAAAAAAACTTGATAGAGGAAAAAATATTACATGACATACACTTACTCATAGGTTGCATTAGTTGCCTCGCTAAAAACCTTGACTAAGAAAATCCATCGGGAGAAAAACTTAGTAAGGAAAAAAAAATACTAGTACAACTATTTGGCCTTTAGAGTATAATCTTTATGGTTACTCAAAATTAACCTTCATGGCCAAATCTTCATAAATATGTAGTAGTTTCTCACTCCCCCTGAAGATAATAATCTTCAAAATTAACATATTTCACTATGTAAACGTACTTTCGTTTATAGATTAGGAGGAGATTTAGTGAATAAATCTACAAGTTTATCACTAAACAAACTTTTGTGGCCATAGTTTTTATGGAGCTCATTTGTGCAACACAAATTGAATTATTCTCATAGAGAATAGTGGGGGATATATCTCATATTATTACACCAATTTGAGAAATTGTATTATTAGGATGAGATAAATAACCAACATCCTAGTAGCCACCAATGTGAATCTCGATCTCTTTCATAAAATAGACTAAAGATCGTTTTAACTTGAAGATAACGAATGATATGCTTAATATAATTTCAATGTCTCCTTGTGAGAGCATTAAATCTTGCTAGCAAGTTAACTTTAAATGTTATATCAGATCTGATAGAATGTACAGTGCTATCGGCACTCAAAGTAGGGAACTTCTAGCCCCATAATATAATCATTATCTTCTATATTCACTTCAAGTCAAGTGAAGAGACAATCATTGGTGTCTAACTAGATGTGATTTATAATAAAAATCAAATATCTCTCTACAACCTTTTCAAATAGGTCGACTGGTGTAAAAATAATATGCTCCTTTAGAAGATGCTAGATCTTCATATCGAGTCAATACTTAGATTTAACTAAGTCTTCCATTCCAAACTCTTTATGTATGAGTTGGCTTTTTCATCAATATAGATAAAATTATTCAAATACTTTTTGATATAAACACAAGTACATATATCATTATTTACATATCCTTACTTTATAAGGATTAATTCACACTTGTTGTGAATTTATATTTCTCTTTCTTAGAAATTTTGAGTCCATCAAAACATTCATATATATTCACGTACAATGACCAAACCAATATGCGGATCAATGATATCATTACTGCGATAGATATTAAATAACAGAACATGATGCCACCATATTAGGAGAATATATATAATCAAAATCAATTTATGATCTCTGCCTAAATCTTTGAGTTGTCGCTTTATTTCTTCTTTTCCTTATCAATTTCTTTTCTCTTAGTACAAATATTCATTTGTGTCAACATTCTGTGACATATGTACTACAGAGCAAAAGATTATATATTTATTAATTAGCGAGTTAAGTTATGCCTCAATTGCTTCTTTCAAATTTACTCAGTGCCTCTGACACTTCTATTTTATTTGATTCTGGATCCAGTATATCATTTCAAATTGATATAAGCAATTTTGTCGAGGCAAAAGTATTGTCGATAATTATAATATTTTCTATTACTCGTTTCTCCTGAATTCACAGAATTTGTCAAGGACTTCAAAGAGGGAAAACATGAAGAAAAGCAATGGCCTCCTCATATCTTGCAGCCTACAAAGTGTCGAAAGAGGCTATGAACGCGTATACCTGGCTTGTAGCTAAAAATTACCCGAGTCTGTGCATCAATTCTGTGTGTAACAGATATTACCTTAAATTTGGGTCCCCTATGTAAAGTTGAAGCTGCTGAATCTCCGGTGAAGATGGCGTTGCTGCCGGATGGAGGGCCGTCGGGCTGCTCCTTCCATCGTTGGGAAGCTTTGGCCTTGTAATGGACAATCAGTCCAGAGTAAGATGCATGGCTGCATGCATGAGATAGATCATATAAACACACAGACACACACACTAATAATTGTGTGTTTGTATGAGTATTTGTGTAGAAACAAGAGAATACTGAATTGTAAGCTTTTATTTTTGTGTTATGATAAAAATAAATGTTTATTACATATGTTTCAACATTTTATTTAGATACTTTTCTTTATATTGTATATTATTATTGAATCTCTCAATAAGTCATAATTTTAGTATTTTCTCTCATAGTCAAGTTAGGCTGCTTTCCAATTTCCAGTGAGATAGAAGAATGTGAATATAAAACAACAAATTCATGGGAAAAAATCAATGTCTGACAATTTATCATATATGGTCAAGTCAAGGTCCAAATCTCATGATCAAAATCACAATTATATATAAAGCTAGAAAAACTTGTTTCAAACAATTATATGCATGCTGTATAATTATGATCTTTGTATTTTCTACCAGAGTCAAGTAGGGTTGCTTTCTCTCTCCAATCAGAGAGAAGAATTTTATACTACACTACAAAAAAATACAGAAATAACGACGGAAAAATCCGTCACTAAACCTGAGGATTCCGTCGCGAAAATGATTTAACGACGGAATAACGACGGAAATTTGTCGACGCGATACAGCACGTTGCTAATGCACTTAACGACGGAAATAACGACGGAATATCCATCGTTAAGCATGCATCACAATTTTCATCATCGGTGGCTGGCGACGCACCGGCGACGGATTTTTCCGTCGTGAGTAACGACGGATTTTGGTTCTGTCTCCGTTAACGACAGATATTCCATCGCTAGTGGCGACGGAAAATATTCCGTCGTTAGGTTGACTGTCACGTTGACTATGTTGGCGACGGAAAAACCGTCGCCATTCCGTCGCTAGTTTTGTTGCATTGGCCAGTGGATTTTCATTTATTTCTGTTCCCCCTGCACCACCAATTCATTTCATATCTTACTAACCATATAAAATACAGATCTAATAAACAATTATTGGATCTCAATGAAATCACAATTCATTGTTGAATTTCATTAAAAAGCTCAATGTAACAAAGTTATAGTCTAAACCAAGTTATCAAGATAAAAAAGTTTTGAAACAGTTTGAAGAGATATCTAGGCCGGGTCTACTCTATCTTCCCTGCGGGTCGAGACCATCGAGTCGGTCCTGCGTGGCTTTAAGTTGGGCCGCCATTTGGGCTATCATTTGATTTTGTTGGGCCATCATCTCAACATGCATATCCCGATCTGCTGTGAATGTAGTCGAGTTCTGAGAGTTGTTTCCAACACTTGAAGATGATCCACCAAGACTGTGTGCCATGTAATCAGCATAATACAATCTTCTCCTCGAGTCTAGGCCTCCAACTCCAACAGCTTCAATGTAAACTTTGGACCTATTTATTATTGGTACCTCAGACGTGTCGGGATCGGGCTGACTCAAAGCCTGAATTCTCTCTTGCATCCTCGTCTGCATCCACGAAAGGTTTGATAAGTGAATATATTTTAATTATAAAATATGAATTATAGTTATTAGAACAAATTAAACTTACAGCAATACGACGAGCCTTCGCGTCAGTGTAGTCGTCGTCCTTAGTCACGTGCAATCTTTCAAACACGTCTGCAGCGACCTCCTCCTCAGTGAGTCCCTTCTGCTTTGCCTACAAAGAAAGAGAGAAAAAAATAGTAACTACAATAATGTAATAATATTAATTAAACTCGTGTTTGTAAAATACTTACTATCTCAATAGCATACTCTAGAGCACTTTTTGAGCCTCCTTTGTGCTTTGAAATTCCAGTTCCCAGTCCTTCAGGCTCGGACAGTCGATTGCGTCGTGCAAAATCTGACTTTGCTTGGACTTCAGGACTGTCCCAGTATGCTAGCCAACCATCCCATGCAACTGGAGGAATCCATTCAGGCCTCCCATTTGTTGAATCATTTCTGTTGACCTTTGCCGTGTGTATAAAGTCTCTATACCTCCTCGCTGCTCTGGCGTCCCAGCTAGTGCGCACTGTAGCCTCATCCTCGCGCCTCCAAGAAAACGTTTTCTGCAAACAGTTATACAATTTATCAATCATTCACCAATATATTATTATCAAGTCAAAAATTAGATTATAAACAGTTATTTACCTTGAATTCTTCAAAGTAAGAATTCTTCAGAGTTGCAGGCACTAATTTCCAACTATACCCTGTTGGATTTGGAAAATTTTCAAAATTATTCCAAATTGTCTCGGAGACCTTCCCACTTGGCAGCATCGTGTTTTTCCTACAATTGTTAGTGAGATCATATACAAGATATGTCATTACATTAAGAACATATATGAAATAAATTGAGAAACATACTCTCCATGTAACTTCAGCGGATAACGACCATCAACTCCTGGTGTACACGATCATGCATCACCCGTCTCACTACGCTCCAAGTCCTCTGATGAGAACTGTGGAGCATCACCAGCTGGTGGCTCGGAGGACGTACCTCTGCTGCCAACCAAACGTGAAACAACAACACTTCGAGCAGCCATCTGAAATTACAAAAACAACATTATACTTGATTAAATTTTAAGAGCAAATAAATAACAATTTAATGTAATAAGTATAAATATAGGAAGCAGTAACCTATCTCTAATCATCATCATTAGAAATATCATCATCATCCTTATCAACATCAGTTAGGTCATCATCAGATGTATCATCAGAATTAACTCCACCCTCCCCATCCTCGTTCTCTTCATCTACTTCATCATCGACATCTTCAATGTCGATCTGACCACCATTGGGATGACCACCATTTTTGAAGTCAGCATTTAGACCACCTCCCCCATCAAACAGTCTATACATCCATTCACGATTATGATTGGTCATTTTCTGGAAAACATATAAATCTTGATTCAAATGAAACAAATTCCTAACTACTTGAATCAAACAAAATTTCGACAGCATAACCCCATTATCCTAACAACCAAGTGCTTGACTCTACCAGCACTAATAACCATATTGATTCTAAATAACTACGTCTATCCACGCCCCAATATTAAAGAATACAAAATAAACAATTAATTAAATCATATCACAGTCATCAAGACACAACTTCGTTAAATCAAACAAACGAATTTGTTGGGAGACGATCCTTACGACGTAATTAATTTCTATCCCGAAGGGAGAAGATCCTTAAGAAATTAATTACATCTATCCCAATAAAGATCATTTAAGTTGACCAACAATATCATAATACATTTAATACATGGTTTTTATATAAAAATCAAACAAGTCTTGCATTTTAGCCTATAGCCATATTTCTTGGAGTATTTACTCATTTCTAAGTCACCAACAAATAAATTTTCCTATTTGATTACGTACCAAACCCCACATATCAATTATACATGAATGGATAAGTATACACATGCACTAATTAAATGTATTCACCAAACAATTTTCAGATCATACGGCCTAAAGAAAAAGAGCTTTGAACTTTGAAATTTAATCATCTACACATATACTGCAAAGTTCTTGAAAGACACAACACAACAAATTCGACAACTATTTGTCAATAAAGAAATAACTAAATTACTTAATCCATTTGCAACTCATATTCAAATTAAGGATGTAGGACTGACCTTAAAAACAGAACTGGTAGGAGATGGCAGCGGCGAGGCGAGGCGGGACGGCAAGGCGTCGGGGAATGGCAGCTGTGAAAGGGAGAGAAACCGTAGATCACGGCAGAACGACAACCGCGGAGTGGAACGGAACTACAACGGAAGAAACAATGAGAGTGCGAGAGTGCTAGAAAACCGCTGACAAAGAGAGAGAACGAGAGAGAGGACTGACCTGGAAATTTTCGACGGCAGGCAGGAGCCAGCAACGGCGGCCGGAGCAACGATGGCGGGCGGGAGGAGCAGAGACGGGGACAACAACTAACACCGCAGAGATGGAGAAGCCAAGAGTGAGAGAGAGAGGCAGGAGCAGAGATATAGAGAGAGAGAGAGAGAGAGACGGAATATGACCTTGGTCAATTAACAATGGCGTAATGATGAGATGATCGTGATGGCAGCGGGACAACGACGGCGGGGATTAGGGCTGGTGAGAGAGAGAGATGTCGTGAGAGATAAAGAGAGACTAGGGGAGAGAGATAAAATACGTGTGAAGTAAAGACTCACCCAAAGCGGCCGGAGCGGCGACGACAAACAAGGGAGGCGGTGGCCGGAGACGGGGGCGGGGGCGGGGAGTTTGAATCTGAGAAGGGGAAAATTAGGGCTTAGCGAGTATGAGAGAAATTGGGGATCGGGTTAGTATCATCATTAACGACGGAATCCTCCCGTCGTTATATCCGTCGCTATTTTTATTAATTTTTTTCTAAAAAGTTAACGACCGAAATTTTTCCGTCGTTAAAAACAAAAAAATAATAAACAATTATTACAGATTATTAACGACATAAAATATTCCGTCGTTAGTATTTTTGCAATTTATATTATATTTATTTAAAATAAATAATGACGGAACTATTCCGTCGCGAATACTGTGTCGGAACGTCCGTCGTTAGTGTGAGTGCGAACAATTCCCGCCATGTTTCCAGCGGAATTCCATCGTGAATTCCGACATATTCCGACAGAAATCCGTCGTTATTCCGTCGTTGTTTTGTGACGGAATATTTTCCGTCGTTATTTCTGCGTTTTTTTGTAGTGCTATGTTGCATAGGTGCGTGGGGCCGGTGCGAGAGCGATACGATACAGGTACGTGGATACGGAATTTTAAAAATTACAGGGTGTGATTCGGCAAAGATACGTCTAGTATTAATATTTTATTATATGTATGTAACACTTATAAAATAATTAGAAATATAAATTTTCATAAATCATACGTATGGAATTCATTTTCTTTAACCCAAAACTTAATTATGTAATTTAATTAAGTAACAAAATATCAATTCAAATATAATTAGTCCAATAGAAAAGCCATAATTCAAATAAAATTATCAAAGTCAACCTCATACACCTACTTCACCAACGGAATTCACAAATTTTACACATAAGATTCGCGAATCTTATTACTTTTTATTTGGAAGGATACGCCACGTGGCGAATTGGGTGCGAATCCCAAGGGAATCCGACGAGAATCGCACCCTAACAAGAATCCGATACGGCAATATGGTATTTTTAGAAGAATCCGTGCATCATAGATTTTATATATTCAATGTATAAAACAAGAAATTTAATGGCTAACTGAGGCACCACAAGACTCTCCTTAGCGAGAGGTCTTGAGTTCAATCCCGCCTGTGTGCGGTGTAGTATATTTCCCACCCTGCATGGTGGTGTAGTTGTCCCACCCTGCATGGTGGTATAGTATATATATATATATATATATATATATATATATATATATATATATATCTATACTATATTAAAGCAGAATCTTCTGCATGGCAAATTCCCGCTCAAACTACTGTTATCCTGCCTAAAATGCATGAGTAAAAAAATGCATATTGATAATGATATGTATTAGTTTTGATTTTGTGATATATGATTTATTTTTATTTATAATATTATATTATTCTAGATAATATTTCTTGAAATGCTGAAAATTTCTGATATTGATACGTATTAGTTTTGATTTTTATCCTAACTAAATTCACGCATGGAATCACTTAATTATTTTGTTTGATTAATTTTTGTTCAAATATTTTATTTAAATTGGTTTTATGATTTTAATCTTTTTTATCATTCAATTTACAATTTTTCCCATTGTTTCGTATTCTGCATATCTGATTTTAATAATCCATTTTTCAAATCCCCTATCTTCCGCCATAGTAGTGGTTTGTTTATTAATGAATCTTTTAATAATACAAGAACGAAATAAGATATGCATAATTATATTGATATTGACTCAAGCAAAATATTTTTCAAATCTCTTACTCTTTATATATTGATATTGATATTGATTATTCAATAAAAAAATACATATTATTGAAATTGATACACCAAATCTATATTAATATTGATTTATTTTATTATTCATTAATCCTTAATATAGGAACGAATTTAGATATACATTCAATATAAATTAATTTCTTAATTTATATATTTCAAATTAACAATACTAGGGTTTTCTAGAAAAAATCATTTGAGGAGGTTCAGTTAAAGGAGAACTTATATAATGGTTCGGTATTTGGTATGCTATAAACTTTTAATCATTTATGTACTTTCATTTTATTTCTGTGAGTGTTACTAAAAATGATATCTTTAAACAGACATCATTGGAGTATTAGTTCATTCAGAAGAAAGTACAAGAGCGAACATCTAATGGAAAACAAAAGAAACTGATCGAGCTAACTCTTGAAGACACTGAGTAAAAAATCTATTTCCATTTCATATCCCTTTGTTATCAAATGATATGTATTGTTTAATTAATGGCTATTGCTTATTGATTACAAATTTCTTAACAATTTTACAGATATTGAAATTATAGCGCAATGCTTTTGTGTATAAACACTTTCATTGCAAATCCTTACTTTGTGTATCATGTATTTTGCTATTTTTGATTCTGATTCTTCTTCTTCTTCTTCTTCTTCTTCTTCTTCTTTTGTTTGTGCAATTTCTTTATTTTTATCTGTAAGCTGTATTGTAATTTATATTTTTTAGTTCTTTTGTTCCTGTATTTGTGTTGTTTTGTAGCTTTTTTTGGAATCCCATACTATACATCTTCTATTTATACACTTATATTAGTTACAATATCTGAGCTTCACCAAATTGATGATTCTCACTATTGTTGGTACTTGCGAAGTGGGGAATTTTTTGAAGAAATAGTTTGAAGCTCATATTATTACTTTTGCTTGGAATTTTCGCTTTTTGTATCAACTGTATTAGATATTTGACTGCATTGTGTGATGCATACAGTGAAATACTACTCCCTCCGTCCGCAATAAATGTAGCACTTTCCATTATTTTAAACCTCACAACAATTAGGAAATGTGTTACACTTTTCGCGGACGGAGGGAGTATATCGTATATTTTTTTCTTGGAGTATATGTAATTAAGTGGAAGATTTTACAGAGTTGCTTAGAAATATGCTGCTTTTGACAACAAAGAGCAACTTAATGGTAAGACGCTTTTTCTCTGAGATTGGGGGTTCAAGTTATATGTGTGTAAGATGTAACTTAAAAAAAAAATATATGCAGTGTCTTAATATTAATTTATACAAAATATATAAAAACTAAGAAATTTATTATTTATATATTGGATATTTATTACAATTATAAAATACTTAATAACCCAGTTTGGCACTGATCCGCGCAACGCGCGGGTGTAAAACTAGTATATATATATACCTTGTAATTCTTTAAAAAAAAAACAAGAAATTTAATAGGAAATTAATCGAAATAAATGTTGTCCACAATATTTTTTTTTTGTCTACATATGGCCGACGTATCTCGAAATCTCATGATAAAACACAAAACTATATATAAAGATAGCTAGCACAATTTGAACCACACAATTTTTATCATAAGTCAAGAAAAAAAAAAAAAAACAAGAAGAAGAACACAAACAATGGCAGCTGCAGTTGTCCAACCTGCAACACAGAGGCAATAAATTTATGATCTAGTTCAATGCATGGCAATAAATAATTAAATATTCAAGTTTGTATATAAGTATATAACCCTTAATTTTTCTTATATTATTTATTTTGTTGCTGCAGGTATGCATTGATCACAGGAGCAAACAAAGGAATTGGGTTCGAAATCTGCAGGCAGTTAGCATCCAAAGGAATCGTTGTGATTTTAGCATCACGAGACGAAAAGAGAGGCATTGAAGCTCAAGAAAGGCTGGTTAAGGAGTTTGGAGTTTCCAATAATAATGTGGTCTTTCATCAATTGGATGTTGTCGATCCTGCTAGCGTTGCTGCTGTTTTTGAGTTCATCGGATCAAGATATGGAAAACTCGACATCTTGGTAGCAAAAATTAACAGCCAAATGATGCCATGCCATTGTTGTTTTGTGGCTGAAAAATTAAAACAGTTTGATGGATGTTGTGCAGGTGAATAATGCAGGAATTCGTGGAGTAGATGTGGATGGAGATGTTTTGGTTCTTGAAGAGTATATAGTGGCAGACGGCGCCTCAATCTTTGCAGATGGACAGGTTATATTTGTTTCCATTCTACAAATTTATATTAATTCAATCAAACTTTGAAAATTACTTACCATGAATCGAAATCATGCAGTTCCAAAGGTTGCCTTATTCATGAATCTTTGGATGTATGTTTATTTTATTTTCAACTGTCTGAAGCATTTTGCAAGAATCAATAGGCCTAAACAAATTCATGTGTAGTGCAGGCAGAACCATTTCATCCGGAAGCAAGTGGAAGGCTTGTCGAGACATTTGAGGGCGCGGAAGAATGCATTGAAACAAACTACTATGGTGCAAAAAGAGTGACAGAAGCCTTAGTTCCTCTTCTGCAGCAATCTGATTCACCAAGAATTGTCAATGTCTCCTCCACATTAGGGAGTTTAGTGGTATATATTATTCATTTTAGTCATCCTAATATTGGAAAAACTATATAAATTTTGCACCTATTTTCAAGAATCATGAATGCTTTCTGATTGATCATTGATCATATATATATCTTCAGCTTCAGAAAAATGAATTGGCAAAAAGAGTGTTGAGCAGCAAAGACGGCCTAACAGAAGACAAAGTAGATGAAGTTGTGCAAGAATTTCTCAAACAATTCAAAGAGGGAAAACTGGAAGATAACCACTGGCCTCCTCACCTTGCAGCCTACAAAGTGTCGAAAGCAGCTCTGAACGCGTATACTTGGCTTGCAGCTAAAAGATACCCGAGTTTGTGCATAAATGCTGTGTGTCCTGGTTTTGCTAGAACAGATATCACCTTCAATTCTGGTCCATTAAGTGAAGTTGAAGCTGCTGAAGCTCCGGTGAAGCTAGCATTGCTGCCCGATGGAGGGCCATCGGGCTCCTTCTTCTATCGATCACAAGCCTTGTCTTTGTAATGGGCAGTCAGTCTATAGTTGTTGTTAATCACACACATAAATGTACTAACTGTGAAACTACTAGTTTATAAGCTTCTCTTGCAGCTTTCTGTGATATGATATCAATAAAATGTTTATTACACATGGTTCTAAATTTCTTACCAAAAAATTAAATTTCACAAGATCCAACATGTTGGACTATTTTTTTTGTTATAGAAGAGAGAATGATATTAGAACATGACATAATATTTAGTAATGGTGGAGCTGAATGATATATTCATTTGGATTGATAATCCTAAGCTTGGACCAGCATATCTCTCATTGTAAGAGAATTTTGAAAGAAAAACAGACTCTTTTCAAGTCTCCTCTCAGATCAACAAAGCAAAATTAAAATTATTAAAATTAAATAACAATCAATTAACCCTACTAATTAATTATTTAATTTAAATCTAAAATTAAATGCCAAAAAATATTATATACCCTAATTCAATATAAGAAATCATAAGTAACAACTACAAATTTAAACTAAACACGAGAAATTGTAATTGAAGAAAAAAATCAGAAGAAAAATTTATAAAAAAATGAAAATAAAAAACGCCAAAAAGGGGGTTAGAAGATCTCAAGTGTTGATCCGCACCTCTTACTTCTGTTTGGATCATGTGTTGGACATTTTGTGTTACACTCGTGTCTCATTATTAAAGCCATTATTAAGGGACACTCTCGTGCGATCGGTCAATGCCCACAGTTGACTTTTAAAAAAATTAATTTTTTAATTTTTATAAACTCCAATTGGAATTAATTAATAAATCATAATTGAGGATTAATAAACTCTAATTGGAATTAAAAAACTCTAATGGAGAAGAATTAAAGAAAAAACACAAAATTGAAAAAATTGAAAAAATAAAAAAATAAATAAAAAGGTGGGTGCGTGTGATACACTTGCCCGCCTTAAAAATAAATAAAAAATTGAAAACGAGCTTGTGGAAGCTCCTGATGTGGAGCGTGCAGTGCACGCGTCCATCTAGGCCACCCAAACTCGCGCGTGGCTCGTGAGATATGCACACCTTGTGCGTGTGGGCTCGGTCACACGGTGCGACCAACCGTATACAAGTCTTTGTCTCCATTATTTAAATAATATGACATATAAAATAAAAAATTATTATAATATATATATATATAATGAATCATATTATCATAATTAACATTTCAAGTTTTTAAAAAATTATACACCCCAATTGGATATATTAATATTCCTAATTAACAAGTACAAAATTTAAAGAAAGAAATTATTCTCAAGAACCCTGCATGAATATTACTAATGGTATTTCTGATTGATTATAATTAATTGGGTTAATTTGATTGAGATCCACGAACTTTATTCTGTTTTTTATTTTTTCCATAACTTTTAAAAGTTGTTTCTAAATACATGAACTTAACTTTCTTTTGCAATATTTCTACATGATTCAATTTAAGGGAAATCATATCTTACGTAGCAGCCGAATTTTGTTTGCCTAATAATTCGCAGCAATTTTATATAGAATAACGTCATTTTCTCTCGGCGCAGCCGCAGCCGGGATGTCCACGTCATTTCCTAAGTAACAATTACAAAATTAAACTACACAAGTGTTAAAGGTTATCTCACTTGTGCCAACGTGGAAAGTAAAGCCAAGATCAAGGATAGCAAAGATGACTGTGCAAGCCAAGTAGGATCAAATCCAGCTCACCCACATGCCATGACAAAATATCCAAGCTGCAGTATAATGGTTTCAAGCTCAACACAATGTGCAACTCGTTAAGGACAAGTATCAGAGCAAGCATTTATGATGTCTTGTATCTTAGCTAGGGTTGCTGCATAGTTTGACTTATAGTACTAGAATTGCAATTAATGCATTAGCTGTTGAGTTGTTGTTTAGTGTAGTAGCTATGCACACAACCCTCTATCTATGTCAGTAGCTTTTGCACTCTTATCAATGGCTTTCATGTATTACATATTACCCATTGGTTTCTTTCAACAAGAAATCGAAATTGAAAAAAAAAGTATAAGAAGAGCTAAAAAGATTGAAAACGGAAGCAAAAAAATGGGATGGATGATCTCAAGTGCTCATTAATCCCCACTTCTCAGGTAGAACACTTGAAATTAAACTCCTACAAATTGCAATATTACATATCTATATTTGAATACCACCAGATAGTCCCACAATATTAATTTTCCTTCGTTTGGTAATAAAACAGTTCCCAACTTAATAACTCTCTTAGACTAGCTAGGAAGGGAGATTTATTAACTAGGAGCGGCCGCGGCGGCGCCTCCGCCACCACCGGCCGTCACGTGCAACTCTATTAGCATAAAATAATATTAATATGACAACCCACATTAAAGATCGATTTGGCGTGCCAACATTTAATTTACTCCCGGTCCATGCATGCTGTATAATTATGATCATTAATAGGAAATTAAAATAAATTAATGTTGTCAACTTATTTTAATAGTGTCTCTATATGGCCAACCTCGAAATCTCATAATAAAACTCACAACTATATAAAGCTAGCTAGCACAACTTGTTTCAAACACAAATTAATTTCTTATTACAAGTCCAGAAAAAAAAAAAAAAAAAAAAAAAAGAAGAAGAACACAAACAATGGCAGCTGCAGTTGTCCAGCTTGCAAGACAGAGGCAATAAATTTATGATTTAGTTCAATGGAAATAAAATAAATAAATAAATATTCAAGTTTTTATTAGTATATATATAACCCTTAATTTATCTTGTATATTTTATTTAATTACTTGCTTCAGGTATGCATTGATCACAGGATCAAACAAAGGAATTGGGTTCGAAATCTGCAGGCAGTTAGCATCCAAAGGAATTGTTGTGATTTTAGCATCAAGAGATGAAAAGAGAGGCATTGAAGCTCAAGAAAGTCTTCTTAAGGAATTTGGAGTTTCCAAAAATAATGTGGTTTTTCATCAACTTGATGTTGTTGATCCTGCTAGCGTTGCTGCCAGTGGCGGAGCCAGGGGGCAGTGGGGTCACTGGACTCCCTGGACTTTTAAAAATAATTAGTAGTATATATGTGATTGCCATTAAATTCAAAAGTGAGAATGAGGTTTTTTTTGAAATGTGGAGCTAGAGTTTGGGAGAGGAAAGAATATAATGAAATTGGAGGAGAATTGGTCAAAAGTGAGATTGAAAAAGTGAAATTATAAGAAATACAACTTGATTGTGTGGGTTTATGTGAGTGACGATGTATCTCATCTCTACTAAAATCATAACAATAATTTATTTTCTTATTAATAGATATAATAAAATAGAATTTAAATTTTAGGATTTGCAGTCTTGCACCGTCTTTGTTCTACTAATCAATTTTCAATTCTTCTCTTATCTCTTACACAATACCGGTTCGAAGTTCCTCGATAAGTCAAAATCATCTCAAAATTCTTTGATCATTTTCTTGATATGTTTTGGACATTTTTATCTAGTTTTCCATTTTAATTAGTAATTTGTGTCCAGATTTGTGGATTGTATAATTTGGATCCAATGATGGCGTGATAAAAAATAGTTTTCAATTAAACTAAACCTTAATTAGTTAGTATGATTAGAAGCTTTAATTAAGTTGGTCTAACATATAGGAAGAAACATGATAAGTTATTGTTTATGGTTAGTGAATATTATATATAATTATATATACAATAAGACATTCAAATGTCATATTTTATGAGAAAGTAAAAAAATGTGGGCTCAATTGGCATGAAGAAGTTCATGTTCAATGGCAATATTGATAAGTAGGATAACGGTTGGACTTGTTCTAGAATATAATTCTTATTGTTCAATTTATTTAATAAAAATATTCAAATAGTTATCTAATTTTGGTGCTCTAAAACAAAATTAAGGTTTAAATTCATTGCACTACTGAATTTTTTTTTTAGGTCATCTTATAAGCCAGGTGTAAGCCCGAGTTGGGCCCCCCTGGGTTCAAAGTCTGGCTCCGCCCCTGGTTGCTGTTGTTTCTGAGTTCATTAAATCGAGATTCGGAAGGCTCGACATCTTGGTACAAAACGAAAAAATCATACAGTATATGATTAATGTGGTTCTTGTTTCATAATTAAATTAAAGTTTGTTCTTTGGCAGATTTTTTAATTTTTTAAATTTTTTTGTGAAGGTGAATAATGCAGGAATTCTTGGAGTAGATGTGGATGGAGATGCTTCGGTTCTTGAAGAGTATATCACAGAAGACGCAAAGACAATTGCAGCTGGTGGACAGGTTAATTTGTTTCCATTGTAAATATATATATATATATATATATATATATATATATTGAAAAACATTAATTGAAATTTATATATGTCACCATCTCTTAGACTCTATACCATGCATGCATGTATTGTAATAATCATCAGCAGTTCCAAAGGTTGCCCTAATTCATGAATCTTCGGATCTATATATGTTTAGTATTATTTTCAATTGTCTGAAGCATTTGCAAGAATATAATCAGCCTGTTACAGTTATATATATATATGTGTGTGTGTGTGTGTGTGTCTAGGCCTGTAGGATTAGTTGCTATTTGAATATGATCAAAGTTAGTTACACTTAATTAGAATTAATCATTCTGAGTTATTAGCCAAATTTGTTGGAGGGAAGAAACTCATGAGTCTCTCTGTCTCTCTCTGTGTGTGGTGCAGGCAGAGCCATTTCATCCGAAAGCAAGTGGAAGGCTTATCCACACGTTGAAGGGCGCGAAAGAATGCATAGAAACAAACTATTATGGTGCAAAAAGAGTGACAGAAGCCTTGATTCCTCTCCTGCAGCAATCTGATTCACCAAGAATTGTCAATGTCTCCTCCTCATTAGGGAGTTTAGTGGTATATATTAGTTATTCATTTTGGCCATAAATATTAATCATCCTAATATTATTGGCCGGGTCAACTATATAAGCTTTGATCAATTTGCTAGCTAATATATTAATTATATTGATATGAATATATATGGCACATGCAACTATTTTGAAGAAGCATGCATGCATGAATATTAATTACTAGTAATTAATTAATGGTATCTGTTTGTGATTGATTAGAAGTATATAAATTGATGTGCAGCTTCAGACAAATGAATGGGCAAAAGGAGTGTTTAGCAGCAAAGAAAGGGTGACGGAAGAGAAAATTGATAAAGTTGTGCAAGAATTGATCAAGGAGTTGAAAGAGGGAAAAGTGGAAGAAAAGCAGTGGCCTCCTCATCTTGCAGCCTACAAAGTGTCGAAAGCAGCTTTGAATGCTTATAGCCAAAAAAAACCCGAGTTTGTGCATAAATGCTGTGTGTCCTGGTTTTGCTAGAACAGATATCACCTTCAATTCTGGTCTATTAAGTGAATCTCAAGCAGCTGAAGCTCCCGTGAAGCTGCCCGATGGAGGGCCTTCGGGCTCCTTCTTCTATCGATCACAAGCCTTGTCTTTGTAAATTGTAATGGAACATAACAGTCAATCTATATATAGTAAGATCAATGCCTGAGATTGTTACTCAAAGATGTCTGGAAAACAAAACACACACACACATATGTACTAAAAGTGTGTGTAGTGTAGCTATAGGAGCATTCATTAATTTTTGTGAGGAAACTAACAACCAGACTGTTTAATTTGTAATCTTCTGTTGCAGCCTTTATGTTTTATTACGGATGGTGATATATATAATTATATCAATTGAATGTTTATTACACATGCACTTTTTCAAAATTTCGTAGCCAAATAAAATATCACAAGATTTCAATATTTTTTCTTCATGTATGATCTGCACAGCTTGTAATGATTGAATACAAATTACAAAATGCATGCCAGTAATAAATAAATAAATGATGAAATTACGTTGTTTTAGACAAAATATTGTTGTGTGGATGAAGAAAAGAATTGTCGGTATATGCATATTGCCTATATAATATTGATTTGAGATTTGAGGGCGGCCAAAATAGTATATTAGAATATGACACAAAATACTTTAATAATCTTGATTATTCCGAGGAGAGATTTGGTTGGATTAGCAAATCGTAAGAAAAATTTGAAAGAAAAACAAAATCTTTTCGAGTCTCCTCTCAGATCAACTGAAAACTACTAACAATGGCTGAGGAAGCTGCTGTTAGAGCAGCAGAGAGGAATTGGGTTCGAAATCTGCAGGCAGTTAGCTTCGAAAGGAATTGTGGTGATTTTAAGTTGAAGGAATGAGAAGAGAGGCGGCCTTTCTGATATGTGGTTTTTCATCAGCTCGACGTCGTTGATCCTGCTAGCGTTGCAAAATATGGCAGGCTTGACAATCTGGTACACAAACATGACATCTTCATCTTCAACTGCTTCTTGTTCGTATTTTCTGAGCAGCAAAAACTGCGATTTTTACGCAGGTGAACAACTTTTGGGTTGACAGTTGTGAAGCTAACCTTCATTTGGTTGCGAATTGATATATTATTATTCCGACATGGATGCAGGCGGAGCAAATGCAAGTCTGATCCAGTCGGAAGAGTGCATAGGGACAAACTTGTACTCTCATTCCTCTCCTCCAACTCACCCACAATTGTCAATGTCTCCTCCTTATCCTTATTAGGCCACTTAAAGGTAACTAAACTCAAATGATTGTCCTCCTCCGGTTAATAACTAAAAGAGTCTTGAACGACGAGGCGAGTCATGTTGCAGCCTATAAAGTCTCTAAAGCAGCCTTGATTGCATATACTAAAGTTTTAGCCCAAAAACACACAAATATGTGCATCAACTGCCTCTGCCCTGGCTTCGCTAGAACAGACATTACTTGCAATCTTGGCCCGTTGAGCGCCTCGGAGGCTGCTGGAAACGCGGTCAGGCTGGCACTGCTGCCTTCTTTTATATCAAGGATGTGTATGTTTGTTGATGGAGAGAGAGTCCATTTATGATCTTACTCAGCAATGGAGATGTGTGTGTGTGTATGTATGCTTGTTTGTGAGCATTTCTTGCAGCTTAATTTTGATATTTTTGTTATGGTGGGATTTGATGTTTGTGCAGCTTGAAAAATATTTGATTCACTATAGTAGAATTGCTTGATTTGTGGTTGTTTCATATTGTTGTTATAAACTACGTTGTGTTCTTGACTACCTAAGTGGTTAATTATACACCATATACTAGTATGAATTCATTATGCTTAGATTTCTCTTAGTGCTATACATGACTGTGCAAATAATAATAATAATAATTTTTTTTAGATATATATAAATATGATACGGTGGTAAAGTATGCGATTGACGATCATAATTCATATTTCAAAACATGTTTACAAAGTGGATTTGAAGTATTGAACTCAATCCAAATGCATTCCTATCATCTCCGAAGATTAATATGATTAAATTTGGATATCAGAATTTCAATAATAAGAAATTACTAAAAATAGGCACCTTCCTAATGTCACACAACATAATAAAGAATTTGTTAGTAAATTTAAAAAAAAATAGTAAGGGTTCGCAATTTCATAATGAAATAGTAGAATATTTCTTTTTAACTTTTTTTAAAATTTGTTTATACTCCTCATAATAACTATAATGAATGTAGGACGTAACATAAATTTTTCTACTCAAATTTATCAGCTCTAAAGTCTCTTAATTAATATAGTGAGTTAATATAAATATGTACTTTGCAAAAATCTATTACTAATACGAAAATAAAGCTGCCTCGTCCACGGTGCTCCGTTCAGATTTTCCTTTATTCTGGTAATTTGTCTAATTTTAATTCATATATATTCTAATTTTTATTTTTATTAATTTCATATTCTTAAAATATCACATGTTTATCTATTAATCACATCTCATATTTATCTTTCCCTCTATTTAATTAATTTCTTCTATTATACTTATTAAAATAACAACAATTTTAGAATGCATTCTTATAAACCTTACTTTATACATTCTTAATTCATATATAATAATCTATAGAAAATTTGTAAATGAAAATCCCTATGAAGAATAAATAAATATATTTAATCAATATGTCTATATATATAGAATCTTTTTCATTTTTCATTCATGTTTTTCTAAAAAATTCGATTAGTGCTTTCTAGAAAATATATACATAGAATCAAATGTGGGATAGGTACCTAAAGAAAAGAAAAACTTGAAGATGTAAACATATTTTTTTCCGTATTTTAGCAAAAATTAGAGATATCGATTTAACATGAACTAACGAGACGGTTCAAATATACTTAAAAAGAAGGATTTTTACTAATTTTAATTAATATTAAATTGTTTAGATTTTTATCGAGTAATTTAGCATAAACCAACGAGACAGTTCAAATAACATAGAAAGAAGGATTTTTACTAATTTTAATTAATATTACTTTGAAGATGTAAACATTTTTTTCCGTATTTTGGCAAAGATTAAAGATATCGATTTAGCATGAACCAACGAGACGGTTCAAATATACTTAAAAAGAAGAATTTTTACAAATTTTAATTAATATTAACTTTGTTAAGATTTTTATCGAGTAATTTAGCATAAACCAACGAGACGGTTCAAATAACATAGAAAGAAGGATTTTTACTATTTAATTAATTTTACTTGGAGTGTTCATATTTTTATTGAGTATTACTCAACGGATTTTAGACGCGTATGTACAGTAAAATCACTATTTTAACTTAATTTTACTTGGAGTGTTCATATTTTTATCGAGTATTACTCAACGGATTTGAGACGCGTATGTACAGTAAAATCACTATTTTAACCGAGATTAGGACGAACATGTAAAAAAATTCTAAACAAATTTCGATTTAGAAAATACATAATGAATGAGTATATCCGATCCATTGTCATTCCTAATAATAAATTTAAATACGTGAAATAAAATTAATTTTCTAAGTTTGATTAATAATTAACGCGAACAATATCTCAACTTTTAAATAAGATATAAAATTATTTTTAAAATATATACACGTAAAATAAAACATAAAGTTATTTCCCGTCGAGACTCGACGGGCTACTTACTAGTATAAAAATATACTAGAATATTTTGCACATTAACATTCATGGAATCATGATTATGGTTTATCAACTAAAACTAATTACTCTATCCATTTAAAAAAAAAACTAATTTTCTATCAGTTATTAATAATTATAAAAGAATAATCGAAAATATAAAAAAATGAAAAACAAAACTTAATTTGAAGGTTCGATTAAAAATAGTTTCTGTTTGAAGGCGAAGTAAGCCGGTGAAGGGTTGCATGTTAATTTTGGGGAAAATCTTGAAAATCGTATGCAATGGAGCGCGAAGCAGGCGATCAGAAACCCAGATTCTTCGTCGCGGTGCACGTCGGCGCGGGGTTCCACGCGCCGTCGAACGAGAAGGCCCTCCGCTCCGCCATGAAACGCGCCTGTTTGGCGGCCGCTTCCGTTCTCCGCAAGGTCGGTCTGCTTTTTTCCGCCATTCACTAGCCTATATTCTTCACTTGCTTTTCCAAATTCTATGAAAAACATTCGCGATTATTTCAAATAAATAAATGTTGATTTTCTCAAAGTGAGAATGGAAAAGATTGGATTTTGTTTGTGATACTTCACTTGAAGATTAGAATTTTGAGTTTAAAATTCGAAGTGAAAACATTCTCAATTTGAAGTTGATAGTATATATTTCCAGTTCAATAGCTGAACTCTTCTTGTTTAATGTAGGGTTCTGGTGGATGTATTGATGCTGTTGGGGCTGCAATTCAAGTTTTGGAGGTATAGTGTTAACTTTTATTGGTGTACATATATGCTGTAATGTAATGCCATTTGTCTCGTTTTGGGAAATCTACGAGATCGATTCCGTGATGCTATAGTTAAATGCTCTCAATGAGGCAGCAAGTGTCTCATGTAAGGGAGAATTAGGATCATTAGAACTAGTCTTGGATGGATATAATATCATGTGACCATATACTAGTAGCAGCGGAAGATCAAAGCATTAGCCTCCTCCAAGAATCAAGATTACTACACGGTGTATATTTTTCTCTCTGAATGTGGGCTCTTTGATTTTGGATTTATGAGGGATTTTTGTTTTATATATAGGACGATCCTTGCACGAATGCTGGGAGAGGATCAAATTTGACTGAGGACGGCCGCGTAGAATGTGATGCCAGTGTGATGGATGGTGACTCTGGAGCTTTTGGTGCTGTTGGAGCAGTGCCAGGTAGTTTGCAAATTATTAGACGTGTTTTGCTACAAAGTTGGTGGATTTTAATGATGTACTACTTTGTTCAACGTGAGTTGGCTCCTGTTTTTTCATTACTGCTTTGCATTCTTGTGAAGTTAATGGTCGACAGGTGTTAGAAATCCCATCCAGATTGCTGCGTTGCTAGCCAAAGAACAGATTTTGGGTTCATCACTTCTGGGTCGTATTAGTCCTATGTATGGTTATCCTCCTTTTTTTTTACTTGATTATCCTCCTTTTTTTGTGCTTCAAAGATAATATTATGTTATACAGTTTTTACACTTTTGTTCAAGTACGTTATTATCTTTGTGAGAACTGACACTGGTCCTTGTAGTGTATCATGATTTTTCATGTCCTGCCATTCTTTCATGCTTTGTGATGGGGAGTCTCTTGGAAAATCATCTGTTAATTAGAATGATTATATTGCTCAGGTTTTTGGTCGGTGAAGGGGCCCATTTGTGGGCAAAGTCCAAGGGTATGGTTTCTGATGGCACTATAGAGGAGGCTGATGAGGTAGTTTTTACTATTTCTTTTTCCTTTTTTTTTCTCTGTCTAAACACGCTGTCATCTAATCCTTCTGTCAAAAATTCACCCTTTCTTCTGAAATCTATAGTTTTATGATTAAGAGAAAAGAGCTGTAATTTTCCATTTTTCACTTGTCATAGTTTATGCATTTCATGGTGCAGTGGTTGGTGACTGAGAGGGCTCGAAATCAATGGAAAAGATATAGACAAATGCTTGATGATGCCAAAGCTAGAGGTAGCTTTCATAGTTCTTGAGATCTTGCTGTATCATACGTTTTTGATCTTTTACTTTTAGTCAAATATGATGGCAAATTTCAATATTCATGACGCTAAACTCATTACTGATAACTTGGTGAATAATGTAATTCTGAAAAATGAAGCTATGACCTTGTTTTTTTTTAATCTCCACATCATGTCCTGATTTCTGCAATACATTTCTGGTTTGTGATTTATGTTATCCATGTTTCATCCATAGAGGCTCAGTCACGTGATCTTTCGAATGTAAAGGATAGTGGGACGCAATCTTATTCATTGACTACGCTAGAAGAGGATGCTATATTAGACACGGTTGGGGTAATTTGTGTCGATTCTGAGGGACATGTAGCTTCGGGAGCCTCAAGTGGTGGCATTGCCCTTAAGGTAATCCTTCTAACAACTTTTTGTGAACTCCTGACAACCAAATTTATCTAAAATTTGTATGTGCTAAATATGTTTGTTGTTTGTGTTACAGTTGAATCCAAATATAATTTGTCCTTGATTGTTTTATATTGATTTTATGATCTGACCATTATCTAGCACTATAAGCCTTAATCTAACTCAAGCTCATGAATTAAATATAGATATTTCTCCTCTTATCCAGTGAGAAACGTGAAATGAGTGAAGATAGCATCAACGTTCTCTTTATTCCATAAGATTTATTTTCATACTATGTCACTCAATTGAGCTTACCATAATTCTGCTTTTAATCTTGTTTTTCTGGTGAATTAACTTCTGATCAAGTTGATATGAGATAATAATTATTAGTCATGCTTGCATTTCGGAACTACTTCACAGGTCAGAGGCCGTGTTGGACTAGCAGCAACGTATGGTGCTGGCTGTTGGGCATCCTCAAAAGGCCCTTTTGGAGCTCCGTTTATTGTTGGTTGCTGCGTTAGTGGTGCTGGAGAGTACCTAATGAAAGGATTTGCTGCTCGTGAATGTTGTGTATGTTCATCATTGTATGTGCTTCCTTAGGTTTTCACAGTTGGACTTTGTTATTTTGCCCTATTCTTTCAACTTCATGCGGAGAGTTCAAGTTTTACTATTGCAGGTCTCAAGCTGGTCCAGTTAATGCCTGCTCAAAAGTATTGAGATCTGTTCTTGAAACCGGCCAATGTGTCAGTGAGAAGAGTGCTGGCGTTTTACTTGTTCAAGCCGATACTTGTCCTCTGGTAAAGATCAAACACTTGGCATATTACAAATTTCTGTGGACAAATTCAATTGATTACTGGGTCGTTGCATCAGGGTTGTAGTACGCATGCAGAGCTCAAGGCTGTCGAAATAGCTGCTGCATATACTGCTTCGTCTTTCGGAATAGGTTATTTTGGGAGCTCAATGGAGCGGCCGAAGGTATCAACAGTTCACTAATTCTTTGTTTTTTAAATAAATTCTACATTTTATTGTTATTGAAATCTTGGTTATTTGTATATATTTCATGTGGTGTTGTTAGGTATCCATTCTACGAAGTTCAAGACTGCAGAATCAAAATGGGGTTGACCAGTTTGCTGCACGGATTAATCTTCATAACTAGAAATTATCTAGTTTTACCTAAAACAAATTTGAATATTGTTTTTTTCCTTCTGTAAATTAACTGAATTATTTTCTTGTTCATTTGGGAGTATTTATTTATTCTTTTAAATCGCTGAGTAATGAGGTACATAGCTTTTCTTGTACATACCTTGGGTGCTGTGCTGGCCCTCGCAATCAGCCTTAATCAATACTAGGGGTGAGCAAAACATGAATCAAACCGCAAATTCGAATCGCATCAAACCGAAATTTGCAGTTCAGTTCGATTTTTTAATATAACGGTGCGGTTCGTTCTAGAAATAGGAAACCAAAATTATTTTCGTTCAGTTCGGGTTGAGCCAAAAAATTTCGGCTTCTACCCGAATAACCGAAATAATTGTATATGTTATTTTATATTTTTTATTATATCTATATTTTAATATTTAAAAGTACCACCATTTCTGACGCAATATAAGGCAAACATTAAGATTTCATTTAATTGCTATTAGTAATAGTAAATTGCTATTTTTGGTGCAAAAGTGTTAGAAAATAGGAAATAAAATAGGTGCAAAAGGTGAAAAATATGCATTTAAAGTGTGTAAAATATTTCGGTTAAAATCGAATTAAATCGAACCTGAACCGCAAATTATGGTTTGGATTTGGTTTGGTTACATATTTAATACGGTTCGGTTTGGTTTAGAAAAAAAATACAATTCGGTTTTCGGTTAATTTTGGTTCGGTTCAGGTTGGGCCCGAACCACTCGAATGCTCACCCCTAATCAAGACTTAATCAGGATTTGGGGGATTAAAAGGTAATTAGGATAATCAATCTCAATTAGAATTTATTTATCTTCAATTAGAGTTTAGTAATTCTAATTAGAAATTTATTAATTTCCTATTAAAATTTATTAATTTTAACTAGAAATTATTAATCTCCAATTAAATTAGATTGAATATGAATTTAATTAATTAATTAAAATTAAAAACCAAAAAATATACTATCAATCAGTTGCACTCTAGGAAGCATGAATACGTTTGGGGAGATCCACGTATTTAAAAATATGTATTAAATACGAATACGAAATAAATACTCTCAAAATACGTTTTTAATGTATTTTTTATTTAAATTATTTTTTTATTTTTTAAATTAAATACGAAAAAATACGGTCAAAATACGTTTTTTTAAGAAGTTAAAATACTAAGACAATTATCTTAGACTTTTAAACTAGTTATTTGCTTTATTTTGTTATCTTAGACTTTTAATTAATTAGTTATTTGCTTTATTTTGAGATAAATGTGTTTATACGAGTTTCGTAATATTATTATTAATGAATAAAAAATATTACTATAAATAAATATAAACATTTTCATACCTTAATTTTTTTTTTAAATTGAATTACTATAAATAAATATAAACATTTTCATATCTTAATTTTTTTTTAAAATTGACGTATTTTCGTATCGTATCGTATTCGTATTTCATATTTGTACATGTGCTTCATAGGTTGCACTTAAACGTGTGAATAAACACTAATTTGTATCAAACTAAGTAATAAACTTGAATTTTCTTTCAAATAGGATTGGATACTCGTCTCTTTTCATCCTCAAATGTTTCATTTCTACCCCATTTTTCAAATGGATATAGTCCATTTCGACAATGTAATTCTTTTTTAGAGTAATTAACTTCAAATTAAAAGTCGTTTAAAAAAGAGATACTAGGTACCATACTCTTTTGAAAAATTGCCCCTAGCCATGCTCAATCTCCAAGTAGTAAAGTAAATACAGGAAACCATTTTCCTCATTCTTAAATTTCAACCCAAAATTGTGATAGTTATTCTCCATAAAGCCAATACAGCCAATTCTAAATGGATCCTGCATATATATAGCAAAAGATCAGATTAGAGGGAGAATGAAATCACTTGATTGCATCGTTTGGCCTCTTTTTTATGCAGCAACTGAGAAAATTAATGTCATTCTAAATTGTTGGCTCGTTTTGCGGCGGTGAGAGTATTGGAGAGAAGCATTGCTATGGTCATAGGCCCAACTCCCCCGGGAACAGGGGTGATGGCTGAAGCAATCTTGCTAGCCTCCTCGTAACATACATCTCCAACCAGCCGATATCCACGAGTGCAGCTCGGATCCTGTCAAATGTCGAAATGCACAAATTTAGTGCTAAACATAAACCTAGGTGGCAATGGGGAAAGGATTCCAAGAGTAGAAAGGAAACTAGGATTTTTCGTACCTCGACAGGATTGATTCCAACGTCAATGACAACGGCACCGGGTTTGATCCAGCTGCCTCTAACCATGTTTGGCTGCCCCACCGCGGTGATTACAATATCTGCTTCTCTAGTGATCTCCTCAGGATTCTTTGTTCTTGAATGGACAATACTAACAGTAGCGTCTTCCCTCTGCCAAGCAACAACCATTAGATTGAGGTCAAATTTGATTGAGTTGAAAGTATTTTTAATGAGCGACTTCTGAGTAAATGACTATGAGAGTATCATATTACTTGCAAGAGAAGGGCAGCTGGCATTCCAACGATATTACTCCTGCCAATTACAACAGCCCTCTTTCCCTTGATCAGGATGCCATATCTATGCAACAGCTCTATACATCCTTTGGGTGTGCATGGAACAAATAGTGGTTCTCTATCTCTCATGGCCAGGCGACCAATATTCAGAGGGCTGAATCCATCAACATCTTTCTCAATACAAACAGCATTCAGGATATTTTGCTCATTCATATGCTGTCAGAACAAGTAAGAAACCATTAGTAATTTAGAATAGTGATAAAAACTATAAACTCTTCTAGATGTGGTGTTATTTCAAGGACCGTGCTAACATTATACTTCGTCTAAATGACTATAATAACACAAAACCTATCCTGTACGACAGGGGTGTAAAAATATGCTTAACGAATTACATGTGCTGCCAGGAACCTCACCAATTTGTCTGAGCCAAACATACTAACAGAATTTCACGAGTACTTGGTGGCTATTATACAAGTTACCTCGGCATGGTATATCAATCAGATATTCTTTATTATTGAATACTCACACATATAAATCCTCTAAGTAACTATTTTGCAAAATTAATGAAAAGACATATTATAAATTCACAAGGAAACATAATGTTCAGATTGGAGGCTTACAGAAGGTAGGGGTAACTGAACAAGGATGCCATTAACTGCAGGATCGTCATTGAAGCACGAGATATGCTTAAGGACTTCTTGTTCTGAGGAGTCTTCAGCTAAGTGCACTTCATAAGACGTGATCCCAACCGATTCACATGCTTTTTTCTTGTTGCGCACATAAGTTGCAGAGTCCTTCCTCTCTCCAACAAGAATAACAGCCAATCCGGGAACAAACCCAGTAGACTCCTTCATTTTTAATATCTCAGCAGCTATTTCCTCTCTAACCTCTTTGGCAACGGCTTTTCCATCAATCACCTTGGCAGAAGCCTCAGTGCTTAATGCAGCTGCATCACATATGAAATAAGAATATATTCAAAAAAACTACACTATACATATTCTAGAATGCCTTATAGGGAATACCTCAATGCCACCAGAACTACATAAAGAATTGTGAAAACCCGTATATAAATGCAACATTGTGACAACCCATCACAAACAACTGCCACCACAGCCCCTAAACATGAAAAGTAGATATTGACTGGACAATTTGGCCCAGCTTAACAAATTGGGGCTAAAACATGTTAACTTTAGTGTTTAAGACTATAAAGTAAGGGTGTAAATAGGTCGAGATCATCGCAAGCCTCTAAAAATTCTACAGTACGGAAACTCGATCCTGAGCTCAATCCCATTTACAGAAGAACCTACTGAGCTCAAACTCAAGCTTACCATCTATATAAAAAAAAGTCGATCATGCTTCATATAATATAAACAGTATTGCTTTGCTTATCTGAATCTTATTGCACAACTAACTAAATTCACTATCACTACTTATTCTCGTTTATATGCTACCACTGTATCTCCAAAAAATGTAGAGACAACAAAAATACAAATTACAGTAAATTTCAAGAAAACAAAAGCCAACTAGAGGTTCCGAATGCAAATTATGGCTCAACCATCAATTCTTCAGGAATGAATCAAACTATTCCCTCGCACCTTCAAAGAAATCGACAAATTCAGTGCCGAGTTTTTCAGCATGGGAAATCCTATAACTGATCATAAATTGGTCAAACGACAACTTCTCAACACAACACATGCATAAAGCTCATCCATACGCACACTACAGAAAAACAAAAGCAGAGCGTTAAACTTAAGCAAATATGTACTCACCATTAACAACGGACGAATTGCTGCAGGAGGCGTAAGTGTTGATAGGTCTACTCGTTCTCAGGAAGGCGGGAGAGCTGCGCGCGGGGCGCACCTGGACGGTGGTCGTAATGAAAACTCGGCGTGCGCAGCCATCGGAAGCGGCGGCGGTGCTGAACATGGCGGCGGAGGATGAGGTGGCAGCGGTGGAGGCCATGTTGTGACGGAGGAATTGGAGCCGGAATCTCAGCCCTATGCTTGCGCTTCTGCTCTTGCTTTGATATATGAAGGAATGAATATGAATTAGGGTTTTAGAACTGATGATATAGCGGAAAAGGCAAAACTAGTAAACCTGGTTTCTGAGGTTTCCAATTTTCTGATATCAACGATGAAGATTTTGCAGGCAACGACGCCGTTTCAACTTGAACTTTTCTTTTTCTCACATGTGTCCATTACACATCTCTCAAAAAAAATAAAAATATGTCCATTACACAATGCTAATTGGGGAAAATCTATTAGGGTTTACCTGTCACTTCTCATATGATAATATTTTAATAATATAAACACCAAACTTGAGAATAATACAATCAATTGATTCGAGAAATATAATATTATTTGAGAAATTTTGTGAAATGTGTAACAAGTTCATTTTGAATATAATTTTTTTTAGAGGCAAAACTTAGAATAGCCAAAACACATAGTAAAACACAAATGTTGGCCACAAGTTTAATTTTCACAAATTATGGCAAACATTTGCCTTTTTGGTCGAAAATACCCCTCTTGTAGATGGAAGTTACTTTTTAGTTGTCACTTTTAACTTTTGAGATTTCACTTTTTTTTTCAAATCGTCCAAAACAAATTCTCTCTCTTCTCTCTCATCTCTCCCCGTTTTCTGCAACCGCGCCTCCTCCATCACCGCGCCGTCTCCGCCACCGCGCCGCCTCCATCACCGCAACCGCCTACTGTCAACACATATATTCTCCACCACCACACCGTCTCCACCATGGTTCGAGCAAGCAAAAAGAAGAAAACCGTTCCAGAGAAGCGGCGACCACCAGCGCGCCAACTGAAACACGAGAAGCAAGCATACTAACGGAATCCATGGCGCAAGAACCAGAAGCACAAAATCCGACCACATCGCCGGCGAGATCTGAGGAAGAAACGGCAGAACCAACGACCACTGAACTGGATAGATTTGGAACGGACGAAGAAGAACAACCCTACGAATCGAGAATCACCGATCCTTTTGGTGAATTGTTGGTAAGATTTCATCAATTTTGTAGATCTGGAATGTAGATCTGGAAAAAAGTTTTGAATTTTTTGATTTCGCGAGTTTCGTACGATTTGTTTTTGAATGTAGATCTGGAATGATTTAGTGGTAAGAAATGTTAAACTTCTTACCTGAATATTGAATTGTTTCGTATGAATATATTCTTCGTACTTGAGTATTTGTACGAAGCGTGAAATTCTTACATGATACGTGGTAAGAATATCAAACTTCTTACCATGATTTGATATATTCGTGCTTGGTTAATGGTACGAATTGTAAATTCTTACCTGATACTTGGTAAGAATTTCACATTACGTACCATGGTTTCTATGTGCTTGGTTATTAGTACGAAATATGAAATTACGTACGAATTACGAAATTCTTACTAAGTATACGTACCATGGTTTCTATGTGCTTGGTTATTAGTACGAAATATGAAATTCTTACATGATACTTAGTAAGAATTTCGTAATTCGTACCAAAGATATCACTTGAAATCTGGTACGAAATGTGAAATTCTTACATGGTAATTAGTAAGAATTACCGTGTACCATCTCAGAGTGTGGCATGCAGTTTGGAATCTAGCGAATGGTACGAATTACATTTATTTCGTAACCAGCGTGTAACACCTCGGTACGAATTTAATATAAATTCGTACCCCATGTTGCATCAGATTGCACGAAATCCTTGCAATTCGTAACAAGAGTATCATCGTCTGGGTACGATCCTTACATATTCGTACCATGTACCATATCAGAGTGTGGCATGCAGTTTGGAATCTAACGAATGGTACGAATTATATTTATTTCGTAACCAGCGTGTAACACCTCGGTACGAATTTAATATAAATTTGTACCCCATATTGCATCAGATTGCACGAAATCCTTGCAATTCGTAACAAGAGTATCATCGTCTGGGTACGATCCTTACATATTCGTACCGTGTACCATATCAGAGTGTGGCATGCTGTTTAGAATCTAGCGAATGGTACGAATTACATTTATTTCGTAACCAGCGTGTCACACCTCGGTACGAATTTACATATAAATTCGTACCGCATGTGGCATCACTTTGCACAAAATACATGCAATTCGTAACAATAGTGTCAACTTCTGGGTACGAATTACAGTTATTTCGTAATCAGCGTGACACACCACAGTACGCCCAGTGGGAGCTATGTTTCCCACCTGCTAAAGTCAATAACACATTCAAGCAGCAAGACGACGGGAATTGTGGGCTCTACGCATTGATGTAAATTTATTTCGTAACCAGCGTGTAACACCTCGGTACGAATTTAATATAAATTTGTACCCCATGTTGCATCAGATTGCACGAAATCCTTGCAATTCGTAACAAGAGTATCATTGTCTGGGTACGATCCTTACATATTCGTACCGTGTACCATATCAGAGTGTGGCATGCTGTTTAGAATCTAGCGAATGGTACGAATTACATTTATTTCGTAACCGAAGACTTTAGTATGTACGAATTTACATATAAATTCGTACCGCATGTGGCATCACTTTGCACAAAATACATGCTTAATCTATGTTAATATTATGTACATATTACGATGTTGTATATTTTGTAATATCTGAGAAAAGTATTGTATTTATTCTGTAACTATTATGTAAATTATTATATGAATATTACGAGGTACGAAATGTATGTTTCGTTCTATAACACAGTACGAAAAACAACATTTCGTACCCAGCTTTAAAGACCATTTCGTACCCTATATCGTTAACATGAAGCCCCTGTTCCAATTCTTATAGAAGCACTTTAGTATGTCGAACAAAAACTATATATATTTTGCTAGTAATATGCTTAATCTATGTTAATATTATGTACATATTACGATGTTGTATATTTTGCTGTAATATCTGAGAAAAGTATTGTATTTATTCTGTAACTATTATGTAAATTATTATATGAATATTACGAGGTACGAAATGTATGTTTCGTTCTATAACACAGTACGAAAAACAACATTTCGTACCCAGCTTTAAAGACCATTTCGTACCCTATATCGTTAACAAAACTTCAACATAGTTGCACGGTACGAAATTCAACCATTTCGTACCCTATATCGGTATAAAATTAAACCATTTCGTACCGTGTTACCTCAATTAGAACCTTTATATCGCGGCACGATATAAAAGTTCTAACTTTGGTAACACAGTACGAAATTCAAACATTTCGTACCACAATATCGGTACGAAATTCAACCATTTTGTACCGGGATATAAAAGTTCTATCTTTGGTAACACGGTACGAAATTCAATCATTTCGTACCACGATATGAGTACGAAATTGAATCATTTCGTACCGTGTTAGCAAAGTTAGAACCTAATATCACGGTACGAAATTCAACCATTTCGTACCACGATATAAAAGTTCTAACTTTGGTAATACGGTACGAAAATCACCCATTTCGTACCACGATATGGGTACGAAATTGAACCATTTCGTACCGTGTTATCAAAGTTAGAACCTACTATCACGGTACGAAATTCAACCATTTTGTACCACGATCTAAGAGTTATAACTATGGTAACACAGTACGAAATTCAATCATTTCGTACCACGATATAAAAGTTCTAACTTTGGTAACACGGTACGAAATTCACCCATTTTGTACCACGATATGGTACGAATTTAATATAAATTCGTACCGCACGTGGCATCAGATTGCACGAAATACATGTAATTTGTAACAACAATGTCAACGTCTGGGTACGATCCTTACATATTCGTACCGTGTACCATATCAGAGTGTGGCATGCAGTTTGGAATCTAGCGAATGGTACGAATTACATTTATTTCGTAACCAGCGTGTAACACCTCGGTACGAATTTAATATAAATTCGTACCCCATGTTGCATCAGATTGCACGAAATCCTTGCAATTCGTAACAAGAGTATCATCGTCTGGGTACGATCCTTACATATTCGTACCGTGTACCATATCAGAGTGTGGCATGCAGTTTGGAATCTAGCGAATGGTACGAATTACATTTATTTCATAACCAGCGTGTAACACCTCGGTACGAATTTAATACCCCATGTTGCATTAGATTGCACGAAATCCTTGTAATTCGTAACAAGAGTATCATCGTCTGGGTACGATCCTTACATATTCGTACCGTGTACCATATCAGAGTGTGGCATGCAGTTTGGAATCTAGCGAATGGTACGAATTACATTTATTTCGTAACCAGCGTGTAACACCTCGGTACGAATTTAATATAAATTCGTACCCCATGTTGCATCAGATTGCACGAAATTCTTGCAATTCGTAACAAGAGTATCATCGTCTGGGTACGATCCTTACATATTCGTACCGTGTACCATATCAGAGTGTGGCATGCAGTTTGGAATCTAGCGAATGGTACGAATTACATTTATTTCGTAACCAGCGTGTAACACCTCGGTACGAATTTAATATAAATTCGTACCCCATGCTGCATCAGATTGCACGAAATCCTTGCAATTCGTAACAAGAGTATCATCGTCTGGATACGATCCTTACATATTCGTACCGTGTACCATATCAGAGTGTGGCATGCAGTTTGGAATCTAGCGAATGGTACGAATTACATTTATTTCGTAACCAGCGTGTAACACCTCGGTACGAATTTAATATAAATTCGTACCCCATGTTGCATCAGATTGCACGAAATCCTTGTAATTCGTAACAAGAGTATCATCGTCTGGGTACGATCCTTACATATTCGTACCGTGTACCATATCAGAGTGTGGCATGCAGTTTGGAATCTAGCGAATAGTACGAATTACATTTATTTCGTAACCAGCGTGTAACACCTCGGTACGAATTTAATATAAATTCGTACCCCATGTTGCATCAGATTGCACGAAATCCTTGCAATTCGTAACAAGAGTACCATCGTCTGGGTACGATCCTTACATATTCGTACCATGTACCATATCAGAGTGTGGCATGCAGTTTGGAATCTAACGAATGGTATAATTCGTAACCAGCGTGTAACACCTCGGTACGAATTTAATATAAATTTGTACCCCATGTTGCATCAGATTGCACGAAATCCTTGCAATTCGTAACAAGAGTATCATCGTCTGGGTACGATCCTTACATATTCGTACCGTGTACCATATCAGAGTGTGGCATGCTGTTTAGAATCTAGCGAATGGTACGAATTACATTTATTTCGTAACCAGCGTGTCACACCTCGGTACGAATTTAATATAAATTCGTACCAAATGTGCCATCAGATTGCACGAAATACATGCAATTCGTACAATAAAGAATGCCAACGAATGTAAGAAATACAAAATCGACGAACTGTAAATTCATGAGCTTCATGAGAAACCTAGATCTAAATATATAATTACCTCCATACAATTACAAATAATTACAGAAGCAGTTGTGGGTAAATATTTCAGAGGATTCGCCGCCGTATCGCCGCCACCGATCTATAAATACGCCGCCGCAGATCTAGAAAATTGACCGCCGTATCGCCGTGAATTAATCCACCGCCGCCGACAACCAACTGAAAAGAAAAAAAAAACGAGAAAGATGAGCTCGAGCTCATCGACCTGAAAGAGAGAAAAATATACCGCCGCCACCGCTCTACGAAAATATACCTCCACAGATCTATGATGGGCGGAATAGAGGCGATGGTGGTGGTGGCATAGAGAGAGAAATAAGAGAATGGAAAGAGAGAGAAAGTGAGAAGAGAAAACACAGCAGCAGCAGGAAAAAATGAGAAGAGAGAGAGGGAAGGGAAAAATAAGGAAAGAGAAAAAGAAAGAGAGAGAAAAAGTAAGGGTATTTTGGTCCGTAAAGGCAAATGTTTGCCATAATTTGTGAAAATTAAACTTGTGGCCAACTTTTGTGTTTTACTATCTCATGTGGCTAAAAAGGTGTATTTTCTCTTTTTTTATTTCAGTTAACCTACTTATATTAGTATTAATTAATAATAAAATATATAGTATCATCACCTTAAAATCTTTGTAAATAAGATTAAGCAGTTCCACTCCCATACCCATCGTGGACACCGAGTTTCATTAATATGTCCACTATTGATGTGATAATGGCATGTGGAACAAAAGAAAAAATTGTATTTCAACTTCTTACAAAAACAATGTCTTCTTTTTTTTTTTACTTCAAAATGGGACACCTTTATCTTTTTCGAATAAAAGTTTTTATAAAATCAATTTGTATATTCGAAGAAATAACAAATAGTCTAATTCTAATTTCTAAGGTTTTGCTACTATAGACAACTGCATAAAACATACTCCCTCGTCCACAAAATGTATAACACAATTTTAGTGACACAAATTTTAAAAAATATTTGGTAAATTTCTTTGTTGAGTGGAGAAATGAACCCACCATTTTTAAATTGTTATGAGAAAATGAAATTATATCCAAAAATGAATGTGCTATATACTTCATAGACGGACGAAAATGGTCTGCTATATAATATTTCGTGGTGGATGGAGGGAGTACTACGATATCCATCGCATATAACTGTTTTTATGAAACATTAGAAACTAGAAAAGAACCAATACTAACACAAGTCAACAACCTAAGTTGAAATATTAGCGTTTCAGATTCTGCTGCAATAAACGCACCAAAATTTTATGGAACAGAGAGAATGAAAATTCATCATTCTTCCACGAGGTATCATGCTATACAAACTTTAACCAAAAGGGTTAAAAATGCTATACAAACTTGGTTGTTTTCTAAGGGAGAACAAAAACCCCTTCTTTCTACTCTTTCTTTGTATGTACCTAAAGAATCATATTGCCAGTGTTCCTTCGGGTAACTGGTTCTCGTCTGAAGTGTCCGGTTGGGGTTTAGGTTTACTTATCGTCTGAGAAAATCCATAGCCAAGAGAGCTTCCACTGGTTTCTGAGAGCTGCAAAGGGAGATGGGTTGTGCCATAACTCGTGTCATTTATCCATGTAAAGCGACTATATGTGGGAAATTTCAATGAGGTTTACATCAATGCTTAGAATTTGCATACCTCTGTGAGCTCAGATAGGTGGCGGGATCTAAATTCATTAATTGTAGTAACTATCTCTGACATAGGCAATTTAGCCTGAAAAAGAAGCGACATTTGCCACAAATTCAGTTATAACTTATAAGAAATAGCTAATGAAATGTACAAAGCAACTGGCTAGAACACTGAAAGATTTCAATAGATGTTCTTGCAGCTATATGGGATCATTATTATCATGATTTATCTCTCTTTTGGCTAAAGTGAGTGTCTTGGAATCTTCGATGATTCTTTATCCACACCTCTTATCTCAAGGAAACGGGACATAATGAATCGAAGTGAAAATTTACTCGATGCAGATTATTTTATATGCAACTTGTATTCAGCTTGAGGTATAAAATTTCCATTATTTGGAATATGAAAAACAAGCAGACGCTATCTCTATCTGCCATAAGATAAAACTCTCGGATCAATAATTTCCCTTCCTCGGTGAGAATTGAAGTTGCACCAGTTTTACTTTAAAAAGCAAATTGTTGAGACAAGAAATAATCAGTTGAATGCAAGGACATATAACATGGGTAAGTCTATTCTGTAAGTCATTCTACTTACTTGTGCAAGGACAGCCGCTGCTAGTTGCAAACTGGGCTCCAAAGTTTCTGGGACAACCTGTTACAATTTCCATACAAATCGGGCAATTAATCCATATCATCCATAAGGACCATAACTCGAAGCACGGACTACTTTTGTTATGGAGAAACCCCAATAAAATGATAGGAAAAGTAATGATAGAAATATACCGCCGTTGCCCCAGCTTTTTCTAAATTGAGGCCATGATCAACATCATGAGCACGGACAAATGTCTTGACATTAGGATAGTACTTGCTCAAAGCCCAGACAGTTCTGTAATTAGCTCCAGGACTATCCAAAGTTATTGCAGCTGCACATGCTCTTTCAGCACCAACTTTATGGAGGACCTAAGAACCAGTTAAAAAGAATAGGTACCAAATGCATTCTAAGGTTCTAAATTTCCAATAGACCATAAGCGGATCTCGATTGCTTGAAACAGTTAAAAAGACTAACAAGTGCCTTTTAACTTTTAAGTTCTAACAGACCATAAGCATGTCTTGATAGTTTTGTTACCTCTCGACTACCGGCATCACCAAAGTACACTGGAAGGTCAAGTGCGCGCCCAACGGAAACTCGATCACTGAAATTATGAATATTAAAGGATATCACTGCCCAAATAGAATGCCAACCTATTCAAGCTCACTGTTCTTTTTCAGAAACCTGACCTGTCTTGTTTTATACATCAAAATTAGATATCCAAGTACTTTTAAAACAAAAGATCCTCTATTAATTTTAGAAATATAAAGTGAAAGTGACAGCAGAACTGTAGATGCTTCACACAATATGCATATTAGCCATAAATTTCCTTAAAATCATATCTTCAGAATAACGACAGGATGCCACAATGTAGGAAGCAGTAGTACCTCCTGACATCAAGCGCAACAAATGGAATTAACCGTTCAGAGAGAAGTTGAGCAATAATCTGTATGATTAGAATGAAAATCAGATAAACGAGAACCAGAGTTGTACTAGTGCAATTTATACAATGGAATCTAAGACTGTACAATACCTGGCCAACACGTCCAAAACCGCATATGATTATATGATCTTGCAAATCATCTGTCTGAAGAAACCCATGGAAACAATATTATAACCTTTCAGACCAGATACCCTAGGAATATGGACTGACTTAAAGGGTGAATAAGGTCAGACAAAAACATGCTTTATCTACTCTAAAAAATTACAGAACCATCGGACATGAGAATCAGCTCTTAGTGCCAAGTTACCAGCAAAAAACCAAGTAAGAAGATAATGGGATCACAACTACAAAATCAGAGACTGGGGACACAAGATACAGAAGGAAATACGAAAGGTGAGAGTAACACAGCTTATTTTTAATCTTAATGGGCCAGATTGAGGGTCAAATATTATTGAGCAGAGAATTAGAAACTAAGACAAGAAAACAGCGCATATAATGGTCATGGAAACACATTATCTGCATTAGTTACTATTAACTACTAGTTTTGGCAGCCAACCTCACTTTCATCAGGCAATAGATTTCTAACATCATGCAGCTCAAACCGAGATGCTATCAATTGGCCTCCAGCAGCTAACCATGGGGTGAGAGCCATTGAAATACCGACCACAAGGAAAAGTAGTGATGACATCTCTGAGGTCATTATACCCTGAAAGAAGGATAATCATGAATAATACTTTGAAATTGCACTTTAATAAACATCTCAAGCAATGTTGTAGCTGGATCCTATCACTTGAACCTCATACACATGGAGAATAAGAACCTAATTAGAATTGCAGGCCAACAAAATTAAAAGGGCAGTGGGCACCAGTGCAAAGAAGGGGAGGCATTTTGCTGTGGAACTGGAGAAATTTATAACACTAAAACAAATACTATCTTTAAAGTCACAAAGCTGCAACTCAATTTCGGTGTTAAAAGGTTGAGTTTGCATGAAATGCAATGTCGTTCTCCAGCCACAAGTATTACTCTTCTGAATTTATTGTGAATAGAAGGTTTTATTTGTAAAAACTCTAGGATGGTTATATGCACATTAGCGCCCAGGAACTTGGGGCGTGCAACATATAAGGGCAAGCAGTCTAATGATGCTAACAAGTATAATTTGTTAGTTATACCTGGTTAACAGCTTCACCGAAGGCTACAAAAGCAAATTCTCCACCCGGTGCAAGTAGAAGACCAACTCTTATCGCCGATATTATTGAAATGCCAAAAAATTTGCCAATAAGAGCAACCAAGATGGTCTTGCCAGCAATTAGAAGCGCTAGTGTGCCTATAATAACTGGGAAATTTGAAGCTAGAAGTTTCGGATCAATGGACATTCCAACCTGTGAACAAATAACACCTTCCATAAGTGAAACACATAAGAAAAAAGGTTCAAAAAACTCACTACAGAGTTGGCAATCAATTTAATCCAGAACAACCAAAGCATTTTGAAGGAACAAAGAAATCAACAGAATTACGTGCTGGAAAGACACAGTTAAAGAGAATGAACAGCTGTGAAGCTAAGGAATAAATAGCCCAAGCTTCAATTAAGAATTATCTCATAAAAGGCTCATGAGGAAATAAAATGGCTTCGAATTTCAATCCAATAGTATCAGGTTTACAATGCCACTCATATATGATCATACCGTCATGAAGAAAAGGCCCAATAACAGCCCGCGGTAGGGAGCAATATCAGATTCAACCTGCAATGAGAATTCTGTTTCTGCTAGGAGCAATCCAGCCAAAAATGCCCCTAAAGCCATGGATAGGCCAGCCTGTTTTGAGATAAAGAATGAGAAATATCAACATTACTATGACAACACGAAAGAACTACTACTACAAGACATGCAAACAAGAAATAACCACCGTGAGATGAATTCACTTACCCTAGCAGTTAGGAGACTAGTACCTAAGATAACAAGCAGAGTATTTGCAGAGAATATTTCTGCATTTTTGTTCTCAGCAATTTGCTTATAAATTGGGCGAAGCAGCTGCAAAAGAGAGAAAAGACCAAACCAATTTTATTGGACAGAGTAAAAATGGCAACTGCAAAGATGCATTTACCTGATCATGAGTGTGCTTAAGTTCTTGAACAAAGACAATTGTCAAGTCACTCAAGTTAAATCCACTAAAAGGGAGTAAATGACGAGAAATGCCTGAAAGAATTGAATGCTTACCAAGCGTCCTCCTGCAATAATGGCTGAGATGGCAACAACTGCCTTCACGGCAGCCAATCCAAGTGCTTCAGCAATTGCTTGGAAACCAATCTGGAAAACCATTGAAATAGTCGGTGCCAACCAAAGTTGCAGAGACTAATCATTTGCTTGGTAGTAAAAGAAAGTATTCAAATATCCACACAATAATCTATCATGTTACAAATTACAATCTGTGTCAATTAGCATCATAGCTGAATATGAAAATATAGAAGGTAAGAGATAGTTATCATGTCGCACATATATTTTCCTTCAATTCAGTTGAGTCAAAAAAAGATACAAAATCATTACCCCTCCTTTTGATGAACTTGGTGAAACCAGGGGTATCAGTATAAGCAAAACCACCACGGCCAAATCCTGTAACAAACACAGATTTTGCATAAATGGAAGGCATCTAATTAAAAGTAATCTAAATTTTAAAAGTAATCAGGATGACCCCAAAGCTGACAACATTCTTGTCAAAAAAGGAGGGGGGATGGGAAAATGACATATATGATAGCCCGTGCAAAGGTACCTGGAAAAGTAACACGGAGAATGTAGCTCGTCCATGACGTGATGTGCTCTCACCACGCTCTTGCAATACCTACAGACACCACACATTATATTAACTGACTTTCTAGTGCTAAGAAAAATATATTTCTCGTTAATTGCTGATGAACCTAAAAAAAGAACGAGGAAAATAATCATACCTAGAAAGTAAATTTTGAATGCAGAAGTAAGAGCAAGGTTAGTATAGAAACCCCAAAGTCTCTACAGACTAGAGAAAAGGTTCACCTGAAGGACAACAGCAGTTGAGGATAATGCAAGGCCATTACCAATGACAATTGCAGCGGGACCAGCCAGACCAGCAACATGATGAGCAAGTAGACCGACAACTACAGCTGTCACCAGCACCTAAATTTAACCAAACAAATCAGAAACATATATGAGGATCTTAAGCTTCACCCATGCTAATAATAATGTTTTAAATTACAAATACAATATTAACAAGATTATGCAGTTTGTAGTCACCTGAGCTGAGCCCAATCCAAACACATATTTCTTCATGGAACTTAGTCTTTCAACGGAGAGCTGTCATAAAATAATAGATTAAATATCACAAATGTGCATAAAGCTGGAAGGTCAAAATAGACAGATTTTTATAAAAGACCAAATTTGACGCGACTCTACCTCAAGGCCAATATTAAATAGCAAGAAGACAACCCCAAACTCAGCAATTGCCTTAGTTCCATGTACATTGCGAATAATAGAGAGACCATATGGTCCAATTAAGATACCAGCAGCCAAATATCCAAGAACAGGACTGCCTACACTTTCCAGCAGAGAAAAGTATAAATCAGTAACTGCTATCATGATACAAAATTATAATAAAATAAAAGCTTTCTGACAGAAATGTGTAGGATATTTAGGGAACAGTGCAAATGGAACTACAAGCTTATGTGCCACTGTTTTTGGTATTACAACAGGTAATATGAGCAAGCCAAAAAAAGAGAAAGAAAAAGATAATATCAACACCACACACTGTAATAGAAAAAAGATCTTGCATAAGATGGAATCAAGTGATTACAAGAAGTTCAGAACTACTTGCGTGCTGCTAAGACCCTTTCACTTTTTTAAAGAAATCGGTAAGTGCTTGTTTTAAGAAACACTTGTTACTCATACCTCCAGGGATTTTCGTGAAAAGAGGCACAAATATGACACTTGCAAGCAGTAACCACAACATATCAAAGAGGGAGGCTTCTTCCTCGTTTATCTGGTAAATCAAAGAAAAGGAAAAAGACAAACCGTTTAGTTGAAAACTGACACATTCCCATATCAAATTAAGGAGAACAGGTTGACAAGCTTTTATCATAATTAGCCCGATAAAGTATGAACTGTAGTCATGCCTCTTGATGAGGAAGCATCTCCATTAGTTTCTTCAGTTTGGCCGGAAGTTTTCTTATTTCTCGGACTAGAGGCTTTGCAGTGGTTGATACTTCATCAATCCCAGTGGTGATGATGTCTGGCTGTTGAAATAGCTGCTTAACCCTGTCGCCCCGATTGATGTAAAAGATAATTCTGCAATCAATTTCAGCAGCATTTGAAATATCAGCATCTTCCCTTACATATGGAAAGCTGAAGAAGCATAGCTTGCATGTTTGGTGAATTATTTTTAACTTCATTCATAAATTCAAATCATGCATGCAAGTAAATTTTCTAAGGCAGAAGTACTAGAACTTTCCAATATAATATTAACCATACCCTGCTCCTACAAGTAGTGACCCAAAAACCAGCTTAGGCAATTGTTTTTTAGCAGACTCCATGAGCCCATGGAAAACTGAAACTGGTGTGAACTCTTCCTCATCTGCCGTAGAAGAGAAGAAAGATGCAGAAAAGAACCGAGATGATTTCTTCAGTAATGCTTTTGGAGCACTTAAAGGAGAACTCTCCTTTGTGGATTCCTTCTGCATCTCATGTACCTTACTTTGAATAGATTTTAACTTCTCCTTATCTGCTTCACTGTCCTTGAGTACTTCCACAGTTAACTTTCCATTCTCGTTGTCACTCTCATTTGACAAACTTGACTCCTCAGGCTGTCCAAGTAACTCTGCGACCTCAACAACACCATCTGCAGTACTTCCTTGAGACACCTCTAAACCTGTTATTCCCTCAACAGCGGAGTCCACAATCTCAATGCTAGGCAGGGCAATGTTTTTTTCTGCCTTCTGTAATGCAATATCAGCATCATCAGCACGTTGTGCAGCCTCAAGTTCGTTAGCTACCGCTTGCTCCGCTAATAGCATAATGTTTGCCACATCTTCCTCTGCATTAGAAGCCTTGATTTGTGCTTGCTCTGCAGCTACATTCAGTCGGTCTACTTCCTTTTGTAATTCTTCTTTTCTGCTTTGCAGCCTTCTGAGCTCAGCCTCACATTTCTCTAAATGATCTTGACATTTTTTTACATCCTCCCGAGAAGCCAATAGTACTTCATCTTCACTTGAATCTTCCTTTCCAAAATCATCCTCAGGATCACTTTCTTTAGAAGCACTTGCATATCCATTCTTTTCTTCTGCAATCTTCAATGAATCAATAGCTACATTGAGTCTAGCCTCAGCTATCTGAACTTCTTCTTCTGCGATAGTCTCTTCGTTTATAACATCTTGGATGCTACGAAGGGCTCTATTTACATCTTCCCACGCATTTGTAGCTTTGTCCTTGAGTGCTATAGCAGTTTCTGACAATGTCTGAGCTTTTTCCTCAAACATTGTACTGCTTAGTCGTGCAACTTCTAAATCTTTCAGTGCCTTCTGCAAAGCTTCCCTCAGTTCATCCAAAGTAGGAGCCTCAAGTCCTTCTTCATCACCAATAACCCCAGAGGCAATAGATTCAAGGCCGGTCTTATCCTCACCAGTCTTAATGACTTCTGCATCTCTGCCATTTCCATTTCCATTTAGATAAGCAACTGATTCGCTTCCCTGACACCGTGACAGACCCACACGCTTTGAAATACTATTAAGATTTCCAGAGTTGTATAAGGAAGAACCACTGGAACTATAACACCACTGCCAGAGACTACCCTCACTGAGAGTTCGACGACCGGCTGAACTAACGCAACGTGCATAGTTTTTCTTTAACTTCTTTGGTGAAATAGTTTCCGAATGAAGTCTGAAATCCCCAAACAAGTTGTGGCAGATACGGTTAGACTTCAAACTAGTCGGCAAATTCAACCGTTCCAGTGCCCTGCAACCAGCGACTTCACCTCCATAAAGCACATTTGACCGTGACAAACTACATGTGGCATCCATCACTCCTGTTTTAGGAATAGCAAATATTCATACAACAAAGTTCTAAATAAATTTTCTGAATATAATTTAGCTTCGGATCAATCTGAAAGAAGGTGCGAAACCTATGCAGCTTAAAGAAACACAAGCATTTCTTCGAGTGAATCAGAGCATAAACAGCAATTAATGTTCATTCTCTGCGCAAGTAAAAGACGACGCATCAATCATCAATGCCAGATTGTTTTCAAAATATGCTGAAAACAACCGCAAATATTATACAAAATGCTACGCATTTAGCTGAATAATCCCAGTCAAACATAGTCGTACAGTCCGCCCAGCTCACTGCTCTCTCATCGACCTCACAACCACCACACGACTTGCACAAAAATACTCGAAAATTAAGCATGAACAATCGAATCAAACATAGTTTTCTCGCAGCTAATTCAAATTAAAAAACATAATCATCAATCTCCAGATAGTCCACAAATTACAAGGCAGAGTCAATTACGCAACCGAGAGAGATAGAGAGAGAAAGAGGTGAGCAGTAACTAACCAGTGAAGAGCGGAGAAGAGCGGAAATTGGTGCGTGGAAATGGCGAAAAAATGGAGGCGGAAATATTAAGGGAGGCGGAGAAAGTGACGGAAGTAATAACGGAATTGAATTCAGAACGGCCAGTTTGACGGCAGATATATTTGCCGTCCGCTTCTCTGGTTTCCTCCGTTTGGGGAGGAGAATTAATAATTATACTACAAAATTTGGAAATTGTAGTTTTTAATTATAGAAATATTGCAATTGGCGGATAAATAAAGAAATTTTGAAAAATGCGTGGAGCCCGTGAAATTGTGTTTGTAGGCAACTTTTTCATGTATATTGGCCTTTGCACTTCATGTAAAGACTATGTCGTTTTAATGAAAAACTATTTCTTATTCGCCCCTCAAAAACCACAAATGATATAACTTCTACCTCCAAATCTAGAGATAGTAAAAAATTATTTACACTCTTGAATATATTGTATCGTTATGTTTCTTTAATTTTTACTTAGGACGAGGAATTTACATTCATTATGATACTGATACACCACCACGATGTAATAGTCGACAAAGCCACACAAGAAAAATTATATGAATTGGTGTGTGTGTTGGTTTAGCGATAGTGTGGTTAATATCTAAGGTAAAAATGTCTCAGATTTGAATCCATCAAGACGCGGTTTTTAAATTTACTGTTACAATACCAAACAAACAAATATATATGAATTGTTCAATCAATAAGATATTAATACAATTCGAATCATGATTTTCACTATAATTAATATAATAAATTTCACTATAAGTTAGATATCACATCCAAATTCAGCCGGCGACCCCTAGCAAAATATCGTAAATTTTAAACGTTCGCACGTGACTTTTTTAATTATACAATTGGTAACGGATTAAATCTAAAATAAATTTATGTTAAATATTGAAATATAGGATTAATTCCATATCAGTCTATTTTCCGTAGAAGGCTAAAATATCTTACGTACAATATGAAAAAATGTTGTCAATTTGTAGGAAAGTGAGATTGTGTGAACATAGTGGACTCTCGAGTAAATCCAAACACGTATACATTGAAAAGTATATTCCAAGCAGCTAAAATTGTTCTATTTTCTTTCTTCTTTTTTTCCAAATGTTCACTTATCTATCGAAATATCAAGGTATAATATCCATATTCTTTTAGGTTTTCATAAGTCAATGACCTATTCAAAATGAAAATAAAATAAAATTCAACGTTCCTGATTCCAATACAAATTATTTATGGACTGATATAGTTTAGCCAATAAAAAATATAGGAAGGAAAACAATTAACAACAGAAAACAACGGCATTTTTTTGCTATTATAGGGTTGCAAGTTGCAACTAACCTTCCCATGAGATGTCTTTACCTAACCTACAATCATAGATAATTATTTATTCATTTAATCAATTTCATAGCAATATTCAACCATAGGAGTTAGGACTGCACGAACATGTACATACATGAAATTAATTGATCGAAGAAAATCCGTATAGTCATTTCTTGTTAATTACTATATTTTGAGTAACTCTATTTAATTTATAGTGTTTATAAATTAACTACATAGAAGAAAAATTTATGATTGATTGAGTCATTTTGTATTGAATAATTCGCATACACAATATAAGCATGTGAATAGTCTACATGCTGCTAAAAAGTGAAGCTAATTAACGTGACAAAACAAAAATTAATCTGTCTCTTCAGGGGCATCCAAAACAGTAATAGATTTTGTATGTGAATAAAAAGGTCTTGAATTCAATTTCTACCGCTCCCATTTTTCCAAAATCAAATAATAATAATAATAATCTTTTCATAGTCTTACTCAAAATTGTTTGATATACGATGATGGTATCCAATCGTGATATGGAATTATCTATACACTGTATTTTAGCTCTACGCTTAATGCTGCATAGGGATAGGAATTTTAAGTGTTTTTTAATTCTTTTTCCCGTAGCTATAGCCTATCCACCTATTCATGAAAAACAAATTTAGGAACGAATTCCAATTTTTATAAAATTTCATTATATATTTATATATATATACCTTTGTAATTCTCTCAAAAAATAAAATCTCATTATATTGTTTTTAAAGAGAGTGGGCCTATATACTTTGGGGCTTCCAGTATAACATCAATAATAAGTTAACTAGGCCCAAGTTCATTGGACCCTATAATAAAATCAAAATATATAGTATAGTTTAAAATGGAGAAAAGTACACTTTACTACCTAAAATGGGGAGGATAGTGGAAATCGAACCTTGATATCTCACATTGTTCATTGGGTGAAGAATACTATTAGATTACATATTTATGGTCGCACAATATTATTTTTAAGAATTATACTTGTCTCACTTAATTAATTATTCCATCCGTCCCAGGTTAGTGTGGTTCAACTAATATTCTATACCTCACATATAATCAAATATGAACCACATTTTTAAGGACAGAGGGAGTATTAAATTGTACAAAGAATTTTCCTTATGAATAAGGCATACAAATACCTACAAAAACTTAGTGTAGTGGTCGATCACGTACGAGAATTACAACAAAACCAACAACATAATTTCAAACAAATTGTCGAAAACAATAACAAGTAACTCGGAAAATCTTGCTGTACTAATTAATTAACAAAAAAAAAGAAAAAATTAAAGAATTAAAATAAGAACAAATTAAGGAGGCGCAAAATACGACGGACGATCAACACACATTCTATCTCTCTCTCTATATATATATAACTCTCTCTAGGTCTGCTCTTGCGGCTTCTCCTCAGATTCCGGCTCATCGGAATTATCCGGCTTGGCCTCCCCCTCCTCTTCCCCCTCCTCTGCCGCCGCCGCGGCAGCAGCGGCGTCGGCGTGAAGCTCCGCGTCATTCTCGGCGGTGCTCTTCCTAGCAGACTCAAGAACATGCTGGTAGTTTCCTTTCTCCAAAAAAAGCTGCTGAAAATGGTGCTTGCAGTAGAGGACTCCATCGAGAGCAGCGTAGGACGCTTGCGTCAGCGGGCACCCGCCATGAGCGCATTTAAAGCATGATTTGTGGAACGATTCTCCCTCCATCGTCATCTGTTTGTAAAGTTTAATTGAAGAAATTAATTAGGGTTTCTAGAGAGAGAAAACCCTAGGAATGTATGACTCATGTTAAGCAGTTGTGGTTGTTATGTTATTTTCTATTATGACACTTTCAATGCGTGCCACGTGTATACATGTTAATATTGTGGCGTGATTGGATGGCTGGCGAATTGTTATATTTTTCGAAATGTGAAAATTATCGAACCTTCTCCAATGGATAGACAGTTTTGCCGCATGCAGGGCATTTATCTTGGGTCCCACAGAACACAGAGGAGAGTTTGCTTGGTGCCCTTGTCTGCATATAAATCATAATTAACTCAAGTTAATTTTGGGGAGATACAGATCTAGAATTTCTTTTTCTTTTTTATTGTAATTCATGCCTTTTAATATGTTTGATTAATTATAGTATTTTCTAATGTGAAATTAATCAGATAGGAAATATAATATTTTGATCAATCAACATATACTATATTTTTCAAAATCAAACATGCATGTTGAGGTACTTACCAGATCCTTCTCGTGTGGTTTTCCTGTTTAATCATTCATTAAAGACAACAAATGATCAATTACCACAAGAAAAAAATAAATTAAATGCTTATAAACTCATATATATAAATATTGGTAAATATACAGAACAACAGAATTTGATCACCAGATTGAAAATTCTTGCTAAAATTTCCGGACTCCTTAAAAAGCTGTTCAAAATGAGTCTTGCAGTAGAGAACTCCATCCATGGAAGAGTAGTTGCTCATCTGCAATAAACATAACATAACATAACATTATTCAAATATGGCCATTCTCTCTCTCTCTCTCTCTAAAACTCACCACAAGAGTGCCTTTGCAGTGGCTGCATTTGAAGCAAGATTTATGATAATTTGCTCCATCAGCAGACAACAAATCCACGAAATAAACAGTCTTGTCACAAGCCTTGCATTTATCCTGAGTTCCTGTGAAGGATGCCATTTTTCTCTCTCTTTTTTTGACCTTAAAATATCAGAGCAATCAAGAATCTAATCGAAAAGGGAAATTCAAATACTTGTCTGACTTATAAATATGGATACTTTTTTTTCCCTTCTATTTGTGTCATCTCAACAAGAGAAATTTGCCACTCTTTTTTTTCATGCAGTAATTAAAATGGAAAAGTTTTAATCCTATTATTGAACAGACACGTGATTGGATATCCCAGTATTTTGAAAAAAATGGAGGATTATTAATGCTGCGAATTATTTTGATGGAAAATCCGATTAAATTGGAGAGAAAACAGGGCTCGTGTTTTTTGACTTCTTCCATTCGAAATATGGGAAGGGTCAATATTTTTTTGGAGGGAAGAGTATTTTTCCTTTTTATTGTGTTTGATCGTGGTAGTTAAGTTCGCTACAAATATAGCATAGTTTCCCACCTCTTTGTTGGGTGTGACTCTCTGCCTATCTGGTGCCTTGGACCGCATCGTACAGTTGATGGAGTCCATTTTATTCTATTTTTTTAATCCATATATTGATATTTAATTAATTTTAATTGGACTTAATTTTTTTAACTATGATTAGTAAATTTTTATTGAAATTAATTATCTATAATTATATCTAATTCTCTTAATTACCCCTAATTTCCTAATTACCGCAAATCCAACCAAGATTTTGCCTCTTTTTTCTCGGTGAAAAAATTTCAAACGAGGTGTGGGGACTCCATGATTAATGAATTTGAAATTCGTGTCTCATTAAAGTAGATCTTAATACATCTATTTTTTGGGAGAAAAATTTATTTTATTTTACTTCAATTCAATAGAATGTTAATGTGGAGATGAAACCAAATTCATGGTCGCATATATACAATTGTAGGATGGGAAATACCACTTAGATTTATCCCACTTTTTGGTATCTAATCCGTGTTTCACTTTTATTTATTTTTTGTTTTTTCCATTTGTTCTTCAATTTAATTTCTTGCTGGTTTAATTTTTAATTGTTAATTATGATCAATTATATCCGATTAGCTTATATAATTACTTTTTCAACATTTTATTTCAACATGCAATTAGTCGAATCTCCTTGATGGAAATGCCACATGGACTATGGCTACGCCTAGTTATTTTTCCGGTGTCAGAATTATGCTCATCTGATATTTTATCCAAAGATCGGGATATTTTAGATATTTTTTAAAGATCGGGATATATTTGATAAAAGAGCAAAAGGTAGGGATAGATTTGCATATTAACCCAATAGATTATCACGGTTGATCATCAATAGTTAGGCCCATGAAAGAACATAGAGTATGTAGAGAATCATCAAATAATTTACTAAATGAATAATTTATTCTCTTAATTACTTTTCGTTTGTCATCATCTTCAATTCATTCATGACAAAGAATTTTCGTTAACTAAAATTCATTACTGTCTAAAACTACCTATCAAAAAAATATAATTAATAAATGGAACATGAAGCATGAAACAAAGATAGTATTCAAATAGCATAAAGTAATCTCATAGGCAGACTAGTGGTCCAAGAAAGTATATAATTTCATTTGTTCGAGTCCCGTCAACCACTCTAAAAATCAAGTTACTAATTAAAGCACGCCTAACAATAATTTTTTTTGATCAGTTGGCACACCAAACAATAATTAAGGATAGTAATTAGTAAATTGCTTAATTAAAAAAAATTATCTAGATTTTCTTTAATCATATAATGTATAGTTAGAATGTATCTGAATCAAGATTTCGTTGACGGCACTAATAACAATGTCACCATGTAAAGATGGGCAAGGCAGGGCACGTTGAAAGGGACAACATTTTGAATCTTGCATTTCCAAAATAATATATTTTACCCTTTGATATAAGAATAATCAGCTTTTCCAGTCCATAAAACAATTTTATTTCAGTTTTCAATAATCGAGATTTCTTCCACACTATATAATTTTCTCATAACATAATCTTAGTTTAGTTGCAATGGGCAGTACACTGCAGGTGTGATCAAATTGTACAAAATCACCACATTGGTTTAAATATAGTCAAACTCAATACATAATATATATTGAATAATCCCCTCAAAAGAGAAAGAAGAAAATGGAATAGGACGGACTCTTGTATTCATGACGTCAGAATTCGTATACAAAAAAAATGGACAAATTTATATCTTATATCCTAATATTTGCATGGAAACTTAACAATAACTGCTAAAGAATTTATACTGAGGACAAATGGGAAGCTTGACATACTTTTTTTTATAAAATTCCAAAATAACACATTTATTCAGGGAACGGAGGGAGTATATCCTTGAAAATAATCAAAATACTTCAGTTAACTACAGTGAACAAGACCAATAAGTTGGACAGACCCCAAAATTCCAAAAAAAACACAATCATGGCTCTCATCAATAAACAAAAATCAAACAAAATATATTACCTAGGAATTGCAGAAGCATAGAATGCACCAACTTTGCCTGTCATGCGCTGCCACAAAATTATGCTAAAGTATTCATAACTTAATCGATTCTGCTGCGTAATAGAAACGACAAACGCAGTAGACAAAACAACTACGTAGTTTACACAATTAGGATCTCAAAGAGATTGTTATTTTAGTATTTGTGAGTTTTTGTCCCCACCCCAGAAGAGATACAGCACATACACACACATTCACACACTGTCATAGTACCAAAACACCTCCACCTATATAAGAGAGTATGCTCAAGCTCAAAGGTTGGTACTAGCAATAGTAAAGGCATGGAGGAAGATGGATTGAGAGCAAAAAGTTTCAGGTATGAAGACTACAACACTAGAAGGGTATTCCTGAGGAGTTATCCACTTCACTGGGGCACGGAATCTGAAGCCGATGAAAGCGTTGAAGCGGCAGCAGCAACTACATGCAGCAAGGAAGAACCTGCAAAAGTCACAAATAGAAGAAATGGAAAAACACCAATTAAGAAGATAGTCCTTGCAGTTGTTCACTGGGGAGAGGAGAGGATCCTCGTTTTCAGAAGGTTCAAGCATAAGATCACTATTTATGTTGTTAATTGTGTGCCAGTTGGTTCAAAGTTCCTACTACACTGAAATCAGTTCAAATGAATCTTTTTACGGAAACAGCTGGTGTTTTTATATATGACATCGAGCCTCTTGTGTACATGCAACCATTGACTGCCGTTATTTTATAATACACAGGTAAAGGAGATAGTTAGAACCAAACCAAAATTATGAAGTTGTAAGGAGTCCCCCCTCCCCCGGAGCTCATTCCAGAAAATAAAATAAAAAATACTTCCTTACCAGCAAATTATATGAGTGTGTGTGTGCTAGTATGTGTGTGTATTCTCATCACACAGGGAACTATCATTCTAGTTGGACTGTCTGCACTTTCTTTACCCAAAACGTTTTCCACGTATAGAAGAAGAAGAACCACTAAGCAGCAAACACTAAGAATTAAAGGATGATGAAGATTAGGCCGATGCTCAACAAATCAACCAAAGGAAAGAATATGAAAACACCAACCCCATGTATTTTTAGAAAAGCTTTAATGACTAAATTCAACCATTTTCAGTACAATTATGACTTAAGACCTGGATGATGAGGATGCAAGGCCTGCAGAAGACTCCCTAACCTTTTTTTAATTATAATATTAGTTAACTAAAATTCTAGTCTTTGGTTGAATCGTTTTCCGAGCAAGTAATGAATCTAAGGTTAGCAGCATTGGAGGGAATGGACCTCCCAATTTCTATTAATACAGTGAAGGTGATTAAAGGATCTTCCCAATTTCTGTATAGGTTAAGAAAAAAAACTATGCTCCTTTACAGACATGGCTATCAGATGCAACACTGAACTAGCATCATAATTTTTCACGAACCAGTTATGCATTACGTAGGATACTCAAGTGCACTTTTAATCAAACAATACAAATCATCTAGATCTTAGAAAATTAAGGTTTTGGAATAAACACCAGAAAAAATGTGCAACATCTTCAATACAGTTATCATGCAAAATGAATCTCAGATCATTAAGTTACAGGATAGAGTACATGATTTGTAATAAGGTCATTGGAGCTTACGTCTAACATACATATATCTCTGTTCAGAAGAAAATTATTGAAACCCCCATGGAAATGCACCCCACGGCCACCCAAGGACTGAGTCTCTCACCTGTTAACATGATCAATTATCACTTGGTCAGAGTCTGAGTATATTTGACAAGCATCACTAAAATCTCAAGTTATGACAATTAGGTAAATAACCAAATAGTTGGAATTTATGCTTCATCAAATATAGAATATCATGACGCAATGAACCACAAGATTCTTACTTCTTTCCATATTGATGAATTATGACATTATTTTCACAGAAGCGATACCCTCATAAGATTATTGCATCCCTAAAATGTGAATTAGAATGTTCCAAAACGCCACATTCTCAGAAGATTCATGGTCTCAGGTTCTTAAGAAAGTAAAGGACTTTTGGATTAAATACTCGTAGCAACATTATCAATTTTATATAGCGTTGAATCCTGGTCCTTTCCCATACTAGGATACTTGTTACAGAATATATGTTTGCAAAATAATACTACATGCTTTTCAAAATATTCTATTATGTCCTGAATAACCGAGTCCTACAACTCAAGTAGCATAACAAGTTATTATAAGATGATACCTATTCTAGCAGCCTTCCAGAAAACTCCTCGAAACCTGTCATAACAACACGATATCAGAATGGAATTAGACTCGTGTTTATAGAGATCGGTCCAAATAAACAAATATAAAGAATGTAGATCACATAAAAGGTCCAAGAGATGGAGGAAAAGATTCTAAACAATACAATAGCAATTGCCTCACTTGCCATTTGACTACAGAAAAAATAAACATTCATCCGGAGATTAGTCTATAACACCAAATCCAAAACAACTTACGCGCAGAAATGTCAATGAGAACCAAGGAGCAGGCATGGAGCAACAATTAAATCCAAAAACAATAAAATAAAATAAAACTTTGAAACTAAACCCGTCTACTTCAATTGGCCTATCTTTACATATGACAAGGATGCACAGCCAGATAAATTAATAAGAGCATATAACTGTACTGAGTTATTGATAAATTGTAAACCATTTTATTGACAACCAAAGTTCTGCAGACTTTTGAACTTCAACTATATCAATCGACAACTTACCCAGTTCTCTGTTCAAGAAGTGCAGGGAACTGTATCTTCACATATGTGCAGGCACAGATGCCTAACAACACAACGGTCAGGAATGAATGGAAATTGAAGAGAGCTGACTGAAAATTCATCAAGCATATCATCAGAACAAACCCTTATGCAGCCACAATAAATTAAACTTGAGTATTACTCAAATATCCCAACATCATCCAGAAAACATCTTACCATGTTTAAACTATCTTTGCCGAGCTATTTCTCTGCCACGCAGTATATCTAGGGATATATAAGACACTCACTGACATACAGAAATTTCAACAGTCTGCATACATCAATCAATAAATAAGAACACATATAGTTTTTGGATTTCTAACGCTTAAAGAATCATCTCTTGAAAATAAGCATCCATTTTGAACTAATGAAAACAAATATCATAGAAATTATATATACAATCCTGACCCAAGATATCACATATAGAATAATGCTTACTGATCTATAAAATAATGATACTGAAACACTAAAATTTCCCGGTGCAATGATATCATGGTGAGATTAGAAAACAGACAAGGTAAATACCTATAAACGTATTTATTAGCCTATTATACAACACAAAAAGTAAATTACAGCATATCGTAGATTATATAGCATGCAATGCAACACTAATACGCAATTTGGAAAATTATAATTACTCAAATTCTTACAAAGAAACTAATACATTGATCATCTCATCTAGAGATGCACTTTACCAACCTAAATATTGAAATACTATATTAGAATGTCGGCAACATCTCCAAATTTCGACTCAAATATTTACGGAATGAGAAAAAAATCCCAAAGCTATTTGGGGGTGGGAAAGATCACCAAATTCTGAAATTGAGTATAAATAAATGAATCAATACAAGTTCATGAGCAAAATTAAGATTGAAATTACCGAAAATTCGTGCCAAAGTTTCCAGTTACGACGACAATCCGACGCTTCCTTCCGAGCTCAGCATCTGTGACGGTTTGGTATTTTTATGTGTGAGAGAGAGAGACTACAGAATGACGGGGAAAGTATTATAGTTCGTCAGCTAGCAAATCATATTTCGCCACGTCATCGGATGCGTAGCTTTTACTTTGATTAAAGGCGCAGGGGATTGTGACCTTTAAATGGAAAGTGCTATAAACTAGTCAGCAACATTAACGGGCTTGAACTCGTTGTGTTTCAGTTTGGGCCTTTATTATTGGGCTTTTTATGAGATCAAATCCCTCCGTCCCGGATGAGTGATCACATTTCCTTTTTGGATTGTTCCGAAATAAGTAGTCACTTTCCTTATAAGGAAATATACCTCTTTCACAAAAAGTTATGGGCTCCACCACTTTTTATCTTTTTACCCTTTAAATACCATTCTCCTTAATTCCTGTACCGAAAAGAATGTAGTCACTTATGATGGGGAGGAGGTAGTATGAAAGATAGTTCTAATTGGTGTGTTTAAATAATTATTTAACAATACCAATTATGAAAGTTTGTTAAAATAAAAGTGACATCACAAATCTATTAATATATAAAAATATAGTTTTGGAGAGATTTTTTTGGCGCCATATTTATGGCATTTTCGTATTTTACATTATATTTTCAAATAGGAAGTTATTTTCAAATGAAAAGTTACTATCCGCAATTTCTGAATGCAACCGTAACCCACACAAATCCATCTTTCTCTCTAAGAAAACTCCACTCCCGTGATACAAAATATTTATCTTTATGCTTCTCTCCTCCTAATTTCTCTGCCTCAATTTCTATTCATTTGCTTCAAATTGAAATTCATTTCATAATTTTTTGCAATCTTTCAGCATATTATCAAAACAAATCAACTCCAGCGCTTTGGAAAAGCATGGCCTTAATGGGTTTGAATTTAATCTTATTGGGTTCTTGTCCTTATCAGGCTGACCCAAGACGAATCGATACAAAAATTTCGTGTCGTGTTTGGGTTGGGGTTGGATTCGAGTAACTTGTTAATATAAATATATTATTTATCTATTTTTTTAATATGTTATTCCATTTCTTGTATATTTTTAATTAGGATTATTCTTTACAAAACACTTTGAAATGATATTTCATCATGCTCATTACAACTTTTTAGTTGCACGTATTAGAAAAATAACAATAGTAGTGTAATTCAATTCACTGAACTTTAACTCGAATACCACCAACCTGCTTGACATGTCCCGGAAAGTAATAAGAATATCAGATAAGTATGTTGCGAAATTAGAATCTAAAAAACTCATCAAATTGTGGATAAGAAATAAGAATTTCGGAAAATATATATTATATATTAAGGAGAGAAATGAACATTTTCCTAAAAAAAGAAAAAGAGCAGAATTACGTGGACCAATCAAGATGCATAATGTGGATAGACCAATTTAAACTTTGACTTACCTGTCAGCATGATTGGCCGGGGGTTTATAGTTATCCATACCTGCCTTAACGTATAACAGAAATTTAAATGTTCCAAAAATATCAAGAGATGCAATAGCATATCTCATATCGTATTTACCAACAATGATCGATACGTGTCAATGAAATTTTAAAATCTATCAGAATAAATTTATAAAAATTTTAATTATTCTTGTTAGATTTTAACGCGTTATGCTTGGACAAATATTATCATATCGGTTATGTTTTACTTAGGTATTAAATTTCGAATCAGTAAATAAATTGATTTTCTTAAATATGGTTGCATGTGAATTTGTTTCTACTTAAATGTCTATGACTTTTATCAATCAATCGAATATTTAATGATTTAATAAACAATAGTTTTGCTCTTTAAACTCCTCTCCAAATTAATGGGAGAAACTAGCCTAATACTAGCTCAGACGAATTATGTGGAAGGGTACACAAAAGCTGAACTTTATCCAAAAGGAAATGAGAAAAATACTCCAATCAAACAAATACTACTTTACAGTTTCCAGACATTCTATTTTCTGTTTTTTTTGCTGTTTAAGATATCACAATTGGTTTCTGGGCTCTCAAATTATCTTGCTGATTGCTATAGCAATTTCTGCAAAAAATAAAAAAGAAAAAACTCAAATTATTATTATTTCATCATATTGTGAAGAAATTGTGCATTTCTTGGTTCACTCAGGTAAATTCAGCTTATGTGTTTATTCATGATTTTCATTGCTTCTAGCAACATAATCCTGATTGTCTGTTAGCTGAATTTCAAAGTTCAATTTTGCCTTTACTCCGTTTGCAAAATCTAATTTTTCACTATATATGGCTGAATTACGTTTAGTGGGCAATTTTGAATTTCTCATATGATAAAAAAATGGGCTTCTGGATTTTTTTTATAAAAACTACAGTTTTACTAAGTTGGATGAAAAAGAAGAAATAATGTTGCAAGTATATGAAATCTTGAGGTCCAAATCAGTGTACAAGCAATATTCATGCCTCTTATAGAAGTTGAAATTCTTTTGCACTTATATTTTCTTTCCATTTATCAGCAGATGTGAATGTATGGTGAGAATTTTAAATGGCTACCCTATCTCTAATATCTGGGAATTGTGGGAGGGGAAGAGGATTGGGATTAACTTGGCATTTTTCAAATGAGTTCTTGGCTGGTGATGTTCATGGAAGGTTGCTTCGAAATCTGAACGCCATTCGGCTGAAGGATTTCGAAGCATCAAGGTTAGGACATGGGAAAAATTTTCGAGTCGTGGCTAGTGTTAGGAAGGGGAAGAAGCATGACTATCCGTGGCCGGATGATCTTGATCCGAACAGCAAGGCGCCGTTGACATATCTTTCCTACTTCAAGCCTTTGGAGGAGAAGCCTAAGCCTGTCACGCTAGCATTTGAGAAGCCATTGATTGATTTGGAGCAGAAGATCATTGAGGTTATTACATTGTTGTGGAAACCTTAAAATATCCATGTCATTGAGTTATTTGTGGAATGATGATTTTGTTTTTTATTAATTTGTATATAGGTTCAAAGAATGGCTGATGATACTGGATTAGACTTCACTGACCAAATCAATGCTTTGGAAATGAAGTATGAACAGGTAGATTTAGATGATGATTTGCTGAATTCTCAAGAAATGTGTTTTTCTTATATGAATTATGCAGAAATTTTTTAGTTTTAGTTCCTAGTTTTGAGTATTTTTAGCATTCTTGTAGGCTTTGAAGGATCTGTACACGCATCTGACTCCAATCCAACGCCTAAACATTGCTCGACATCCTAACAGACCCACCGTGCTTGATCATATCTTGAACATCACAGAGAAGGTGCCTTTCTTGATATTTGTCAAACTGTCTGTTGTGCAAATGATGGAGACTTACTGTATTTTTTGTTGAAAAAAGTGGGTGGAACTCCATGGAGATCGTGCAGGCTACGATGATCCAGCCATTGTGGCTGGTATAGGAAGCATAGAGGGCCGGAGCTACATGTTCATCGGGCATCAAAAGGGACGGAACACCAAAGAGAACATCATGCGCAACTTTGCAATGCCAACTCCCCATGGGTGAGTTCAGATACAACGGTTGTTTTTCCTCAAGACTTGTTGGTCTCAGATGACTGTTTACACACTACCGAATTACATATATTTGCAGTTATAGAAAGGCTTTGAGAATGATGAAATATGCTGATCATCACGGATTTCCCATTGTTACATTTGTTGACACTCCCGGGGCCTTTGCTGATCTGAAATCTGAGGAACTAGGACAGGTACATGGGGCGCCCTTTTTGCTGGTCTTCGTTGATAGACGGACATCTGTTTGTATGTGTTTTTTTCCGTATCTTTAGGGGGTGTTTACTTTGGGTGATAGGATAGATAAATAAAAATAGTATAGGTTAATCCACCGTTTACTTTGATGGATTGAGATTACTTTTGAACTTGTTTGATCATCTAATCCTTCATATAGTCAATCCTATGTTTTATCAATCTATCCTATCACACAAAGTAAACGCCCCCTTAGTGTATACTACTGCTACTACTAATCAAAATTCTTGCAGGGTGAAGCAATAGCCCACAATTTGAGGACAATGTTTGGCCTTAAAGTTCCAATCATCACAATAGTAACCGGTGAGGGCGGTTCAGGTGGTGCTCTTGCAATCGCGTGTGCCAACAAGCTGTTGATGCTCGAAAACTCAGCATTCTACGTTGCAAGGTGAAGAATTGGGACTACAAGTGCCCGAAAGGCATCTATACTCATCTGTTTTTCTGAATTTCGACAGAGAATAGATTTTCTCCAGTAGATAGGTGTTATTTTGTCAACTGTTTGTTGATACTTAAAGCTGATAATCTCTCTCTCTCTCTCACACACATCAGTCCTGAGGCGTGTGCAGCTATACTATGGAAGTCATCCAAGGCAGCTCCTAAGGTATATGTTGTTGTAAATGACTACTCTTTCTTTAACCAAGTCTTTAACAAACTATCTGAGTAAAATTGATTAGGCAGCTGAGAAGCTGAGAATTACTGCTCAAGAACATTATAAGCTGAAGATAGCAGATGGAATCATTCCTGTAAGTACACAGATCCCATTATCTCTCATCTTTTCCTTTTTCTGGATAGAGAGAGAAAGTACACTCACTTGAACCTCACAACCAAAATATCAGGAGCCTCTAGGTGGTGCACATGCTGATCCTGTGTGGTCATCTATGAGGATCAAAGATGCCATTCTCCAGCAAATGGAGGTAAAAGTCACTGTCTTTTTGTACTCGTAATTATTATATAAAACGGGATGGTGGATTAATTTCCAATATAATAATAAAGTTTGAGCGGGACTACTCTTCGAAAAGATAATTTAAGCTATTGATAATCCACTCGATGCAGGAGCTGACGAGGATGACTACTGAGGAGCTTCTAGAGCACCGGAGGCTCAAGTTTCGGGCTATTGGATTGGGAGGGTGCAAAGAGGGCTCTGAGGCAGAACCCGAAAGGAAGAGAAATATGAAAGCATCGGAGGTGAATGAGCCAAAGTTCAAAGACATAGAGTCTGAGCTTGATGATCTCAAGAAAACCATACTTGAATCAAAAGGACCTTCTGATCCAATCACGGATCAGAAACTCGCGAAGCTTGAAGAAGAACTTGATCTAGAGATGACAAAGGCGTTCATCTCGATGGGCTTGATTGATCGGATTGAATCTCTTAACTTGGAGCTAGCCAGATCTCCCAATCCTGACAAGGCCATGAATCAAAGTTTGAAGCAGAAGGCAGATGAAATAGTACAAGAATTCAAGAGAAATCTGTCGCGCCCGGGCGCCTATCTAGGCCTAAAGAAGAAGCTGCAGACACTTGACATGGCTAGCAAACTCCTCTTACTGAAAGAAAACAGTGACAAGTTGAAGAATGAGCTGAATCAGAAGCTTTCATCAGACATAAAACACGGATTCGAGGCTCTGAAGAGAGCTAGAGAGAATTTAGCGCGTGGAGATCCATTGGACGAAGATCTTGCTCTTGAAGTAAAAGAGGCGAAAGAAGAGCTCGAGGAGGTTCTGAGATCAGCCAACTTGCAGCTTGTTGGAACGACGAAGAGGGAAGGATTGAACCTGAATCCACCTCCTGAAGTGAGAGAAGAGATAGTGAAGATCAACAGAGAGATGGAGGAGGAAATCAAGAATGTGATTGAAGAAAAAGGACTTGGTTGGAAGATTGATGAGTTAAAAGAAGAAGTTTTGAAGGATTCAAATTCTGAGAAAGTGAAGAAACTGGATGCAGAGATAAAGGAAGTGATTGCTGCTGCACTCAGTGGCAGCCCTCTCAAGGAGAGGCTTGACAAGTTAAGGCTGCAGGTTGGATCATCCAATACACGAGACGCGCAAGAAAATGTTAGTGTGGATAACGGGAGGTGGTGAGAAATGCCCGTGTCTAGTTATATGCATTCGTGCATCGACTTTAAGGTTGTTATGTACTGCTGTGCTCTTTGGATGTTGCCATTTTTTTTTTCAATATGAGTGTTAATCTTCTTTTGTGCATATTTCTTAATTCATATTTAAAATAGTTGTGTTATGTATGTATAGGGCAGTGAACATAAGTTTGACAAATATCAATCTCTTTAAGAATTTTTTTTGGCACACGAAAACAATTAATTGGACTCGATTATTGATATTTTTTTGAATGAAATCAATTGAAAATGTTCTCTCGTTGTTATTTTCATTTGGCATATTTATTTAAAATGAAGATCGAACGCATGTTTGTTGCTTACCTTTTTTTGAACTAAATTTTAATTTTATTGAATAATATAAACATGTAAGAAAAATATAATCTTTAGTTCGATAGGTATTTGGATACACGTTTTTCTATTTAAATTGGATTATTATGTGATTTTAAATAAAAAACTTTGTGATGCTAAGTAATTTTTGTGTCATTTATAAAAAAAAATTACTTTAATTTATTAAAATCAGAGAGACAAGAAATTTGTTTTTATAAGGGAAGCTTAATTTATTTGAAACTGTAGGGCCTCGTATTTAATAATCTCAAAGTATAGACCCGTCTAAGCAAATTATTAAATCTTTCTCACGCCCTAGAATTGTCGCATCTTTGTAGACTTTCAATTACTCTGTTTCAACGCTCACTTTTTTTCCCCCGTGTGCTTCAGGAATCTCAAGATTTATTTCTCATTTTAATCTACAATTTGCATTCTGATAGTTTGTAGAATTTTTTTGTACCGCAAATCATTCTGTAGATTGAGACTTTGTATAGATTTCTTGGTAATTCGTAGATTTGTACGTAAAATTTGCCCCTTTCTGTTGTTGTGTGGTTAAATTGCTATCAATTAGCTACCAGTAGGTCTGCGTGATGAGTTCGCGAGCGAGATATCCGCCGCCGGGAATGGGCGGAGGCCGAGGAGGAGGCGGAGGTGGAGGTGGAATGAACCCCTACGGCGGTCCAAACCCTAATTTTCAACCTAGATACGCTAATCAACAGTACGTGCAGAGGAGTCAAGCGCCGAACTTTCAGAATAATCAATTGATGCAAAACCCTCAGCCGCAGCAATGGCTGCCAAGAACGGGGCCGGCGGACTCGTCCGTTGATGAGGTTGAGAAGACTGTACAATCTGAGGCCGCTGATTCGAGGTCAAAATTGTTTTTACATTCTTTCAAGGAACTCTTCTCTCAGTTGTTCTATTTAATGTGATGAAATTCCATATTTTTGGGATAGGGAATCTTGATTTATTAGTTTCGCTTTAATGGATGATTCCATTTCCCTGTCCTTATTTCTTTCAAAGAATAAGATTTTGGAAGTTTTGCTAAATGGAGGGCAGTGGTGAGGGTAATTAATGCTGCGATGATATGTAAGAAATTAGGCATCATAGTTCAAGATTAAGAAATCATAAAGTTGGTATAAATTTAACTTCTTGGGACCTTGGAAAGCTAAGTGCATAAACGAGTTACAAGTGTTATTTGCTAGAGATTCTTGTTTTCAGGCACCTGTTGGTCTGCAGTATGTGTTTGTTAATGAAATGTTTAATTTGCATGGATTCAAATAAATAATTAGAATAATGTTCTCTAAGTCTGGAAAAAAATAGTTACCCCGTGTAACATTTAAGAAGGGAGAAGGTCTGGGATTAAACTCCTAGTTGCTTCTTGGTAATAGGATGACTATTACTACCTCTCTGCCCTTGTACTTGTGTGGTGGTAAGTGATATTATGGTTAACGCCAAGTTTATGTTAATATATTACTAGAATTTACGGTAGGGCTTTCTTTCCTTCCTTCCCCAAATTTTATTATTCTGGCATTCTACTATTATTTTTGCATGATTTGATTAAAACACATTCCTGCTTTTTTTCTGAATTAGTTTGCAAGATTGGAAGGAACGATTAAAGCTACCGCCACCAGATACCCGTTATCGGACTGAGGTAAGGTTGCATGGACTTGCATTTTATGGTATAACATCTGTTGGAATTGGTTAATTTTTCTCCCACATAAAGTTTTCAGATTCATTTGTGTAGTGCTTGCTGTTGTTTGATAATCAGTTTGGTGGAAAGTGGGTCATTTTGTATAGTTTCTTAAGATGTCACAGCTAAATTATATCCTGTCGAGTAATAATAGTATACAGATAGGCTTAGGATAATTAAGGGTTAGATCATCACTTGGTAATAGCTGTTTGTTTTTGTCTTTCAGGATGTTACAGCTACCAAAGGAAATGAATTTGAAGACTACTTTTTGAAGCGTGAGCTGCTCATGGGAATATATGAGAAGGGCTTTGAAAGGCCATCTCCAATCCAAGAGGAGAGTATCCCAATTGTTCTCACAGGAAGTGATATCTTGGCCAGGGCCAAAAATGGAACTGGAAAAACTGCTGCCTTTTGCATTCCTGCTTTGGAGAAAATTGATCAAGATAAAAACTTTATTCAAGGTTTGACTCGAACATTTTTAGGTTCCTCCAATTCTATATGCTCTGTACTTTCTTGGAAATATATCCTTTTCTCTATGGCCATACCTATTGCATTTGGGCTCTCTGACTGAGGGCAAGAGAAATATGGCATACATTTATAGTTTGCCTTTTCCTCATAAGTCATGACAGATGTAGCGTTAAGACACATGAAGTGGGTCAGTATAACATGCAATTTTGTAGGAGCTTGGTCCACGGTAATACTGGATAATGTCATTTGGGGGATACAATATGATCACTTTTAGCATCTAGTTCTTGCATAAGACCTTTTGGCATGTTCATTTACCTTTACTAATACATATGATATCTTCCTTTACATCTACTAAGTCATGCCAGTTTCCATAGGCGTAGAAGCATTCTTCAGCTAGCTTTAGTTATTTTTTCTCAATGATTGATTATTAGCTTTTTGCCTGACTCTGCACATTTGCAGTCGTTATTCTTGTACCCACCAGAGAATTGGCTCTTCAAACGTCACAAGTTTGTAAAGAACTTGGGAAGCATTTAAAAATTGAAGTCATGGCTACTACCGGTGGAACTAGCTTAAAGGATGACATCATGCGTCTGTATCAGCCAGTTCATTTACTTGTTGGGACACCTGGAAGAATTCTTGATCTTGCCCGAAAGGGGGTTTGTCACTTGAATGAATGCTGTATGCTCATAATGGACGAGGTAAGTGCTCTGGAGATCTTCTGAATTGTTATTTGCTCATGCATTTTGGATCAGAATAATTATTATGTTCTTGGTTTCGGCTTTTCTTTCTCTACTTTTACTCCCTAACTTATGTTATCTGGTATGATTTTGGTTATTAGTCTATGATATATCGAAATGTCTTATTGATATGCATCTAAAGCATTGACCGTAGAACTGCCAGAAGAGTGTCATAGTAGTACTGGTAGATAGTGATTCTGCTTTTGCTATATGTTCTTTGTCATTGTAATATTCAAACAATATGATTATCAACATGTGTAAAGTGGGTCACTCTTACCCTTGTGCTAATATTTTTCAGGCAGATAAACTTTTGTCTCCAGAGTTTCAACCTTCTATCGAGCAGTTAATTAGCTTTTGCCCTACAAACCGTCAAATCCTTATGTTCTCTGCCACATTCCCTGTTACTGTAAAAAACTTTAAAGATCGATACCTGCGAAGGCCGTATGTCATCAACCTCATGGACGAGCTTACCCTGAAGGGTATAACCCAATTTTATGCTTTTGTGGAAGAAAGACAGAAAGTTCACTGCCTCAATACACTCTTTTCTAAGGTTCTAATCTTATCAGCTTTATTTCACATCTTGCAGCATATGTCGTTCTACTTTATAGTCATTAAAATATGCATATATCTTATATATTTTTATCGGCACGTTTATAATATAGCTATCATTTCTGCAAACAGCTTCAAATTAACCAGTCAATTATTTTCTGCAATTCCGTGAATCGAGTTGAGCTACTTGCTAAGAAGATCACAGAACTTGGCTATTCATGCTTCTATATTCATGCTAAAATGCTCCAAGATCATCGCAACAGAGTGTTTCATGACTTCCGTAATGGTGCCTGCAGAAATCTAGTTTGCACCGGTTTGTTTTCTAGACCTCCTTGTCACAGTATTCTGGATTCTAGTTCTGATTCAATCTTATTGCTGATGCAATCTTTTTTTTATTGAAAATACATATCACCTGCGCTTTAGAAGGTTAATACTTTTTCCTCTTGTATGTAGACTTATTCACAAGAGGTATAGATATTCAAGCAGTTAACGTCGTCATCAATTTTGACTTCCCTAAGAATTCAGAAACGTATTTACACAGGGTATGTTGCTTTTGTTTTTTATTTTCCTAATCTGCTCTTTATTGATTCTCTTACCACTTCTTTTGTTGTATGCCAGGTTGGTCGATCCGGAAGGTTTGGGCACCTTGGTTTAGCTGTGAATCTGATCACATATGAGGATCGGTTCAATTTGTATGATATCATTTCTCGGTTTTTAAACAAGTTTACTAGGTCATGTTCTTGGAGGTTTTTCCCTAACATGTTCTCTCATCTTTCAGGTATAGAATTGAACAAGAACTAGGGACAGAGATAAAGCAGATCCCTCCGCATATAGATCAAGGTATATATTGCCAGTGATATGTGGTGGCAGCATCCGTTTTCTTGGTTGATGGTGGTAAAGCTGGTGAGTACTGAAACCTGTTCATATTTTATCTAGTTTGCAATAGTTGATGCTGGTGGGTCTTTGCTCTTTGCCATTGTTTACAAAAGTGATGCACTTGAACAACTGTTTTAGAAATCTGGAATGGTAGTAATAAATTGATAGTTCAGTAATTCTCACAAGGGCATTCATTTTACTTTATTGGTATAATTATGTTCTTTTGATTGCTTTCAACTATGGGTCTGTCGGTTGAGTTATCGAGTTTCTTGCTGCAAAATCCTCACTTTTGTTGGCTTTTATTTGTGGGTGTGGGGGGAGATAGAGTTTTCTTTATTTCCCTTTCTTGTTCTTGATGTTTGATGCTGTCTGGATGTTATCATTTTTGCACACAGGAAGGAATGCACACTTGTATATGCGGTTCAAAATTAAAATTCTAGCAACACATTGATTTTTGCATCTATTCTTTCAAATCACGATCATACTCCTCAGCTGAAATCATAGTTATGTATAGTACTAGCTAGAGTTGTTTATGCTTATGCAAACTTATCTGCTCCCGTCATATCGATTGATGTCATCTTTCTATGGCAGCAACATTTGCCCCGCCCCAGAGGTTGCACGATCGATTCTGTCGGGGATTTATTCACTATCTTGTCGTGTTATCGGTCTCGAAAGGCTTGTATTTGGCTGGTGAGGCAGATGATGCAAGATATTTGGCGTCTTATGATCATCGCCCCTTAAAAAGATTTGGAATGATATTGCCACTGGATGATGCGTTCAATGAACTAAGCCTTGTCGTTTTGAGCCTTGCTTTATTTGCTATTTTATGTTGCGTAAAAGTTTGAGCTCCAAGTCGGATCAGCTTTTCTGTATGTTTAAATCCAAATAAAATATTTGTTTCGTCTCTGTTAACAATTTTTCTGTGGTTATTTTCCTTAATCCTTTGAGATCAAATTCGTATTATTCATATCTTTTTTTTTTCTTGTTTTTCCTGGTTGATTTGGGCGAGTTTAGATTTATCTTTGTCTGTTTTTTTATTTTGCGATATTTGAATTAGAAAGCTAAGAACCCTCGCAACCTATCAACTCCATGTGTTTAGCAATTTCATATATTAGGTAATATATCAAAGAAATTTGTTCATATGACTTGTATTCATAAATACACTATTTCTTTATTAAAAGTAGTCTTATTAAATAAAGATCATTAATTTTAGGCTAACTTACTAAATATACTCAAACTATCGCTACTTTTTAAATTTTGTCATGAATTGCTCAAGCTGCGGAAAATTAAATTTTCAACCTCTAAATAATGTTGTTTCAAGCTTATTTGACTTGAGAATTGATTTTTCAAATATGTATTTCAGGTGAAATTTTCCAACCATCTTACTTAGCTTTTAGGTAACAGAAGATTGTCTAGGAAATTTGTTTGGGGATAGATTTGCATAAGTTTTTCACAGTCCGGGTATTGATCAATCAACATCGATAGTTCTTGATAGAGTTAAAAAAATAGTGATAGTTTACTATGGAAAAGTAAAGTTATATTGCTCATTTATTAAAGAAAATAGACCTTAATTTTATTACACAGAAAAGGAAAGGAAAAGGGTTGTGCCGTATGAAAGCAGAAAACATGCATGTGCATGAATAGAATAGAATCGTCATCACGTACTCCAAGACACGACAAGTTTGTCTAAATCTTAATTCTTTCGACTTTGTTGAATAATATCCATATTGTGTTTCTTTTTTTTTTCCCCCTTCAATCTAAAACTAGAAAATGTTGCAAAATCAGGTCAGCAACCAGTAATTGGAAAAGGAACAGAGTTTCAAAGTTTCAAACTTCAAAGCTCTGAAACAAGATATTTTTCTAATTTATGACCTTTCACAAGAAAAAATAGATGTCCCTTAAATGATTTTTCCACAGCTCGTACCCCCTGTCCTCCTGCATGAATCTCTGCCCCAGCCATTATTGCTTCCCCTCTCTCTCTCTCTCTAGAAAATGTGTAGTCATGTGCTTGCTGTATAGGTGGGATGTGTGTGTGTGAGAGAGAGAGATAGAATGGGATTTTTTATTGAATGCAGAGTATGTCCTTTCACCATTGAAGAAAGCCCATTAAATGCTTCATCTTCACAGCTTCTCTCTCTCTCTCTCTCTCACATCCCATTTCTTTGTGTTATCTTGCATTTACTCCTCGCGCCACGGTGTAGACACACACAGTGAGAAACAGTACTATGTGTTGGCACAATCTTGAAAGTTCAATTTCCTTTTGCCCTTTTCAGCTTATATTTTACTGTCCGAAGCATTCATCGCCAAAAGTCTCATACAGAATCCTTCCCTCTCTTTTCTTTTCCTTCTTATAACAGAACTATTATAGCACCTAAATCAATGTTTGTTCAATTCAAAACAGAACTTAAATGATTAATTTTTTGTGGGCTTTTAAGGATTAAGCTAGACATCATCACTTAACATGAGATCAAAACTTTCTGAAATTCAATATAAGTGTGCAAACTTGTAATCATACACCATAGCCTTGCTAACTAACTAATTACTGTATGTGTGCGCGAAGTCTCTCTCTCTCCTCTCTCTGTTTATATATATATATATATATATATATATATATTATATAATATATTTTGAGCATATGAGATAATAGTGGTCATGACAGAAATAAATGAAGGGGGGCTAGTGTAGTGTGTGTGTGTGAGGCCAAGAAATGAGCAATAAATAAAAGAATTACTTTATTCCATTGATTCAATCATTCAATATATCCTCGTCCATGTTGTTGAACAATATTGCTCTATTTATAGATTATCAAAGAAGAAAATCTCTAGTAATAGTAGATATCTAGTCCAAGCATTCAATGCATTTTCCGGCGTCTTCCCCGCCGGCCTCTTCTCTGAATCATCTTTCATCATATATCTCTCACCACTAGCCTTATTTTGCTTTTAGAGAGAGAGAGAGAGAGATCAGACTTCTCTTTTTCTTGAGAAACTTATAAGCTTGCACAGTTTGCATTATTCTTGCTGTCGATCAGAGTAACTCTCTTTGGTTCGTGAGTGTGTGTTTAGGGTGCTTGTGTGTGTATATTTTCTTGATGGGGAGAGCACCATGTTGTGAAAAGAAGGGGCTGAAGAAGGGGCCTTGGACTCCTGAGGAAGATGAGAAGTTGGTGGATTACATCGACAAGCATGGCCATGGCAGCTGGAGATCCCTCCCCAAGCTTGCAGGTGAGAGAGTGGAGAGAGAGAGAGAGAGAGAGAGAGAAGGCTTAGTCTTCTTGGTATTATAATAATGGTGACATACTCGATCTGATTTAGCAGTACTGTTTAATGTGCATTTTTACAAGCATTTATCAAATCAAGATTGTAAAAATTTGGACACTTTACTTAAAACATTTGATCCTAGTTTGTGTTAGAATGTGTCTCAGATTATTTTTTGGCATAAAATGCAAATCATGTAAAGATTATTATATACTAATACAGAACAAAAAAATATATGAAAACTCAGCATATATAGTTGAGACAGACAGAGCAACATTTTCACATCGATCTCGTACGTTGTACAGGTCTTCTCCGTTGCGGGAAGAGCTGTCGACTGCGGTGGACGAACTACCTTCGTCCAGACATAAAACGGGGCCCCTTCTCCGCTGAAGACGAGAAGCTCGTCATCCAGCTGCACGCCATCCTCGGCAACAGGTGACATCAAATTACGAATGTATATGAGAGAGAAGAGAACACATCAAAATAAAATAAGTGATGCATTGTCTCTGCAGGTGGGCCGCCATCGCCTCCCAGCTCCCCGGTAGAACTGACAACGAGATCAAGAATCTTTGGAACACACATCTGAAGAAGCGGTTGCTGCTGATGGGCATTGACCCTCACACACACGAGCCCAGCCGCCCTCCCTCCTCCCCTTCCACGCGCCACATGGCGCAGTGGGAGGGGGCCAGGCTCGAAGCTGAGGCTCGTCTCTCCAAGGAATCACAACTGCTCTCGCTTCCAGCCCCCATGCCTAACTCAAAGCCGGTCGAGCCCGACCTCTTCCTGCGCCTGTGGAACTCTCAGGTCGGAGAGACTTTTAGGAAGATCAACAATGGAGATGATCATAAGGCCAGGAGCCCGTCTTCTTCTGCTTCCACAAAGTGCTGCTCCTTCTCAGGCACCACTACTGAGATCGACCTCAAAGTGGCCTGCTCCTTGCTGGATCCCAGCACCAAACACAACGATGACAGAGATTGCAAGAGCAATGCATCCAGCTCGAATGAGATGGAAGATTCCTCAGAATCTACACTGCAGCTGCTGCTTGATTTCCCCACCAACAATGATATGAGCTTCTTGGGAAATACTGATTGCTACAGCTTGTATCCAAGTTTTAGTACTGATAGTTTGTTTCAAGATCACTAGGGTGGCTTCGTATAGAGGTGAAAATCGCAGAAATTTCAAGGATTTTGGCCTCTGTTTCTGTGTTTTCTGAGCTTTTAAGGATGGTTGAAGCCAAGAAAAAAAAAACATCATTTTGGTAGCCATAAAATGGAAGTTGCAGAAGCTTTAGTTAGCTTTCTAACATATGTGTTTTAATATGATCGTGATAGTGAAACACAAGATGTAATAGAAAACTAGAACAGAGGATCTCGTACGATTGTAAGAACAAGCAAAGTTGCAGTGGATTTATTCAAGACATTGTATTCTTGTTACAATCCAAAAGATGACATGAACATAGTAAAAATCACACAACGGAAAAGACACTATACAGAATGCGGAAGCAAAACAAAATTCTATAAGATCAAGATTCAAACTTTGTTGATGAAGACGATCCGCTTATGTTCAAATTTTAGCCACCGAGGCATCCGCAAGCCTTAGGCGGAGAACTCTTCGTTGCTCGGAGTTTTGCAGCCGTCTCCTCAGCTTTGAGCATATCTTCTCCGCGTTTGGCTTCAACCATGGCTCTCTTCTCTTCCGCCTGCTTGTGTACTAGTGCTACCTTGTTCCTTATTTTCTCGGCATATTCTCCTTTCTTCTTCTGCATTTTTTCCTGCAAGCAGTCGTATATATTTATATATGCATATATATATATGTGTGTGGATGATCCCGTGTTCGTTTGTAAGTATAACTATACTGAAGCATCATCAATTCAAGAATGTGTGTTACCTCAATGCTCTGTAGTTCGCTTTCAAGAGATGCCTTCTTCGTGTTTTCCCATGATGCAACGTCCGAGAGCTTCTTTTGTGCCCTGTCTCATCATAGGATATAGTTACTATCAGCTCTCAATTTCTAACATCATGTTGAGGTTGCAAAATTTAATTTTTTGAACATTTGAGAAATCCCTATGGAGTTCAACGTGCCATCATCAAGGCAACGAGCATAATAAGGATGGACCGACTTCATACAAGAACATGGGAATAAGAGACAGATGCTAAGAATTATGTTTCAAGATTGCAGCATGACAGTGTTGATACAAAAGAAAAGAGATAGACAAGCCTTACTTGTTTTCGACTTTGGTTCTTTCACTTTCTTCCCATGCCTTGATATACGACAACCTCTTCTCATCTTCAAGCTTTGCAAGAGCAACATCTACAAAATTCACAGTCCCAACTTTTTCACTAAGTAATATCCTCGTATACTCCGATCATTTCAATTTTCAACAAGAATACAAGAAGTTCCTCTCTATCATTTTCTGATATAATCAACTCCTACTAATACATATAGTAACCTTATGATCCAAATTCGAAGGCTAATTACATATAATCAACTCATCTTCAAGCTCTGCAAGAGCAACATCAACAAAATTCAGACAGTCCCAACTTCTTCACTAAGTCATTTCCTTGTATATTCCTATCATTTCAAATTTCAATTCAACGAGATTGAACGAAGTTCTCTCTTTCATTTTCTGACATAATCAACTCATACTAATACATATACTGTATTAACCTTAGAACCCAAATCCGAAGGCTAATTACATCGTTAAGTGCATCTAATTGATTGCTCCAACAAAACTATAAAATCAAAGCTTATATAGTAGATTTATATGAACAAGAAACGCACCTCGATCAAGGGATCCTTTCGAGCTTTTCTTGGCAACAGGTTCAGGGACTTCTGCAGCATTCAAAAACAGCCACACAATTCAACTCCAATCAGAACTAATGGCAAAGAGTTTTGACAAAAAAGTACCAAATGTTTTATGAGAGATGGCTTCTAAATATGTAAGTGTGTTGTTCAATATTGATATACAATTGGAGAAACAATCAAATTCATTACCAGGTCATCTCTTTCAGATATTTCTGGATAAGCATTTCATCAATATTAGCATAGAAAAGCTTCAACAACTTGTTTTTAGCAATCAAAAAGACTTAAAGGTCAAACTTTGGTCACTTCAAGTCTTCAAGATCACAAAATGTTCCGAGTAAAGTTACTAAACTCTCTCTCTCTCCAGATATATATTATGTATATATATAATATATATTTTTATTGAGATAAGTGATCATTCAACCATCCCCCCAACACAGAAAAAATTCTTCAATGTAGCCTAAAAGAAATATAGCTACTATAAGGTAATTCAATTCCACAACAGGTAATGAATTACCAGTAACTAAAATTCAATAAGTAGCACCTTATTTAACAAAATATAAAAACAAATGCAGGGATAATTTATTTGTCAATCATATCTTCTTAAATAGATCAGTCATAGCTTATTAAGAGTCATCACTTTTACAGAGAGAGAGAGAGAGAGAGAGAGAGAGAGATGAATTTACTGGCAAGAGCTTTGGAGTCGTCGCGAGGTGGCGGGAGAGCAGGCTTATCCTGCACGACGTCGCTGTGCTTCCCCATCTCCGCCGCAGCTGGTGGCTCTTCCGCTACAGGTTTCTTCGGAACAACTTCTTCCGGCGCTGCTTCTGCCATTTCTACAGAGATGAATATATATACACACACACACACAAGCTCTCTCTCTCTCTCCTCTCAGAGCTGGCGAATAAAGCAAAAGAAACAACTAAAATTCTCCACTAAGAGAGAAAGAAGAAGAACGGTTGGCGAGTTCGAAAATGGAGAAAGTTTACTATATATTTTGTGGCTGGTTTATGACCCTTTAAAACGACAGCTCAAACTGCGTATCTACCGTGCTTGTTATTGTACTCTGGATTTTGTGTAATGCAAGAGTTATGATTCTCTGCCTTGCGGCTCATACTAGTTGGAAATGACGCTTTCTCTGCACCGTACAAACAGTTGGCTTTTTTTTTTCTTTTTTTTTTAGGTTATGAAGGTACTTAATTTAGATAAAAACTTAATTACGGCCAACTGCAAAATTTAGGTACGGTTGATCATAATTATAAAATAATTGATAGATTATTAAATAATTAAGAAGATTATGGGTTATCAAAATTAATTATAGTGTTAATTAAAGTTTATTAATTTATAATTAGAATTTATTATTAAGTCCTAATTGCTGCTAAAATGTACTAATAAACAGTAACGATGTTGGTTGACGGACGGAGATAGTTTAGGGTGCAGGGGAAGATCTGTGTGGGTGCGAAGTACAGTATACTGTCCCAAGTGCCGACATGTCACAGCTTTGAGGTAAATGAGTGCACAACCTTACATTTTAATGCCGTAAAATTTAATGATAAGTTTTATCAAAACATAGTATGTATGATTTGTTTCCTCACCATAAAAATTAAGAAAACATTGAATAATTGTTGTCAAAAGAAAAAAGATATGATTTTGTCGAAAAATAAAGGATTTGTAATTAAATTAACTTCTTTAATTTATTGTAATTTATTGTCGAAAAATTGTATATTGAATAATTGTTGTCAAAAGAAAAATAAAGGATTTGTATATATATAGGAAGAGATCAAATAGAAATAAATTCATATGTGTTAACTAAAAATAGATCCTACCAGTTTATTTAGATAAATCTACAGTTAAGATTAGTGAGAATTTTTTGAGGTGTATTTTCGGCTGTTTATAAATAAAAGGGTAGCTTTGTATTTTATCATAGACATATAATTGCCGCATTTCTAAACTTGTGGGATTTCATGCTTGTTTTCTTTTTTTTTTTTCTTTCGTTTTGTTTTTGTGTTTTTAATTTTATTTTTTATTTTGGTATTCTTATAGAATAGAGGCGGTCGCGGTTCAATTCGGTTCCGGAACCGGAACAGAACCGCCGGTTCTCGATTCCACCCCAAGGAAACCGAAACCGAACCGCCGACCACTTCAGTTTCGGTTCCAAATCGGAACCGCAAGTTTCGGTTCGGTTCGGTTCAGCGGTTCCGGTGGTTCCAAACCGGTGGGGTTCAATTTTTTTTCGTTTTTTTTTTCATTTTTTTGCTACTTTTTCTTGTTTAATTCTAATTTTGTGCATTCTAACGTAACATTTAGGTGAAATAAATATGAATTGTAACATAAATATAGATAAAAACGTAAAAAATAAAAAATAAAAAAATAGGAGGAACCAGCGGTTCGGAACCGAACCGAACCGCCGTCGATGCGGTTGTCGGTTCCGAACTGGAACCGGCGGTTCGGTTTTGGTTCCGGAACCGCCGATTTCGGTTCGATTTCGGTTCGGTTCCGGCGATTCTGATTTTTTTGGCCATCTCTATAATATAGAGTATACTCCGTACAGATAAGAAGGATTTCTTGTTGCGTTTAAATTGTTTTTTTCAATTACACTTGTCTAATTATTTCATTTTTATTGTTTTTTATCCCCATCTTTTCTTTGATTTAATACATTCATTCATTATTTAAGTGCTCATTTTAAATGATTTTTTTAATATCAACTAAAAAAGTGAACAATAAAAATCATTAAGAAGTGCCAAAAAAAATTATTACATATTATGCAGTGACAGGAGACTATTAAAATCAATAAGATTTTAATGTCAAAGCAATAATATATAATATTGAATAATAAATTAACTAAAAAACAATAACAAAAAGATTAAAAAACAATTAACATTTCATAAAAAAACAAGTACCACAAAGAACTACTACAAGAAAAATATGATATGCATTGATAAATTAACTAGAAAAAAATCACAAAAAGATTAAAAACAATTAACATTTTGTAAAAAAACAAGTACCACAAAAAACTATTACCAGAAAAACATGATACACATTAATAAATTAACTAAAAAACAATAACAAAAAGATTAAAAAACAATTAACATTTCGTAAAAAAAAAAGGTACCACAAAAAAACATTTAAAGAAAAATATAATATGCATTAATAAATTGACTAAAATACAATAACAAAAGGATTAAAAAACAATAAACATTTCGTAAAAACACAAGTACCACAAAAAATTATTACAAGAAAAATATAATATGCATTAATAAATAAACTAAAATACAATAACAGAAAGATTAAAAAACAATAAATATTTCATAAAAAAACAAGTACACCAAAAACTATTAAAAGAAAAATATAATATGAATTAATAAATTAACGAAAAAACAATAACAGAAAGATTAAAAAAATAATAAACATTTCGTAAAAAAGCAAGTACCACAAAAAACTATTAAAAGAAAAGTATAATATGGATTAATAAATTAACTAAAAACAATAAAATTTAACCAAAAAATATAAACCGACACAATCTATTAAATTAATCACAATTTTTTTAAAAACGGAAATCAATCACAATTAGCATTTGATTCCACCTAATTATTTTTTGGAGAAGATATAAATAAATTTGAGTTAATCTATTTTTAAATGCCAAAGCATAAAAGCCACAAGTTATATATCCTATTCATAAAAGTAGATGTTTTGTATACCAAAATCACTCAAAAGACAAAAATAACCCTTGGTCAACGCGGGACGATAGTGGTCACGCCGGAGTGCGATGATCGTGGCCACGATTGTCATCACGATCGTGATCACGATGGTGGCCACGATCGTGGCCACGGTCGTGTCATGCATAGTATCTCCGAAACCCTCCATTTATTGACCCTGCAAATTCGGATTTGATGAAGATTTTCGGATGTACTACGTATTTAATGAAGCTCTTTAATAAATTCTTGTCAGAGAGTTTGTTGGTGCAAAGAGCTATTATTTAAATCACATAACATCAATGAAATCAACATTTATCAACCAATATTCTCTTCAAAATATAGATAAAAGACACAAGAAAAAGAAACGAAAATCCTCATAAAAACCATTCGAAACATCGGCCAAAAGGGAAGATCAACTTCAAGGGGGTGCCTTCGTGTTTCCATCTTATATAAAGGTACGCATAATACGTATAGTAGTCGAAAAATATATTTTTGAGGAACGTGATCTTAAGGTCACGATAGTAGTCACGACCGTGAACACGATGATGATTTAAACCCCACGATGGTAATTTATTGTCGGCTTTTATGATTGTGTTGTTGGTTTAATTTCATGATGATATGTATGTTGAGCATGAATATTGCTTATTTTATGTTAAATAGGCCGCACATAATTTTAGATTTTAATGGCACGTTCTTAAGATATACTATTAGGGTTTTAGTACTAGGAATATTTGCATGAAATATGTTTATTTGTTAGATAAAGAATTATAAATTTCATGTTTATGCAAGGGTAAAATCAGTTCAAAAGGCTAAGAGTATCGTGCTCACGATCTAGGGTTTTTAGTTTTTTTTTTCTCGGCTTCAGCCATGCCCACGACCGCTGCCATGACCGTGATCATGATCGTGCCCACGATCGTGCCCTCGATCGTGACCACGATCGTGACAGCGGTCGTGGGCATGGCAGGTGAAACCCTAAAAATGAATTCAATTGATTGCTGACGATTGTTTTTGTTTTTTGTTAATCACAGATGTCGTGGCAGCGTGTTTTGATACATCACGACGGTCGCTGGGAGCGCTCAACGTATATAGATGGAGATTTATTTTTTGGCTACATTGATGCGGGCAAAGTTAGCCGAGCTAACCTCGTGGATGTTATTAGAGATGGTTTGGGTGGTCGAAATGAGACTGAGTACGTATTATGGTATTTGACACGCATGGCCAACGACAACAAAGTAAAAGTTTTATTGCGAGGCGATACCGAATTACTTCGATTGCTAGTGGAACACAAAGAAGATCCGGAGGTATATGTGATTGAGAACAGCGGCTCATCCGTCCCCGACGTTAATATGGGAGGTAGCAGCTCGGGAGTAGAGCACGACAACATAGACCATAACATGCCACAACATAGCATGCCATCTGAAGATGAGGAAGACGAGGAATATGAAGACGAGGCAATGTCTACATCCGAAGATGAAGAGAAAGATTGTCGCAAAAACTTGATTGATTCACTGACAGAGGAGTTTTTTGCTTGGGTTCGACAACCTGCACAAATGGATAGAATTATCAGGCAACGACACTTCTCATCGGACCATCATCAGTCTGGAACCGATGCTGAGAGTTAGCATTCACTGCGCAATTGGATCATTCCATTTCCCGACTATGACAGTGCATTACCATTAGGATGGGTTGAGCAGCCTCCGCCAGTCACTGGTCAGCTCGAGGTGGGGTCTATATTTCGGTCCAAGGAAGAGTTGAGGATAGCTGTAGGAATATATCATTTGGAGAACATGTTAGAGTGTGCCACTGATCGTTCCGCCGAAAAACGTGTAGTGTTCATCTGCAGGAGTGGTAGAGAAAATTGCACGTTTAGATTGTGTGCTTGTGAGGGAGCAACTCTTTGGAGAATCAGTAAGTTGACATTGGATCACAGTTGTCACACGGACTTGAATCGTGTTGCTGTACGGTCGGTGACTTCTGAGGTTGCTGCATTTTATTTTGCTAAAAAATTAGTCGGTGAGGGTGTCACTTTGAGGCCAAAAGAGATGATTACAGAGATGCGTAGTAGGTACGGCGTTGGGATGTTATACAGCTTCGCTCTTCGGACGAGGAACATAGCGATAGAGAAGACGTACGGCAACTTTGACAAGTCATATCAGAGGCTCCCATCGTATCTGTATTTGTTGAAGCAGCGTAATCCGGGGACTATTTATGACTTGCAGATGACTAGTGAAGGAGTGTTCAGTCACATGTTCGTTGCCCTCGGACAGAGTATTCGAGCATTTGAGCATCTTCGGCTGATGATTGTAGTTGACGGGACCCATCTTAAGGGAAGAAACAAAGGAGTTTTATTTGTCGCCGTCACAAAAGATGCGAACGAACAAATCTTTCCGCTTGCAGTTGGACTTGGTCCGATAGAGAACGATGAGTCGTGGACTTATTTTCTCTACAACTTGCGCAGATGCTTCAATCCTCCAGAAAATTTATTGATTGTGAGTGACCAACATAAGAGCATCGAGAATGCTGTTCAAGCCGTCTATCCGAATGCAGTGCATGGGTTGTGCTACCATCATCTACAGAAAAATCTAATAGGCTACGGCGCTACTGTTGCCACACTCTTCAAACAAGCGTCATACTATTATCGGGTTGAAGAGTTCGAAAATCTCTTTTCGAAGCTGCATGTTGAAAGCCCTAATGGGGCTTACAGACGACTTTCTCAAATTGGACCTGAGAGGTGGGCTAGGTCGAAGTGTGCCATACGACGCTATGGCTTTCTGACCTCCAATGCAGCCGAAGTCTTGAACTCTCGTTTGTTGTGGGCCAGACGTTTACCATTTTGCTCGTTACTTGAAATATTTCGCAGAATTCTGGAGAATTGGTTTGATGAGAGGCGGGAAGAAGCTGCATCGAGAGATCATGAGTTGACAAAGAATACTTTCGATAAGCTTTCTTTATCTGTGCAAGCTAGTGTTCATCTAACTGTTCGAGCTACAACAACACATATTTATAAAGTCGAAGAAGATAATATTCCTTATCAAGTCGACCTTGAGAGTTGGACATGTGAGTGTCGGGAGTTTGATGAGGATCAGATTCCATGTAAGCATGCCGTCGCCGCTATAAGGTAATTGTTTATCTTTGGCTATAATTTCTTTTAAATTTTATTTAATAATATTTTCGTTATTGTAACAGGCGCGCTAGCAATGGTTTGTCTGTGTACGATTTTGTTAGTCATTATTTCAAACAACACAATTTTAGACAAACTTATGATGAGCATATTCTTCCAATACCACATCCTGATGAGTGGAATGCGCCGCCTTCGATTTCATCAATCGTATGTCTCCCTCCAGATGAGGTGCGTCAGGCCGGCCGTCCAAGAATGAGTCGTGCTCGGTCAGCAGTTGAAGATAGGACAACCATACAACGTAATCAGGTGTGCTCTAGGTGTAAGGGACCCGGCCACAACAGAAAATCTTGCACAACATCTATTCCCATAGGTGGTGTCGATTTAAACGTCCCCCATGAAGAAACATGTGGAGAACAATCAAGGCAAAGACGACGGAAGAAAAAAAGATGTAGCAATTGTCGTAGAGAAGATCATGATATAAGAGGATGTCCTTTTCCCCGCCGAGAAGAAATTTAGCAATTATTGAACTTGTTGTGTTTGAGGGCAATGTATCATATTTTGTGACCTTTTCCGTCAATGATATCTCTCTTTATAATCATTTATCTTTGAGTTTGATTAGTTTTGTGTTGCATGAGTATTTTTTGTCGTCGCCTGCCGAAATCACGATGGACAAACTCAATCGTGTCCACAGTCGTGGCTAACCACCGTGACCATGATAGCCGCCCACGACCGTGGTCACGATGGAACACCCACCGTGATCACGATCACGCAGCCCTATCGTGATCACGGTCGTGAGTAGACCATCGTGATCACGGTGGTTTGGCCACGACTGTAATCACGGTCGTATGCCCAACCATCGTGAGCTGAAGAACAATCTCCGATTCCGACTAATAAACAATGATTAATGTCTTTTCGTATGTTATATCATGTTTCAAACATCATTATGCTAACAAAGTTCGAATTGTAATATACAAATAACACTAAAAAACTTAACATTTATTGATGTATTGCGATTTTCACATTCTTAGTATATATTATGTAACATTTCTCTAATGTTACCATCATATTACAAAAGTCCACGCTAATATTAAATTATGTGTTCTAAGATGATATTGTTCGATCAATGATGTATAAACATGATACTAAGGGGTTAAGAATACGTTCAAGGTAGAAAAAACAAAAAAAATGTCGTTAATTGGTCGATTTTGGAGAACCCCACGAATATGGTGCATGATCGTGGGTGTCCATCGTGGAAAATACACCGTGCCCACGACCGTAGCCACGATCGTGCTCACGACCGTCGCCACGGTCGTGGCCACGATCGAGCTCATGAACGTGGTCACGGTCGTGGCCACGATCGAGCTCACGACCGTAGCCACGGTCGTGGCCTCGGTCGTGAGATCGGCAGCCCACTGTCTATTTAATTATGTACTCCATAAATATACACTGGTATTCAAAAATAGATTAACATATAGATTAACACATAGATTAACACTTAAGAAAATATAATATAATGTAGGTAATGTCGGTAATGTCAAAACACGGAGCAAAATATTGTCTTAAACGTAAATACATATCTATCGTGGATCAATGCTAAGCTAAAAAATCCTACACCCTACGAGCCATCGATATCTTCTAACGTACTTTTCGTCGATTTCACCCGAATGCCTGACTTTGGAAGTTCTACGGGCCACCAGACGATCCAAATACATGCAAGCGAAGAGGCCGCAGCTGTGGCTATCTGTTTGGGCGAACTATACACTAGTTGGCATCTTAACAAGCTCCATTTCATCGTCTCTCCTGATTCTTGAAGAATTGTTTCTCCAATAACCCGAAAGAGCTAACATACGAGGCACAAGACGAGTAATGGGCTTCATCTGGAAGTCACACTCTGTCACACGATCATTGTCATACTGGTGTGACATTGAGTCATACAACTCAACCTTCCAGTCAAGAAGACAAATCCTCACAGTGACCCAGTGATTCTCATTAATACAACAGATTACAATAATCTGTTCAAGCAAAAACATATTCAAATAAATCAATGAAGTAACATGTTATTCAGTATATGTAAATATTATTAAAATATTATATACTTACATGATAGGCATTTGACCATGGAACTGCGGTCGGCGTATCTAGCCCTTTTACCAACTCATCTATTCCACCAGGCATTCTCCATTTGTTGTATGTTGGCTTTCCCTTCACTCATCTAAATTGTGGATCCTTCGAATGCAGCTTTTGTAGCTCGGAAACTAAAGCCGCCTAGAAAAGTAACCATGATCAAGATCAATATTATTTATAAAAAATAATAATAACAAAAATAAATAAATTAAAACTTACATAAAATGCAGAGCCCACGACGATCGTGACAGTTGCACCAATATTTGACCGAGTACTGAGATTCCGCCGGATCCTCGCGCAAGTGGAAGACACGTACAAGTCTATTACCTAACAAACATAAAACTTATATTAGATGACAATATAAATACAATTTAATTTATGCTTCTGATAATATAAAGGATGTTACCTCAGCAGTGAAGTCTTGATGAAGATCTTCTAGAGTGTCGAAGAACTTTTGAGTTAGCACGTGCTTTGTCTCATAAGTAATTGCATAGGCCTCGGGTCCTGAATTTCTAAAGGCTCTGTACTCAATCCTCAACGTCTCGACATCAGACGGAACATTGCCCTTGTAAGGGGTCTTTAGAGCAGCAGACGGTCTGGGTTGTCGAAGACCCAAGCTCCTGTCACCCACCTCCTCATCATCCTCATCCTCATCATCATCCTCATCCTGAAGCTCGTGCGATGAATACTGATCAGGTAAAATGGGATGAGGCGTCAGTGAACTAGAGACTTCGGGCCCAAACGACTGGTAGTTCTGATAAGATGGCCCTTCAGACTGAAAGTGCGGGTAAGTAGGCTGCACGGGCCGAAAGAGCTCAACAAATAGCTCGTGCTGAGAGTGGTGGGAAGAGGCCTGCGTGTGCTGAGAGTGGTGGGAAGGAGCCTGCTCGTGCTGAGACTGGTGGGAAGGGGCCTGCGTGTGCTGAGAGTGGTGGGAAGGAGCCTGCTCGTGCTGAGAGTGGTGGGAAGGAGCCTGCTCGTGCTGAGAGTGGTGGGAAGGGGCACGGTCGTGCTGAGAGTGGTGGGAAGGAGCCCGGTCGTGCTGAGAGTGGTGGGAAGGGGCACGGTCGTGCTGAGAGTGGTGGGAAGGGGCACGGTCGTGCTGAGAGTGGTGGGAAGGGGCACCCTGCTGAGAGTGGTGGGAATGGCGCCCTGGGCCCGACACCAAAAGAGTGTCGGGAACGATCCTGGATGGGCTCCTGCGCACCAGACCATCTGTGTCTGTCAACGGCTGACGTAGAGTGACGGTGTGGCTCTCTGTTCATTCTGTGACTCCCAACCGAGTGCTGTGGAGAGTATTGTGGAGGACTGATAGACCGCCTAGGAATGAAGTAGTCCTTCATCTGAGCAAACATCTTTCGAGTAAGTCGAGCAAGGAAGCCAGTATCAGACTCGTCGTTCAAAACTGCCCTCAGCCGGCGCTCTATGTCATCCCCGCCGCTAGTGCCCTCCTCGTGGTCTGGACAAGGCCGTCTGTGCACACAACAAACCCTGTCTGGCTGCCCTGAGTGTAGCAGCTCGTCTGTAGCACCTAGTAGAGTACTCTCACGGCGACGCTTGGGCATTGGTCGCCTCGCCTCAGGAGTCAACACCTTCCCCACTATACTCTTCAATTTTCCTATAGCCTTTGACTTTCCTTTCGGCTCCTTCCTTGTTGCAATTCGTACAGGAGGCTTGTATCTCACATCAAACTCCTCTCCGTTGTCAAAGCTCATCATGTACCACGTTTCTAGCTCTTCAGCAATAGGTTCCAACGAGGGATATACTACAAGCTGCAAAAAATAATAAAAATTTAATATTACATATTCAACATTGAATCATACAATCAAATTTAAAAAATAAAATAAATGTACCCGTGGATTGTCCAAGAAACGACTAAAATCAACCATTTTCATCTGCCTTGTGCTCTACCTCAAACATCAGGGCAATCTGACTTGTGGGTCTCGCAATCCACACACGTCTCCGAGTGCTGGAATGGCCTCATACGACCAAATCTGCAAAGCCCAAACTGGACCGTAGAAGTGGTAATCTCTTTCTTCTTGATTAGGGCGCATCGCCACGTTGTCTATATAGTAACACAACGTACCATACGTGTACGAGCCCCATGGAAAACTATCCCAAGTTTCAAAGTCTTCAACTAATGTCCATGCCCAATCCTCTATCTCGGGATCGTCCCGACATAAGAGGAAGAGATAGTAAACTAACAAGTTAGCCGTCTTCAAATAGTTTTCAACGTTTTTGCCCAACTCTTTGCTTTTGAATTTCTTGCGCAGCTCACTTACTTTTGTAGGTTCACCTTTGAAATATGTGTAGTAAATGCTGCCGCTAGGAATTTGATGACTTGAGTGTGGATCAAAGTCGGAGAGTCCGAAATGAAGCCCAGTGATGAGGGCATAATCCCTCGCCGTAAAACGAATGGTCTCTCCACCAATCTGAAACCAACTCTCGATCTGAGGTATATCATCACCCTTCAATTGTCGGGCTAGAACGTGATGTAGGGCATTACTTGCACTGTGACTTCTTCTCACGTCAATCAAGCGCCCCACAATACCGGATTTAAATATCTCCAATGCTTCATTACCACCAACTTCAGATAAAATCTTTGTAACCTCTCGGAATATTTCAACCCGCATGTAAAGATTGATTCCACGAGTGACATAGAGCAATGTAGGTCTCTTCCAAGAACAATTAACCTACAAAAACCAAAGCAACAAAACATTAGGACCATCATCATGTGTTGGAACCAACCAAAGCAACAAAACACAAGAAATTGGAGAGGGGTCTGCCGTGCCCACGATCGAAGGGTACGATCGTGCCCACGATCGAGGCTGCGATCGTGGGCACGGTGGTCACAACCATCGTGGGCACGGTCGTGCCCACGATCGTGAGCACGGTCGTGCCCACGATCGTGAGCACGGTGGTGACCGTGGCCACGGTCGCCACCACGATCGTGGGCACGATTGTACCTCACGACCGTGGCCACGATTGCACCCGCGATCGTGAGCTCGATGGAGTCGTCTTCCTCACCTCCATCGTGCCCATAAGAACTTAAGAACACACCCAACCAACAATGTCGAACTATATACACCCAACCAACATAAATTTCGAACTAAACACCGAAGAATTTCAAACTAAACAAACAAGAACTATACACCCATCCAACAAAATCGAACTAAACATGATCATCAAACACATTTTTAACACATAAACATGCATTTAACAGAAAATTTCAACAAAAATTTCGAAAAAAAAATCTAAATTAGGGTCGAATTTAGGGCACTAACCGGCGGTTGAGGAATTTCAAAATCCTCCTCGTCGGAGTCCGATGACGACGGCGCGGGTTACCTCTCGTTTCTCCAGTTGCTCATTTTTGCAGACACGACGAAGCGAAGATCGTGGGCGGAGATGGTGGCTGTCGTGAATGGTTGGTTTCGTGAGAGAGAGAGAGGCGGTCGAAGAGAGAGAGAATGAGAGTCGAAGAGAGAGAAAGTGGGGTTTGGGAGGGGGGACCGATTGTGATTTGGGGGGACCAATTTTGTTTTCTTTTTTTTTGTCTTTTTATTGTTTCTTTTAATTGTTTTTTTTACTTAAGGTTATTTTAGTCTTTTGACACATTTTTGGTATGCAAAAGATCTAGTTTTATGAATAAGATATATAACTTGTCTCTTTTATATTTTGGTATTAAAAAAGTCGAAACTCAATAAATTTTGCATTCATTTTAAACTCCTTAATTGCCGCCTCATATTTCGCAGGCGTGTTGTATTATAGGTCAAAATTTACCATGGTGCCTCTTAGTTAATAATTAAATATTCACTTAATATCTCAGCTTACATCTGGGAATGATCGCCCACCATACAAATATATAAGATCAAAGATGTATATTTAATTCTAGTTAACACATGAAGAAATATTTCTAGGTTAACCATCCCCTATATATATATATATATATATATATATATATATATATATATATATATTTGATATCCTGGGCGACTAAGGTGAGCTACATTTGTGGGCGCCGCTGACGTGGCGGACACGTCAACAATTTTTTTTTTAAATTTCCCTTCTCGTCACATTCCAGAGCTCAAGTTCTCAACTCCCCTTTTTTTCTCTCTCTCATTCTCTTTCTCTCTCTCCCTCTTTTCTTCTGTATCTTCTTCCTCACCAAATTCTTCTTTCTGTCTAAATTTCCAGATCGTCGGTGAATTCATCTCTCTCTCTCTCTTTCCCCTCCTACCTCTCTCTTTCTTCTCGTCTTTTTCCTAATCAATTTCTTCATTCTTTCTAAATTTTCAGATTTTGTGTGTCGCCACTTCCTTTCTCTCTTATCTGGATTTTTCTTTTTACTCTTTTTCGAAGATTAATTCCTTATGATTTGTGCAATTATTTGTTTGAAAATATGCGGATTTCATGAGCCCTTTGATCTCCCACCCTTTCTGCGTCTTTCCCTTTTTTTATGTTGAACTTCCATGGCAAGAAGAATAAGTTTGGAAAAACTGCAACTGGCGAAATAATAACTCACAAAAAAGAAACTTTAAATTTTGGAGAATCACCATCACAAGAAATTGATTTTCGGATTTGGATGCTCTGGTGCAAGAAACCCAAAATTACATTAGCGATAAGATGCGAAGAGAGAGAAAAAAAATGGAGGTGAGATCTGGAATGTGACGAGAAGGGAAATTTAAAAAGAAAAATAAAAATTTGTTGACGTGTCCACCACGTGAACGGCGCCCACAAATGTAGCTCACCTTAGTCGCCCAGGATATCAAATCTCTCTCTCTATATATATATATTGTTCTACAGGAAATTTTAAAAGCCACGTGACGGTGAACTTAAATTCGAGATCTTTGACCTCAGGCATTAACTACTCTATCATAAGGCTAACACACGCACATAAATAAATAGCTTTATATGTTGAATACATGCATGCGTGTGATGAGCTCATATTTTGTGCTCATTTTGTGTCTTGTTAATAGGTTAGATCGAGTCTTTTTCGTGTCTTTTTGTGTCTTAGTAGTGTCTGGGAGGACACTTTTTGAGGTAGGTTGTTCAGGGAAAAGCAAGTGGACTTTTGGGCAAAACAAGGCTGCATTCCGTAAAAGAGGCACGAGTACAGATATGAGGCAAAATGAGGCATACGTTGAAGCTCTCAAGCTAAGGCGTTGTAGCCCAACTAAATACCGTACGAGATCCAAACCTATGTGGAATACTATGGGCAGACCAGAGGCAGAGCAATGTAGGCTTTGGCCAAATGAAGACGTTCTTTGGGCAGAGGACGGTGCGCGAATCTTATCCGAAGCAAGAGATAAGGATGGATTGATTTCTTACCTTGCTTAGAAGATATTCACCAAATATGTATCTTTGAGGATAAGGAAGGAGATTGATGAACCCAATTTTGTGCTCATATTTCTTGTGTTTTGTCTTTTCTTTTTGTGTCTTTATCGGGCCAAAGTGTGTCTAGAAGGACACAAAGTCGAGAGAAAGTGTGCAGGGAAGAACAAGTTGGATGTTGGGCAAATCCGGTGGAAAATCTGTTGTTGAGATGCTGAGATGGAGATACGATGCAAATGGGCAAAGGGCTGGAAGCTTGTAGCTGAGCAACAACGATAACATCAAATCTACAAGTCAAGAAGCACCTCCCCATATCCCTTAAGCCAACAAAGAGAGTACTCGGAGAAGTCAGGATCTTGGTTTACATGTGGAGCAGAACAGGATGCAGATATCAAGAGCAAGATGTGGGTCGAGAAGCAGCAACAGATTTCTTTTTCTCCAAGAAAGAGACTAAGGAGCGAAGATATCTTTCCTTATTCTAGACGAGCCTGATTAATGACGATATCTACCGAGAAGGAAAGAGAATCTGCAGTGATATTTAAAAGAAATGAGATGCCATGGTAGGAAGGATCATTGCCCTACAAGGATTCCAACTTAACCCTAAAGTCATCGTCTATATATAAGGCCGACCATATCTTGTACTTCGACATGATTTGTTTAGGGTTTTAGTCTGCAATTTACTTCGAGAGAGTGCGAGGAAGAAACAAGTCCTACGGGCAATTTTACTTTTAAGCTTCGTTTTATATTTTCTGCATTTAATTTGTAGTTGGCGAGAAGCCCAGACTTCAGTTGTTGACTTGCGCTGTTGAGCAGCAACCAGTTTAGTTGTTATTCAAGTATGTTCTCTTTTAATTGTGATGTGTTCTCGTTTATAATTATGTCTAGCTAAATTTATTGTTTGGATTGGAGAAGATGATGTGATCTAGTTACTCATTCTAAACTCGTGAGATCTAAGTGTGTGAGTTCGTTGCATGATTTTATTCCCGAAACACTTAGGATTAATTCTAGACTTAATTGATATTGACATATGATTGATCACCATTTAGATATTGAGATTAAGTCACGAACATGATTTGGGATTAAATTCGAGAGTCTCTCGTGCCCAAGAAGGTAGTAAGTGTCGGAGAGTAGTCGGTATCTAATACCTCTTGGCTATCTTGGGATCTTTTGTTCTTAATGCCTTTTGGGTAACATCGTTGCTGAAGTGTCTTCGTGACGTTGTTGATCGAGAGAAGAGATCTTGCCTTCGGACAAGATCTGTAAAATTGAATAGATCTAGGCTTAGAGTATTTGAGTCATGACTTCGTGACCAAAGGGCTTAAATTAATCTTTGCTTAAAACCAAGTGATAAAGTCTTGTAATTGAATATTATTGCATCAATGAACGACCAAGAGTAATAAGGATCACTGATTCGAATCCAATCCAAGCATCTTTTGTTATTTGATAATTTTCTTTGTTGAATTACAGGTTCTTGAGATAAATCTCGACCACAACCCCTATATTGAGTACCACCTGAAGAATAGACTACGCCGGTTCCTTAGGGTTCGACCCCACTTGCCATAGCTACGCCTTGTTGGGCAAGAGAAGAAATTTATTTGCACGAAGTGTGAAACGACGCCTTCGTCAAATTGGCGCCGTTGCCGGGGAACTGGTTTCTTAAGCTAGTTCTATTTTTCGTAGCTTGAGCTCAGTTTATGCACCCACACCAAACACGGAGAAAAGGTGATCCTGTGGATTAAGGTGCCTCTCTGGAGAAGGTAGCAAAGCAAAACAGAGCAAGAAAGCGGAAAGGTATCGAGGAGAACGTCGTCAACGAACCTTTGTCGGTCCCGATCGAGACAGGAGACGAGGAACCTGTTGGGCACAATCTGCCCAATTACAGTTCTAGCTCAGAAAGTGAGCAATCAGAATCTTCATCAACAACCTCCACATCAGAAGTTCAGTCAGTAACCATGGGAGAACGCACCATCAGGGAGATCATGTTCCCTGAGGATAAGGCCATCAAACCATCGAGCATAGCCTTGCCCCCGATCAATACCAATTGGGAACTCAAACATTCGCTGATCCAGATATTGCCTAAATTCAGCGATCATCCAGGAGAAGATCCACAAACCCATCTCCAAAACTTTGAGATGGCGTGTGGAACAGTCAGAAACACCACACTTTCTGCCCGTAATCAGAATGAGAACGCTGCTGCCCAAGATCGATTTCCAGATTATGTAAGGTTACTCACGTTCCCCTTTTCACTTCAAGATGGGGCACGAGAGTGGCTGTACACTCTACCAGAAGGCAGCATTGACACTTGGAGAAAAATGCAGCAAGCTTTCCTTGACAAATACATTCCGATTACTCGTATCCAAAGTGGGAGGAATGCATTGTCCACATTAAGGATGGACACCAATGAGTCTCTCTATGACCACTACGAGAGATACAAGAAACTTTTGTCAAGATGTCCTCAACATCGGATTGAGGAGATAGATTTGCTCGAGAATTTCTTGAGAGGATTGCGCGCTTCAGAAAGGAATTACATCATGGCAGCATGTGGAGGAAGAACAATCAACAAGACCCCTTCCGAAGTGTTTAGAACGATCGCAGACATGGCAGAGCAATCACGAGATGAGGATGAATTGCCTAGAGGAGGGACATATGAAGGTGGCAGGAGAGGTTCTGACGATTTGGTCAACACCATGAAGGAATATATGGCCAAGATGGATGATAAATTTGACATATTGACCAAAAGGGTGAACGGGAAAGACATCATAAAGTCTGTAAAAAGTTGTGAAGTTTGCCAAGGAAAAGGCCATATTACATCAGACTGCCCTAATTGGTTCGTAGAAGAAGGGGAAGAAGTTAAGGCCCTAGGACAGAATCACCAAGGGGGTAGTGGGCAGCAACATCATAGGTATAACTATGGCAACAACAACTTCGGGTACAGACAGCACGAGAACCTGAGATATGGCAATAACCATTATCAGTAGGCTCCTGCCCACCAACAAGCTCAGCAACCGGTTCAACAGCAGCAACACCCCTATATACCTCAACATCGGGATCAGAGCAAACCTGAGTTCATGAAGGACACCATCGATCGTTTTACTCAGAAGAATCAGAAATTGAGAAAGGATTTTGATAACTTCCAACTCGAGAGTCGAGGCACATCCAATAACCTTCAAGCTCAACTAACTCATATTGCCCAAACATTGTCTAAGCTTGTAGAGGACAAAAACTGGAGACTTCCTGCCCAAGTGAAGATAAATAGAGAACAAATCAACGCCGTGACTTTAAGAAGTGGAAAGATGTTTCCAGAGGGGTTGCCCAAAACCTAACCGAAGGAACCAGTCCAACTGGAACAAGCCAAGATGAACAGCAGCGATGTTCTTGAGATGTATGATGAGCTGAAGATGAAGAAGGATGCGTCAATGTTGACCGGAAAGTCCCCAGTGTTTGATTCAAAGGAAGAAGAAGATTTCTTTGAGTATGTCAAGATGGAGAGGAGCGAGATGACGCACATTCAGGAAGAAGAAAAAGATGAGAGGCTGCTCGAGAAGCTGAAATTTGAGAAGGAAAAGAGGGACTTGGCCAAGAGGACTTGTGATTCTCCTCCTAAGCCACGATCCCCCTACCCCAGACGTTTTGCCCGAGATCGTGAGCAGCAAGAGCTAAATGACATGATGGAGGTGTTTAAAAAGGTAGAAATAAACCTACCCCTGTTGTTGGCATTAAAGTCGATGCCTAAGTGTGCTAAGTTCTTGAGGGAGATGACCATGAAGAAGATAATATATCCAGATGATGCCCATTTTCACATGGCAAATGTGTCTGCTATGATGAATCCCCACATTCCGATCAAGCAAAAGGATCCGGGGATTTCGCCATACCATGCACAATCGGCACCACCAAAATTCCAAAGGCCATGCTCGATTTAGGAGCATCAATCAACGTCATGCCAAGAGCCATGTTCGATGAGATGAGATTTGGTCCCATGGCACCAACACGAATCGCTATCCAGCTTGCCGACTTGTCAGTGGTTTACCCCGATGGACTGTTAGAGGATGTCTTGGCCAAGGTGGGAGATCTTGTGTTTCCTGCTGACTTCTATGTTCTTGACATGGGGAAGCAAACAACAAAGAATCCAGTGATCTTGCTCGGGAGGCCGTTCTTGAGGACAGCAAGAACCAAAATTGATTGTGATACTGGGAGGTTGACTGTTGAGATAGCATGCGAGGTGGTAGAATTTGACGCTTATAGGCAAAACCGGATTGATGCCTTGGAGTCCGTCAATAGCCTCAACTTACTCGAGGAGCGAGTAGAAACAGTCAAAAGCTTGAATTGTTTTTATGAAGATGATTGTGAGGATGAGATTGATGAAGAGAGAAAAGAATTATCTCAAGAAGATGAGGATGAGATAATACAAGAATTTTTGAGATAAAATGTTCTTGAGCATAGTTCCGACGAGCTAACAGAGGACGATCTTGCCCAAGAAGACGAACAGAAAAATGTTGAGGTGTGCAACTATGTCAGGTTTCACGGCAACATACCTCAGAAGTTTGAACAGCTCAACATCCCTGAGCTGAAGTCCAAGGACAGGTTGGTGCCATCACTGCAAAAGGCACTGAAGTTGGGGTTGAAGTCTTTGCCTCAACAGTTGAAGAACATGTATCTCGGGCAAAACGAGATCATCAGTCCCGAGCTGTTGAGCATGAAGGAAGTTAAGGTATGTGAAGTCTTATGTAGGTATAAAGAGCGCATCAAGAAAACTCATGACCTGTTGATCAAGGAGAAGAAGTTCCATTTTGGGCAAGAAGTACTTCTGTACCAAACCAGGTTTCGACTTAAGTCGGGGAAGATGTTGACCAAGTGGGAAGGTCCTTATGAAATCCAAGATCAGTACCCAAATGGAGATGTTGAGATAAAGGATTTCAAGACAGGGAAGATTTTCAAGGTCAATAGACAGTGAGTAAAGGCCTGTCTTGGGCAACAGACAGATATTGGGGAGTCATCTAGACCTCCTGACATAGAAGAGTTCTGAACCAGAAAATAAGGAGTCGTGCCCACGATGTTAACCAAGGCGCTGACCAGGAGGCAACCTGGTATTATCTTTTCTTTTTATTTATTTTTTATTTTTTATTTTAATTTTACTTTGAGTTTTTATTATTTATAATCTATTTAATCCCTAGATTAGGTAGTATTTCTGTAGAAGGTATGGTTTGTTCATGATGTGTAGGCATTTGGGCAAAAGAGCAAGATTGGAATGGAAATCAAAAGCGAAGGCAATACCACCAGCAAGGTCTTCTTGCCCAAAATCGTTGACTTGGGCAAGAGGAAGTCTGCTACCTCTGGACTGACATCTAGGGCAACAGCCTGGGCTAACTGAAGGAGATTGTTGTCGCACACAAGTAGTTTCATACTTGCTCAACGAGTCACATGAAGTGAGCAAGACATGCATGCAACACTTCTGTTCCAAGAACTATAAGTGTTGGGGCAGGATGTACACCTGCCTTACCCAAGAAGCAAGGAGTCGCGAACCTTGGGATCTTGGCCAGAATGGAAGAAGTGGAGCAACACATATGGTGACCGTCCAAGCCACTCATTTTGCCCGCAACACGTATTTTACCCACGACACATCCAGGTGTTGTGTCATACTTTCTTCTTGATTATGTTTCCTCTCATTTGTGTTAGTTTAGGTTTTTAATTTTCGTCTTTGTGTCTTATGTTCTTGAGTCTTTTGTTTTTATTTTCTGTTGTTGGACGAGAAGGCTTCAGAATTTCCTTCTCATCTTCGTTTGTAAATATGTGCTTTAATTTGTTGGTCACGATCTCAACCACTTTGCTAAAAGCAAAGTGTGTGGGTCAGGTCGTTGTTAAGTTGTTTTGTTGCGTCAGTTTGTTTTGTGAGTGTCTTGCCCACCATTTCACTCACTTTGCCGAAGGTAAAGTGTGTGGATGGGGAGTTGTTGGTCAAAATATTTTTGGAGTCAGTTGTTGATCAGTATGTTGGCATGATAGGTCGAAGTATGTATGATGATGTACATGTGAGTATGCCGTATGTAGATAGGTAAGACTGAATGAGTTTTTGGGCACCATCTGTGAGGTTTTGAGCTATTGACTACCATATATGCATGCAGTATTTGATTCTTTCTTGTGTGATAATGACCAGTGAAACATGTTGATCTAGAACTTGCCTGCAACTCTTAGTCAAAGCTTCATGTAACTTAGTTGAATTACTTAGATGATTTAGGTGTTTTTGTTCAATAAGCCCATGGCCAAAAATTTCCCTACCTATGCATTTATCCTTTGTTAGCCCTTTTTGAACTTAAAAATTTTCTTTTTGATTCACTTATAGTAGCATGGATTTTATGAGCCTTCTTGGTCAATAACTCAGGTCTAGAAATATAGGGATGAAAGGAAAATGTAGGGGTAGCAGATGCTGGGCAATAACACCTACGTTAGGAGGTGTTGATCAGGAAAAAGAAAAATATAAAAAAAAGAAGAAAAAAAATAATCCTGACAAATAAGTCAGCTAGGCCCGATGTTATGCTTGAGAAGAGTGAGGGATCTAGGGCATACTTATTGCCCAAGAACTGAGTTCTTCTTGACATAGCCAGTATCCAAATTTTCTTACCTTTTGCCTTAAGCCACGTTATAACCTAATAAAATCCTAAGGATAAGTAGTTTAACTTTGTTCAAAGAAGTAGAGATATAGAGGGCAGGTAAGCCTATGGAAAAACGTTGTGGATCTTGGTCAAGAGTGATACACTAAACCTTATACACTTGAGAGATGAGTGCTGGCGAGGATAACCTTTTTGCCCATTAACTCTATCTTGACCTATCTGATGGCAATACTTGCTTACATTATTCATGCTCTGTTTTAACTAACATGTTAACTTACTGATCAGTTGTGTTTGAGTCTTGGGCAAAATCATATTTGCACACATGAGGGCAAGTGTGGTTCAAGTGTGTGGGTGTGATGAACCCAATTTTGTGCTCATATTTCTTGTGTTTTGTCTTTTCTTTTTGTGTCTTTATCGGGTCAAAGTGTGTCTGGAAGGACACAAAGTCGAGAGAAAGTGCGCAGGGAAGAACAGGTTGGATGTTGGGCAAATCCGGTGGAAAATCTGTTGTTGAGATGCTGAGATGGAGATACGATGCAAATGGGAAAATGGCTGGAAGCTTGTAGCTGAGCAACAACGATAACATCAAATCTACAAGTCAAGAAGTACCTCCCCATATCCCTTAAGCCAACAGAGAAAGTACTCGGAAAAGTCAGGATCTTGGTTTACATGTGGAGCAGAACAGGATGCAGACATCAAGAACAAGATGTGGGTCGAGAAGCAGCATCAGATTTCTTTTTCTCCAAGGAAGAGACTAAGTAGCGAAGATTTCTTTCCTTATTCTAGACGAGCCTGATTAATGACGATATCTACCGAAAAGGAAAGAGGATCTGCGGTGGTATTTAAAAGGAAGGAGATGCCGTGGTAGGAAGGATCCTTGCCCTACAAGGATTCCAACTTAACCCTAAAGTCATCGCCTATATATAAGGCCGACCATATCTTGTACTTCGACACGATTTGTTTAGGGTTTTAGTCTGCAATTTACTTCGAGAGAGTGCGAGGAAGAAACAAGTCCTACGGGCGATTTTACTTTTAAGCTTCGTTTTATATTTTCAGCATTTAATTTGTAGTTGGCGAGAAGCCCAGACTTCAGTTGTTGACTTGCGCTGTTGAGCAGCAACCAGTTTAGTTTTTATTCAAGTATGTTCTCTTTTAATTGTGATGTGTTCTCGTTTATAATTATGTCTAGCTAAATTTATTGTTTGGATTGGAGAAGATGATGTGATCTAGTTACTCATTCTAAACTCGTGAGATCTAATTGTGTGAGTTTGTTGCATGATTTTATTCCCGAAACACTTAGGATTAATTCTAGACTTAATTGATATTGACATATGATTGATCACCATTTAGATATTGAGAATAAGTCATGAACAGGATTTGGGATTAAATTCGAGAGAGTCTCTCGTGCCCAAGAAGGTAGTAAGTGTTGGAGAGTAGTCGGTATCTAATACCTCTTGGCTATCTTGGGATCTTTTGTTCTTAATGCCTTTTGGGTAACATCGTTACTGAAGTGTCTTCGTAACGTTGTTGATCGAGAGAAGAGATCTTGCCTTCGGACAAGATCTGTAAAATTGAATAGATCTAGGCTTAGAGTATTTGAGTCGTGACTTCGTGACCAAAGGGCTTAAATTAATCTTTTCTTAAAACCAAGTGATAAAGTCTTGTAATTGAATATTATTGCATCAATGAACGAGCAAGAGTAATAAGGATCACTGATTCGAATCCAATCCAAGCATCTTTTGTTATTTGATAATTTTCTTTGTTGAGTTACAGGTTCTTGAGATAAATCTCGACCACAACTCCTATATTGAGTACCACCTGAAGAATAGACTACGCCGGTTCCCTAGGGTTCAACCCCACTTGCCATAGCTACGCCTTGTTGGGCAAGAGGAGAAATTTATTTGTGTGAAGTGTGAAACGACGCCTTCGTCAGAGATACATATCAATTTCAAACTCTATATGGATAAGGAAGGCGGTCAACCCTAATTTCCATCATTATCTAAAAGGTCTCCATCAAATTCGAATCTTGTGCTGATAAGGAAAGAGATCTGGGCATATCATTCTAAAGAAGGAAAGTCACATCTCAGCCCATCTAAAATCCTAGCTCAAACTAGCCCATGGGCTTGGCTTCTTGGTCCACGATTGTAACTCTATAAATACTACTTCTCATCAAGCCAAATTCATTCCATACACTTTAGAATTTCGTTTTTATATCCAAACACTTAGCCTAGGGTTTTACTTTAGTATTTCCGAGAGTTTGCCCCTTCGGGGGCAAACGATCTTTGTATTTTCATTTCGGCGCTTTGCCCAGAGTAATAAGTAAGTTTTATTTATATTTCTTTTGTCTTTGTTTTTACTTTATGCTTAGATAGATTTATAAATCTGGTTATGGGTAAGATGACACAAACATAAACTAAGAATCGTGAGGTCTAATTTGGGCAAACGATCTACATGCATGTATTCCCGAAGCACTAGGTTTGATTTCAAAATGGTCTTGTTGAATTTGAGTAGTTAATAGGCCGTTAACAACTCGGATAAAATAGGATCTCTAGTAATTTCGGAATAAATGTTTAGATGCCCTCTTGCATCCGAAAGTATAACGAGTGTGGGCGAGTGGTCGTATGTCTTTGAGCATGATTTTGGCCATATCGGGTCTGTCTAAATCGAAATGCTATCTGGGCAAAGATCCTATCGAAACGTCATCGTAGGATAGTTGGTCAGATTATGATGGTCCCAAGATGGATACCTTGGTGTAGAGGGGGTGAATACACCAAGGTTTGAAAACTTTTCCAAGTTAAAACTCTTTTTGAGTGAGCTGGCTGTGTTCGATCCAGCTGGAGGACAGCTTGATCGACACAGCTGGCTGTGTGCGGAATGTGGTGGGTTTTGGAAAATCCGTCTGTTACTTCAAATATATTGCAAAGTTTTATTTCTCTTTTCAATTAGTCAGTTCATGCAACTTGAAATATGCTTATGAAATGTTAGCTGGATCCATAAATAAAGCAGTAAAGAACAAAACTATTTAACGTGGTTCAGAGAATGACTCCTACGTCCACGACCAGAAACCTCTGGTAATCCACTAAGGATAAACTGACTTTACGCGCAGTCAGCAAGCGTTGCAGCTTAGTTCCTCAAGCTGGATACAAGTTTACGCGTACTGTATCGAAACGTAACCAACTGTTTACGGGCACAGCTGAAGCCTAACCTGTAGTTTATGGGTACTACAGAACTAACACTCAAATTACGCGCTTCGAGCAAGCGTACCTTTACCTAACCTTTTCTGGGTAGAAGGGTTTGGGTTTTCCAATTATGAACGAGTTCTTACAATGAAGAACTTTGAGTATAATGAACTCGTTCAAACTAGGCTTATGATAGGAATGATTTTATGCCTAGATACTTATGGGAGAGAGCTTCAACAGCCTGAGAATGAATAAGAACTCAGAATGATGTAGGCTGCTGGATCTTGAAGCTTTTCTGAAAGATATCTTGATCTTTGGTTAGACTTCTTTTAATGTAGTCTGTTGATCTCTCGTCTTGTATTTTCTCTCTCTCGTCTATTTTCTGATGATGAAAAAGACTCATATTTATAGGGAGAGATTAGAACTAGCCGTTGAAAAGAGCCATTTTGAATCTCTACCTAACTTCTGACAAGTTGGTCTTGTCTTCTTCCTTGATTTTCTCGTAAAACAATCCTAGGTCTGACTTCTAAGTGCTGAGGTGTCGAGTTTCTGATGGACCAGGTCAGTTCTGACTTTATCTCAAGTTGACTTCGACTCTACTGTTCTGGTGACTCTGAGCTATCTTGAACTCTGCTGGGTCTTTGACGCTGAGCTGAGTCTAGAACTCTGCTGGGTCTTGACGTTGAGCTGAGTTGCCACAAGCTGGGTTTTTCCTACAGCTGTGTCTAGATGAACTTGATCGTCTTGAATCTGGATAACATTGTTGATCACTCGACTTGACTTGCCCTGCTGTGTACTCAGCTGGGTCGGCTAAGTCTTTCTTTTGTATGTTGTAATCTTATACATCTCTGCAGGGTCTCTCTGTTGAGTTAGCTCTGATTACTCAGCTGATCTTCTGTTGTCTTCAGCAACTCCACCTGTAAACTTAGAAACTCTATAAGCTCAAACATGTGAGCTAGAAAAACACTTAGGCTTGCGCAATCATCTACTCAGTTGGGGTCAGCTGGATTTTGGTTTCAAATCAAAACTCTTATAATTTTCCCAACAATTTCTCCCTTTTTGATGATGCCAAAATCCCAAGTAGGAAAAACAATTTACTTCTCCCTTAACAGGAAACGGGGTTTCAAAAGAAATAAACATTCACAGTAGATAATCATATTCAGAGCCTGGACAAAGAGAGATTGTCTTCAGGTTGATGTTGATGAAACGAACTTTTCATTCATAAGAGAAAATTTTACAACTTTCTAATTACAAGAATTTCAAAAAATTTCCAGTTGGCTGGGTCTTCAGCTTTACTACTTCCTCTGCTCGTCAATCTGATGGTCAGTCTTGAGACCATATCTGTTGAATATGAATTCTTCTAACTCCTTCCATTCGTCTTGATTTTTCATTTTGGAGATTCCTCTCTCTCCAGCCCAGTGATAAACTTCTTTGATAATTTGGGCCTTGTTAGGAAGGTTCGTTCCAGCTAAAGTGAGATGCTTTAATTGCTTGACTTTCGGAGCCTTTAGCTGGATATTATTTCTCTTGGCATATAGAGCAATTGATCTTGCCATCATTGGATCTGTCTCATGGAGTTCGAGAAGATAATCCTGGAAAGCAGTTTCTAGATCCATGCCTTTGTATTGATTCAAGTAGTAGAATTCTTTGATGAATTCTGTTTTGCATCGTTCCCAGTTTTCATTGAAATCATCTGGGTTCTTCTTGTCGGCTGAGGCTGCTTGGACTTGTTTCTTCTTAGCTTGCCTATAGATCAGTCTTTTTTTCTTCTGCTTTTTCTCAGCAGGCTTGAGTGATTCAACTTTCCTTTTGATTATTTTGTCCAGCTCCTCTATTTCTCTTCTTTGCTCATTATGAAAGTTACACAGCCAGTGGTAGTCCTTGTATTCTTCTGGCTTATATCCACAAGCTTTGGCAAGAGCGACCATTTTCTCTCTCCATGTCTCTTTGACTGATGTAGTTGGCTCTTCCTCATCCAGCTCTTTGGCAAAGTCGTCGATTTCCGACTGATTTGGCTGCACTGGTTTTTCCTGAGCTACAACTTTCCTCTCTATTGTTTTTCCAGCTTCATTCTTATCTTCTCCCTTTTTGGCATTATCAATAAGGGAGGCAGAGAGGTCAGCAACTGTTGCGTTGAGCTTGGTGATAGCAACTTCAACATCAACGATCTTGGCTGTGTTGTCAGCTGTGGAGATGTTCAGCTGAGCAGTGCTGCTGCTTCCAGCTCTGAATTGAGCATCCAGATCCTTGAATAGGTTGAAAAGCTGGCGGATGTCAGAGCTGTTGGAGAGAGTAGACTTTTTGACGGCTTCCAGCTGGCTTGAAAGATTTGCTATGTCGTCGACCAGTAGAGCTTGAAGTTTTGTTACTATCTCAGGAACTCTCTTCTCTAGATGGTTTGACTGATCAATGCTTTGAGAGACGAGAGATTGCTTGAGATCTAGACTTGTACTTTCTTGTAAATTTTGGGCAAATTTATGGACTTCATCAATTGTCCGCTGTTGTTCTCGAACTTAACAGTCTAGAGCTGTTAATCGCATGATGACATCGACTTGAGACTTCAGTCTGTCCTGAAAAAGTATTTTCTCAACCTCTTTAGAGATTGCTTCCTTCATGACGGTTGATAGCTCGGCAGCTGAGTCTGTTTGGGTTCTGGATTCAACATGACTGGGTTTGTCTGCCTCGAACTCGACCAGTGTGCGAGTGTCATCGGCAATTGGACTTGGTAGGGCTGTTGTCTCTGGTTCTGCTGCTGCATCAGCTGGTTCCTCAATGATCATTACCTTAGCTATGTTTTCCGGTACAACTTCCTTGGTAATCTCAGCTGAGACTTCTTTAGAATTGTCAGCTCCAGAAGGTGTCTCCCATCCCGCTGCCGTAAGAAGCTTGTTGATTGACTCCCGGACATATGCTGGGTGCGGCTTGGAATACTGCTGAGAGACTTCGATGATACCTCTAATGAGCTCATCCTGATGCAGGTATGCATCCTCCAGACTTCCAAAGCCAATTGTGTGCTGGAGGCATGCTTCATCTGTCTTCAACTTCTCATAAGAGAAGGTTTCTATCAGCTGCTCATTCTGGTACCAAGTTGCTATCTTGGTGGCAAGATAGAACTTGAGATCTCCGACTTTGGTGAGGGCGATAGGCAGATGCGCCAAGATTGGATACTGAGTTATAACACTCTTGATCCATGCAATGCACAAGTCCTCGTACATGGCTTCCATGAAGGCTGAGCCAGTGGAGTTGAATGATGGAGAGGCAGTAGAATCACTCTCATCTGATTCTGTGGAGATTTGAGGAATTGGTTCAATTGAGTTCACAGTAGGATGTGAAGAAGCATCAACCAACTGCGTGGGAGTTTGAGCTTTGGGTGATGGATGTTTTGGTGGTGAGCTGAGATGAGTGGTAGTAGGTTCAGCTTGGGTATCAGCTGGCTTTGAAGGAGCTTCAGCCAGTTGAATATCTGTCTACTCTCTTACAGGAGATGGCTCTTTGGTTGGAGAGCTGGGTGGAGGAGAATGTTGTTTAGGTGGTGAGCTGTAAGGTGGTGAGGGCTGGGGTAAGCTGGGATGAGCAGGAATATAGCCAAGTACTTGGGCGATAACCTGGGTAGGGGGAGGAAGAGATGTCTGACTCCTTGGATTATCCAGCTCGTCCTCTGAGCTGGATGACGAAATGTCATTCAATCCCATGTCAGCCAGGATGTTTGATCCGAATTGATTAAAGGCCGACACTGGTTGCGGGGAGAGAATCACCATTGCTTGACTAAGCTTGCTTGGTGAGATTGTTGGAGTAGTCTCTGAAGATGAGTTCGCCTCAGTTGGTGGAAGGACAATTGCTTTCCTTTTCTTTTCAGCTGGGCCTCCAGCTGGTTTGGGGTCAGCTGGCTTTCTTTTTCTCTGTTTCTTTTTAGCTGGAACTTCTGGCTCTGTTCCTTCCAGCTGCTTCTTGCCGTTGCTCACAGCAGGCTGTTTCCTCAGGAGATCATTGATTTGACTAATTCTCTAGAAGAGAATCTTCGTTTCAGGAAACGGTTCTGAATCAGTCCACTTTACTGTGTGCCCTTTCATAGCTTGCTCTATCAAGAAAGAAATCTTAGAGCATAGATACATGGGCTCTGAGCTTGAATATATCATTCTGGTGGAGTCGTACTTGATCTTCTCTGACTCCTTGACCAGTCGGTTGAGTAAGAAATCAAACTAGTTGACATTTGCGCCTTTGATCATGGCAATCATTGGCTTGAGCTTTGGAATACTGATCTCTCCTTGAGATCCAGCTATCCCAAGAATACACTTCTGTGTAATATCCAGCAACAGCCTGTACTTTGGCTTGAGTAGGAGCTTTGACATGCTCGTTCTGTACGGCTCTGGAGAGATAAGCATATCTTAACTGAGGAATTCATCCACTTCCTCACGGTTGTAATCGTCTGGAATGAATTCTCCTTTGCTAAGCAGATTGAATACCTTTCGCAGCATTTTGTTGAGTTTGATGTTAACGGTTGCTGAATCATACTTTCCGTCAGCGCCCTTGACGATCATATCGAATGAAGATTAGTAGAAGCCTTCTTCGTCAATGATGTTGAGGTAGAAGAGGGCATCATCTTTCTTCAGCATAAGCTTGGGCATGGAGGTTGCCCATAGTAAGAGACCGGAGTCTGCAACTAGATCCACCATTTCTTTTAGTTCTGAAACGTGGAGGTTGGAGGTAGACAAAACACTCTCAAATGATAGCTTTGTCATTAGAGCTTCAAACTGGTTCATCCCTGATGTTGATTTCTTGGGTGCCATTTCTACAATCTGTTGATTTTGATCGTGCGAAGAACTTGTAGAAAATAGATGGGCGTTTTGAAGATTTGAAATTCGCAGAGATAAATATGAAATATGAAATAATCTACGTATCTTTTCCATATATATCAACTGCCATAATGGATCAACGGTTGAGAATGAAACAACTGATATTCTGATCAACGATTGAGAGAGATTCACTCATCACGTTTTGCTGACGTGCTTATGGCAAGTGTAACACAACCGCGCGTGAGGCAGTTCAAACGTTTGACGTTCTGCCTCGGTCCTGCCGTGCTACAGTACTCTGCAGACTTTATAATTAATGCGATGGGAAAGAAACTTATCAAGCAATTTAACTAAGGAATATATGTCCGCTGAAATCAAGAATTCAAAATAATTGGACATAAATAGTATATTCCTCAGAGTAATAAATGCAATAGACGCAAACCGGTTAGCTTGGACATAGTATCCAGCTGATACCACGGCGGTCTTCTCCTTTGCTTGACTGAGTTTTCTCCTCAGCTGAGTATCAGGTGATTAGCTTGATTTTCCTTTAGTTGAGTTCCCTTGAGCTCTACGACTGATGTCCATCTGAGCTTGATTCCCCTTCAGCTAGGTAATTCTTCTGAATCGAGCTTTAATATCCAGCTGTGTTTGTTCTCCCTCAGCTGGATGAACTTTCTTTATCCAGAATGAACAGTCCAAGTAATCCACAAAATTTAGATTTCAGCATGTTGTGCTTCTGCATGAATTTTCCCAACAATGACGTCCTTCAGATGTTGAGAAATCTCTTGGGTGTTTTTCATGTCGTTAGCTGGGTTAGATAATTAGCTTGATTGTTCCGCAGGATCAGGTTTCCTTTCAGCTGGTGATCCAGCTGAGTTTATCTTGTTGAGTGTATCCTGCTGGGTACTCTACTTGATTTTGCTGAATCTTTCCAGCTATGTAGAGTTCCCCCTTGATTTGATAGTAGGTGGTTTTTTCTTCAGCTGCATCCTACTTTGAGCGGATTTTCTCAACATTGACTCATTCTTTGATGAGGTCAGCTGTCCAAAATCTAGCTGATTCATCTGCTGCTTCTCGATTCTTTTCTTGAGACCAATGTGCTCATCAAAGTGACAGGCTGAGTTTTTAGTCTTGTATCCAACTGTCTTTATTTCACTGCTGGTCCCAGTCAACTAGTTGGGTTTCTTCATTTTCTTCGTCGGTTGATTTAGTAAGATGTTTCAGACATCTTAATCAACGCGATCATCCTCATCTGAGTCGGAGAAGGAGATTTGATCATCATCCATTTCGCTCGTTTTGAATCCTTTATCATTTCTCCGGGAGGATGAGTCAGCTAGGTTTCTCTTTGGGTAAAGTTGCTTGTCGTGATGAACCTTCACGGTCTTCTTGTATCTTTCCTTGCTGTGATCCAACCTATTGATGCTCCGTACAAGCATGGCAACTTCTTCGCGCAATTCTTCTTTGCTCATATTTCTGTGCTCCTGATTGGTCCTTCCAAGCTGAGCTGATTGAGCTGATCTTCTTGATTGAGCTCTGAAGGCTGTCTCTTTTGCCTTGGGAGTCAGCTCCGTTTCATTCATTCGGCTGGATGATTATCCTCTTGTGATCCCCAGATCAAATTCGTTGGCTTTCAAGATGGAGAACAATTTTTCCGTCTCCATGCTGCCAAGATCAGTTCTGTTTTGGTGAACCACCTTGTGTGTACACCATTCTGATGAGAGAGCTGAACTTTCAAGTTATTATCTCGAACCGTATATTTCCCAGTTTGGATCGTCTCGATCTCAAAGACGAGGTTGCAGAATCTGAGCTCCATTTGATCAATGGACTCACAGGGGAGTTGCTTGAAGTTGTCGAACTTTTGACATGCAATTGAGAATTTGTTCTCTTGAATTTTCTCTGAGCCTTCACACAGCTTGGCTAGAGTATCCCACATCTCCTTAGTTATCTCGCAGTTGATGATCTTGCTGAGATAAACGTCCGTCACCGTTGAGGAGATGACGTTGCGAGCGTAGCTGTCCAATCCAGCTTGTCTTCTTTCTTCTGGAGAGTACTCCCTTTTGGGCTTCACAACTTACCGGAGTACTGGTTCAACTCCAGGTAAGGTTTCCGCTTCTCTTTCTGACTTCATGATGATGATGGGTCCGTCAGTGATAACATCCCACATCATGTCGTGATGTGCGCTCAGAAAGCTTTTGAGTCGGAACTTCCAGATCTGATAATCATAGACAGAGAATGTCGGAAGATTCTTGCACAAGGAAGATTCTGTGACAGTATGCAATATAATGATTTTAAAAAGATTTTGAAACTTTGAAGGATCTGTTCAGGTGACCACTATCAACAAAGAGGCTGACTTGACACAGATACAGTAGTCTTTTGAACCACTGCTCTGATACCAATTGATGGTCCCAAGACGGATACCTTAGTGTAGAGGGGGTGAATACACCAAGGTTTGAAAACTTTTCCAAGTTAAAACTCTTTTTGAGTGAGCTGGCTGTGTTCGATCCAGCTGGAGGACAACTTGATCGACACAGCTGGCTGTGTGCGGAATGTGGTGGGTTTTGTAAAGTCCATCTGTTACTTCAAATATATTGCAAAGCTTTGTTTCTCTTTTCAATTAGTCAGTTCATGCAACTTGAAATATGCTTATGAAAGGTTAGCTGGATGCATAAATAAAACAGTAAAGAACAAAGCTATTTAACGTGGTTTGGAGAATGACTCTTACGTCCACGACCAGAAACCTCTGGTAATCCACTAAGGATACCACTGACTTTACGCGCAGTCAGCAAGCGTTGCAGCTTAGTTCCTCAAGCTGGATACAAGTTTATGCGTACTGCATCGAAACGTAACCAACTGTTTATGGGCAAAGCTAAAGCCTAACATGTAGTTTACGGGTACTACAGAACCAATACTCGAATTACGCGCTTCGAGCAAGCGTACCTTTACCTAACCTTTTCTAGGTAGAAGGGTTTGGGTTTGGGTTTTCCAATTATGAACGAGTTCTTACAATGAAGAACTTTAAGTATAATGAACTCGTTCAAACTAGGCTTATGATAGGAATGATTTTATGCCTAGATACTAATGGAAAAGAGCTTCAGCAGCCTGAGAATGAATAAGAACTCAGAAGGATGTAGGCTGTTGGATCTTGAAGCTTTTCTGAGAGATATCTTGATCTTTGGTTAGACTTCTTTTAATGTAGTCTGTTGATCTCTCGTCTTGTATTTTCTCTCTCTCGTCTATTTTCTGATGATGAAGAAGACTCATATTTATAGGGAGAGATTAGAACTAGCCGTTGGAAAGAGCCGTTCTGAATCTCTACCTAACTTCTGACAAGTTGGTCTTGTCTTCTTCCTTGATTTTCTCGTAAAGCAATCCTAGGTCTGACTTCTAGGTACTGATGTGTCGAGTTCCTGATGGACCAGGTCAGTTCTGACTTTATCTCAAGTTGACTTCGACTCTACTGTGCTGGTGACTCTGAGCTGTCTTGAACTCTGTTGGGTCTTTGACACTGAGCTGAGTTGCCACAAGTTGGGTCTTTCCTACAGATGTGTCTAGATGAACTTGATCGTCTTGAATCTGGATAACGTTGCTGATCACTAAGCTGGGTCGGCTAAGTCTTTCTTTTGTATGTTGTAATCTTATACATCTCTGCAGGGTCTCTCTGTTGAGTTAGCTCTGATTACTCAGCTGATTCTCACTCAGCTGATCTTCTGTTGTCTTCAGCAACTCCACCTGTAAACTTAGAAACTCTATAAGCTCAAACAGGTGAGCTGGAAAAACACTTAGGCTTGCGCAATCATCTACTCAGTTGGGGTCAACTGGGTTTTGGTATCAAATCAAAACTCTTATAATTTTCCCAACAGATTAGATAATGGGTAATCGTCATAGACTTTACTTATTTTATACCAAAATGATAGATTGGTTCTGGGCAAAGGGGCACGTGACACCGTGACAATGGGGGCAACTTTGTTCTAGAGCTATAACCGATTGATGCATTCATATAGTGAAAATATTTGTATCTATGTCTGAGTCGAGTTTATGTTCATTGATTCAAACCTTAGCCCAGATTCATATTTTACTATGGGTAGACCAGAGGCAGAGCAATGCAGGCTTTGGGCAAATGAAGACGTTCTTTGGGCAGAGGACGGTGCGCGAATCTTATCCAAAGCAAGAGATAAGGATGGATTGATTTCTTACCTTGCTTAGAAGATATTCACCAAATCTGTATCTTTGAGGATAAGGAAGGAGATACATATCAATTTCAAACTCTATATGAATAAGGAAGGCGGTCAACCCTAATTTCCATCATTATCTAAAAGGTCTCCATCAAATTCGAATCTTGTGCTGATAAGAAAAGAGATCTGGGCGTATCATTCTAAAGAAGGAAAGTCACAGCTTAGCCCATCTAAAACCCTAGCTCAAACCAGCCCATGGGCTTGGCTTCTTGGTCTACGATTGTAACTCTATAAATACTACTTCTCATCAAGCCAAATTCATTCCATACACTTTAGAATTTTGTTTTTACATTCAAACACTTAGCCTAGGGTTTTACTTTAGTATTTCCGAGAGTTTGCCCCTTCGGGGGCAAACGATCTTTGTATTTTCGTTTCGGCGCTTTGCCCAGACTAATAAGTAAGTTTTATTTCTATTTCTTTTGTCTTTGTTTTTACTTTATGGGTAGATAGATTTATGAATCTGGTTATGGGCAAGATGACACAAACATAAACTAAGAATCGTGAGGTCTAATTTGGGCAAACGATTTACATGCATGTGTTCCCGAAGCACTAGGTTTGATTTCAAAATGGTCTTGTTGAATTTGAGTAGTTAATAGGCCGTTAACAACTCGGATAAAATATGATCTCTAATAATTTCGGAATAAATGTTTAGATGTCCTCTTGCATCCGAAAGTATAACGAGTGTGGGCGAGTGGTCGTATGTCTTTGAGCATGCTTTTGGCCATATCGGGTCTGTCTAAATCGAAATATTGTCTGGGAAAAGATCCTATCGAAACACCATCGTAGGATAGTTGGTCAGATTAGATAATGGGTAATCGTCATAGACTTTACTTGTTTTACACTGAAAGGATAGATTGGTTCTGGGCAAAGGGGCACGTGACACCGTGACAATGGGGGCAACCTTGTTCTGGGGCTATAACCGATTGATGCATTCATGTAGTGAAAATATTTGTACCTATGACCGAGTCGAGTTTATGTTCATTGATTCAAACCTTAGCCCAGATTCATATTTTATTTGTTTAATGTTTTTATTTTCGTGTTGGCCAAAGCATGTTGCATGTTGCCCAAAGTAAAAACTCTTTTTAGTGACACCATGTGACCAAGAGAAAGCTACACTCAACTCCTCGTGGGATCGACCCTATACTTACCGCTTGCTAAGCTTGTTGTGGGCATAGGAAATTATAAATGTATTTTGACCGACACGATAAAACGACAATCGGGGCGTCGTCGGTGTGTGTATATATATAAACGTTTCACCTTTTGTGATGTACACAATGCACTTTTAACATATAAAGCATTACTTTTCAAAAAAAAAAAAACATATAAAGCATTAATATTGTTTATATTTTCCTCATTCAGTCATTCTTTCTTTTTAGTTTATATTTTTTTAGTTGATAAGATGGTCTATAAATATGATAGTATAATAAATTGTTTTTCATGATTCTGTTTAATAGTATATGTTTTTTTTTTCTTAATTACATGTCGTGGTACTATGAATTAGTATAATCTTAATATATATATATATATATATATATATATATATATATATATATATAAAGGATGGTTATCCTAGAAATGTATATATATATATAGAGGATGGTTATCCTAGAAATGTTTCTCCATGTGTTAACTAGAATTAAATATACATCTTTGATCTTATATATTTGTATGATGAGAGATCATTCCAAAATTTAAGCTGAGATATTAAGTGGATATATAAAGTTCTTTAATTAGTATATATGTACATATATAAAAATGTATCATCTCGTTTATATAGAGGTGATGTGTTACATATCTTCCGTGAGCACCTTTCATGAACACCTCTATCGTTTTGTCCATTTTAATATTATTCTATTTATTTTTTGATATTGTGTTTTATTCTAATACCTTATAAATTGTTATTGAAATCGTTAAATTCACAAATTAATTAAAATCGAAGCTTGATTTGTCCTATTTATTCATTTATTTGAAGTTAAAGGGAAAAAGAATAAACTGAGCTTCAATTTATATTAATTTGTGAATTTAACGATTTCAATAATAATTTCTAAGGTATTAGAATAAAATATAATATCAAAAATTAAATAGAATATTGTTAATATGGATAAACGAGAGAGGTGCTCACAAATGTGCTCACGGAAGGTGAACACACCTGTCCTTATTTATACAATAAATAAATACTTAATAATATGGAAGTATAAGACACAACTCTTGCAGCTTGAGTTTTACCATATCCTAATATATTTTGGACCATATAAAATATTGTTATTAAAATATTACATAGCTAGCTACTTGACTATTGCAGTCCTACCGACATTATCGTTTTCATGGCTTTAACCTAAAACCATACTCCTTCCGTCCCAATAGCAAAGTCCCACTTCTATTAATTAATACTCTCATCAATTAAAGAAGTGAGACTTTACTATTGGGACGGAAGGAGTATTATTTAAATCAATTGATGCCGCATTCAATGAATTTTGGTAAAAAAAAAAAGTTGTATTCTTGTAAAATATAGATTTTGTAAAGAATATTTAAAATAAAATAAAATTTAGTATCCGATTATATACACAAAAAAGCTTACGCTTTAGTTACCACTTGTCCAAAAATTCGTTAAAATATTGTCATCGAATTTATGAAAAACATAATACTGAAATGAACGTCTTTGATAACTAAATGTTATTTTCAATATCTCCACATGGGAACAAATGGCAATGCCAATGCCAATGCCAATGCCAATGCCATATACTTATTTTGCAATTTTGGGCCCCACGGAATCGATCCTCCGAGGTGCAATTATTTTTGTTATTAAATAAATTATATTTCAATAGATATTATTATTGTTGTAAGTTGCAAAAACATCTTCAACATTTATAATAATTTGTATGATCATTTGAAGATTATTTTGGTTCGAAAATCCAAAATATTGAGTAGATATACACTCACAATTTGACCGATCGGTTAATATGTATTTTTGTACTATCACTTTTTTGAAGTAGTCTCTCATTACAATCGACAAAATTGATCTCACAATCAGATGACCCACACTCTAGAGCTAGACCTACATCTTTTACACTCTACCTTTTGTAGTTAATTAGTCAATGGTTTATTATTTAATTGATTTATTATTTTCCCCTATAATTAATCTACCTTTTAGAAGGATACCATCATATGCTAATTGTCATTCGACCGTTTTACTTCAATTTTATTATTATTCGTTGTTTACTTTACGATACAAACCGGGCCAATAATTGAGATTATTGATGCTTTAGAAAAATGAAAAATCAACGAAAAAGAAATTATTGATAGTTGAACGTGACTTGTTGATGAATAATGGCATCCCATGACTAAGATTTCAATCGAAGTGCGTGACATGATATTTTAGATTTCGATGAATTAATTTCAGTTGCAAAAAAGTCCAAAGGGGCCATTACTACATCCACGTACTAAAACTAACTTATAAATATCACTTTCATCCATTCCAAATATTTAGCCATAATTTACTTATTTAGTTATCCCAACAAATTAGTTTCATATTTAATATATAAATTACAATACTTCATGATATACATAATAAATACACCTTCAACATAACTTTTATTTTATTTTTTTACGTTTTTTTTGTAATTGTTACATTAAATTTAAAGACCGCACCACCGTGGATTCGAAACCTGAAATCTTTTGGCCTCAGACATTAACCATACTACCGCTAGCACACACACAAAAATAGACTCAACATAACTTTTAAATTACATACTACTATGTCATGCCCAAAAAAAAAAAGAAGCTATGTTCTCTTTTCAGCTCCTAATGATTTGACATAAATATTCCTCAAAAAATTGTTTTCTCTTTTCACATTTTATTGTAAATAACTCATTTCTTAACATCCGTGTTAGAGAATCTAAGACTAAAGTTCTAAGATGGAGTGGGTATTTTTGTAGTTGAGTTTTGATTTTAAATTTCTTAAAAATGTTCGAAGTTCTATTTATGAGTGTGAGAATAAGATTTACACTCTTAATATAAATTAACGATATACTTGTATTTTATTTTATTTTTTGATAGTAATGATATACTTGTATTTTGGTCATAGGTTTCGCAGATTAAAGACACATTATATTGCCTTTATATGCATGTTATTAATTAGGAGTGAATTAAAAAAAAAAAGGTGAAAGATTGAAAAGAAAGTCAAGCTAAACCCAGCCATGTATTGTTTAAATAATCCAACACTACTTATAATAATGTACAAAAAAATAGCTCTCATAGTAAGATAACCAATCAATTAGATCGATGAAACTATTACAGTTTTACTTAATATTTTCCAATCATTTTTAGAAATTACCACTCTTTCTTATAAAATATAGGATCCGATGCTCGTTTTATTTTATTATTATATGAAAGATACTATAATTTTTTTATAAAAGAGATAATTGATATGTTGCCAGCAATTCTTGGTCGTATTTATTTGATGAGTGTAGATGGGGGCCCTCTTAATTTTTATCCATCTACTATTCTTCTTTCTTTTTTATTTTTTCAAAATGGCGAACTTTTTAATGAAATATGATTTGAGTGGGACCTACCTAAATCAATTTTTTTTTTGGAGTTGTACCTAAATCAAATTTTACTTTATTTTTCTGGTCATGTAGGTCCTTAGCAATTACGCCAAAATTAAATAGCCGGATTTACTGTATGTTGTCAGCATGGCTGAAAGGCAAATCGAAATCGAGTTAGATCTCAATATTACTTTTTATTTAAATATTTCGCGTTACAGTGTTGCTTAGAAAATAATACAAATAATTATTTAAATAAGCTTTAATTAATTAAGAAGTACGAGGATAAATTCCCCCATTCGTAATTTACAAACTTAATTGATTTCCTTTATTAATAGACGAAATTACATACTCCTTTCGTCTCATTTATAATTTTGTTTTTCATTTTTAAATGTCCCAAATATATAAGATTGTTTTTATAAAAGGTAGGAGTAATATTTGTTAGCTCATTTACTAATATGTCTCTATTTAATTCTTTCATTAACTTTTGAAAAATGCGTAATCAAATAATAAATATAGGCATATTAAGAAGTTTACTGTATAATTTATTTTTTCAATTTTTTTTTGAAATTCGTGAAAATTTCAATCAGCCTATATAAATGGGATGAAGGGAGTAACATTTTATTTAATATACTCGAATAAACTTACCATGCATTCATTTTTATTTTTTTTAATGAGATTAGTGAGAAACGGGCATAATTTAGGCTAATTTAGCCAGACTGTATATCATCTTTAAACTAACTTTTGAGGCGTGGGGCCTAATCCCAATCAATAACAAAGTCTTTGCATAAATTCTTTTGCCACCGTTATTATTTTACCCTACTATTGTTGGAATATCATCACACACCACATATCCAACTGTCTTCTACTTGGAAATTAATTAATCATTTCAATACCATCACAAATAAATTAGGCGTTCAACATTCCTAAATATTAAAAATTAATCAAAAAGTATTCCAACTCATGCATGAATTATATTTTTACAGCAAAACAAAACTTGCACAGGATACAAATTCACCACGCTCTATCCATCCTTATATCGTAGATGTGAAAAATACAATTTTATCTTGAGTAAAGAAAAAATACACCCACAAACCTTTAGGGGTGTTTACTTTGGATGATAGGTGATAGTACCGGCCTCATCTTGGGCCCGACCTAAGCTCGGCCCACAGAGTTCGGCCCAAACAAAGTCCACATCGGCCTTGAAGACCAAGTAACGAAACCCTACTTTGGAAGAAGATAGAATTCTACTACGAATGGGAATCGGATATACATGTATCAAGCAACCAGATATGTACAAGGAGTCCGATCTCTAGAAGGATTAGGGCTTAACCCAATGCTTATAAATAGATGCAAGATTAGAGGTGTAAGGGACATTCAATACTCATTGTACTCTCAAGTATAATAAAGGCTCTCTATATTCTCTCCCGTGGACGTAGATCACATCGATCGAACCACGTAAATTACTGTGTCATCGTGTTATTATCTCTTTTAGCTGCTTTCGTAAACCCTAGATCTATCATTGGCGCCGTCTGTGGGAACCTCATCAACGGTTCTTACGTAGCTGATTTACGATGGTAACGCGATCACAAAGCATGCGGGAGGCCCAAAGCCAACGAGGGAATCCTAACGAAGCAGAAAGCTGCCCCATAAGCCAAGAGAATCGCCAGAAAGGCAGTTCGGTCCCAAAGGAGAAGCACGCCAGGGACCCAATAGAAAGAAATCCCTCCGAAAGGATGCCCGCGCTAGAGATCAACGACGAGTCGGAGCCGAAGGGATCCGAGTTGAAGGAGGATGATCTCTCCAGAGACTTTGATCTTGCCACCACCTACGCCGCGGCCGAATTCGCTAAAGCAAACAAGGAGCGTTTCAAACGCTTTCTTGCGGCAACCCGGATGTCTCCCATACTTGAAGCCAGGGAGAGTTCCACGCAAAAATCTCTGCCTAAAGCTCCTCACTACACCGAGAGACCGGAACCGGAGCTAAAGGAGAGGCGCGATCCCCGGCGGGGTTCGGATCGACGTCGGAGTCCAAGCTCGCAGAGTAGCCCCAGGCGACATCATACCCAAAGGCGACCTCGGAGCCCCAGAAGGTATCGAAGCCCGAGCTATAGCGAGAGTCGCAGCCCCACTAGGAATCGACACCGACATGAAAAGGAACCAGCTCGGCTGATCAGCCCGTTCACCGACGAGCTGCTTGACACCAAACTCCCCACGGTGTACAAATTGCCAAACATACCGGCCTACAATGGGCTGGACGACCCCCTTAACTTCCTAACGCGTTACCGGTACAGCATGCACAACTGTGGTCTCGGGGAGGAACACATGTGCAAGCTACTCCCCGAGATGCCGATCGATTATGCCCGAGCTTGGTTTGACGGCCTTCGGCGGCGGCGTGGGGTCCTGGACCTATTTGGAAAAAATATTCAAGCAAAGATTCCATACGAAGGTTCAGGCTCGCCGAGACACAGCATACCTCCTATCGGTGAAGCAAAAGGACAAAGAATCTATAAGGGAGTACGCTTCCAGGTTCATGCAGGAAAGCTTGAAGGTCGATAAAATCGACGACGTCTTCCTCATCTCGGCCTTCCGAAATGGAGTGGCCCCCGGGTTCCTGAACCAAGAGCTCGCTAAGCAGAAGCCTGAGACAGCCCAGAAGATGTGGATGATTGTATACCAGTTCGCCGATGGCCAGGATGCGGACCGATTGAAGCGGGAGGAGACCGAGAAGAAGAAAACTGAAGGGGATCGAGGTCGGAGCGATCGTGATCGGAGAAGTGCCCACGAGCGCCTCCAAAGAGGACCTATCCAGTCCCGGCTCGGATCCGGACCAATCCAGTCCTGGCTTGGACCTCGGGTGGGACCAGAGCCGTCCCAACGACCTCCTTTTATGAAGACGAATGCCGAGATCTTCGCACTCCACGAGGACTGGTTCGCTAAACCACGTCCCATGTCAAAATCTAAACCTCGGGACCAAAACAAGCACTGCTCCTTCCATGATGACCATGGGCACCACACGGAGGATTGCCGCGACCTCGCGGAACAGATAGAGAGGTTAGCCCAAGAGGGAGCTCTGAAGAGATACGAAGCCAGGGGGAAGAAAAACACAAAAGGAAAACGGAAAGGAGGACAAGGTCGTTGTGCTCCCCACAATAAGCGAGCTAAGGTCGATCACGATGAGGAGGATGACGACCCTCCGTACGACGCACCACAGTACGGCGGAGTGGTCTCCACCATCACCGGGCTACCCCCAGGCAAAACAAAAACCAGGTTGAAGGCAGAAGCTCGCAGACCACCGGTCCCATCGGGTGAGGAGCAGACGAAAAAGAGATTCAAGAAGGGGGAAACCGTCACATTCTCCGAGGATGACCCTGTGCCTACCGCTACACCACACAACGACGCCCTGGTTATACAGGTCGGAGTGGCCAACAAGATGGTCCATCGCGTGTTCATCGATGGTGGGGCCAGCGTGAGCATCATCTTCCAACACTGCTTGGATAGGATGGGCCTCGACCCAGCTCGGGTGAATTCCACACCCCTGCCTCTCAAGAGCTTTACGCAGCAAGAGACGCGACCTGAAGGGACCATCGCGCTCGACGTTGCGATTGGCAGCCCGCCGACCAGCGTCAATAAGCTGGTTCAGTTCTATGTGGTTAAAGCAAACTCCCCCTACAACATCATACTAGGTCGGGATTGGCTGAATGCAGTCAGGGCCATCATTTCGCCCTACCACCTGCTGTTGAAGATCCCGACCTCGGCTGGAACCCTTACGGTCCGAGGTGACCAGATAAAGGCCAAGGAGTGCATGCAGGTTGCTCTACGAGGTCAACCCCAAGCATAGCAATCAAAGTATCCCAAGGAGCCGGATGAAATGACGTCAATCCCAGACACCCCGGCGGAACAGGTTACCCTGTCCGAAGCAGATCCATCGAAGGTTGTCAAGGTCGGCTTTGCCGGGGGACCTCAAACACGCATGCAAGTAATCCAGCTCCTAAGGGAATATCAAGACGTCTTCGCCTGGTCTCCAACGGACATAACGGGGGTGTCGTCGGAAATCATTACGCACAAGCTTAACATTAACCCGAACACGACCCCGGTCAAGCAGAAACGGCGATCATTTGCTGCCGAACGAAACCAAGTTATCTACAACGAGGTGCAGCAATGGTTGAAGGCAGGGCTTCTGTTTGAAGTCAGGTACCCGATTTGGCTATCTAATCCGGTAGTGGTAAAGAAAGAAGAAGGAGAGTGGAGGATGTGTGTAGATTACACCGACCTCAACAAAGCTTGCCCGAAGGACTGCTATCCTCTCCCCAACATCGATGAAAAGATCGAATCCTTGGTGGGACACGAAGTATTCGCTTTCTCGATCTCTACAAAGGATACTATCAGGTTCTAATGGATGAGGGGGATGCAATCATGACAGCTTTCGCAACAAGCTTCGGGATCTTTGCATTCAAGTATATGCCTTTCGGGTTAAAGAATGCCGGAGCGACCTACCAGCGAATGGTCGATTTCCTCTTCCGAGATCACATCGGCAAGATTGTCGAAGTATACGTAGACGACATTGTCGTCAAGAGTAAAGAAGAGGCCTCGGCGGTGAGCGACCTGCGAACCACGCTCCACATTCTAAGGCAGGCGAACCTCAAGCTGAACCCGAAAAAGTGCACCTTCAACGTGCGATCTGGAAAATTCTTAGGGTGCTGAATCTCGCCAGAAGGTCTCAAAGCCAATCCACTGAAGATTAGAGCCGTGCAGGAGATGAGGGTACCTCGGACTATCCGCGACGTGCATAGGTTGACAGGGTGCATAACCGCGCTAAGTCGTTTCCTCTCCAAGGCTGCCGAGAGGCAGCTCCCATTCTTCAAAATTCTCAAGAAGGCCCCGGAATTTGGATGGGGACGAGAGCACGAGCTAGCTTTTGAGGAGCTCAAGCGCCACCTCGAGGACTTACCAACCTTGTCAGTCCCCCAGAAAGAAGAACCTCTCTCTCTATACCTCGCAACATCTGAGGAGGCAATAAGTGCAGTGTTGGTCCGAGATGAAGGAGATCGGCAGCTACCGGTGTACTTTGTCAGCCGAGTTCTAAAAGACCCAGAGACGAGGTATCAGCCTCTCGAGAAGGTCGCTCTAGCCCTCATAAACGCAGCTCGGCGCCTAAAGCCCTACTTCCAAGCTCACCCGATACAAGTTCTGACCGATCTACCACTTCGACAAGTTCTCACTAAGCCAGAAGCTTCAGGGAGAATCGCGAAGTGGGCGATCGAGCTAGGAGAACATTCTATATCGTACGGTCCCCGTCGAGCTATAAAAGGACGAGCTGCGGACTTCCTTGTAGAAGGCTGTGTATAAGGACCTCGTGGAGCCAAAAGAAATCAAAGCCAAAACCGAGGCTCCAAGAAGTCCCGCAGAAGACACCCGGAGGAGATGTACGTGGATGGAGCTTCGGGAAAGAAAGGAAGTGGAGCCGGCATACTCCTCATCGGCCCGGAAAAGAAGGAACTAACATATTCGGCCGCGATTCGAGTTCTCCACTACGAATAACGAGGCGGAATATGAAGCTCTCATTGCTGGACTGCGTCTCGCCCAAACCCTCCAGGTACGAGCTGTCCAAGCCCATTGTGATTCCCAAGTCGTGGTCAACCATGTGTTAGGGAAATACGAAGTGAAAAGTGAGAAGCTGAAGAAGTACCTAGAGAAGGTCAAGCTCCTTGGACAGTCTTTCCAATTCTTCAAAATAGTCCGCATTCCCAGAAGCCAAAATACCCGAGCTGATGAGCTAAGTAAGCTGGCGACCTCCCCGTCCAGCTCGACGTTAGTGGAAGAAGTCCGCAACAGGAGTATAGAAGAGGCGGAAGTCAATGCAATCATAGAGGACGACCCAAATTGGATGACCCCCCTAATCAAATGTTTGGGAAACGGGGAAGTGCCCGAAGACAAGATGGAGGCTAGAAAAATTCTAGCTAGATCCACGCAGTATGCCCTCGAGGGAGGGGTCCTCTATCGAAAGTCTTACTTACAGCATCTGCTCAGATGTGTTGGACCAAAGGAAGCGGACTACATATTAAATGAAGTGCACACGGGATCGTGCGGAAGCCACATTGGAGCTCGGGTGCTAGCTCAGAAAATCATGCGGTGGGGGTACTATTGGCCAACAATGGCAAAAGATGCGGAAGACTTCGTGAAGAAGTGCCTAAAATGCCAGCTGCATGCCAGAGTGACGAGACTACCCCAAACCGACCTCTCTACTATTCAAAGTCCGTGGCCATTTATGGAGTGGGGCATTGACATCGTAGGGCCTTTCTACCCAGCACCTAAGCAAAAACGGTTTCTAATAGTCGCCGTCTACTACTTCACCAAGTGGGTAGAAGCTGAACCTTCCACAAAAGTCACGAGTGATAAAGCCGTTGACTTCGTCTGGAAAAACATCGTGTGCCGGTTCGGGGTACCAAGAGTCCTCATCTCGGATAATGGAACGCAATTCACGAGCAGGGAATTCAGAGAATTCTGTGAAGGACTCAATATCCAAAGAAAGTTCACCTCGGTCAACCGACCTCAAACTAATGGCCGACCGAAGTCACCAACAGGACGATAGTGAACGGACTCAAGACCCGCCTAGAGAAGGAGAAAACAGAGTGGATCCACAATCTCCAAAATGTCCTGTGGTCGTACCGGACTACGCCCCGAACTCCAACGGGAGAAACCCCGTACCGTTTAGTATACGGGTCTGAAGCAGTCATACCTGTCGAGATCGGAGCACCCAGTCCCCGAACTATCAATTTCTCCGCCGAAGCTAATGAAGAGCAGCGCCGAACCGACCTAGACTTATTGGAGGAAAAAAGGGAACTAGCCAAAGATAAAAGAAGCTCGGTACAAACAGCAGATGGCTCGGTATTACAACCAAAGGGTCAAACCCCAACAGTTCCAGGTCGGAGATCTTGTGCTTCGAAACAATGAGATCAGCCTCTCAGAGAAACTCGGCAAGCTCGAAGCTAAGTGGGAAGGGCCCTACAGAGTACACGAAGTCCTCGGCAAAGGAGCTTACAAAATCGCCTATCTTTCGGGCGAACTAATACCCAGAACATGGCACATCGCCCATCTAAAGAAATTCTTCGTATAAGCAACAAAGTCTTGCATATAGAGTCTTAGGTTTTCTTTTTTTGTCTTTTTTGTCCTTAATGTTTTGTTTTTAACGAGCTCGTCAAAACTCTTTTTACTTTGTTTTTGGTCATTTTTAATAAAATTTCCTTTTTGTCTTGCATCTCGTGTCTTCTGATTTGCTTATACGAAGTATCCCTAATATCAAATCCCCTCATAAGGTCGAACTACGGTTCCCTTGCGTGGTCAGTAATGACCCGACATGGGGTAACAAAATCCTATAATGCGCAATGGAAACCCTTTCCGAGGTCCGAGCTCGTCTCCCTCCAAAAAGGATGATCCCACGAGGTCCGAGTCAAACTCCCTCCTAAGGATAAGTAGTTCTCAACTGGGATCGGAACCAAGTTCCCCCGGGAGGATGAAATACAAGGTCCGAACCATGGTTCCCTTGTCAACACAAAAAGGTCTGAGTCCAACTCCCTCAAAAGATGCAACATGCAGAAAACCAAGGAAGCAATCTTCACGAAAAACAGAAAAGTTCAAAAACTCAATATATATATTTTTATTTCTAACTATTTGGAACAGTTGGGTGTACATAATTACAGGAAGAAGCAAGCTAATCTAGGGGGAAGGATGTTTCTTGCTGAAGCTAAGCCAATCTTCCTCAAAGGAGGAAGGCCCTAGGAGATCATCAATTGAGATTCGACCTCGTCCCCGACCTCGACTTCTTCCAGCAGGAAAACTTCGACCTCGCGGGGCGGCCCGAACCGCGACAAACAGCTCGTCTACGCCGGCTCGGACCGACCTGATGTCCCCGCGAAGTCGTTTTCACCTCGCGAGCGAGCATTGTCCGAACAGAAGAAGAAGGTCCGCCCGGACCACGTGCCAAAAGGGCCCGTAACTTAGGTCGGCGGTCCAAAATGCACTTATACCCGCCCGCACTCTCCTTCAGCATTTCAAAAGCACCCTGAAGCCCAAAAGACTCGGACCCGAGTGCTTCCTTTAACGCGATATACTGTTCCAGGTCCTCTTTCGCCTTTAATTCCGCCTCGGCGATGGTGATACCACCCCCGCGACGGATAATATCTTCATACTCGGTATGCTCCTCGACGATCATCTCGTAATCTTTGGGAACGCGGCCAGCTTGATCTCGGGCAACTTCCAACTCCTCCTCAGCCTGCAGAAGCTTGGCCTGAAGCAGGTCGGTACTCTCTTGAAAAGCGAGACGCTTAACTTCGACCTCCTCACAAAGTGCCTCGAACTTCATCTGCCATCTCGACAGCTCGGCTTCTTGAGATTTCAGCAGAGTACACTTATGGCTGAAAAGTTCCTCGGCTCGGCGGCATTTGTCCTTCCATTGCTCAACAACAGACCGTTGGTCAACCAGGTCTTGTGAAAGGAGAGCTATTTGTATGCGCAAAGTAGAAACACCGATAGAATCCAAGCTCTACACTCAAGAAAAAATCAAAATCAAATTCATTCATTTGAAGATATTCCGTACAGATATATAATGAAAAAAAAAAAACCAACTACACTAGAATATCGCCGACCTCCTTGTCCTGAGAAGGTGGCTGCTCGGAGGGGGAACCGTCCAAGTCCTTGTCAGCGGCCGGATCTTCACCAGCCCCAGCCTCCTGCTCCTCCTCCACTTCCTCTTCCGGGCCCTCGCCTTCTTCTTCCTCGTCGCGAAGGGAATTGAAAGCGAGATCCGTGTCGGGGTCCCGGTCTACCGAGCAGTCAGCAATCTGCTCGACAGATAGAAGTGTGGACGAGCCAGCAAGATTCTCCAGGAGGGGAAACTGGCCGAGGTGATCTCGGACCACCCTGGCATACCGAGAAGGTAGGGCTTCATCCCCTAGACGTTCGAAGCCGTACTTGGATACGTCCAGGCCGGGGAAGTCCTTGGCAGCCTGCTCCAAAGCAGCCACGGCGAAGTTTCCATTGATGAGCATGGCCAGGTCATTGGCAAGCTCGGAGAAACTCTCCGACAACAGAAACCTCTTCGTGAAGGCCCGGAAGAGCTCACCTTGGCTAGCCGCAAGGTTGACCTCCCGGTCCTTCGCCGCAATCAGCTCGGACTCAAGCCTCCGAGCTTTCTCGGCCTCCGCCTCGACCCTCGCGAGCTGAGCAACCAACTCGGACTTGGCAGCTTTTCTGCCCTCTTCAGCCTTCACCAGCTCGGCCTCTGCTCTCTTCGCCCGGGCAATAGCCGACATCAGCTTCTCGGAGTGTCGACTTTTCTCTTCCTCGTGTTTCGAGGACATCTCCTCGACGTTGTTCTTCAGCCAACTGACGAACATATCAAGGCCCTGCAAGAAGGAATACAGTTAGCTACACCGGCAACAATTACGAGAAACTGTGCAATGAAAAAAATAATTCTTCACCTCGGGAAAAGGCAGACCAGCCAGCTTGTTGGAGGGAGCTGCCGGGCTCGCGTCACTACCCGTGACATCAATGATGTCCACTTCGAGCGGGTCCCCGACCTTCAACCGCTTCTGAGGTGGTTTGGGGGAAGGAGAGCGAACAGTTGCCGCAGCAGCCCCAGCGAGCTGATCCTGATCGGAAGAGGTTAGCTCCGTCCAGATAGCTTCGCTCTCTTAGCCCCGCGAGCTGTAGCCTTGCCATCAGCCCCCTTGATCTTACCGAACTTCACTGCACATACAAATCATGAAAGGAGTCAGGACGATAAATAAACACAGCACAACTATCCTAATAGCACTAGCGGGGCCTCACCCGTCGCCGGATCCACCATATTTTGAGGCTCATACGGGCTCAATCCCGCTTCAGCTAGGGAGTCTTCATTGTAGCTCGCCTCAAAAGGACCGTGGTCCCTCATCGCTTTTACAGCGGACTCCAAATCCTTATCGACCTCTTCTATTACCCACTCGCAAGGCTTTTCTAGCCTCCAAATCAGGTCGATGAAACTACTGTGGCGGCAGAAGAAAAATTTCTGGTGCCACTTGTCCACCTTATTTTGAGTTCGCCCCTTGAACTCAGTCCGAGCTGCAGCGTAATACCAGCCCCCCACCTTTTTGAAGACAAAGAGCTCGTGAATGAGCTCGGCGGATAGTTGGTAACCCCTATCTACCGCTGCCACGCCCAAATCCGTAAACTGCCTAAACGAGTTCGGCATTATCTGCCCTAACGCTAAGCCCAACTTCTTCTGGAGCTCAGAATAGGGCTCAGGGAGGGGTAATCGAAGACCAGCGTGCAGGCTGTCCTCATAAATAGTAACAAACCCCATTGGGGGAGAGCATGCCCTATCCTCAAGGCGAGGTTCTATTAATTCCGCATCGATTGGAAAATTATACGTTTGGGCAAGAAACCTAATTCTAGCCTCAGTTAAGGTCGAGGGGTAATCAGCCACTTTCCCCTTCACACACGGGGGCACTATTAAAGATTCGACAGAAGGAATAGCAGATCCTAATGAAAAAATGCTAAAAGCAAAACTTCTACTCGAGTCGACTGACGGAGGCAATTCGATGTCACTACTACTGCACTGAGAAAGGGAGGCCATACTTACTTGTTCAAACAGAAGGTAAATGCTCCGGCGGGTGATTTGCAACTTTACGCGGAGGAACCAACGGAGTACGCCGGCAGTACCGGAACAGCAGATTAGGGATTTTGGGGAAGGAGGACACCTTTTTTGGAGCACGAGTTTCTTTTCTGCTAAGGGCGGCGGATGTGAAATAGTGTGATATGGGCAGAAACGTTTCAACTTCTGTGGATATACATTTGAATCCCACCGTTGCGTCTGACACACGTGTGACGGGGGCCCGCCTTTCTCGAAACATGAACCGTCCCTCCACAAAATTCAAACGGCCCATTGCTTTCCCCGCCCTTTAAAATTTATATGGGCCGCGCCTGTTGACCGACCTAGAAAGCACATAACAAGCCCCTGATACTCAGATCGCTCAAATAGTTATGCCTGCTGCTTCAGCTCGGATTATAAGTTCGATAATTCAGTTCGTTCAAGTGATTTGCGCGATCAATCACCTCGGCAATTAGACCTCGTAGTCTGCGTCTACATGTCTTCTTTCCTCTTTTTTGGGGGGGGGGATGTGATAGTACCGGCCTCATCTTGGGCCCGACCTAAGCTCGGCCCACAGAGTTCGGCCCAAACAAAGTCCACATCGGCCTTGAAGACCAAGTAACGAAACCCTACTTTGGAAGAAGATAGAATTCTACTACGAATGGGAATCGGATATACATGTATCAAGCAACCAGATATGTACAAGGAGTCCGATCTCTAGAAGGATTAGGGCTTAACCCAATGCTTATAAATAGATGCAAGATTAGAGGTGTAAGGGACATTCAATACTCATTGTACTCTCAAGTATAATAAAGGCTCTCTATATTCTCTCCCGTGGACGTAGATCACATCGATCGAACCACGTAAATTACTGTGTCATCGTGTTATTATCTCTTTTAGCTGCTTTCGTAAACCCTAGATCTATCAATAGGATAGATATATAAAAATAGTATATGTTAATTCACCGTTTACTTTGATGGATTGATTACTTTTGAACTTGTTTTATCATCTAATCTTTCATATAGTCAATCCTATATTTTATCAATTTATCCTATCACGCAAAGTAAACGTCCCCTTAAAGAATTAATGAATATATTTTCATTACTATACCAAAATAGATATTTATTAAATTTGTCTATATATATCATTTTACGTCCAACAAAATAAAGTCTTTTTGTTGACGAGAAAAATTTGTGGCCACAAAAATGAAATTATATATAATAAAATGTAGGAAGATTTAATTTGCAAAAAAAATCTCAGAAAAACTTGGTAGGATATAAATGTCGGCTAGCCATGCCCCAAAATGATAAATTCTCCTAAGTTAGCCCAAAGTGTTCCTCCTTTGGGTGTCACACCAAAATAATAGTAGTTGAAATAATCATATGTATCCATATCATGGACCAATACCACGCACCATTTTCTTTTTTTTTATAAAATTTTCCTGCACAACTTGCCCAATCATGCAAATAATTTCACAACAGACTTATCACTCAAGACTCTATGTTAACAACAACTTTTAATATGATATAAATATACTCTCTCCGTCCCACTCAAAATGGAGAAATGGGACTTAGGGAATATTATTTTTTTCTCTTATATTTTAAATTGTTTTATTCCGTTAACAAAATAATGACGTATACAAAAAGAACATTACCGTAGTTTGATTAAAAAGTGCTAATTGTCTGAAAAATTATCAACTTTGGTCAGTTTTGCAATAAATTATAATAAAATTATGTCACTAATTAAAACGTCCTAAATATACCAATTCTCGTACGAGTCTATTCTTTCAATTTAAATTGGGCTTTGAGCATTAGAAAGTTATTTGGGCTTAGTTAGCCCTAATACTCACCATCGGATCAACTCTCGAGCCCAATTAAAGCCCGCCTTTAACGGTTAATACATACAAAACGGTGCCGTTTATAATTTATATTCCCGCTAAGAAATTCTTCCTCCACCGAGCGTCGCCGGCGACGATGACGTCCTCGGCGGAGAAGCCATGGGCGGAGAAGGTTTCAGAAGCAGTGATATCTACGTACAATTCTCTCCCCAAGAAAGGTAAGCCTCAAGGCCGCGAAGTCACCGTTTTAGCCGCTTTTCTCCTCTCGAATCCTTCGCAAGGTTAGTGAATTCAGATTTACTCGCAGTACATTGATAATTGTCAAATTTAACTTGTTGATGATATCTCTGAAATTTTCCTGTTTATTATTGTTATTAATGGTTGGTGTTTCTCGTTTGTGTGTGTTTCTGTGTGAAGACTTACGAGTGGTGGCGTTGGGCACGGGGACGAAGTGTATAGGGAAATCGCGCCGGAGTTCGGGCGGTGATGTCGTGAACGATTCGCATGCTGAAGTAATTGCCAGACGTTCTCTTCTTAGGTTCGGTTTCCAGTTTTTAAAATAATTGTTCAGATGTTAATCCAAGGAGAATACCTTACAATTACATATTATGATTATTGGCACTACCTAGTAAATCTTCTTCTATTTTTCTAGATATTTCTTTACAGAGATTGATTGCATGGAAAAAAAGTATAGAAAGCTTAGCCATGAAAATGGGAGCGCGGTTTTGCCGAATGATGACATGATTAACGCAATTTTCGAGTTGAGGTCGGATAAACCTGATCCAGGAAAATTTGAATTGAGACCTGGATGGCAGTTGCATATGTATGTATCACAATTACCATGTAGGTATTTGGTGTTTCACATGATTTTTTTTTAATTTTTATTTTTTATTTTTTATTTTATGGTAGATGATTCTCGGACTTCATATACTAGGACTTGATATACGATCCATCTTTTGTAACAGGTGGCGACGCATCACTCAACTCTCAGATGTTCACTTCTCTAAGTAGTAGTTCTGTAGAGATGCCGAATGATGAATGTCCACCCTTGGAAGATTCTGCACTGCAGAATGGTGATTTTGTTTTTTTTTTTTTTTTTTGTGTGTGTGCTGGTGGTTGGGGTAGGCGCAGTGGTCGTGGCTGTTTTTTGACATGTTTCTGGAATGATTGGCCACACGCATTTACTTTCTGATCATTGTTTTCTTCTTTTGATTATGTAGGAGTGTAATCTCAAACATTTGCCTTCAGGTGCTTTTCTTCAAGTTGCCGGCACAGTTCACAGGAAGCCTGGTCGAGGAGATACGACTTTGTCTGTAAGCTGCTCTGACAAGATTGCTCGCTGGAATGTTGTGGGAATTCAAGGTTTGTGCTTGTTTTATGATGAATTTATTATGTTTGTACTGTTTTGTTTTGTTTTTGTTTTTGTTTTTTTTTACAAATTATGTTTTGTGCTGTTAAATAAGAGAATTATGTAGGTTTCAGTTTGATATATTTGCAGAGGCCACCTCTATGTTGTCTTGCTGTTACGATGCCTTATAAGTTCTTCCTGGCAACTAGCTGAACCTGTAAAAAGAATGAAGAATATTTGCTGTTGGTTTAACCGTTAACTAACTGCTTTTTAAGATCTAGAAATTAATTAGCAAAGCCCTATATGAGGTCTCCTCACAAAAGTGAAGCCTGAAATTTGACTAAAACAATATTAACAACTAGACAAATTGTCCATAGTTTAGTGCCTCTGTCCAGAATTGTATTTGTTTCTGCTAGTTTGGTCAGAAAATGGAGTTGTCAGTTGGTAGTTTTAGATGCCACATGCACTTGTGGAGATATTTTTCAACATTGGAAACTGCCTTGCTAATTGTATGAAAATAATTTATTGCGATTGTCTGGTTGAAATTTTTCAGGAGCTCTGCTTACCTGCTTCGTGAAACCAATTTATATTTCCTCTGTAACTGTGGGTCAATCGCAATTCGACTCTGCAATTGTTGCAGATCACCTAAGAAGATCTTTATATGAGAGGATAATTCCATTGTCAAACACACTGCCAGAACCTTATAAAGTGAATAAGGTCATAATACAGCACATTATTTCTCGTTTTGGCCATATGAGTGTTGGATACAACTTAAAAGTTTATTTTCTTTGTATCTTACAGCCACTCTTTCATGTAGCTCCGGTGCCACCTAAGGAATTTCAACATTGTGAGACTGCTCTTGAAACCTTAACTTGCGGGTGAGCTTTTTGAAAAATGAATCTGATATTGGAAACTATCTTTATTCTTCCTGTGTCTGATCTCTAAAGTCGTATTCTCCTTGATTTGAAGGTATTCAATATGCTGGAATAGATCTGGCTTGCATGAAGTCATTCTTGGAACAACTGGTAGAAAGCAGGGAACCTCTGCGAAAGGTGCAATGTTTCCATCTACACAGGCATCTTTATGCAAGTAAGTATCGTTAAACTAGAGGTTACATACAAAACGTTAGCACACTTGACTCCTAGTATTGAAAATAAGGATGAGTCCTTCACTAGTGCGTGTAAGAAATGATTGGTTTGGTTCCTTTATCATTTGCAAGTATTGAAACTGTTCTCATTTGTTTTGCTACTTCCTCTGCAATTCTTGTTTTCTGGACTAAATAGGACAACAAACCCCATTGTCAATATCCTTAATGAACTTGGGGCATTATGAATCTCATATATGGGCAGGTTATTGCAACTCCTTCCACCAAGTTTACCTGTATATTGCATTGCATGAACTTTGAATCCACCAACCACCTTACTTAAACGCTATTAGATATTCCAAATTCCAAGTGAATTGTGTGAACAGGGGCTTGCTCGGCCATACTTATTCGCTGTTAGAACTGCAGGATTATTGTTTCTTCTAAAACAGCAAATTCATCCAAGAAGAACTTCTAAGTGTGACCTTATTGATTAAGCTTAACTAATCGAATATAGCTATTATAACTCCACTTAATCCTTTGTCTTAGAAAGCGATTCTTGGAGCTCTTTGTATCACTCAAGCAAGATTGCCCATCACAGTGCTGCACCAGGGAACTCACTTATCAAGAACTCAAGGTACGTTAATGTACATGATGTCAGTTCTCAGCATATCTTTGTAAAGTTCCCTACACCAGGCAACTCAAGGTAAGAGAATCTGATGAATTATGAAGCCTTTTCTAGCAATTGAGTCCTATAATATATTCAATACAAAATGTATATCTTCTTGAATCTAAAGAGATTGAGCATATGACTGAAGTACATGGTTTCTCTATTGCAGGAATGTGCTGAAGAATATAGTGCAGCTTCAAAGGCCTTAAAAGCTAGCCCTCATTTTAGAAACTGGCCTGTGAAACCCCAAAATTTTGAGTCATTTTCTTGCGAGGGGCATTAGAACAAGGGGCAGGGCGTCGCAACTGATTCATGATCATTGCTTACTGTTAGTGACAATGACAATATTGTTCTTATTATATTAATGTTCGCTTGACACATTTTGCATTTGCAACTTATTTTCCCTCCTCCGTGTAATTTTTATGTGATAAACTGATAATACATGTTTTATTAAAACTTATTGCGAAACTAAAGTGGCTATGCAGTATGTTATGGTGAAGGAAAATAATTTCTTTACTTAGTTGAAGTTGTATGCTGATCAAAGAAATTATTACTCTCACAGCTTTTACTCATGCTCCATATTCCTACTATTGTGTATTTGACCCTTACCTTACTCTAGTTGTTTAATTATACATTACAAGATTGTTTTAACTCAACTTCCCTTTCTCTGATAATTTACATGCATGCATCTATATTTATGTATTTTCAACGTTATGTCATTCTGCTCATCTTTCTTATAATTTCTCTCTCGTCCAGTAGTTTGTTGATGGAAAGACTGGTGAAATGGCCTTCATGTGTTGTTGTCACGTTTCCAGGTAATCGATTCTCCTTTTTTGTGTTCTACAGCATGACTTAGCATTTGTTTTGTGATGAAGCAATTGTAGTCAACCCCAGTAATTAAGGGCTTAGTCACATGTTTAATTCTCAGTATCACACTTTTCACTTGCTTCACTCTCACTTGATTGCATTTTCATGCTGCCCATATTGTTAAGAAAATTATAATCCTTCACGAGAAACTCCCTAGTTCTAAATTTTACTTCGCTCAATTTTGTGGTGCTGTAAAATTTTCTGATTCACAGAGTGCATGTTGTGTTACTTCAATCGAGTATATATTAAGTAAATGGATTTTAGATCTTGGGAAGTTTGCTTGTCATATAAACTAGAGTTTGACTGTTGAGATAATTTTTGAGTTTGACTTAATTATAAATAGTGTTTCTTGATATTTATTTATTTTATTATGAATTATGTGTAATTATTAAAAGAAGCTATAGACTACAATCTGAAAATAGGGAAAGTGAGTATCTAGTAATTATAATACCTTGAAAGGTCATTTACAATTTATTATTTTCTGAAGCTTGTGCCGTAGATTAATTATTATTATTATTATTAATCAACCCTCTTAACAAATAACCATTTTTTCTTTCCTCTGCCTATATACAAGGCATGATATAAGGAGAGTCAGTCGACGTCCACCATCAACCAATGGGAGATCAACGTGAATAACCCTCTAGAGAGAAGAAAATATTTATTTTGTCATTACTCTTATATTTTTCAATTTTCAACCCATATATAAATTCTAGAAATCAGTCTTCTTCTGTAAACTGACCGCAAAGAATTATTCATATTCCTACCTCTGTTTTAGAAGATAAGAAACCTTTTTCTCTACCGACATCTCTATACACAATCAACTCTCCTCTCTCTCTCTCTCCCCTACACAAACACACACTATTCAAGAATCTTGAGTGAAGAGGTATACCGGCTTTTGTTTACATGTATAAGCACTAATCACAAAGGTGTGTGGCAGAAGTGAGGGAAAAAATGAAAGGGCATGATGAGGAGAAGTTGCTGAAAATATTTTGGCTGAGGCCTGCTTTCCATAGACATTCTCCAAGATCACCCTCGTGGAGATCATTTAAGAAGGGAGTTTTTTCAGCATCTGCACTTGTTCTGTTGTTCTTCTTCGTTCTCGCCGTGTCGGTACTCGTTTTCGCCGGCCGGGTTGACCTCGTAAGTGTTCTAGCTAGAAACTTCTCATGAATGCATGAATGTATAGTCCCATTTTGTGCATGAAACAATGATTTTGAAAATTGAAAGTATATGTTGTTTTAGGATTCATTTTTCGGTTTTCTGGGGTAGATTTTTATGTTGGGAAATTAGACTTATTGTTATTTTCAACCTAAATAGGGTGGATTTAATTTTTGTTTCCTCTTTCTGAGGTTCATAATGTTCATATAAAGATTGGAAAAAGAATTATCTTAATGGAATTAATTCGTTTTGTATGAGCAATCCGTTCTTCTTCTGCATATTTTCTTCGTATACTAAATTTTATCTAACTAATTTTTCATTAGTCATAGATAATTAGTGGACTTAAATTCAGTGAACAATTTCGATGTTAAATAAGCATTTGCTATTTTAAATGTTTACTATAAAAAGGTTCGTGGGATTGATTATATTGCTCACTCCCATATTGAAATATCTAAATAATTAATTCTGAGATCAAGATTTCGAAAAGTATTTCCGAGTATTAATTCTAGAATCTTGTGCGGGCACCGAGAATAAGAAATTAAGTCAACATTAATTAATAGTTTCTACCTAACTAATAACTAGCCTCATAATCTGGCAGCCTCTACAAGAACCAGTCTACTGTTTACTGATTACAAGTGATTTATAACTAATTACGGTTACGTGGATTTCCTAAATAATGTGTACTAGAGATTTTCTATGCCATGGACTGTGCCGTATGGTTGGTACAGTCCACCATATTTTTATAATTTTTATAATTTTATTTTTAATTTTATAATTTAGAATTAATATACTTTTTAACTTTAATTATGAATTCATTAACCCTTAATTAAGTATTAATTAGTTAAAAATTTTATACAATAAAAAAAAATAAACTGGATTGCACCGTACGATTCGATCCAATGCACTTTTAGTTTTTGCCCAATCTATTTTGCGTATATAATGGTAAGTTGGTGCAACCAACTTGTATTGGTAAAACAATACTAGGAAACACAAAATAAGAGCATAATGGCACTTCTTTTTTATTTAAGTACTATATTATTGACGAAGAAATTATAATTTTTTTTATTAAGAAATGATGTTATTGATTTCCCTAATCAATTTTAATTTAATTTATCTGGAAGGCAAAATATGCGAGATATGACTTCCTGAAGGCGCCCTTTTTAACCCCTCAAAAATACATAAATGCCATCGACGGACTGGACTGCGCCACGTGGAATTACACCAACGCCTGCCCGAAAAACTACCCGACCTCACGCAAACTTTCTGCAAATCCGTCGCCAGAATCGCCGACCTGCCCGGAATTTTTCCGATGGATTCACGAGGACCTCCGCCATTGGACACGGACCGGAATAACGAAGGGGATGGTGGAGAAAGCGCGGGCGACGGCGCATTTCCGCCTCATTATCCTGGACGGGAAGGTCTACGTGGAGAAGTTCCGGCCGTCGATTCAGACGCGGGCTCTGTTCACGATGTGGGGGATCGCGCAGATGATCCGGTCGTACCCGGGGAAACTGCCGGATTTGGAGCTGATGTTCGACTGCGATGACCGGCCCGTCGTAGAAGCGGCGCAATTCCGCCTGCCGGACTCCGCCCCGCCGCCGCTGTTCCGGTACTGTTCGGATTGGCGCAGCTTGGATATCGTCTTCCCCGATTGGTCGTTTTGGGGGTGGTAATGCTTTTTTATTTTTATTTAATTGAAAAGTTTATTTATTTTGAAAGGAAAAAAGAAAAGGCGCGAAATGCAAATAGAGCAAATATTTTATGCTATTTTATGGATGGGATAGTAGATAAAAGCGCAATTTTTGTAAATGGTGACATGTAAAATATCCATGGTGCGTTTCTCAACATGAATTATTATGAAATTTGTGTAGGGCGGAGACAAATATAAAGCCATGGAGAAGTGTGTTGAAAGACATAAAAGAAGGAAACAAGAAGATAAAATGGGAGGAGAGAGAGCCGTATGCTTATTGGAAGGGAAACCCCAGTGTTTGCCCATGGAGGGGTGACCTCATGAAGTGCAATGCTACTCCTCAAGCTGACTGGAACACTCGCCTTTATGTTCAGGCAATTCTCATTCACATTTATTATATTTTTTGTTACAAGTCTCTCACAATCTTGTGTACACTAAATGATGCCTCAAGTACTATTCTTATTCTTGTTTTGTGATCTTCGTCTTTCAGAATTGGATTGCAGAATCCCAACAAGGATACAAGCAATCAAATCTTGGAAACCAGTGCACCCACAGGTTAGAAATTAGCCATATATTTTACGTTGTACGAGTATGAATAGCAATCGCAGGTAGCTTTAGACAAGTTTCTAAATTTATTGTACTAGCATGCCTGCTTAAATTGGTGCATTTTTACATAATCTTGTTTTTCTTGCTGCAATGACCTTATTCAAGAACGAATCATATATAGCTACTAATATGCAAAATCCTAACAAAAAAAGAAAAAGTTGTTCATGCATTTGAAAATTATGCACCTCAGATACAAAATTTACATAGAAGGATGGGCGTGGTCAGTGAGCGAGAAGTATATTTTTGCCTGCGATTCCCCAGTCTTGCTGATGACTCCTCGTTGGTATGATTTCTTCATAAGAGGCATGGTTCCTCAGCACCATTATTGGCCAGTGAGGGATGATGACAAATGCAGGTCTCTCAAATTTGCAGTCGAATGGGGAAACAATCACACAGAAAAGGTATATATACCGTTTCTTGATACCCTTCTTACAGATACCTCATTCTGCACATTTCAACAGCTGCACGAAATTGTGTCCTAAACGAGGAAGCAATAAAAGGTTGTCCAAATTTATGAATGTTAGGCAAAGTCCATTGGTGAAGCTGGGAGTCGCTTCATCCATGAGGATCTGAAGATGGAGTACGTCTACGACTACATGTTTCATCTTCTGAACGAATACGGGAAACTGATGATGTACAAGCCCACGGTTCCTCATGATGCGGTGGAGCTTTGCCCTGAATCACTGGTATGCTCTGCTCAAGGCATTTGGAGAGAGTTCATGGCGGAGTCGTTGGAGATGGAGCCTCGTGAGTCGGATCCGTGCACATTGCCACCGCCGTACGAGCCTCAAGCAATCCAAACTTTCAAAGATGTGAAGGTGAGGAGGACGAAGCAAGTGGAGGCGTGGGAGCGTGAGTATTGGGGTAAACAGAACAAGAAACAACGATGAACAACTCTTCATGCACACCTTATGCTTTTTATTACATATTGATTTAATTTAGCGGCTGTTTTTTTTTTTTTTCAGTTGTTGAATAAGAGTATAGTTTTGAGGGTTTTGTAAATGAAGAGTTGACATGATGTTGCTGCAACTGTGTCATCAATTTCAGTTGATATTAAATTTTTGTCTAGAAGATCACGAGTTTGAATCCTGCTAATATTATTTAGGTATAGATGATACCTGCGCACTCTCGCAGATGACAACCACGAGTATTTTCAAGAACATATATGTGTGCCTTTGCGCCCGAACTGCCCGCCTCCCCACTCTGTTATGCTCGGTGTAGTTTGTACCGATGTTTTAAAAATCGGACTGAACTGAGAACTGGTGCTTGGTCCGGTTGGTGCGAATCGGCTGTTTCCGAACGATTTAAGTGTGGTTGTACCTGGAAAATGGGAATTGGAGGTCATGCCGGTTCGACCTTCTGTTCGATTTTTAAAACATTGGTTTGTTAATACATCACTCTCAGAGAAATGATATATTTATTTATCGAGAAAAGGAATATATATCAGGTGAACCAAGTGGCAACTGGCAAGTGGTGTATTTGAACCATTGCAAAATATTCATCAAATAAATATGCAATTGATATCATTATTTTTCCCATAAAAAAAACAAAACTATTTTTCTGATTAAAAGAATAAAAACACTCGACCACAGCCACTAATTGAATCAGAACCGGTAAAACACTAAACGATAGCCACTTGTTAGGCAATGATTTCGCAATCATTTCATCATCATCACTTAAACTATACAAAATCACACACTAAGTGTGTGTTTTAGTTAGGAACAAGTCAAAAAGACTACAAAACACTCAACAATTATTGCATACAACACATCAAAACAAACAATTTTGTCTGATGTCAAAAATCAAACATTAATCAAAAGATTCAAAACAAACAAATTAAAATTATCTGGATCATCAAGAATGATCATAGAAAGGCATCAACCTAGGAGGGCTCAATCCACTGCTGTATTCTTCCTTGCAATCCTCATCATCATTGCCTTGATCACTCAATGGCTTGACATTGTATGTTTCTCTCTCCATTGTTTCATGCGCAGTATGTAATAATATAATTTATGATCATCCTCAATTCTTACACTTTGGTTTTTGGCCTTTTTCCCAGTCAATAATCAGAGGATCATTGCAGAAGAAATTTCATGTCCAAGATTCATCCTATATATATTCAGAGGAATTTGATTGTTCTCTCAACTGTTCAGGCATTTCACCATTTGTAACAACAGATACAAAGAGTTCATCAACTGAGGCATGTCCGGATTACTTCAAATGGATCCATGAAGATCTAAGGCCGTGGAAAGAAGCCGGGATCTCATTACAGATGGTCGAAGAGGCTAAAAAAGTCGCGCATATTAGGATCATTGTAGTGAAAGGGAGACTGTACACATTGAGGTACAAGAAAGTTTTTCAGACCAGAGATATTGTGACTGTATGGGGGATTTTGCAGCTTCTTAGGCTGTATCCTGGCCGGCTACCGGACTTGGACATAATGCTCGAGTGTGGGGACAGACCCGTGATCAAGAAACGCGACTATGGAATTCAGGAAGCTTCCATCCCTCCACCAGTGTTTCACTACAGTGGAGATGAATCAAGTTATGACATTGTCTTTCCTGATTGGTCCTTCTGGGGTTGGTAAAATTTTCTTTTTCTTTTCCTTTTTTTGTTTTTTCGTATTTGCTGATTTATTTTGAGATGATTAATTTGTGTCGTTTTTGAACTTTATTTTTAGGCCGGAGCTGAATATCAAGCCGTGGGAAGAACTGAAGCAAGATATTCAAGAAGGTAACAAAAGAATCAAGTGGGAGGAAAGAGAGCCTTACGCTTATTGGAGAGGGAACACTAGGGTGGAAGCTGCACGTCGCGACTTGGCAAAATGCAATGCCTCTGATCAAAAAGATTGGAAAGCTAAGATCTTTGATGTGGTATGAGAAAAATGAGCCCTTTAAGGCGAAGATTATGAGGGCCGTTGCAGATAGATTTTGCAGCATTGTAGCTTATAACTTATGCTTTTGAATTGTAGGATTGGAATGAAGAGAAGAAGCAAGGCTTCAAGAGTTCTGATATAGCAAATCAGTGTACTTACAGGTATGATGTTTTGCAATTTTTAGCTTACATTTTCCCTTTTTGGCTCCTTTTCTGATGTGTATTTGGATTAATGTAAGGCAGATACAAGATCTACGTCGAAGGAGTTTCTTGGTCAGTTAGCCAGAAGTATATCTTAGCTTGTGATTCTATGGTTCTGATCATAAAACCACGTTTCTACGATTTCTTCACAAGAAGTTTGCTGCCCTCAGTTCATTACTGGCCTATTAACACCAACAACAAGTGTGAGTCAATCAAATTTGCAGTTGAATGGGGCAATAAGTACACAGACAAGGTGATAAAAACATGTTAAAAGTGTTTTGAGTTAGAGTGAATTAAGACACAAAAGATCGATGTTTTTTGTTAATTTGATGTTTGCTGATGTAGCAGGCTCAGGAGATTGGAAAAGGTGGAAGCAATTTTGTTCAAGAAAATCTTGTGATGGATTATGTTTATGACTATTCTTTCCACCTCTTGAATGAGTATGCAAAGCTTTTGAAGTACAAGCCTACTGTCCCCGAAGGGGCTGTCGAGACGTGCTCAGAGGCGCTGGTATGCTCAGTCAGAGGACAGAAGAAGAGATACAGAATACATTCTATGGTGAAAACCTCATCAGCTTCGCCTCCGTGCAATTTGCCTCCTTCGTTTGAACCAGAAGATGTTCACATTTTCCTTGAGAGAAAAGAAAATCTAACAAAGCAGGTTGTTTTGTTGGAAAGAAGTGAAAATTGACAGCAGAAGGAGAAATTTTTGAGATGGGACTAGAAAAAAATTCAGACTTCTTTTCTTTGTAAAATGCAGCAAGAAAAATATTATCAAGTTTTAATATAATAGAATGTTATATTATGTTTAAATGTCACTTATGGCTCAAAATCTTGTGTGTTTTATTTCCAAACTTTTATGTGACAGATGTTTTAAGGTTTTCAAATGCATATGTTTTTGAAACTAAAAATAAAAAAACACATAAAATCGTAACTTCTCAGAATATCAAACTTAAAATACTTGGAATAAATCCTTTTGATGTGCATAGAAATTTTGAAACTGGTTTTTGCTTAAGATCCTCTTTTAAGACTTATTTCTTTTTTCTTTGTTTTTTGAAATTTTAATAATTCAATATTGAATCTCTTAAGACAAAATTTCATCTTTGTTTTTTGTTTCTGAATTTGGCTAATAAAAAATAAATTCCAGTGTAAAAGCATAAGTACTATCAGATCAAAAGAGGGTAACCACAAAAAAGATGCAGCTAATACATTAATACTCTTGTAAGAAACACAACAAACATCACACAAAAAAAGAAAAAAACAGATGAATAATGTTTTATCCCTCTAGTACTTACTACTGGTTCCAAATACTAAATAAGCCCTGTTCACATATAGTCGAAACAGCCGCCTCAAAAACTATAAATCGACACACATAATAATAAACTCATAATAGACGCGAACACTAGCTGCTGATGATGCTGTAACGCGTATGGAACTTTCAATAAGCTCGTGCCTTGAGGATATCCCAGCTCATCTCACTAGGATCAGTTGCTTGTAATTCCACCTGAATTCCATCCAACTCTCTCTTGAACCTGTCTTTCGAGCTTGCATACAACATCTTAGTCCTCACCTTCGCAATGTCTGGTGACCTACAAAAACACACACACATACACACACAAAAACTTGTCTGTTATAGACAGAGTTGAGAAAAAATTACAAAAGTCATTAGTTTTACCATGCAATGAAGAATATCTTGCTCTTGTGGCAGTTTTCATCTGTTGTGAAGTCGTAGTCAAAGACAGCATAGCGACAGTCGTTGTCAGGCAAGCTTTTGCAGAAGTCCTCGTAGGTTTCGCCTTGGGTTCCAATCTTGTCTACCACCACTTGTTGGAGGCCATCATCAATCTTGAAGGTCAGATATCTGTGGTTTCTTTTGGCTTTTAGCTCCAAGAATGTCAGTTTGCATTCATCGTTCACAGCAATTCCGGAGGCTGAGTTCGACTGCAATCAAATTGAGCAACCAAAGGTGTAATAGTTTCATCCTACTTACAATGCAAGTATAGACAATGAAATGGCAGATCAGACCTATTTGTTGCAAGATTTCATGCATATGGATTCACATGTCTGAATTTTCAAATTTTGATTAAAAACATATGATCAATCCAATGATGATGTTTATGTTTGGAACATATCACTAAAGGAAAAAAACACACAACACTAACAAGAAACATAGCCTCACAGCTACCGAATGTGATACAAAAACATAATTTTCTGCTAAAAACTCATTGCATTTGAATCCAATGATCATGTTTATGGCATGTCTGAATTTTCAAGTTCTGATAAAATTTTGATCAATCCTATGATCATTTTCTATCTGATTTACAATGTAAATCCAGGCCACAAAATGGCAGATTGTAATTAATTCATAGAATATGATGCCGGATTTCACGGTTAATTTCTTTCATGCATATGGATTGCATGTCTGAATTTTAAAATTTTGATTAACTTTTTTAAGATCAATCCAATATTCATGTTCATGTATAAAATATATATATGACTAAATGTAAACACACACAAACACACATCACCAACGAGAAACACAGCCACACAACTATAAGATGTGATCAAAATCTATTAGACAGTTGCATGATATTTCATTTCAAGAATCAAGATCTATTTCATCGGATCACTCATCAAAAACGTCGACACGAATACGAATAAAAAGTGAACATGAACATAACATGAAGGAAAAACAATTAAACTCAAGAATACATATAAACATACCATGTTGTTGTCTCTGTGTACGTAATGAGGAAGAGTGGGACTCCAAAATATGAAAAATGGAGATGAAGTGATGAGAGGGAAAGAGAAAGATGAATAGATAATGCAGAATGATCCTTGTTTTTTGGTTAGAGAAGTTGACGAAATATTCAAAAGATGGGGAGATATTTGAGGTGTGTTTATAGGAAAACTAAAGGCACGTATCATTTTGCCTTTTTTAGGCTCATCATTAATCACACCCAACAATTTTTTTTATTTTTTTTATTTGTCAACAGCCTCAAGAATGCTTATTTATGAATGCCAATGGGTGGGAATGGGATTTATCAAATACTATAGTTATTGTTTTATTTCTTTAATAAATTCATGACATAATTTTGTGAGCAAAACAATCTAGAAATCGCACAAGGTGGGTTTTATTTGTAATTAAGGACGAAATTAATATTAGTTGATTTTGTGAAATTTTTCAATTGTGAATTGTGGCATGTTTTTATAGAGGGGCTAAAAATTATTATAAATTTCTCTTGAATGCATTCTTATTCAAGAATTTTTCTAAATGTTGAAGTGAAATATCTTCTATGCTTTTCCAAGTAAGAGATAAATTGTGATTTTATTTCTCATAACGCTCGAACAAAATCTTTATTAATCACACATACCTAAAGAAAGTAATTTCATCACCTTCACCTGCGTATCTCTTATTTTAATTATACCCAAAAAAAAAAGTATATCATAATCGTTTCCTTTATTTATTTTTAAGTAATTCGCCTGCCTGTTTTCAAATTCAATAAGTCAAGGTCAATACCAGTAATAATGATAATATAAATTTGGAAAAATGAGAGGAAGAGCCGGTCTTTACGGCCCTTAGGTATGGAAATTTGGAAAATCCCACCTTGAGGTTATTGGAAGATTAATGTGGATGCTGCTATTTTACATAACTAGCAGAGAGATTACGTGCGTTGCACGTATAAACTATTGTTTAAGATAATTAATTTATTATAAATAATAGTAATATATTTGAAAAAAAATTAAGTTGTAATATTATTATTTTTGACTATGAACTTCAACAAGTTATTAGCAAGTATTAGATGAAAAATATATGTTAATAAATCAATTGTCGTGCATTATTTCAACTTTAATTCAGTTGAGGTTGTAATTATCGATAATAAATTTAATTACACCAAAAATCACATCTTTTACACAAGATTGTAAATTCAATTTTATCGTCGTTTATGAGTAGCAATAAAAGATATGGAATTAATTTATCAATCACTAATTTTTATACTCCCTTCATAAACTATGGCTACACACCTAAAAATAATTCATAATCAATTTCAGTAAGGAAAAAGTCTAATCAATGTTTTTCTTTTTAATTTTTAATATTATTTTTATTTTAATACTTGAGAAATTATAATGCGGATTGTCAATTTTACAAATTATGCAAAATTCAAGCCCATTTTTAAAAGCATAATGATGCCAATTATGCTCGATTCCATTCAATTTATCGTCTAATGTGATATTGTGCTTTAAAGCTAATAAATTAATTTATCAACCACTAATTTTCGACTCTCTTCACAATAATCATGACAGACCTAAAAATACTTAATAATCGAATCAAATAATAATTCTAAATTAAAAAATAAATTACACAATAAATTTCTGACATAATAAAGTAATCTAGAACTATTCAAATTTATGTTATCATTTCTATTTCACCTTTGAGTAATAGAATATGTAGGACTATAATATTAATTAATTTATTAAGTTGTTATAGTAGTAGTAGAAGGATTATATTATTAATTTATTATCATAATAAATTAAATATAGATTTACAATATTGCTCTTAAGATAAATATAATGATAGGGATATATTAGACAAACTCAAATTTGTAAGAATCCGCTCTTTTATAATAGGTATAGATTGGGGGTTGGATTAGGAATTGTGATAAGGAATGATAGGGGTGAGATGCTTACTGCTCCAATTCAAGTGGCAGAAGGTTATGCATAATGCATGTCATGAAGGTCTTGTCTTGGCACGTGAGTTTGGTGGACGGAAGATAGTTCTTATCAACTTCTCTATCCTACAAGGGTGAAGTTTATCGAACGATCGAAACAGAGGCTGCCCATTTTGAACAAGTCATTTATAGCTGGCCTCGTCCAACGCCAAATACAGTGGCACATTCTCTACCCCAATTAGCTATTAGTAGTTCGCTCTTATACCAGAGTATTTTGTTAGGCATTTCGTTGCCTAAACGTTCTATTATGCATTAATATGACTTTGCTTTTCCTTAAAAAAAATGATAATATAAATTTATCTGGATAACTTCAAAGGATCATAGTCCGATACTCTGATTAATGTAAAAATTCTTAAAATGGGGCCTACAATGTTATGAGTTGTTTGAGATAACCCAATAAATGAAGCCCAGCCCGGTTAATTTAATGAATTATTTTTCTATGATGTTTTTGAAATAAATTATTTCTCTATGTTGAGACTCAATCATTGGGAATTTAATTTACATATTACTTATGGGATTTATAAGTTAAAGAAATTCTTAAAAAAAATTAAAGAAAAAAAAACTGAAACGAATCTTGAATTTATATGATACTAATAAGTCTTTCTGCATTTTGTTCTAGTAGGTAGTTTTGACTTGCTTTGCTAATAATTAGAGGTGACAAAATGAGCCCGACTCGATCCTATAATTTTGCAGTATAAATGTTCTTACAAGTTTGGCTAGATCTTATTTTTTACATCCCGATGGAGTTTTAGCCTTATAAAATTTCCTAAAAAAGATTTATTGTTTAAAATACAAAATAAAATGTATTAAATAATCTTGATTTTTTAGAACATGTATTAAATAATCTTATTTCCTAAAAAAACTTATTTTAATTTTTTTAATTTTTTAAGGTGGGGGAAGGAGAAGTGGTGGAAATCGGTCTAAATACATTAGATTTTCAACGCTTAGATGTTCTATCACAATTTTCACCAAATTGAATATAAAAAGTCTAAAAAATGAGTCCTTCAAATTGCATATAAAAGGTGAAAAAAGTAAATAAATGACTCCTTGATCATCGAAAGCTCTAAGCCGCGGCAATGTCGAAGAGAAAGCGGCCTGAACGCGCCACAGATATTCCTGACGACGTCGTTTCTGGTACTTCAGGCTAGCATGAAATTTATCCACTGATTTTTTTTTGAAACAGCATGCAAAAAATTGATTCCCGAGCTTAGTTTTGAAATGCAAGTTTTATGAGGGTTTTTGTTGATGAATTTCTCGTATTTTACTGTTGTGAATATTTCGTTACTGCAGATATGTTTATGTAAATTCTTGCTTGTCTTCGTTTCAACGACGATTAGCAACTGGTTTTGTTGTTGAACTATGCTTGATTTTGTATTTATGCTCAATGTAATGTACATTATTCATTTTGTAGACAATTGAACACATTATATGTGCAAATGTATTGGTAGATGTGATTATGTAGTTCATCAAGTGTAGCATCTAATGTACGAGATCCTAGTGTATTGTATTTGGAATTGTTTTGTATGTAACGATTATTGAATTTGATTTTGCAGCAGATTTTGGAAGTTTCGAAATATTTAAGGATTATTATCATGTACACCCAATTTATAAGTCCATCCCGGTAGCTAATGGGAAGAAATTCTTTGACCTATCTGCTTCGGCCGTTCCTCGTCGCTCGAGGTCAATGAGGGGAGTTAGGAGCGAGAAGAAAACAGCTCTGCTAGATGCTGGTATGTTGCATAGTTTGGTTGTTTATATGCTGATTTCTTTGGATAATTGAAAGATATTATAGGTTGTAACATGTTTGCTCTCTTAATGTTTAATTAGGAAAATGTGTAGGAAATGTTACGAAGGCAAGCAGCAGCTCTCGGAGTGTTAAAAACAAACCGAAAGCAGAGACTGAGACTGAGACCAGTGATTGTGAAGTTATATGCACGCGCTCTGTCGGTAATGGCAGAGTATCGAGGAGGCCGCGTGGTAGCACCACTGAGGGTCAGGAGACGGGGAAGTTAGGCTCTGGAAAGTTTGAAATCTACATAGAGTATGATTCCTCATATTTCTGTATGGTGCTAATTTAATCTTCTTATATTTTAATTATCTTGACCTGTTGCTTTGGATGATGTAGGAGTATATGGAGAGAACTTTCAGAAGAGAAAACGAGCGAGTTTGCTTATCTTAACGCCTTGTGGTTTTCCTTGCATTCAAAAGGATGTTACAAAGCGAAAGTGTTGAGTTGGATCAAGAAAAAGGACATATTCTCGAAGAAATATGTTTTTGTTCCAATTGTTCAGTGGTATGTTGTTGCATGTTGTGAAAAAGTCACTATCATTATGTGTTTATGATCGTTCGTTAAAAGGTGATTCTGTTGCATATATTCATTTCTGTGAGGTTCACTGATTGAGGTTGCATTTTGCTAGGGGTCATTGGTCTCTTTTGATCTTCTGCCACTTTGGTGAAAATTCAGAGGCAAAATCTGAACGTCGCTGCATGTTGTTGCTAGATTCACTGCAAAAGGCCCACTCTAAGCAGCTAGAACCTGGAATTAGAAGGTATTTTCTGAGATAAAGGACAAAACTTTCTTTTGTTCAAAGTGAAGTGCTTTTCTAGGATATGTACTTATACTTTTATCTACAATTTCATTACAGATTTGTCTCTGACATATTTAAAACAGAAGAACGGCCAGAGAATAAAGAACAAATCAAGAAACTCCCTCTTTTAATTCCTAAGGTCACATTACTTATTTACCAAGAACCTAATTTTCACTAATCAGTATATAGACTCACTTAAGTTAGGTGCATGATTCCAGGTACCACAACAGAAAAAAGGCGAGGAATGTGGATATTTTGTTCTCTACTACATGCATCAATTCCTAAAGAGTGACCCTGATAATTTTATCTTCCCGACAGGCTGCACACACTTTGTAAGTCTTCCTATTACTTCATGTTATTGTCTCTTAGAAACTCTTTGGTTCAAGGTCTCATGCAGGGTCACTTTCTGCTGTACAGATGAAAGAGGACTGGTTTACTCCTGAAGATGTGGAATGCTTTGTCAAAACACTGGACTCAACGACTGAATGTTCTGATTAGTTATATCTTAATTGTTGTAGTAAAAGATGTATGACAAATCAGTTAAATTTAGCAGTAAGAAGATAGATAATGATTATCATTTCAAGTTTAGGGCTAACTAATTTATCTATTCTGGGAGTAATTATGACTTTTCCCTTTTGCTAAATTAATTCCATAATGCTGTAGATTATGGTAAGCGTGAGAACCAGAACAGCCATATTCCTAGTATTGTATAAATTAGAAAAATTGCATGTAATCTTAGTCTACTTTCTTGACATCTTTGGAATTTGTTGCCTGCTTCTCTATTATGAAGTTGTCCATTTTATATGCTGGCACAATCGTTTTGATCCAAGATTAGCATCATTAGGTAGCAGAAGTAGAAATTGTTGCTTTTTATTCATTTTTCGTCGTTGGTTATGGTTTGAGATGAAATGAGGCAATTTGCTAGCAACTAGCAGAAATAGTTCATGGTTGTTAATATGGTGGATGGTCATATCAAGGTGAAAAAGCTGTGTGATTTCTTATTTGTGTTATCATTTTCAATATGATATGCTGATATGTTTGTCTCTGTGAAAGTGTTGGCTGGACCAGATGCTAAAAGCGCGGTCCCTCCACAGGTTGAACTGTAAAGGGGCGCGTTTGAAAATCGCCTGCTCCCTTTGATCCAACGGTCAGTATATTCTGTTTTCAGTGCATCTGCTTTGCTATGAATTTACACTGATTTTTCTTGTTTATTTATGGCCCTTGATCTACTATGATATTTTCAATCATGCAATACGAACTAGTTATTGGGGAGAATGTGGTTATTGTGGGGTAAAGGAGAAATGATATTGACATATGAACCAATGCTTTTCAGTATTTGTTACTCTATGGATATATGATGATAAATGAACAATTTTTAGCTTGCCCTGTAAGTTAATCAAATTAATAATGCATGAATAGGTTGAAATTTTTTTTCTTTTTCTTTTTTAATTGGGTTCTTGAATTTTTGTTCGGACTTATTGAGCCTTTGAACTCAGGCATTTTGTTGTATTTGGGTTTTATAAACTTTTTTTGTTTTTGATATAGGGTTTGTAAACTTTTGTTTGGTTGTTGTTAGAAAATATAAATTACAAAGTTCAATGATCCAATTGAAACCATTGAAAATTTAAGGGCTCATTTATAACATAATTCAAATATAACAAATCTAATGGTATCAAACGAAAGTTTGAGGACCCAATTTTAAAGAACATTTAATTTTAAGAATCTATGTGTAAATATTCCATAAAAGGTGCTTATTTTTAGTTGCGATTATATGAATCTTTTTGAGTTTTTGTATAAATTATAACTTTGGCAAACCTTTTTCACTTTTGTGATCTTGGCAAGACACAAAAAAGAAGAAAATTGAAATGACAAAATGACAAAAGAAAAGGAAATTAAAATGAAAGTGACAAAAATTGAAAAGTTTGAGTGGCCACTTAAAAATACTAGATATGCATGTTATGTGCTGTGTACAAGTATAAGTGGGTTGTGTGAATGATATCAAATTTAGTATCAAACACCATCATTCATTTGAATATCAAACTGAGAAAAGAATTAACTTATATAACTATTCATTTAGGTATAAAATAAAAGTTGATGGCTTAAAGAAAACGATTGTTTGTGATAAGTTTTATACTGAAAATCAATAGAATTATAGGCCAATCGAAAAATGAATTATCTTGCTCGAAATTTATTTTTTCACTATATAGTATCCGTAGTGGTGAAAACAAGTCAACGCAATAATAATTTAATGTGGAAGAAGCAAAATTCTCTACCAACTGTCAAATTGAAGTTTAAGTTATCCAGATTTCTCAACCAAAATTGATTTGTATTTTTAACCTAACCTGCAAAGTTGATCAAAATCTCTTCATGTATTCCACGGTGCCCTTCAACTACTTGATTCTATTAGAAGAAACCTGAATTCATTTGATTTTTTCCAAAACAACATCGAAGATTAGAGTTATTTACACTAAAAATCACTACATTTAAGCCATTTTGCAATTACAATATCAGTTTGTAATCGTGTCAAGGGAAACCTGCATTTTAAATCACGAATATTGCTCCATTTTGCAATTTTAACTCAAATTTTAAAACTTTGCATCATCTTAAATCATGAATTTTTCATTTTTTGCAATTTGAACTCATTCTCTGTTTCACTTGCCATAAAAGCCGACATAGTCAGGTTTACTTGATAGCGTGACATATGAAATTCATCATATTAAACGACATCGTCTTATTCTAGTTGTTTAAGAAGATGAAACAACGTCGTTTTACATAGTTCCCCTAAATTTCCTGGCGAGTAAAACAGAACATGAATTCGAATTGCAAATAATTGAGAATTCGTGATTTAATATGCAAAGTTTGAATTAAAATTGCAAAATGAGGAAAAATTTGTAATTTAAAATGCAATTTTTCCTCGTTTTAATCACAATTATCACTTTTAATGGTTTTGAAATTACTCCATTCCCAAAATTTTATTGTCGAATTTTGTCCATATTTCATTAAATATATCTACACGTACACTCTGTGAGTACAATCACGTGTAACCCTAACCACGTTGCAGATGGAGGAGGAGATTGAGATGAGAAGATTGATAGTTCTCGTCAAAATTTTAGTTTTTATTTAAAACAATTACAAAGTAACGATGTAATTGCAAAATGACTTAATTAACCCTGAAGTTTGTTGTCCGGACCGGATATCAAGAAATTCACTAGAAAACTCTTTTTTTTTTTTTTTTGAATATCATTACAAATATTAATACTCACACACCCCACCTAGAATTTTTTGTGGCCGAGAGTACTCGAACCTCTGACCTATTGGTCAACAGGCAACCACTCCACCACTAGGCCATCCCCACTGGGACAGAAAACTCATTTTTTTTTTTTTTTGAATATCAATACAAATATTAAACTCACACACCCCACCTAGGGTTTTTTTGTGGCCGAGAGTACTCGAACCTCTGACCTATTGGTCAACAGGCAACCACTCCACCACTAGGCCATCCCCACAGGGACAGGAAACTCATTTTTGGTAAAGGCTGGCCGTGTTTTACTAAATTTCCTAACAATAAAAACCGCGTCATTATGACAAATCATGCTGTACGTAAAATAATAATTTAATGCGATATAGTATTTTTTTTTTCTTTATCATTTTAAGTTGTAACTGCTTTTTTTGTTTGGTTTGGTGTGAAGATGACAACAAAGTTAATCCACTCCATTCATTTTCATTTCATATTTCCAGACAATAAAAGTCCATTTTAAATTATACAGGATCGTCGCCACCAGTGGCGGAGCCAGACTTTTACTTCAGGGGGTCCAACTCGGGGTTTACACTTACCTTATTAGACGACCTAAAAAAGGTTTTTAGTAGCACCTAACAAATCTAGGCATTTTGTTTTAAAGTATCAGAGTTAGTTAATTAATACCTTTGAACATTTTTATTTAACATAGTCGTATAGTTTAGATGACACAACTGTTGAAATATAAAAGAAAATGAGATATTAGTAAGTATTTATGAATTAATAAGTGCAACTGAATAATCAAAAAAATTCAACCATTGACTATTAATTCATTCTAATTTATGAACGATTTGGAGATTTGAATTACAAATTGTGTAATACATTTTGTGAGGTTTGAATTTATATGCTTTACATTCACTACCATTTGTCTTCCAAGCAATCACATATATGTGGAAATATACATGTTAATTAAAATCAACAATAAGAACTGTATTCAAGAATAAGTTCAACTAATATTCTACTCGCCAATGTAAAATTGGGATACATTGAAAAGAAAATAAAGGGTGAATTGTCTTTGAATTCACAAATTTTAGTCAAATGTGGCCTATAAGTTCATGAATTTTGTATCGTTTTGAAATTTGCCCCAAGTCAATATTCTAGCTAAATAAAATCTGATGTGGCACCGGAAATGAGCAACCCAACTTTACACAAGAAGCGAAAGAATCTGAAAATACAAATAGAGTTGGAAAGAATGTGCTCAAATTCTCATAAAATTAGCAATTTAATAAAAAAATTAGGCAAAGCGGCTTTTGCCCTCCCATCCGTTTGCAACTTACAAGATATTATCAATACATAGCTTTTTTTTTTTTAAGCCAGGGGTCCAGTGACCACATATGAAAAGTCACATTATATTGATAATATAATAGTGACATGTAGAAGACATTTTTAACCTCAAATTAGCATAATTGTATAGAATTTTGAAAATGTGCCCCGTGGCCGTGGGGGCTGGCCAAAATAATATGGAGTCAAAGATTATTAATACTTTTAAATTGAAAGAGCTCATCCATATTCATATAGTCGTTGTGTTTCGATTAAATCGATACTGCATAATATACGTTTAATGGGTCATATCTGGACAAACATGACGCAAATATGAACGAAAAATATTTCATGTAGACAAGACATGAAATCATAATAATAAAAGTAATATATACGCAACAAAAAAATTACCGTAAACAACACAATAATTTGTTTAATAATTTGAAAAATATAATACATATTCTGATAAGATAATTATAAAAGTCCATAAAAACTAAAAAGAAAAATAAAAAAGGTGATGCTTTTAAAACTATACAAATTACAAAGCATGAAACTCTTATAATAAAGTTCTTAGCGAATCTATTACTAATACGAAAATAAAGCTGCTCCCTCCACGGTGCTCCGTTCAGATTTTCCTTTATTCTGGTAATTTATCTAATTTTAATTCATATATATTCTAAATTTTATATTTTTATTAATTTCATATTCTTGAAATATCACATGTTTATCTATTAATCACATCTCATATTTATCTTTCCATCTATTTAATTAAATTCTTCTATTATACATATTAAAATAATAACAATTTCGGAATGCATTCTTATAAACCCTTATTTTATACATTCTTAATTCATATATAATAATCTATAGAAAATTTGTAAATGAAAATCCCTATGAAGACTGAATATATTTAATCAACATATCTATATGGAATCCTTTTTATTTTTCATTCATGTTTTTCTAAAAATTCGACTATAAAATATATACATTGAATCAAATATGGGATATGTAGCTAAAGAAAAGAACAAAAAAACTTGAAGATGTAAACATATTTTTTTCCGCATTTTGGCAAAGATTAGAGATATCGATTTAACATGAACTAACGAGACAGTTCAAAAATACTTAAAAAGAAGGATTTTTACTAATTTTAACTAATATTAACTTTGTTTATATTTTTATCGAGTAATTTAGAATAAACCAACGAGACGGTTCAAATAACATAGAAAGAATGATTTTTACTAATTTTAATTAATATTATTTTGAAGATGTAAATATTTTTTTTCCGTATTTTGGTAAAAATTAGATATATCGATTTAGCATAAACCAACGAGACGATTCAAATAAACTTAAAAAGAATATTTTTTACAAATTTTAATTAATATTAATTTTGTTTAGATTTTTATCGAGTAATTTAGCATAAACCAACAAGACGGTTCAAATAATATAGAAAGAAGAATCTTTACTAATTTTAATTAATTTTACCTGGGGTATTCATATTTTTACCGAGTATTACTCAATAGATTTGAAACCAGTATGTACAGTAAAGTCACTATTTTAACCGAAATTAGGACGAACATGTAGAAAAATTAATAACAAATTTAGATTTAGAAAATACATAATGATTGAGTATACCCGATCCATTATCATTTCTAATTATAAATTTAGATACGTGAAATAAATTAATTTTTTAAGTTTGATTAATATTTAACGCGAACAATATCACATCTTTTAAATAAGATATAAAATTATTTATAAAATATATATATATATATATATACAAATTAAACATAAAATTATTTTCCGTCGAATTTCGACGGGCTACTTACTAGTTAAAACAATAGTAACGCAACACTATTATTTTTCACACGAACACAAATAATTATAAACATCGAAATTATTTTCATATCATGCATACATTATACTATTATATCGTGTCAAAAATCACGACGCGTACGTGATTGCTGTTTTTACGTTGCTATAAATAAAATAAAATAAAATACATAAAATACTTTTGTGGGTCACAAAATACCAAAAAAAAGTTTTGCAATATTATATATTTAAAAAAAATATATATTATATATTTAACAATGGTGATGTGCCCGCGTTGAACTAAAAAGAAACATGGAACACACACACACACACACGTAAGTCCGAAACAGACACCGATATCCGTCCAAGACTTATCTACCTTCTCATTTCTTGCTCCTCTTCTTCCTTGATTTTTCCTCTTTCTCTCACTTCTTTTTATTTATTAACCATTTAGACATCTGCCTGCGTCTCCATTAATACTACTGTTAGACTTCAAACTGTTCTGTTCAACGTCATAAATTTTTCATCTCCCAGTGTTCTTCTTTCTCCTTCACCGTTTTTTGCTCATTTGATCGGTATATTTGAAGCTCAGGATCCTCTTTTTTCCAAGTCAAGATTTTTAAGCGCTCTGTGGAAGAACCAGATAACAGCAGGTACCCATTTTTGTCTTCTGTTTCGTGTGTGTGTGTGTGTGTTTCTTCTTTTTTTTTGTTGTTGCTGGTGGGTTTAGATTTGTGAGCGGCTGTATTGCTATATATTGTGGATTTTTTATTTGTAGTGTAAAGACTCCAGCTTTCGTGTGTGATTTTCTGTGGTTGTGGAGTTTAGATTTTGAAGGATTGATTTTTTTTTTATGTGATTGTTTTTCAAGAACCTTGTTCATGTGGGCTTATTGATGAATTTCTTGTTTTTTTATCAGTCATGATATAAATATAATACATCTCATGAAGGTAAGAATTTTTGTATGGAGTAATATATGTGTTGGCTGATGAATAAAAATAAGCAATCATGTTAAGGATGAGTATAAGTGAGATACTTTTTGAACAAAAAATTAGATTTTGGGATATTCGATACTGTATTTCAACCTCGTACTTGAAATGGGGTTTAGATTTTGGATACATATTTGTTCTTAAGAGCTCTTTGTGGTTAGAGAACAGGGGAAATTTGTGAGTATATTTCAATGTTTTTTAAGTTCTAGTAAATGAATCAATAATCTCATTTTGACATATGTTATTGTTTAAGTCTAGGGAAATTAGGTGAAATTGAAATATATCCTAACTGTTGCAGCCAGGACTTGTTCTTCGTGAGTGAGTTGAATGAAAATGATTTTTCACACATTTTGCTGGTTTTTTAAGATATGGCTGCAATTTGATTAGTATTGCTAGAAAATTGAGGTTATTCGTTGTTGATACGAATATAAAGTATAAGCTTTAACAAAGATTTGGATTTTAATGTCATATCTGTGATTGCACTGAAAAAAGTCGGTCTGTCTTAAAAAATGCTGGTGGTATTTCTTTTCTCTCTTCATCGTCACTTGACGTTGCTACTCCTTTTCACGAGCAGGTTGCTAAATTATACCAAGAATAAGATATTGGTGCTTTCGGGTGTAACTCATGAACAATCTCAAGCTAGGTGTGGAAGTTGTAAGAGCCTACAACCTTTTGCCTAAAGATGGGCAGGGCTCGTCCAGTGCATTTGTGGAGCTTCATTTTGACGGTCAGAAATTGCACACCTCAGTAAAAGAAAAGGACCTCAACCCATTCTGGAACGAGACATTATATTTCAATGTGTCGAATCCTGATAACCTGCATAATCTCATCCTTGAGGCTCACGTCTACAACATCAACAAAAACACCAACTCAAAAGCTTCCCTTGGAAAGGTCAGACTAACCAGTACATCATTTGTTCCCCATACTGATGCCGTTGTATTTAACTATCCATTGGAAAAGGCAAACATATTCTCACGTGCAAAAGGGGAGCTTGGCCTGAAAGTATACGTGACAAATGATCCATCTATCAGATCTTCAGTGCCTCTTCCTGAGACAGCTTCTTCATCTTCAAATGCAAGTGTACATCCAAGCAGCCATGCTGATCAGTTGCATTCTCAGAAACTGGATGCCATTTCTGGCACATCAGCTAAAGGCAAAAGGGGGTCAATACGTACGTTTTTCCATCTTCCTAACTCAAATAGCCAACGACAAGAGCCTCATCCTACAGGCTCCCAGCAACCAATTATACACGGAGCTGATGAAATGAGGTCTCACCCTCAGGCACCACAAGCATTCAACATGTATGCAACTTCCTCCTCATATCCTGCTGATTTTGCTCTTAAAGAGACGAGCCCTTTTCTTGGAGGGGGCCAGGTCATTGGAGGACGAGTTAGACGTTCAGAGAAGCCATCTGGTATCTACGATCTTGTCGAGCCAATGCAATTCCTATTTGTTAGAGTTGTTAGAGCTCATGAACTTCCTTCCAAGGATGCTACTGGGAGTCTTGACCCATATGTAGAAGTGAAACTCGGTAACTACAAAGGAGTCACAAAGCACTTTGAAAAAAACCAAACTCCAGAGTGGAACACCGTGTTCACCTTTTCAAAGGAAAGAATACAGTCATCAGTTCTAGAAGTCACTGTTAAAGATAAGGAGATACTGAAAGACGATGTCATTGGCACTGTTCGCTTTGATCTCCGTGAGATTCCCACACGAGTTCCACCAGACAGTCCATTGGCTCCAGAATGGTATCGACTTGAGGACAAGAAGGGTGGAAAAAAGAAAGGTGAACTGATGCTAGCTGTCTGGATGGGCACACAAGCTGACGAGGCTTTCTCTGAAGCTTATCACTCCGATGCAGCTAGTCCTGTTGATAGCTCAATCTCCTCCACACACATTCGCTCAAAGATCTACCACTCACCAAGGTTATGGTATGTACGGTGTAATGTGATTGAGGCACAGGACTTGGTTATGACTGAGAAAAATCATGTTGCAAATATACATGTTAAGGCACAGATTGGTAATCAAGTTCTAAAGACAAAGCCTGTCCAGTCACATAGTATGAATGCTCTATGGAATGAAGATTTGATGTTTGTTGCTGCTGAACCTTTTGATGACCATCTGATACTTTCAGTCGAAGACCGTGTGGGTCCAAACAAGGATGAGGTTCTTGGTAGGGTTCTTATACCATTGACAGCAGTTGAACGTCGTGCTGATGACCGAATTGTTCACTCTCGATGGTTTAACCTACAAAGACATAGTACAACTGATATTGAGGAGCCAAAAAAAGACAAGTTTGCTAGTAGAATCCATCTCCGCGTCTGCCTTGACGGGGGTTACCATGTGCTTGATGAATCCACACATTACAGTAGTGATCTTCGACCATCAGCTAAGCAGCTATGGAAGCCACCCATTGGTACTCTGGAGCTAGGCATTTTAAGTGCTGATGCTATCACCCCCATGAAAACAGCGAATGGTCGGGGGACTTCTGATACTTTCTGCGTGGCGAAGTATGGTCAGAAGTGGGTCAGAACAAGGACAATTACAGACAGCTTAAATCCAAAGTACAATGAGCAGTATACTTGGGATGTTTTTGATCCAGCCACTGTTCTTACTGTTGGTGTTTTTGATAATAGTCATATTGGTGAGAGGGGTTCGAATGGTCACAGGGATCTGAAGATAGGTAAAGTAAGGATACGAGTTTCAACTCTTGAAACTGGCCGAGTCTACACTCATTCTTACCCGTTGCTGGTACTCCATCCCTCCGGTGTCAAGAAAATGGGAGAGTTGCATTTGGCAATTCGGTTCACATGCTCATCAATGTCTGACATGATGTGCTTATATTCCAGACCACTCTTGCCCAAAATGCATTACAAGATGCCATTGACAATGGTGCAGCTCGACATGCTGCGCCACCAAGCCGTCAATATAGTGGCAGCACGTCTGAGTCGTGCAGAGCCCCCTCTCAGAAGAGAAGTAGTCGAGTACATGAATGATGCTGATTCACATCTCTGGAGCATGAGGCGTAGCAAGGCTAATTTCTTCAGGCTGATGTCGGTTTTCAACGGATTATTAGCCGTTGGGAAATGGTTTAAAGAAGTCTCCTTGTGGAAGAATCCCATCACTACTGGACTAGTGCATGTTCTCTTCATCATGCTAATCTGTTTCCCAGAATTGATCCTACCCACACTGTTTCTCTACATGTTCCTCATTGGACTTTGGAACTATCGCTACCGCCCAAAGTACCCTCCGCACATGAACATACGCCTATCGTGTGCTGACACCGTGCACCCTGACGAGCTTGATGAGGAATTCGACACATTCCCTACCTCACGTGGCTCGGATCTCGTCAGAATGAGGTATGACCGACTACGAACCATTGCAGGGAGAATTCAGACAGTGGTTGGTGACATAGCATCCCAAGGGGAGAGGATCCAGGCACTGCTGAGCTGGCGAGACCCACGCGCAACTGTCCTGTTCATGATCTTCTGCGTTTTGGCTGCCACCGTGTTGTATGCTGTGCCTTTCCAGATATTGGTTATCATGACTGGACTATATATCATGAGGCATCCAAGATTCAGGAACAAGTTACCTTCGGTACCAATCAATTTCTTCCGCCGTCTCCCTGCCAGGACCGATAGTATGTTGTAAGTTAGTTTGCAACTCTTTCGCAAGCCATCAGATTCTAGTATGTTTCTTCCAAAAATTCATGTAGTTTAGCTATGTTTTTTTTTTCCTGGATTTCCAAAGTGTACAAAAGTGTGTATACATCGTTTTATTTGCTGTAGCAAGCCACTTTTTTTGTTGCAGAAACTCGATACCGTGTATAGTAGAGTTGTCTGTTTCTTGTTCTTCAATTCATGGATGTGTTTGATCATCTCTCTTGTGATTTCATCTGTATTGTGTATGACTGTGAACCCAGATTCTATTCTTGAACAAGAATTTAACTGAGATGAGATAAGATTGGATCAACATGGACCTCTATACATAAGTAGGTAGTATACAACTAGAACTTGAGTTATTTTTAGTAGAATCATGAATAAGTTTTGGTTGTGTTTGTGTTAGTAAATGTATCATAGTATCATAGGTTAGTATGAGAGAGACAGTAGAGAGATAATGCCTAAGCCCATAATTTTATGAAAGTATATTGAACTCAAAACTGGGGAAAATTCTTAATTTCATATAATATCAGATTATAAATTTTATTCAACAATTACTGCCAACTTCTAGAAACAAAGATCGACTCAGACCACAGACAAACTCTTATTCCGTCAAACATATAGTAATTATCTTCAACAGGTAACTGAATTCTGTTTCAGTGTTGTTCTTGATTAAGCATCAGACCAATGGATTTCCATTTCACCCCAATTATTTCCAGACACTCCTAGAGCTTTCCAGACAGCTCTAGAAGCATCGACGATGTTGTTGTCACACGGCGGCTGATAGTCGTGCTCATCATCACACCCCATAGTTGAATCGCACTCATCCACCACCATGGCATTTACACTCTTCCCATTGCCATGAATTGTGACATTCTTGAAGCACCTCTTCATGTTGTTGAACCACCCTGTCGAGAGTGCCACGATTGGAGTGTCGTCAGAGTGGTACTTGCCATCACACTCTGACGGCCCTCCACCGTCCGCACCTTTCTCGAAGCCATTGATAGTCAGGACTGCTTTAGTCTTACCAGAGACTGGAGGTGAGCATTTGTAGGTGTTGTAGTACTTGCCTTCTTTACAGCAATCAGATTCGTTGCCCGTATTGCATTTGTGTTTCTTGCCCTTGATCTTGCCACTGGGATTGCAGGTTTTTGGTCTAGCATCGACACTTAGGGTCAACGACATGATCAGAACAGAGAAGAGCAGAAAGAGCAAGAATGATAAGGCATGATTTCTCATTTTCTTCTTCTTGTTACAGATTTTTGAGTCTGTTGCTTTGAGCTTTTGTGTGGTGAATTCACATTTACTATAAGAATATTTATAGTGCTTGATACAGTTAAAACTTTGTCAGCTAAAATGGAACTAAGGGCAGTTTTGTCAGTTTTACGTGTTCGAGGATTTTCCTTGCTGGCAAAAACAAGGAATCCTTGTCATTATCCCAGGTTGTCAGACACGTGCACAGTGAATTTTTGCTTATGATTAGTGTTTTTAATGAATATAGTGTGAGATTCGTCATCAGATATTGGCGTAACAAACTTGGTTATATTTTTTGTTTGTGGTTGAATCTTGTAAGATGTGATAATGTCTGAAAAATATTATAGCTTTGATTGGTGATATCTTAATATATACACATGTTACTGCCATTTTTTTAATAAACACACTGTTTCAGACCACAAATAGCCAAACCCTTATATAGCGACATTTCATGTTTGATATAATGACTTTTTGTCTGCTGCTACTGACATTAACAAGGACTCCTTGTAATTTATCCAAAATCTCCTTAATCAATCTTTGTTGTCTGATTCATAGAAAAAAACAGATAAAACATATAACTGAAATCTAGATCTCTTATGATATGTTGAATCTTGCCAAACTTTTTAGAACCTTTTTCAATACTATTCCTGATTGAATTTTGTTATAACTAATATAGATTATACTCATCCCACGAGCAAGATGTGAACAAAGTAACATCAAAATATAGTATTGATTGGAAATATATACATAACATGATTTGTTGCATAGTACATAATATTCTTACATCATTACAGCTGTTTTAACCAGCTTTGAACAGATGCAATCATGCATCAGACCAGGTGATATCCAAGCCGCCCCAGTCGCCTTCAGGAACACCCAAGGCTTTCCAGACAGCCTTTGAGGCGTCAACAATGTTGTTAGGACACGGCGGCTGATAATCGTGATCTTCATCACATCCCATCGTAGAATCACACTCATCCACCACCATTGCTGTCACACTCCGGCCATTACCACTTATTGTTACGTTTTTTAGGCATCTGCTCCCTCCACTGTACCATCCAGTGGAAAGCGCGACTACTGGTGTATCATCAGAGTGGTACTGACTGTCGCATTCTGATGGACCACCTCCGTCTCCACCCTTCTGGAAGCTGTTGATGGTGAGCACTGCTTTCGTGCCTCCAGAAACGGGAGGAGAGCATTTGTATGTGGTGTAGAGCTTCCCTTTTTTACAGCAATCGGAGTTGTTTTCCTGGTTACATTGCCCCGGAGGTGGTGTCTTTCCTCTGATTTTGCCACTCGGGTTGCAAGATTGAAGCCGCCCCTCCAATGCCTGAGCAGCGAGGATAATCATCAAAACGAGAACGGCTCCTTCCCTAAGGTTGTCCATCCTGAATTTCTAGTGATTTAAGAAGATTGTATTAGATTGATGTATGTTGGATGCTGAAATGAAATGAAGAGATCAGTTTATATAAGTATTTTTGCAGTAAAAATGCCAAGAAACTGCTCAAGGCATTCAAATTCAACCAAATTATCTGTGCATAATATGACAGAAATAGAGTCATATGTTCCAATCTAGAATTCAAAATATTTGCGCACAGTTTACATTATCAGTCAACATAAATGTTGCTTAACGTTGCTGTTGAAAATCGACCTTCTCATCATCACGCCACATACTGATATACTGACCTAAGTATTTCATGAAAGATTAAGCTTTAATCTTTTTGATATATATATTTGATTTTTGTTTAGTCTTAACAGCCAGATTGTAGTCTGGGAATAAAAACTAAAACTTGAAAATTATTCAAAGATTCAATGATTTTCCTGTGTGTAATTCTTATAGGACAGTATCTGAAGTAACTTGCTGGTAACCTGCAGATTGTTCATAGCTCTTACTTCGACAGCGCGTTGATTACAAGACATGAAAGAAGCTTTGGATGTTAAGGTTGCATAAAAAATTACTAACAGTTGTGTGCGTGTGTTGGCCTAGCGGTAGAGTGGTTAATGCCTGAGGCCAAAGGGCTTGAGTTCAAGTCTACCGTGACGCAGTCTTTAAATTTAATTGTTAATTTATCAAAAAATAAATAAAAATTACTAACAGTTTGTATCCAAAAAAGAAAACTAGATAACTTGGTATAAATCTGTTGAAATAAAAAAACATACTATGCTGAGAACCAACAGATAAATCCTTAATTTTTTGTTTTGTGAGAGAAAAAAAAAATCCTTAATTTTTAAGATCAGAAAACCATCATCAATACTTGATCTTATTTTTTTACGTAACACCCTCACAAGTTTATTTCACCTGTAAATTGATAGTCATTTTATTTTCGTGGTAAGAACCACTGAATCCATTATGTTTGTTCTCATAATCACAAAATTGCAGCATTTTTCTATGCTTTAAATAAACATTTAAACATGTGTGAGGAATGCATTTATTAAGTCAAAAAAAAACTTTTCACTCAGTTTATATTTTTCCCGAACTATTGTGAAGAAAGTCTCACATCCATATTAAACATTTATCAATGTTTCGTCCATGACAGAGTTATTACTTACGCATCATTCATGGAACAAAAAAATTATGCACAAAACAGAAGTTTGAATAAACTGCAATAATTTGCATTCTTGATATGATTCACACATAATTTTACAGTATGTTTTTGCAAAAATAACACAAACTGCATTAGGCATCGGACCAAGTAATATCCAACTCGCCCCAGTCACCTTCAGACACTCGTAATGCTTTCCAGACAGCTTTTGAGGCATCAACTATGTTGTTAGGACACGGAGGCTGGTAATCGTGGTCATCATCGCATCCCATAGTCGAGTCACACTCATCAACCACCATTGCTGTCACACTCTGGCCATTACCGCTGATGACTATGTTTTTAAGGCACCTTGATCCCCCAGTGTACCATCCAGTCGAGAGCGCCACAACAGGCGTGTCATCAGAGTGGTACTTGTTGTCGCACTCTGATGGGCCGCCTCCATCCCCGCCCTTCTGGAAGCTGTTGAGGGTGAGAACTGCCTTCGTGCTTCCAGAAACGGGGGGTGAGCATTTGTAGGTGGTGTATGTCTCCCCTGCTTTGCAGCAGTCGGAGTCGTTCTCTGGATTGCATTGCCCCGGTGGTGGATTCGTGCCCTTTATCGTGCCACTTGGATTGCACGACTGAAGTCTGGCAGCAGAGGAATGAAGTATCAGCACAAGCAGAAATAATCCTCCTAGGGTGAAGTTCTTCATTTTGGATTGATATTGGATATTTGCTTTTGAATTATTGATCAAGAACTACAGATAATTTGATGCAAAAATTAGGATGGACTAATGTGGTTATATACAGATTTAGGCAGTGGAAATGACAAGAAAGTGCTCAACAACAGTGAAATTACGATAAATTACTTGTCTTGGAACTGATATTTTGTCTGTCAAGATTCAGTTTTTCTAGTAATTAAGCTTCTTAGTATGGACTAGAATCTTGTCTGAACAGAGGTTTTTGTCTGATTATGCAGTCTCTCTCACTCATGACTATTAATTTGTTGATGAAGAACTTCAATTGATAACACCAGTTGATAGTAAATTTAAGTATGGGAGCATTGAAAGACAAGAAAAAATAAGAAGGTAACAGTCTTTCTGAGTCGATTCTTTCGTCTTTTTATTGCCAGTTGGAGATACAATCAAGGCCTTAATTCTTCAAGATGACAAAGACAGAACATCTCCATCACCATTTAATTTTTTTTTTTAAATTTTATTAGTTCAGTTTTGAAAACAATAATGCCTTTTTTCTTGTGATAAACTCTATATAAACAAACCAGTGTTTCACAACCAATATCAAGAATTTCTAATTTGCTGGTAAATATAACTAAAATTAGTGTCTTGATGAGGAACTTGAGCTTGGGAGCAGTTTTTCTTGCACTGATATTCTTCCCTCATTTCTTAGAAGCTCGGCATCAGGCCTGCAAGCCGAGTGGCAAAGTGAAGGGCAGGAAGCCGCCTCCCGGCTACTGCAACGAGGACGACAACATCTGCTGCAGAGAGGGAAAATACTACACTACTTACAAATGCTCACCACCAACCACAAAGGCAGTTCTCTCTCTCACCAGTTTTGAGAAAGGCGGAGATGGATACAGGCCGTCAAAATGTGACCACAAGTACTACTCAGACAACACCCCTGTCGTGTCTCTGCCTACTGGGTGGTACAGTGGAGGGAGAAGGTGTCTGAACAACATCACCATCAGTGGTAATGGGCGGAGCGTGGAAGCAATGGTGGTTGATGAGAGTGATTCTTCGATGGGATGTGATGCAGACCATTATTACCTTCCTCCATCTGCTAATAACGTTGTCGGGGCGTCTGTAGCTGTCTGGAAAGCGTTGAAGGTGCCTCTACAAGACTGGGATGAATTGGAAATCACCTGGTTGGATGCCTAATGAAGCTTGTGCTTTTTTCATTTTTTTTTATTTGCATTTTTAATGTATGGTTTGATGCTGAATATTAGAACATTCGGATGATGTATTGATTCAACTTAATAATTTAATGATGTAATATTTAATGTATTTCTTGTAAATTAAGTATTAAAGACTATTCAACATAAAATTCATCTGCAGTAAAAACAAGAAAGTCGGTTCTGCTATTGAGCCTTAATCCACATTGTGAGACATGGATATGTGAGACAAAATACTTCTGCTTCGCGTAGTTTTGAAGAAATCAAGTAGAGAAGGGATCGAGTTTTTCTTATTATTTGTATTATTACAAAACCATTCAACATTCTATAAACCATGCTCAAAGCAGAAGGCAAAAGCAAGATTTCTAAGTGCTGACAGAGATGTTCTGATATAGAATAATATCAACTTTGCCATCAAGAATTATGTATTAGAAATTTTAGTTTCTTCACATAATGATACCTATTTCAGAAGAGCAAGATGTGAAATTAAATTTCCAAAGATTCAGTTATGATCGGAGATCCAGATCAAAAAAGTTTTTTTTTCCCTTTTTTGATGATTCAGATGATTCGTAATAGCTTTAAGACAAAGAAAGCAGTTTGTCTTCTTTAAGAGAATATAATCAAATTATGTAAAATGAAGAGAAATAGTGATGAATTATATAGCAGTTTAAAAATAGAAATAAGCATGTTTTTGCAAGAAACTAGTGCTTTATATTTGCAAAATAATGTATACCAAGACTGGAAGTATATTGATAAGATGATTTACAAAGTAATACAACATATTCTTACATCATTTAAACAAGCATTAAGCATCAGACCAAGTAATATCCAAGTCACCCCAGTTATCTTCAGGAACACCCAAGGCTTTCCAGACAGCCTTTGAGGCGTCAACGATGTTGTTAGGACACGGTGGCTGATAATCGTGATCATCATCACATCCCATCGTAGAATCACACTCATCCACCACCATTGCTGTCACACTTTTACCATTACCACTTATAGTCACATTGTTGAGGCATCTGCTCCCTCCACTGTACCATCCAGTTGATAGCGCCACGACTGGTGTGTCATCAGAGTGGTACTGACTGTCACATTCTGATGGGCCGCCCCCGTCTCCTCCCTTCTGGAAGCTGTTGATGGTGAGAACTGCTTTTGTGCTTCCAGAAACGGGAGGGGAGCATTTGTAAGTGGTGTAGAGCTTCCCTTGTTGACAGCAATCAGAGTCATTTTCCTGGTTGCATTGCCCGGGAGGCGGTTTCTTTCCTCTGATTTTGCCACTCGGATTGCAAGATCGAAGTCGCCCCTCCAATGTTTGAGCAGAAAGAATGATCAGCAAAACAAGAATTGCTAATTTTCTGAGGTAATTCATCTTGAATCTTGTTTTCTTTAATATTAGTGTTGGAACAAATGAATGTTGGATGAAGAAATGGGATGGAGAAATCTGTTTATATAAATGGTCCAGAGTGAAAATGCCAAGAAAGTGCTCAAGAGGCATTTTATTTACAACATGATGAGAGAGAGAGAGAGAGAGAGAGAGAGTTTCTGATGGATAGTTCAAAATATTTGACTTCATGGACCAAATAAAATTGCTTGAATTGCTGTTGCAGTTTAATTCAAAGACTGATAAATTGGCCTTTCTGCTTAATTAGTCTTAAATCTGACACACTTTGCATTAGTAAGTTATGCTTTGTTAATTGTTAATACTGTAGTTTTTAAACAAAAATTTCTGCAAAATAAGTTTTGATAGTTAAAAAAATCTTTTTTAAGCAGTCGATATACATCCTTACAATCTAGTTAACTTAAAAAATCCAAGAGGAATTTTGTTAACCAAACTTACTATTTTTTTTTAAACTGTAGGTTAATTTTAACGGCAACATGAAGTAACTTATTCTTAATTACTAGAAACACTGGATCATGACAGACAAAATTATCAGTTCCAAGACAAGTAATTTATCATAAGTTCATTGCTGTTGAGCACTTTCTTGTCTTTCCACTGCCTAAACCTATATATAATCAGAGTAGTACTTCCTAATTTGCATAAAATTATCTGTAGTTCTTGGTCAAGAATTCAAAAGAAATATCAAATATCAATCCAAAATGAAGAACTTCACCCTAGGAGGATAACTTCTGCTTGTGTTGATCCTTCTTGCAGCGCGTTCCTCCTATGCCAGACTTCAGTCATGCAATCCGAGTGGCAAGATAAAGGGAACAAATCCACCACCGGGGCAATGCAATCCAGAGAACGAATCCGACTGCTGCAAAGCAGGGGAGACATACACCACCTACAAATGCTCACCCCCCCCCCCCCCCGTTTCTGGAAGTGCGAAGGCAGTTCTCACCCTCAACAGCTTCCAGAAGGGCGGGGATGGAGGCGGCCCATCAGAGTGCGACAATAAGTACCACTCTGATGAAACACCTGTTGTGGCGCTCTCGACTGGATGGTACACTGGAGGATCAAGGTGCCTTAAAAACATAGTCATCAGTGGTAATGGCCAGAGTGTGACTGCAATGATGGTTGATGAGTGTGACTCGACAATGGGGTGTGATGATGACCACGACTATCAGCCTCCGTGTCCTAACAATATAGTTGATGCCTCGAAAGCTATCTGGAAAGCATTAGGAGTGTCTGAAGGTGACTGGAGAGAGTTGGATATTACTTGGTCTGATGCCTAATGCAGTTTATGTATTAGTTTTCTTTTATGTAATGTAAATTATATGTGAATCTTATCAAGAATGCAAATCATTGCAGTTTATTGAAACTTCTGTTTTGTGCATAAATTTCTTGTTCCATGAATGATGCATAAGTAGTAACTTTTTCACGGCCTAAACATTGATAAACATCGTTTAATATGGATGTGTGACTTTCTTCACAATGGTTCTTGAAAAATAAAAATTGTGTGAAAAAAGCTTCTTTTTTTTTTTTATCTGGTAAATGCATAAACAGATAATCAGAGAAATGCTGCAATTTTGTGATTTTGAGAACAAACATAATGGATTAAGTGGTTCTTACCATTAAAATAAAATGACTATCAATTTACAGGTGAAATAAATTTGTGAGAATGTTACTTACAAAAATAAAATCAAGTATCGATGATGGTTTTCTGATTTTCAAATTTAAGGATTTTTTTTTCTCTCAAAAAACAAAAAATTAAGGTTTTGTCTGTTGGTTCTCAGCATAGTATGTTTCTTTTGTTTCAACAGATGTGTAGCAAGTTATCTAGTTTTGAATTTCCTTTTTTCTACAAACTGTTGTCTTTTTTATGCAACCTTAACATCTAAAGCTTCTTTCATGTCTTGTAATCAACGCGCTGTCGAAGTAGGAGCAATGAACAATCTGCAGGGTACCAGAAAACTACCTCAGATGCTGTCCTATAAGAACTAAAAGAAGGAAATAACTGAATCTTCGAATAATAATTCAAGTTTTAGTTTACTGTTTTTATATTAAACAACAATCCGGCTGTTAAGACTAAACAAAAGTTTGAAAAAATGTTCAAAAAAAATATAGCTTAAGCTTTTCATGAAATACTTAGGCCAATATATCAGTCTGTGGTGTGATGATGAGATGGTCGATTTTCGACAGCAGCGTTAAGCAACATTTATTTTGACTGATAATTTAAACTGTGTGTAAATATTTTAAACATACTGTATGACTCTATTTCTGTCACATTATGCACAGATAATTTGGTTGAATTTGAATGCCTTGAGCAGTTTCTTGGCATTTTTACTGCGAAAATACTTACATAAACTGATCTCTTCATCTCATTTCAGCATCAAACACACAGCAATCTAATACAATCTTCTTAAATCAAAAAATATATAAGATGATGAGCCTTAGGGAAGGAGCCATTCTTGTTTTGCTGATCATCCTCGCTGCTCAGGCATTGGAGGACCGGCTTCAATCTTGCAACCCGAGTGGCAAAATCAGAGGAACGAAACCACCTCCGGGGCAATGCAACCAGGAAAATGACTCCGATTGCTGTCAACAGGGGAAGCTCTACACCACTTACAAATGCTCCCCTCCCGTTTCTGGAAGCACAAAAGCAGTCCTCACCATCAACAGCTTCCAGAAGGGAGGAGACGGAGGCGGCCCATCAGAGTGTGACGGTCAGTACCACTCTGATGACACACCGGTCGTCGCGCTGTCAACTGGATGGTACAGTGGAGGGAGCAGATGCCTCAAAAATGTAATTATAAGTGGTAATGGAAAAAGTGTGACAGCAATGGTGGTGGATGAGTGTGATTCTACGATGGGATGTGATGATGATCATGATTATCAGCCACCGTGTCCTAACAACATCGTTGACGCCTCAAAGGCTGTCTGGAAAGCCTTGGGTGTTCCTCAAGACAACTGGGGTGACTTGGATATTACTTGGTCTGATGCTTAATATCTTGTTTTAAATGTTTTTGATTTTATTTCTACTTGTTTGAATGATGTAACAATATGTTGTATTACTTTTTAAATCATGTTATGAATATAATATCGGTCTTGGTTTTCATTATTTTGCAAATGCTGCAAAATTTGAACTATGAAGCATCACTTATTTCTTGCAAAAACTGATTAATTCTGCACTGTCCTAAACAACTATATGATTTGTTACCATTTCTCTACACTGTACATAAATTATCTTGGTGGCTACAAGATTCGACGAGTAGATAAAATAAGGCAAGGTAATCTGATACAAGATCCTAAAACAACATTCAGTTAGATTGATTTTGTCCATATTTCTTGATTAAGCCTTGTTTAGGCCTGCAAAAAGAATCCAAGATTATATAAAACTGACAAAATTGCCCTTTTTTCCATTTACCAGACTTCTTTTCACTGTTTCAAGCACTATAAATTTGCTTGTAGCAAATATAAGTTTACCAAACAAACTAAAAAAAAAACAGAGAAAGAAAATGAGGAGTCAGACTTTCTCACTCCTGCTCTTTATGCTTCTCTCTCTTCTGATTCTGTCCTTGAGCTTGAACATTGATGCTAAACCTAAAACCTGCAGATCAAGTGGCAAGATCAAGGGCAAGAAACCACCTAAAGACCAATGCAATCGTGACAACAACTCCGAATGCTGTGAAGAAGGCAAGTACTACAACATCTACAAATGCTCGCCCTCAGTTTCAGCTCGTACTAAAGCAGTCCTAACTCTCAATGGATTTGAGGAAGGTGCAGACGGAGGAGGGCCATCTGAGTGTGACCGCAAGTACCACTCAGATGACACTCCGATTGTAGCCCTGTCGACTGGCTGGTTCAATAAAATGAAGAGATGCTTCCAAAACGTTACTATTTATGGCAATGGGAAGAGTGTGGCAGCCATGGTGGTGGACGAGTGTGATTCGACTATGGGGTGTGATAAGACTCACGACTACCAGCCACCGTGCAATGATAACATCGTTGATGCTTCTAGAGCCGTCTGGAAAGCTCTAGGAGTGTCTAAAAAGGATAGGGGTACAATGGATATTTACTGGTCTGATGCTTGATCAAGAACAAAATTTGTGGCACACGAATTTAGTGTTTAGTTTACTTTTATTCAGGAATAAGGTATTTGGATGTTTATTGTCTGAATTATTCAGAAATTGGCTGCAACCATGTAATAACATTTGTATATCAAGATATATAAGAAGTACATGTTTTGTATTTTTCTACTGTTTTACTTTTTATTGAAGGAATTATACTTTCATTACATCAGTTGATCTCAAGATACACTCCTAGTGAATAAGTAAGAGAAAAATAGTTAAAGAAACTATGAAGAAACTTTGTATGCAAAAACTTGCCAGAAGTGGTAAAAACTATGAAATTTTTCTTACAATATTCCATGAAACTAGCCAACTACTTTTTTTTTTATCCCAGTTTGTAATGAACAGATAATGTGAATCACAATGTCCTCGTTCGAACTGTTACAGAGTTGAATGCATCAGTCTTGACAACAAAGACGAAAGAATCAGATCAGACGGCATTTGCAGGACTGTATGCAAAAATAATTTGGCAGAATTCACATACTTTGAGTCTTTTTTGGAGTTATATACTGAAAATAAATCTATATAAACACGTGACTTCATCCCATTTCTGCTCCAACATTCAGTTTCTAATTACTAATCTCAAATCAATACAAAACCAAGATGAATTACCTCAGAAAAAGAAGCTATTCTTGTTTTGCTGATCATCCTGCTCAGGCATTGGAGGGCCGTCTTCAATCTTGCAACCTGAGTGGCAAAATCAGATGAAAGACACCACCTCCGGGGCAATGCAACCAGGAAAACAACTCTGATTGCTGTTAAAAAGGGAAGCTCTGCACCACTCACAAATGCTCCCCTCCCGTTTCTGGAAACACAAAGGCAGTGCTCACCATCAACAGCTTCCAGAAGGGAGGAAATGGAGGGGGCTCATCAGAGTGTGACAGTCAGTACCACTCTGATGACACATCGTGGCGGGAGCAGACGCCTCAACAATGTGACTAAAGTGGTACTGGTAAAAGTGTGACAGCAATGGTGGTTAATGAGTGTGATTTTACGATGGCATGTGATGATGATCACGATTATCAGCCACCATGTCCAAACAACATTGTTGATGATGCCTCAAAGGCTGTCTGGAAAGCCGGAGGTTCCTCAAGTCGAGTGGGGTGAGTTGGATATCATGTGGTCTGATGCTTAGTGCTATCATTTGATTCTTGAAGGGAGTTATACTTGTTTAAATGATGTAAAAATATGATAATATACCTATTAAATCATGTTAAGAGCTTAATATACCTAATTATTGTTTTACTACACCTGATAGTTTATAAAATATGTGCTTTCTTCTATCATTTTTTTTTTAACCTGTGACATAATATTTTTCTTTGGACTTACAGAAGATATTAAACAGTACCTCTTTTCTTGCTTATATCCATAATCTCAAAACATCATCCTTAAATCAAACACAGGAAAAAAAAAAGTGATCAGCTGTAGTGCTTTGTTGACAAGATAAGAAAAAGAAAAAAAAAAAAAGCCAATTTGTAAAATAGCAGAACATCTATCTCCATCAAATTCTAGTTTATGAGTATTGCATATATTGGGGGAAATTTTTATTTTTTATCTTTTAAATTCTACACAATGCATGAGCACGAACCTCATGTATCTTGCAAATAGCCAATCACAGAATTTACAATGATTCCAAAATATTATTTTTTTCGAAGAATATGATATGTAATAAGAATAAAAAAATTTGGCATATTCATTTGGAGTAAGTGAGATGTCACTCAACCAAACGGCCCTTACTGTGAAAGGAAAATTATGGTACGGCGACTTCTTTTTTATTTTGATTTCCAATTATGATGAAGGATTTTCTTAGTGACTCTCACACCTTGCTGATATAGATGATTCGGACATGGGAAATATGGAAGTTGGGATGGCTTCTTTGGTGTCGTTATTCTTCTTGATTGTTGCCTAATTTTGCATGGATATCATCTAAAGGTTTAGATTGATGATGGGATTAAACAATTTAGCAGGCTGCAATATATGCAAAGCAGAGAAGATATTCTTGCATATATCTGAATCAGAGACAGAGATTTGATTTGGACTAAATGTTATGTCCAAACAACTTTAGTTCACAAGGATTCTTGTTTATGTCAATTAGTTATGCACTAAAAGTTAATAGTAGAGTTCAGATATAGAACTAAGGGACAATCTGCCTTCAGTTCCATTTCAAGAAATCGACAGACGAATTTCACTGTTCAAAACTCTATAAATGTGTATGCTAAAAAATTCAACAAAAAAACAGCTCAAATCATCGGACTTACAAGATAAGTAAAAATGAGGAATCTGGCTCTCTTATTCTTGCTCTTCATCATTTCCTCTGCTCTCGTAAATTCCTTCATCCCAAAAATCGAAGTCAAACCCTGCAATCCAAGTGGCAAGATCAAGGGAACGAAACCACCAAAAAGATGAATGCAACAAGTCCAACGACTCTGAATGCGGTGAAGAAGGCAAGTTTTATGACATCTACAAATGCTCACCTCCAGTTTCAGGAAAAAGGACTAAAGCTTTCTTAACTCTCAACGGATTTGAGAAGGGCAAGGATGGTGGAGGGCTGTCAGAGTGTGACGGCCACTACCACTCAGACGACATCCCAATAGTGGCTCTGTCGGCTGGTTGGTTTAACAACATGAAGAGATGCTTCAAAAATATCACCATTCATGGTAATGGCAAGAGTGTGAATGCCATGGTGATTGATGAGTGTGACTCCACAAAGGGGTGCGACAACGAGCACGATTACCAGCCGCCCTGAGACAACAACATTGTTGATGCTTCGAGGGCTGTCTGGAAAGCTTTAGGTGTGCCTGAAAAAATAACTGGGGTGGTTTGGACATACGCTGGTCAGATGCTTGAAAAGGAGTTTATAAATATGCAGCACTATGACAGAATTCAATGATCATGTTACAATGCATGTTTGGAAGGTAAAATAACATAGAAATCAGCATACAGCTTTCAAAACAATGATAACAAGACACAGATAAACAACTTGCTGGTTCCATTCATCTTGATCAAGACTTGTCGTTTTCGATTTTTCACTAGAAGAATGTCACTTGGTCTGAAATGCAGATATGTATAATACCATTTCTGTCTAAAATAGTTTGATACAGACTCTCTCTTCAACCAATGCATGTACTCTGCAACCCTTTCAAATTTCACATTACTGACATCGAGAATAGAGGATCTTGTGTGACAGACAAAAAAACATATACTCCCCAGATTCAAAAAAAGCTTCCAATTTCATACAAAAACTGAGTATACAAATGTTTCTTGAATCTGTCTGCTCAAGATGAATTACAACAATCGTTGTTCATACAGAAGGTATGAGAGGATCTTTAATGGAGGGATGTACATTTTGGGACAGCCTATGTCATGTAAGAAAGCAAATGCATTGAGCCAAGGTGCTCTCTCTCTCTCTCTCTCCAGCATCAGTTAATGTCAAGACAGTTTCATATACATCCATTATCTTGAATTCGTCCAGGCACGCATCTGGTTCATATTCTGACTAACGTTAGCTGGAGTTACTGAATTGAGTGTGCTACGGTGAGGATCACCAGAAGGTTCTAGATCTTCGGCTGCCTTATTTTTGGGCTTAGAACTGAAAGCAACCATGCTTCCAGCAATGACCTGGTGCAGTTCATCACCAATGGAAAGAAATGAGAAAAATAGAAGATAGAAGAAGGCATATCTAAAACAACCATATTTAAAAATTAAGTTGATTATCAACACATATTTTATTTTAATACTAGCCAATATCGTAAATCAAAGGTGAAAGAAATATATGTCACTTCTTGTTATGGTATCCTATTTATTTCTCCCAATAAACATATACTAGTAAATTGTATATAGGTAATCATGTAAACTTATTTCACTACAGAAAATCGTAGTATATTCAATTGATTTCAAGACGAGAGCGTTCTAATAGCACCTGAACAGGGCTGCCAGCAATGAGAAGTCCCTCGACAGGGCCACCTATGAGACGGCCATCAGGACCAGCAAACGTAACATTAAGACCACCAGTTGGGCCGTGGGGACCATCAACATCATTGATATAAGAGCCTGACAAATTTACCATATCAAAGTGCCCCTACAAAAAGAATGAAAAGCACAGTTCATTTCAAACAACAACTATTCTTCGAATTCAAGCTGCAGAAGGAAATGGCACACCATTTGTACAAAAATCAAGTAGTATTTAGTCATGAGAGCAGCTTTCAACACAAAAACCGACAAGCATATCGCTTTTTATTCATAAAGCAAGATGAGCACATCCATTTGCATTATCAGGCTACTACTACTACTATGTATACATTACGCTCTAAGTCTTTATTTGAAGATTTTAGATATTAGTCACATTTTTTGCAGCTTAGCTTACACCTCACCTCGTATGTGACACTTCCACTTGAATTTGAAATTTTGATATTTGCCGCAGAGATGGAACCAACGCCCGACAAGATAACTATGCCTCTTCGTCCCTGTAAAAGAGATAGTACCTTTCTTTTGATATCCTGCAAACAAAGCAGTTATGAATGACCATTGTGTTCCAGTTCAAAAGGCAAAGACATCATACTAAGAAGTAGAGAAAATATTATTTAAATCTAACATATTATGCTGAATAAAATAAGTTGGATATCTTCAATCAGTTCCTAAATGAAAATAAAAATTTGTTTCGTTTCGATATAATACCAATCACTGTCATTTCATCAGTGTACTAAACCTTGATATATGGCATCAGAAAATGCCTTGAACCATATTGAATTGAACAACTACGTTGAATTACATTTTAGAAATGTACTTTATTAGAAATGTCACGGCTGAATGATAAAGACAAGTAGCAGAAAACCTATAATTATACGACATGCTGATCCATGGGAGTCTAGTGCAATGATATGAATTGAAAATAATTTTACATACTTCTCCAACTGCAACATTGATAATATGTGGAGTCATTGTTCCAGCTCCACTGAAAACAGATCCACCTGAAAAGGTAATTAGTTCTTCAAAAAATCAGCCAAATAGTAAATATTTCATTATAAAACGTCTAGTTCAAGATATTAGCAGTTTTAAGTGATTTGATAACCATATAAGCCTTGTATAGGAGATTAACATGCACGGACTCATAATTTAGACATGTACATAGTGCTACAAATACAAGGAAAAATGAGGGACCTTGAACGTGTACGATATGGTGAAACTACAGTCTAGAAAAATATGAAACAAATTCATTCATGAGAAAAACATACAATTTTAATACATTATCCACTCGTCTTCAAGATTTTGCATCAATTAACAACATTGTTGGAAGAATTAGTGATCAATCCAGCATAAGCTGCAATACTCTAAAAAGCAAAATGAGTAAGGATAAGATGGAGAAACCTACCTAGAGGAGACAGTTGTTGCTTGCGTCCAGTCCCCGGTGGTCTCCCTCTCCACTTTTGAGTTGCTCTTGCCATTGGTGTAGGACTAGAAATCGAAGGAGATAATCCCAACGAAACTGCCCCATCGTGTCCATATTTGCGCGGCCTTCCCCTTTTTCTACGGACAGGTTCACCTTGCTGCATTGCATGAGGACCTACACTAACTCCATGAGGAGACATTGCTGATGAAGTATCTAAAGGTAACGGCGACATATTTAAGCTGCCCCCAGTGTTGGATTGATAGTGTACAGCAGCATTAGACATTGGACTCATGTTAGGGGAACTTTGTAGCCCGCTCACAGACTCGGGCTGCATGTAATACGAACCCGAGCCTGCTAATGTCATAGCATCCCTTTGATCCATGCAATTACTTTGGGACTTCTAGACTTGATACAACTACAATAACACCAAACATCAAGATTTTAAGAATCATATCAAATCTAGATGACTGCACAAGTCCTTAATGTGCAAAACTCAGAAAATTTTCTGGCTCATTAAACTCTCTCGTCCAATTTACAGAACTTAATCAATGTAGTTAGATAAGCCCCTTTTATTGAAAACACTAGACAGAGAATCTCAGCAGGATATCACAAACCCATCCAATAAAACTAAAGAAGATGAAAAGGGCATACAAATTCAAAATCAAATGTACAAAACATCCAAGAATTCTACTTACATAGAGGACTTAAATTCAAGAAAACATCAAGATAAGTCACACGTTATAAATCAACAGAGAAAAGGAAAAAAGCTTCATGCCGAAGAGGAACTGAACAGTTTACTCTTAAGGGCTGGAATCAAGAAAAGGGGGAAAAAAATCAAGAAAATCCACATCCTACCAAACCAAAAAAGACAGTAAAATATGCTTCGAGTTGTAGACACACACACACATACACACACTAAACCGAGAACGATTCTCGTCCCACTATTCCATTCTCAATCACGCAACAATCTTGAAGCAGAAATTCAAGAAACAGAGCCCATCTCGCAGACAAGATGTTAACGCCATTGCCTTACAAAAACATGGTACATACTAAACATGCACAATGGCTTCGAGAAATTTGAGGAAAGATTGAAACTTGATGAACGAATGCAAAGCAAGAATTCATAATCTTGGAAAACTGAAAAGGGTTGGCAGAGATAAACAGTAACAGTAAGAAGGAAATAAGCCATGGATGAACTCACCATAACTTTGAAAGCGTTCTTATCTGAAAAATGTAGTGCTTTTTTTTTTTTCTTGGTTTTTTCTGACTAAATGCTTGTTGAGAACGCGAATAGATATTTTGCCGCAATACATATATGAACTCGGGCTTTCCATGTCAGAAAAGGATCTATTTATTTTGGTAAAAATATATTTATCTACATAATCTTTTCACACGATGTCACGAAGCAAATCTATATTGGATTTGTTGTGCATTGATTTTCATATGGTTATAATTATTCATGTTGGAATGTCGATATTTTCCACGCACAAAAATTTGATAGGATTATCTGTGTCACAACTATATCTCGTCTTCTATGCCCCACTGATAATTTTATTATTTTGATAATATTAGTTATAAATTAGTAAAATTTTATTATTATAAAATAAATCATAATTGATATTTATTATTATAATAATCAACCTTAATAATTATTATTAGCTCAAAAACTGCAAATTGAATATAAAAAATAATTATAAACCCGATTGGATTAACCCTAATCAATAATTATAAAATATTATTAACAACACAAGAGATTGAAATTGAAGAAAAAAATACCTATAAATTAATAGTGGGACGCAAGATGGGTCAACGAAAGTGGGAATAGAACTACCCAGGTGAAAAAAAAAAGAAATATAGACCAAGTATATTCTTATTAGTAAAAGTCGCTTAGAATTTTCTTTTACATGTGTTCGTTATTTTGATTTCCTCGTTTTATATTGATAATATAATTACATATATGCTCGACACAATTATTGAACTATTTCAAAAAAAAATTTACTTGATGTTTCTAACACGCCCATTCTAACACAAACTAAGGTTTTGATATATTTACTTAGATATTTTGGATAAAATGCTTCTCGGCGTGTTGAAGCGCTGACTTTCTTAGTTATCTTCTTTTTTTTTTTACTTGAGGATGTAGGTGGGGTCGACATACGAGATGTTTTATTTTAAACAATGATCGATTTTTGTTGTGTATTAGTTCAAATATGTCATAAAATTTTGATTATGTTATACATGTATATTGATAGCAATGTAATAGAAAATGAAAACATAATTTAATTCGAATATCAAAAGTGGGGGAAGAGGTTTTGAGTTGAGAGAGAAACGAGAGGCCAAAATATAAAACAAGACAAAGGGGAGTGCTTGGTCCATAATTCTCATCTTAATATCTTCTTCATCATGCCATTGTGATTGTCACACTTCAATCACTAACACCTTCTATCCCACTCGCTCTTGTGGGCCGTCGACTTTAACCGACTAAAGTTTGAAGATTTTTTATTTAATTTCATTCGGAAAATCCAGGCCATCCTGCACCAAGATTTCCCAAATTAGCCTTTAATAATTCATTGTTTGTTTTGTTTAATATGTGCTCCCATTGTCCCCTAAATGTTGATAAATTTCCTAATATGAGCTAGAGAAGACTTTGATGCAATTTTTTCAAAATAAAAGCAGGTTAATTTTCCATCGTCTTAGTAGCTAATCCAAACTTAAATATGATGAATAGCAACTACTCTCAAACCAAGTACTTTATCGTCCAAATACTAAATCAGATTTTTATCTTGAAAATGTCAAGAAAGTAGTAACACAGATTTTTTGGTTTCTCATATTTAACCCAATATTTTTAATTTAACAGTTCAATTCATGAACCTTCCTCTAAGTCGACTTGCACGAGTAAATTATTATCAAAATGGATCTATTGATTGATTAAATATAAAACCGTACTTTCACCTAACTATAAAAACCCCGCATAAAATTTCGTTGTGGAGAGCTCAAGTTGCTGATTTATTTCTCTTTTTTTTTTTTTTTTGAACCTTTTGTCGATGAACCAAATAACAACGATTACCCAATTATGTTTAAATAAAACGGCACAAGTGTTTTTAAAATAAAATGCACCGGCATAATTTAGATACGATAAGCCAAATGACACGCGCCGGGACAACGACACGCGCGCCCTTAGATATTGGGAAAACAGAAGATGACAGGTGGGACGTTTGAGACGACCTCATATACAGATCCGGGTTCGGGGCCCCATACACCCGGATATGATAACGTTCCTGTCCACACCCCCTAATCTCATTTCTCCTTCCAACTCGTTTATTGAAATTCACGCATGAATGATTTACAAACTATTACACAAAATCAGAGATATGTAAAACATCTGCAAGGAACCCCATGTCATCTAAAAAAATAATTATAACAATCACATTTCATTGTTGAACAGTCTCTCTCACACACACACATATGAGATTCAAACAGGCATATAGCATATCTTAAAGGCAAAACATGTGCAGATACCCCTCCACAACCCAATGTTCCATTTAAACCCTCCATCTGAATAAATGATTAATAAAGGAACCAGAACCTCAGACAACCAAATAAACTGTGTGAGTGAATGCCTTTATTTATAATTTTGCAGTGTGTTTGATCTTAGATTTTCACTGCAGTCTAGGATATTTGAAGTGCTAACCTTCAGAAACAAGATCAGCTAACAGGTCCGACATGAGCATTAAGAAGCAGCATGCAGTAGAAAATCCTATTATGACATGAGGTTCACTTACAAACTACTCCAAAAACATGATGGTTCGAGAACAACAAAACCATACCCATCTTAGACCTTTTCCATGCTGAAATTAATGAGTGGCATTCAATGATAAACATGCAACCTCTGAAATGGTGATGACAAGGTAGCATAGATTCTACTTGGGTCAAGAAAAACATAAACCATAGCTATTTTAGACCTTTTCCATGCTAAAATTGATGGGTGGCATTCAATGATAGATGAGACGACCTCTGAAATGGTGATAACAAGGCAGCATAGATTCTACTTCAGAGCAATTACAGCTAGACCAAAGTGTTAGTTATTGCTAAAAAATAGTCCTAAGATAAGCTACACATTGGGAAGGGAACCGTAAGTTAGGCTTATCAAAACAGTGGCGCACAATCAGACTTCCTATCTATTGCCCTCGGATCCAATACTCCAAGACAGACTCAATTTAGTTCTACAGCAACAAAAAGTGGGGGGAAACTGAGAATATAGTTTGGAGAAGGGCTCAACTAATTAGTGCAAGCTCGACTTCATAAACTGATGATTCGTTACAATAGGACGATAGAAAGTTAGAAACATGCAATAGTAACTTAAACAGCTCAAAAGCATAAGTAATTGATTTCAGAATGGAAAATGTGGAAATGTTAGAATTTAACAAGCTACAAACAATGAGATTCAACAATATTCCTATTTTCCATTGTATTTAATCCATCCAAAAGTAACCTCAGTTGTCAACCTCCATTGCCTGTGCAGCTTTAGCTTTGGCCAATGCCGTCAACTTCGTTTTCAACCTTTTCTTCCCTACTTGAAACCCACTCCCACCCTTCTTCTTACTGCTACCATCAACCTAATCACCGTACAAATCAAATTCTTAAGCATATATAATCTAATAATCTCGAAACCCCAAAAAAAATATAGCCATTCAGCATACTAAAATATACACAAAACAGTTTAATCTAGCCAAAATCATCATATGCAGAAACAGTACGATTAGAGAGAAGTTAATCCCACGACTAATCATAAAAAGCATACTACCTTCAGCAAAAAAAAAAACAGAAATTCATAGTAATCCGATATGCAGAAACAATAAGATCATCCCATAAATAATCAAATAAATACATATTACATTCGGAAGAAAACAGAAATTCATAATAATCCAATAAGAAAACGAGTGAATTACCTTCATCTTATTTTTCTTGGCATGGAGTTTCTTTTCCCTCTTTTCCTTCTCTTCCTTTTCTTCTGTTCGCATCAATTGAAAGCAACGTCATCAGCACCAAAACTACAAAATTGATTTTAGCGCAATCACATAATTAACAAGTAAACAAAGTAAGAAGCAGTACTTCTTAGATCAAAATCATGAAGCCTTTTTCTTCGACCTAAATCGTTCTTCTTCGACATTTTCTCCTTCTCACTCAATTGAGGCGTATAGTGAGATACGATTACAAAACCCTAGGGCTTCAATTTAGGGGGTGCACAATTTCTTCATTTTCTCGTAGAAGCCCTCGAAGTCTTCTATATTTCTCTTAAACACCCAAAGTTCGTTGATTATTATGTATATTGACTAATTCTAACATTTCCACATTTATAAGATAATATATTACGGCAAGTATGCTTGGCTAAAAAATTATTAGTAAATTTTCAAAAAAAGAATGAATAGCATAAAAATAATTAGTAGTTTAATAATTAGTTCATGAATGAAATCAATTAAATTTTTAGTAATAGATTGAATTTATAAGGTACACAGTTCAAAAATGCCATATATTCCGATTTATTCCTTGATTAACATATTCCTCGGAGTAATTGCATATACAGTATCTCTTTGGTCATCGATTACAAAGGTGATAATTAAGGGAGATTAGAAAATTATGAATTGAATTTTATATTTAATTATTTATTAAATAAAATTTTAATCGAGTCCATTTCCTAATCCACATCGCTTTTCAATAAGACTCTACTCTTAGACAACCTATATAAATACTCAAGATTACTGTGTACTTTTCCAATTTACAATTGTTTGCACAACCAAATTGGCCAAATTAACTTAATTAAACTATAATTAAATAAACTTAACCAAATTGGCCAAATTAACTTAATTGTTAATAATTATAGTCTAATTGGCCAAATTAAATTGGTTGTGCAAACAATAAAATTATATAATTAAACTGTTTATAAATACTCAAGATTACTGTGTCCATTTCCAAATTGGTCAAATTAACTTAATTAAACTATAATTATAGAATTGTTAAATTAACAAGAATTGTTAAATTAACTTGAATAAAGTTCAAAAAATAAATAGAAATAATATATAATTAAAATTTAATAAACTACAATTAGATTATAATTATTTTTTAATTATTTTTTAAAAAAATGAATCAATCATTTTGCATGGTTTGTAAACTGTGGTTTTTGAGGGGTACAAAAAAATATGTTATTATAATTTATACATTTTAGCATGTATAATAAAAATATATTTATTTAATAAAATGTATGTTTATCTATTTAATATAAAAAATTTATATCCTACATCGTTTTTCAAATAAAACTTTACTATTGGGAAACCTATATAAATATTCAAGATCATTGTATATTTTCACATCCCGTAATTATTTTTCTTAGTTATTTTATAAATTATTTTTGGATGCCTTCATTTAAAATGATAGATGAAATTTTCATAAATAAAATTTCTTTGTTAATTGTAACAAATTGATACATTCCACGCCGAATAAATGTTACGATGAAAACAAAAAAAAAATCATCACATCCTAAAGTGTAAAATTTTTTAAAATTAATTAATTCATTATTTTTATCAAATAAAAGCAAAAACATGATTATTTAATAGAATGGACGAGATAATCCAAACAACGAGTGATTGAAACATGTAATAGGTACAAATCAGAGAAATGTTATTTCTCATTGACCTATTCTTTATATGAATCTCTTCGTCAGATCCCACCATCTTTTAAACAATTGACGATTGTAATAGAAAATGGATATAACAATCCAAGAAACACCATCCTTATTGATCTATTTTTTACATATTCCACGTACCTTTGTTTGTTGCAAAAAGATACTGTTTTGGGATACTATCGAATTTCTTCAGGGGTGCAACATGTCATATATGAAGATTTTCATAAGGTGGATGGAGAACTAAAAGATTTTCATATTTTTTTAAAAATTATTAATTTAGTATGTAGCTTGAGACTTAATAATTGATTTTTTTCCTTTGCATATTATTTTTATATTAATTTGTTTCTGTTATTTTCATGCGATAGAATCAATATTTACTAAATATACATGGATATATAAATTGGATTTATTTGTCAATTTATAACAATAAGAAATGATAAAACTTTTGCTATTACACGGCGAACACAAAAATTGTTAACATAACACATATAATAATAATAACACACCTTTTTGTGCCAACAACGCAAACCATTATAAAGATAATTTAATTTATTTTTCTAACTAATAGTAATCTTAATAAATGTACAGTGTGTGTATTATCTATTTATCTATCTATATATATTATTAAAACGATTGCGGATTCGAACTTTCTCCTTAATTCAAGGTCCTACGTGGCGCTCTCTCCTTTCGGTATTCTTATTTATCTTTAAACTTCATTTTGAGTATTTTTATTCATTTACTAGTAAGTAGTCCGTCGGAATTCGACGGAAAATAATTTTATGTTTTAATTTATACGTATATATTTTAAAAATAATTTTATATCTTATTTAAAAGTTGTGATGTTGTTCGCGTTAATTATTAATCAAACTTAGAAAATTAATTTATTTCACGTATTTAAATTTATAATTATGAATGATAATTGATCGAGTATACTCAATCATTATGTATTTTCTAAATCTAAATTTATTTAGAATTTTTCTAACTGTTCGTCATAATCTCGGTTAAAATAGTGACTTTACTGTACATACTCGTCTCAAATCCGTTGAGTAATACTCGATAAAAATATGAACACTCCAAGTAAAATTAATTAAAATTAGTAAAAATCCTTCTTTCTATGTTATTTGAATCGTCTCGTTGGTTTACGCTAAATTACTCGATAAAATCTAAACAAAGTTAATATTAATTAAAATTAGTAAAAAACCTTCTTTTTAAGTATATTTGAACCGTCTCGTTGGTTCATGTTAAATCGATATCTCTAATCTTTGCCAAAATACGGAAAAAAATATGTTTACATCTCAAAGTTTTTTTGTTCTTTTCTTTAGCTATCTATCCCACATTTGATTCAATGTATATATTTTCTAGAAAAACATGAATGAAAAGGATTCCATATAGACATGTTGATTAAATATATTTATTTAGTCTTCATAGGGATTTTCATTTACAATTTTTCTATAGATTATTATACATGAATTAAGAATGTATAAAATAATGATAGTTTATGTTAAATCGATATCTCTAATCTTTGCCAAAATGCGGAAAAAAATATGTTTACATCTTCAAGTTTTTTTGTTATTTTCTTTAGCTACATATCCCACATTTGATTCAATGTATATATTTTATAGAAAGCACTAATCGAATTTTTAGAAAAACATGAATGAAAAATAAAAAGGATTCCATATAGACATGTTGATTAAATATATTTATTTAGTCTTTATAGGGATTTTTATTTGCAAATTTTCTATAGATTATTATATATGAATTAAGAATGTATAGAATAAGGGTTTATAAGAATGCATTCCGAAATTGTATTATTTTAATATGTATAATAGAAGAATTTAATTAAATAGAGGGAAAGATAAATATGAGATGTGATTAATAGATAAACATGTGATATTTCAAGAATATGAAATTAATAAAAATAAAAATTAGAATATATATGAATTAAAAGTAGACAAATTACCAAAATAAAGGAAAATCTGAACGGAGCATCGTGGAGGGGGCAACTTTATTTTCATATTAGTAATAGATTCTATGTGTATTTAATATAAATTTTTCCATCTCACATTGATTTTTAATAAAACTTCACTCTTGGAGAACCTATATAAATACTCACAATCCATGTGTATTTTCTCATTCCGCAATTATTTTGCACAACCAATATAATTTGACAAATTAATTTATTGGCCAAATAAATAGTTTTATTTTTATTGACAATTTTAATTTGATCAATTATTAAGTTATCAATATTAATTTATTTAATTTAACAAATTTTTAAATTGACGTAAATAAAAAAAAGTCTCAAAAATACGTATTCTTAATTATAATTCTTGGATTTGTATATATATACACGTAGTGATAATTCTCGAAATTTAACTATGTGACGAGATGATCAAACGTACACAATAATTAACATCGTATATAATGAAATCTTTGAAAAATTGTGAGGTAAAAAAAAATAGTTTGATTTTTATTGATTTATTGCAACTAAAGAAAGTGAAATAAAATCAAAGAAGCACTCTTTTTGATCATTTATCGAAATATTATCACTGCGAAATAATATTAAATTATTTTTAATGTCATACTTATATATTGCAAAATAATAATAAAAATAAAAATATTTGTTAAAGGAAGTACAATAAAATCAAATAAACAACCTTATTGATGTATTTTATTTTAATAATATAGTTCGTCGTCGATATTTTCGACGGGATAAACACTAATTATGTACTCCCTCCGTCCCAATAGCAAGGTCTCACTTGCTTTGGGCACGGTTATTAAGAAACGAGAGTAAAAGGAAAAAAAATGGCGAAAAAATGGTAGGTCCTACAACTTTTGAAGAGTTAATTATTTCCATTTTTGGGATGAGACCTTGCTATTGGGACGGAGGGAGTATCATTTTGATACTTCATGTTTGGTCTTCATGTTAGATAGCTTGACACGAGCATATTAAATTTTATTATTATGTTCGTACTATAACAATACAAACTAGGGGTGTGCATCGGTCGGTCGGTTGGACCAACCGACCAATATTTCATAAATCGAAAACCGAACCGACTAAAATTTTTAAAACCGAACCCAACCGAAAATGCTCTTTGGACAGAAACCAAAACCGAACCGAAAAATTCGGTCGGTTCGGTTGGTTTTTAAAAATAACCGACAAAAAATGGAAAACAAATAAATCGAGATTGCTGTGGTGTGATTGAACTCTATTGGAGGGCAGTGGCATTTCCTTTTCAGTGCTAGGAATGCCCCATTTTCTTTGATTTGCAGCAGCAAAATAACAACAAAAAAATGCTACTAAAAATCAACAATATGTCCAATTCAACACGAAATTAAAGAATTGAGATTAAACCATATACACTCCATATCGCAATCTGGTATATGACATTTCGCAATCTGTACATGAATGCTAATTGCTAGAAAAAATATATATGATATATTTCCGGAAAAAAAAAATGACCAATTCAACATTTACACTTCCATTTCTTCCTAGCCTCTCGATTTCAGCATGCTTGTTGGGAAAATTATAAGGTTTCGATTTGATACCAAAATTCAACTGATTCTCCAACTGAATAGATGATCGCGTCAACCTAAGTAGAGTTTTCCAGCTCGCCTGTTTGAGCTTTAGATTTTCTAGGTTTACAGGAATCAGCTAGCGGAAGACAGCAGAAGTTCCAGCTGTGTCTACAACAGGAGTCAGCTAGCTGATGATAACAGGAGCCAACCTTCAGCTGAGTCCTCCAACAGAGCATGATCAAGCTGAAGAGAATTCGAGCTGAGTTCAAAACACAACCGGTCCAGCTGTACAGAACAAAGGGAACTAACTCTGAAGACATTACTTCAAGTCAGTCCAGCTCTGAATTCAGAAGCCAGCTCCAAAGGCAGAAGATCCCGGCGTCAGAGGAAGTCAACATGCCTCGACCAATGAGGGATTGCCGAATCAGCATCCTAGACTTCAGGACCTAGGATGTGACACAAATGAAGACAAGTGCAGATTCGCCCAACGGCAGATCTCGAATTTAAGAAGAGTAGGTAAGATTCAAACGGCTCCTCCAACGGCTAGTCTTGAATTTCTACCTATATAAACCCGTCTTCAACCTCAGGATCAAATACGAAAAACTCTCTACAAGCTTTCATTCTCTGAAATCATCAATCTTTCAAAAGCTCCCAAGCAGTTCTACATAGTTCAAAGAACACTTTATCTTAAAGTGTTTATAGTTCAGAAACTGCTTAGTTTTTTGTCTGATCCCTAGGCCAAAATCTTTGTATATCTTAAGCCTAGATTTCGAACAAGTTCATCATACTCTAAAGTTCTTCATTGTAAGAACTCGTTCACAGTTGGAACCCCAAACCAAACCCCTCTTTACCCAGAAAGGTTAGGTCAAGGTTACGCTTGCTTGAAGCGGGAAATTCAAGTGTGTAAGGTTTTTTCAGTACCCGTAAACTGAAAGGTTAGGCTTGACAGTGCCCGCAAACTGTTGGAACACAGCTCGGGTTAGAGTTGTGAAGTTGCTTGGTACTTGGAAACCAAGTGGTAGTGGATTACCAGTGAACCTGAAAACATAAAGTTAATCTTTTCAAACTGAGTTTTTCTAAGTAACCGAGCTAAGTTTTCAAACCACCACATTCCGCACCGCCAGCTGAGTTATTTACCCAGCTGACCCTCCCCAGCTGGATCAATAACTGAGCTCACCAACTCTGTGATTTAACTTGAAAAAGTTTTTAGAAATCTATTTGGTGTATTCACCCCCTTCTACACCAAATACCTAGCTCAGGGGCCATCAATGCTTCTGTTCTCAAGTTTTCAATCTTTTAGGAGGTTATTTCGAGTTATAAACTACTTTAGATCGTCAGATTCAGCCTAAATACCTTTGAATTTCGCAGCAACTTCAGCAGTAACAGTGGCTAGGACAGTGGGTTTTTAACAACAACTACAGCGCGGCAACTCAATCATCCTCTTCAATGCGCCGGAGGTTTTCTATTACAGAGATCGACAAACGAGTCTCGATACCGGCCGCGAGACTTGACTGTAGCAGACGGATGGACGGCGGGAGAAGGAGAAATCAAGCGGCGCCGATGAGTCACGAATCAACCGGCACCGACGAGTCACAAATCGACCGGCACCGAGGCTAAAAGTGAGAGGTGCGTGAGTCGGTGAGTGGATCTGTGAGTGAGAGGAGAGAGAGAATGTGTGAATTGAGATTTGAGAATGAGCGACTGAAGGAGAGAAGGGTTAGCTAGAGTATTTTTTTTAAATTTTTATAATAAAATAAACATATAATATAATTATAGTATATTTTTTTAATATATTATTGTTTCGGTTGGTTCGGTGCCCAACCGAATATAATTTCAAAGAACCGAAACCGAAACCGACTTTTCAAAATTATAGAAACCGAACCGAAAACCGATTCATATGATAACCGAACCGAACCGACCAAAACCTATCGGTTCGGTCGGTTTTTTCGGTTTGGTCACAAACAAAATAAACCTGCAAAGTTAATTATTGAGGCACTCTTGTTTACGGTGCACCATATTTTTTTAATTTTTTTTATATCATTTTGATACTTCATGTTTGGTAATTTGTTGTCTATATTATTTTTAAAAAAAAAATTCATATTATTTTTTAAGTTGTCTACATTAATTTGTTTAATTTGATAAATTATTAAGAAATATAATTAAGAAACCAATAAATAATAATGATGATATCTGTATAATAAACATAATCTTCATGGAAATAAATAAATTAATATAGTATTAGTTATTATTTTGGTATCTCTATAAACTAATATGACAAAAGAATAAAGTTAATTTTTTATATTAAGGAAGCGAGGTAAATAGAATAAATTCTTACTGTAGAAAATTATTAAACAAATATTCAATAGTTCATTTCCTTCGGCAAATTGAGTTGGCAAATAAATAATTTTTTATTGAAAAATTTAATTTGGTTACATAATTAATTTGGCCAATTATTAAGTTTGTCAAAGAATAAATTCTTACTCTACGAAATTATTAAACAAATATTCAATAGTTCATTCGGCAAATTGGATTGGCAAATAAATAGTTTTTTTATTGAAAAATTTAATTTGGTTACATAATTAATTGAGAAGAAGATAAAAAATACACTACTAATATAGAAATAACTAAATAATACACTAAGTTTTAAAATTAGATGTTTGATACACTTTTTTGAATGAAAAGACTAAGTTACCCTTACTAATAAACTCACTTTTTATTCTATTTTCTTTACCTATTTTTTTATTTCTAAATCAATTAAAATTCAAAAATAAAAAATCTCTCTCAACCACCCACAATTCATTTCTCTCTCTCTCCTCTCTCTTCTCCCCTTTCTCGCATGTCGCGTGTGTTGCTGCTCTCTCTCGCAGCCCCCCTCCCTCTAGTTACTACATTACTACATTTACAACAATAACATTAAATTGTAGAATAGAAAATGTTATTACAACATTGAATATATGACTCAAATAACATACAGTTTGAATTTTGCAACAAATCGCTAAAAAAAACTCAAGAAATTATAGAAACATCTGTAAGAAGTTAGATTCTCAAAGAAGTTTGTTTCTGAATAGTTGTTATCGTCTATATTTATCATTTTTAAAGTAATGTTCTTGCTAGATTTAAGTTTCTGTGTTTGATTAAATATCTGCACTTAATGTTCTTATGCACACAGTTGAGGCCACAATTGTGTTTATATACTAGTCCGTTAACAAATATATAACTTAAGATGCTAATTTTTAAATGATAAGCTAGGCGGTTAATAATTACTAGAGAAATTACTAAAAATAATAATACACAGTTAAAATATTTTTAAATTGTTCCAAAGTACACAGTCGATACTACTATTTGGTTTATAAGTACATAATTGAAGTATATTTGAATTATCATGCTCATTCTTAGATAGAAGGCTAAAATTATAAGTTAATGCATGTTACTTTTGATTTTTGATAAACATTAGTACTACATAATGATCATTACACAATTGTTAATATCAATTGTGTTATATTTTGTCAATTGTGTACCTTGGAACTGTGTTCTTCTGAACTAGTAGTTTAAAAAAATTAACTTTGCATTTTTTATTAGTTTTGTTTTGGGAGTTTTGTGATTCTACATTGATGAGCAGGTTTGTTCAATTTTTGGAAAAATCGTGACACAATTGAAAATATCAACTGTGTCCTGTTTTCTCAATTGTGTACCATGAAACAGTGTTACAGTCATATGTCTACAATGTACATAAGAACATGTGAATATTTATTCAAATTGTGGAACATTTATATAATGGAAAGGGCTATATTCATACATTATAACATTAGTTCGTACTCCTTCTATTTTAAATAATTGGTATTCTCGATTGTGTACCCTACACAGTATGGGCTCGTTTGGTAGGGGTGATTAGGGTGTATAATATGTCTATGACACCCTAATATCTTGTTTGGTATGAAGTATACGGCCCTTTATAAAGTTCGGGCCCGTATGAATAATACTTATTTTTGTTGTTATGTATACTACCTATGAGGTGGTATAAATAATAATGCAACTAATTATAGCAATAAATTACAATAATTACTATGTGTTGCAGAGAATTTAATACATCGTACCAAACGGAATATTAATTTTTTATATTTATAAGACATCTCAGTCAAACATATCAGGCCTTATCCCATACTTTGTACCAAACGAGCCCTATAAGAATATTTATACTGTGTACACAAGAACTTTAGATTTTTTTTCAATAATCGAGGTGTTTATGTTTTTGGTACGTTTTTTTAGTGTCTAATAACATTTATATTAACTTGTAGTTCTTAAATGAATCATATATCGCACAAAATGAGTGATTGATGCTCGATTATATAGATTTTAGTGACTATTGCAATTTTTACAAGTTTATTCCTAGTAGTTAACCTAAGATGTTACTTGAACCAAGTCATTCATTGCATATATTTTAAATACTTGTTTGGATTTATATACATCAATGTTGGGATTGGTTCATATAGAAACTATTTCTAGAGTGGAAACTAGGAACAAATCTGAACAGTTGGTCTTTATATGATCTATGGTTGTCATTATTCGATGCATGAATATATATAGATTTAAACATGATTTTATATAAGCACAATTATTTACACAAAAAAGCATGAATCTCATTAAGCATGACTATATATAGATTTAAGCATGAATATATATAGATTTAAATATATTCTCAAGTTCTCACGGAGGAATAGTTCCTATAGTAACCCATCCCCATCAATGTATTCAACTAAGAAACGTTATAATGCCTTATTATATATATTCGAAAGGCATAAACACCCCGATTATTGATATAAATTTATAATTTTTGTGTACACAGTACAAAAATATTTGTATTGTGTAGGGTACACAGTATAAATATTCTTATATTGTGTACACAAAAACAATTATTTTTTGTTCAATAATCGAGGTGTTTATACTTTTAAATACATATAGTAAGGCATTGTAACGTTTCTTAGCTAAATACATTGATGTATATAAATCCAACTAAGTAGTTAAAATATATGCAATGAATGACTTGGTTCAAGTAACATCTTATGTTAACTACTAGGAATAAACTTGTAAACATCCCAATAGTCACTGAAATCTCTGTAATCGAGCATCGATCACTCATTTACTTATTTTGACAAAAGTATGACTCATTTAAGATCTAAAAATTAATATGAATGTTATTAGACACTAAACAATACGCACCAAAAGCATAAACACTTGATTATTGAAAAAAATATATTGATCTTGTGTACATAGTACAATAATATTTATATTGTGTAGGATACACAGTCGAGAGTACCAACTATTTCAAGTATAATGAGCACTAATTAATGTTATTATACCTGAATATATACTATTCGAATACAAAAACGGTCCAAATATAATTTAATCACATGTTCTTATGTACACTGTAGGATATACATATGGGTATACAGTTAAAAGTATATATTATTGATAAATAATACACAGTTGAATTTACCTACTGTGTCACAACCTGTTTGTGTTGAATTTTCCAGAAAATTTAATTTCTTAAATTATATAAACACATGTTCATCAACTCATAATCACATAAATTAAAAAAAAATTAAAATATTCATCAACAAATTATATCTTCATCACATTAATCCAATAATATTTGACATAAATCTCAAAGCATTCACTTCTAAATCTCTCTAGTTAATTTCAAGTCTTTCCAACCTCATCTCCATAACTCAAATCTCAAGTCTTTCCCACATAAAAAAAATAATAATAAATAAAAATTTGAAGAATGCGGCGGCGACAGTGCTTGCTAATTTCAGTGACTCTCAACGGCAGGCCACCTATAGAACTGATCACTGAACACTCATCCCCTCACTCAAAATAAACCAATGGAATATCAAAGCATCTCCAATACTTTTCAACTCAATTCAATAAACACACCACAAAAGTCAATGCTGCGACAGCAGCTTACCAGCAAACAGAATGTTCGAACAAAATCAAATTCGGCCAGATTCGAAGCTAAATCATCCCGACTACATTTACAACGAAGAAAAAATAATCTCAAAAGAAAAACATAACACCAAATGACAATATAATCAAATACATGTTGCTGCATCTGTACCAAAAGTTAGAGGAATCTTGTTTGGTTTCTTGAACGAGGAGAAAAGGGAACTATACGACAGTCAAAGGAAAAAGTGGGATCATGAACGAGCCCACTTCCGCCGGCATCGTCTACGACATATACAGAGAAGACATCTCCGACTCCGAAGGAAGAAACGTGCTTGTCTTCGACCATTACTCGTGTAAGATTCGAGGAACTCATCTCATCTCGGATTTGCTTGCGATGGTTACGCATGTGTGTGCGAGGTGGATGAATCGTCGGCGCCGGCAGCATTTGGGTCAGACATCTTCGCCGGCGGGAGCTGAGGTTTCGATCAGAAATTTGGGGAAGAAGGGGGAGGAAAGGTTGAAGGGGTTGCCGTCGGAAATTTTGCCGGCATAAAAATTGTTTGCCACATGATTGTGTTTGCGAGGTGGGTTAGTTGTCGGCGTCGGTAGCATTTGAGTCACACATATTTGTCGGCTGAAGCTAGGATTTCGATCGGCAAGAGATTTGGGGAAGAAGGTGGAGATGAGTCGCTGGTGGTGGTTAGTGGGGTAGAATTTTTTTATTTTTATATTTAACTTTTTTTCTTAACCTTTTCTTTTGTTTTTATCTTTTAATATAACATATATGTATTTTATTTATTTAGTTTTAAAAGGTGAGGGTAATTTAGTCTTTTAAGTGAGAAAGTGGTACCAAACATCTAGTTTTAAATTTAAGTGTATAATTTAACTACTACTATTTTTTTAGTGATATTTTTCAAACTCACTCTAATTAATTTGGCCAATTATTAAGTTTGTAAAAGTAAGAGAGAGAAAGAAATAACAAAAGAAACTAAAAGTTTTCTAAATAAAAAATAAAAATATTTTCAAAATGTAGTATGTTAAGATAAAAATAATTTAATATAATCTTTTTTTTTCAATAAGAGATAGAAAATAATTTTGAGATAAAAATAAAACATAAAATTAGAACAAATGAAGTACACAGAAAATGTATTGAATTTTATAATTGAATAAAAAAGAATTTCATATCAATTTTTTTAGTAGAGTTAATACCTCACTATTTCAATTATATAACAAAAGAAACTAACAATTTTCTTGAGTTTTATTAGAAATTAAAGATTTTTCACCTTTAAAAAAATTTCGAACTACAAAGTATATTTACATCTAATAATTTTATTTATTTTATTAAATAATAAACTCCCGTCGATTTTCGACGGGCTACATGCTAGTTCCGATAGGAAATCAATATTATATTTTATTCCTGAAGAAAAACACACATAAATATACATATGCGGGAAATAATATAAACCTCAACTTGGCCGCTGTACCAAAAGCCCTTACCCCCATCCCCCGCCGTGCTCCGTCGTGGCGCCGCCGCTACCTTAGTATACTAATTAGTCTTCGAGTTGGCTATTGATCAGACATTACAATTCCGCTCAGAGAGAGATGGAAACCGAGCTCCCTATAGAGCCGCAATCGCTGAAGAAGCTCAGCTTCAAATCCCTAAAGCGATCGCTCGACCTATTCTCTCCTACTCATGGTCAATTTCCGCCGCCCGATGCCGAAAGGTTTTATTTTCTTGTTGGAATACTGCTGTTTGAATAATATTTTTGAAAAGTTCATAAGATGATTCAGCGTTATATCCCTAAATTGGTTGATTAATTATTTTTTTTTATATATATGTTTACAGCGTGAAGATTCGAGTCAGTCATAAGGTCAGTGCTTGTTTATCTCGCTTTTCTTTTTTTTTTCTTTTTTTTTCCATACGCATATTTCCATGGGAGATGCTTAAAAGTCCAAGGGGAATGTCACTATACGAATAGAAATAGATGAGAAATAAATTAATGGAATGCGGCATACAATTATTAAGACTCTCATTGTTATTATTTTTGCCATTTTTAGCTCAATTCCGAGTATGTAACAGTGAAGAATTCGCCGTCTGAACATCACGGTAGTGCTGCAAAACAGCAAGCACCTACACCCTCCAATGTCCTTGCACTTCCAGGTATTACACACTTATGCTAGAGCTGAAATTCAACAAATCACAATTACCATATCTAGTGAGCTATAATCTGTTAAAACATGTTGCAGTAATACATAATGGCTTCCACCGATTAACTCCATCACCCTGTCTTTATTTTGGTCTGTACCTAGTTAATGGAACTGACATGTATTTCTGCAGGTCCTCAACAATCAAATGAGATGCAGATGCAGACAGGAGGGCCATCAAAGGATAGTTCGACCGGGCAACCTAGGGGCACGTATGTATCTTTTAATCTTGTTTTTGTTCTGAATTTCATATTTTTGTAACATAAAGATGATAATGGTGTATGTTTGGTGCAGACGGGATGCTGGTGGTCAAGGCAGGAGCACGACTATTATTCCATCTCAGGGCTCTTCTGAAAGGTACTCTATTTATGCACATATATAGTATATTGACTTGCTTGTGATGCATGTAATTGTCCTTAGAAATAGTAGACTATGTCTTAACTTTCAAATCATGCTCTTTGGGAGCAAGGGATCAGTAGCTATAAAGACTTTGTTTGAGATCAATAATAGATACTACAACTTGTCATTAGTTCGGAATTAAGAAATCTTAAGCTTGACCTTTGTAGCATTAGAGATGACACTATCATATGTATGATTATATTTTTTTCTGGTCTGAATAAATGTTCAGGATGTCGACTTCTGCTATTATGGAAAGAATTCCAAGTAAATGGCCTCGTCCTGTTTGGCATGCACCCTGGAAGAATTACAGAGTGAGAAGCTATAGTGTACACTGGTTATGACTTTTCTTGTATTTTCGACATGTCTCATTTATGATTTTTGATACGTGTAGGTTATTAGTGGCCATTTGGGATGGGTGCGGTCTGTTGCCGTTGACCCAAGTAACACTTGGTTCTGCACGGGATCTGCTGATCGGACAATCAAGGTTTGATATTCATATTTTTTTTCTTGAAGATATTAATACTGGTGTCATAAATTTGTGGATGTATTTTGCCAGTCTTCATATTTGTACTTATTTATATTTGTCATGAGCTAATATATCATCATTCTGTGCCAGAAAGGTCTATGCATTTTGTCCACTGTGTATATATATATATATATTTTACTTTTTTTAATGTGTGCAAGTCATGTGCTCAGTTCCCTGCTGTTGTATTTTACCCACTAAATTTTCTTCTTTCTGTTGTGGCAAGATATGGGACTTAGCAAGTGGCCGATTGAAACTCACTCTTACTGGTCACATCGACCAAGTACGAGGTAATTCAGTTTTTCCTTTACATTTTCTTTGTGTGTGAATTTCGAACAATTTTTGAATAATTTGGGTAGTAAAATGAGAACCAAATTTTCTTGTAGGTCTGGCTGTTAGCAACAAGCATACATACATGTTTTCTGCCGGTGATGATAAATTAGTTAAATGTTGGGACCTAGAGCAGAATAAGGTAGGTCTTGCACTTTCAACAGCTGCTTCAACCGAGTACATCGATTGCCTTGTTGTATAATGTTGCTTATTTGTTTGTAGGTTATCCGTTCTTATCACGGTCATCTTAGCGGTGTTTATTGCTTGGCTCTTCATCCTACCATTGACATTTTGCTTACGGGAGGTCGAGATTCCGTGTGTCGGGTATGCATTTAATTAATACCGTCATGAGGTACCTCTTTTCAGTTTCTTGATAGACTATGTACTAATTTAGGTTGTATGATGGTTTTAGGTATGGGATATTCGCAGCAAGGTGCAAATTCGTACACTTCCTGGTCATGATAATACTGTTTGTTCAGTATTCACACGATCTACGGTGAGTGTTTATTTTATATCTTGGGAAGTAGTGTAACGATTTTGTCTGTAAGCTAAAATGTCTCTTTTAGATACAACTCTCAGCACGACTTGTCCTTGCAGGATCCACAAGTCATTACAGGTTCTCATGATTCAACAATAAAGTTGTGGGATCTTCGAACTGGTATTGTTTATGAAAATAATTGTATTTGGTAATATATAATATTTCATCTCTCTTTTTCTAAAATCCAAGTGCTTGTCCTGTCAGGTAAAACAATGTCAACCCTCACACATCATAAGAAATCTGTACGAGCCTTGGCTCCACATCCTACAGAGTAAGCATTTTCTTATGGATTATGATGCTTAATTTTGCAGCAAAGTGTTTGGTAGTTGACTCTGATTTCATGTTTCCTTTTTCAGGGATTGTTTTGTATCTGCTTCCGCAGAGAATATTAAGAAGTTTAGACTTCCAAGAGGAGAATTCATGCACAACATGCTGTGAGTTTCTAAGATTTCTTTTTTCCCTTAGAAAGTAGTTTGGTACTGCAAGTAGTTAGGAACCCTTTGTATGCAAGTTATTTTGAACTGCTGCAGTTTGATTATTAAGTCGAGCTTCATGAGCTGCATAGACTTTTAATGCAGTCCTTGGAGTATATGGTTGTATAGCTGATATTTTTTATTTTTTCACTCAGCTCTCAACAAAAAACAATTATCAATTCCGCAGCTGTCAACGAGGAGGGCGTAATGGCCACAGCAGGTGAGCTACACTAACATGAAAGAATGTCTTTTACCTTGTCGAAAAGTTTGAAAAATTCTCTTCCCTGCGCTTTCCTCAATTGCGTAACACATGATTTTTACTAGTATTTGAATCTATCTTAGGCAACACATGATTTTTACTTGTATTTGAATCTATCTTAGGCAACACATGATTTTTACTTGTATTTGAATCTATCTTAGGTGATAATGGAAGTCTATGGTTCTGGGACTGGACTAGTGGTCATAATTTTCAGCAAGCACAGACAATTGTTCAACCTGGTATGCTTTTATAAAGTAGTAATGTTCAATCATTCCACTTGTTGGAAGTATCAAACCTAACTTGATCTCTTCTTGTGTCAGGTTCGCTGGATAGTGAAGCAGGTATCTATTCCATCATGTACGATTTGACCGGGACGAGGCTTATCACTTGTGAGGCAGACAAAACAATCAAAATGTGGAAAGAGGATGAAGATGCAACACCAGAAACTCATCCTCTTCACTTCAAGCCACCCAGAGACATGCGCCGTTTCTGATTTTTTTTTTCTGCGTCGATTTTGACACTCAGCTTATTACACTTTCTTATCCGTCTTCTTAGAAAGCTTGATCGTTTGTGAAGTAAACTGTAAAATTCGGTCACGGTTTCTATGAGCTGTTTGTAGCATCTAATGTTGGTAATGTAGTTGAAATCGATCAAAAGTAGTGAGCTATTACAAAGATCGATTTATGACTATTCAGTTTTTGAAAAAAAATCCCATGTTCTTTCAGTTTTTATGTCTTTTGCCTCGCATGTTTTTTATTCTTTCGACTTTGCCCCCTAAATTAATAAAGTAGGGGATGGAAGTATAGAAGAATTTGAAGTGGGTAGGTTTCATCACTTTTAAAGAATTTTTAAAAGATTAAGGATAAAGATAAAAAGATAGAAAATGGGTAGGTCTGATCACTTTTAAAGGATTTTGAAGGGTAAATTTTTTCTTTATTAGAACATAGACAAATGGAGTGAAACGTTTATTTAAAGAAATCTAGACAAAATGAGTGGAACGGAGTGAGTATTAATTCATAAATGTCATATATTATCTTAAGGCATAAATGTCATATATTATCTTAAGGAGACCATGGAAATAAAATTAGAAAAACAAAATCATCTTAAGGCGTAATGAGACTGAAAATAATTAGTAAGGTCTCAAATTTGCCAAAAAAAAAAGTCATGTGACGATAAAAATAATTAGTAAGTAAGGTGTCAAATTTGCAAAAAAGCAAACATTTGAAGGGCCCAACCGGGTTCGAACCGGTGACCTATTGATCTGCAGTCAATTGCTCTACCACTGAGCTATGGACCCAATGTTGTTGAACTATAATGAATATTTATACATATTCGGTTTTATATGGCTTAAAATACAACAAAACTACATCCATGATCAGAAATAGAATGGAGCATATAACATTGGGGAGGCTACCATAGCTACGAAGGGTATAAATCACTGAAATTCATATAACGAACTCATAGATTACTCCCTCTATCCTCGAATAAGTGTCACTAGATGCGAGTATTTTCTACGGAAACCACGAAGAAATGCCCTTGATTTTGGAGGTACTAAACATTTTGTTGTCTAAATTAAGTTATATTAATTGCACTGCATAGTTTCTTAACGTTGTTTCGACTAGTTTAAGATATCAAATCAGTGTTTCCCCCTATCTAAATTCGAATGAATCTGTAAAATCTGCTTGTATTAGAAACTGGTACATTGCAAAAAATAATTCTACACAACACACAGAAAATGAAAAGATCCTAAATTTTAAACATGTTATACAACCATTCCTTTTAACTTTGAGAAGCTATAAGAGAAGTAGGAGGGACTGCGATTCCTCATTCAGCTTTGGGATTTATTGCTCGAAACCCCTCTTTCGTTCGGCCGTAGTAGACAGCTTTGCTGCTATGGTATGTTATAAAATTCCACCCGAAAGCAGAACCCCCAACGATATAAGTCCCTTGGATCTGACTATCCGGAGGCGAAACAGACATAACATCGTCCAGTAGAGGATCCTCGGTCAGTTTCACATTTTGCTGATCTTCCTCTGCTTTCTTGGCATCGGCAATGTCACCGTTACTACATTTTTCCAACTTAAAGGATTTCTCTGTCATTTCTAATTCTTGGTATAGTTCCATCAGAAGCTTCATCCCTGCAGAGTACATTATAATTCCATACTAAAAACACAAAATACTTGGCATTTTTTTGTCATTGCATGAATAGATATGTTGAGGAAAACTAAGTACTCTCAAGAAGAAATTTGCTATCGTGCAGGTAATTACGAAAAATACTTGATTATTCTGATATGATCCAAGATATATGTTATCTTTATCAATGTGTCATGTTTAATAGGTCAGAACAACAAAGCCAGAATTTGGGCTTTAATCGCTACAGCAAGGTGATAGAAGAGTCTAGATAGGCATCAGCAAGATTACTTCAAATCTTAGCGTATTGCAAACACAGAAGACGGATTAATTTCAGCTACAGTAGACTGGACTTTAAGGCATACAGAAGCAGAAGGAAAGACAAAAATAGAATGTTTTATGATATTACAGAATATCGTTCTAACAAGTATAAAAACATTAGAACTCTTAAAATAAATAGTAGGTAGTTAACTCCTAGAACTTATATGTAGGAAGAATAACAGCCCTCATAAATACATGTTCATGTGCAAGTTGAAGAAATCAAACTGATGATGCAAATATTGGAAGGGCTAGTCAAGATCATAAGTGTCGTTAATCAATCCACCCACCGAAGAAAGAACCATAGAGATTATCTGTGGAAGACAAACCATACCTTGACGGATATCATCAGCTGCCTTGCAATTTCGAAAATCAGGAGTCTTGAGCACCTGCAAGATCACAACATCACAAATTATCAGGCCATACACTTAATTAACTCAAGTTCTACAAGATTATTAGAGTATTAAGAGGTAATTAGCAACAACAAACTTAATAAGCATTTCTTATTAAATGTAAAAGTAAAACACTATAAACCACAAGCAGAAAATTGTGTAATTAAATAATCCTCATTAGAATCTGTGGCTCCATTTTTTATTTCATATAATATGCAATTTCCATAGCACTTCAACCACTGTGGTAAAACCGTAAAACTGAACAGAGAAAATGACTGAATGGAATAATCCTCATTAGAATCTGTGGCTCCATTTTTTATTTCATATAATATGCAATTTCCATAGCACTTCAACCACTGTGGTAAAACCGTAAAACTGAACAGAGAAAATGACTGAATGGAATAAGTACCCTTTTGACCGCAACTTTCAAGTTGCAACAGATACTGTGAAGTTTGAAACTGAGAATATGAAATGAACCAACCAAATTCACACCAAGTCAATGACTCAACATTTGTTGTCATACATAGGGACCACATTATCATATCTAGTCTATCTAACAACTGAGGGTATGCAATAGAATCGCTATAATGCTCACACAGAAAGATAAAAGTCCCAAATGTGCATATCTTTAAAAGCTTACGAAACTTCAGCAAAAAAGGCCATTTTGACATACTTTCCGTAAAATTAGTTCTTCGAAAATCTTACAATTCCCCAAACACTAAGTCATTGCAGACATACACAAGGACAACTGTATATTTATCTGGGAAAAGAAGAAGGAAAAAAAAATCTACATTCTGGTAATGTTCTTCGGTGATCCTTTTCTTAATGTAACATCACTTGGCTACTCATTCAAGTAGATAAAGCTAACTCATTTAATATAGTTTTTACTTTATATTAAAGTTGAGAACTTCTATCTGAAATTACAACTACATTATAATTATGAACCATTATGCTGAGAGAAGCAAATACATAACGATAACCCGTATTTTCTACGAACAATTTAACATAAGCTACATGACAGCAAGAAAACCCTAGAAAATAAAAATCAACACAAAATTCAAGACTGGGAATTTACATTCAGCAACACATATTAGTTGCAATTAATGCAAATCGTAGATCAATAAACTTTATTCGAACTAATTAAAGAAGATATTCTTCTTATAGACAAATAATACTACATAATTAGAGAAGCCCAGCTACTAGACGGCAGAGAAAGAAAGATCGCAACAGAATTCGATAAACTGACATAATAATACAAAAAAAATTGTCAACAAAGCCGCACCTCAATGAAATGGGGCCGAAGATCTTTGAGAAGTGCACGCATTTTGTAGTACGGAGAATCCTGAATTTCCTGTTGAAGAGGCCTCTTTCTGCTCTGAGGCACGGGTTTCTGCTCTTCCATTGATGCTCCCTCTCTCCCTCTCTCTCTCTCGGTTCACGTCCCAATATCAGGGGAGAGTCGATGTGGTCGAAGGAAGGGGGCTTCGCAGAATCGCAGGGGTTAATTAGACATTAGATGATAAAATTGGGCGCTTTTATGGAAATTTATCAAAATCTCAGATTGACCCTTTAGAATGTATGTAATCACAAATTTGACCCTCAGGTGCCAAAGATATGGCATGTAATGTAACAATTATATTGCGAAATTCTTCTTCTTCTTCTTTTTTTCCCTACAAAAAACAAAATCCTGCCGTCTTATTTTTCTTTTTAAAAATGGTACTCTTTTATTAGGAGGATATTAGCTAATCATCATCTAAAGGAAACTATTATTATTATTATTATTATTATTATTATTATTATTATTATTATTTCCTCTCTTTTCTCATTTCTTCATTATTCAAAATAAAGTTGTCCACGTATTGAATAGATTTCTGACGGCATTACATATTTACATGATATCTATTACACCATACATGATAAAATTGGGCACTTTTATGGAATTTACCAAAATCTCAGATTGACCCTTCAAAATGTATGCAATCACAAATTTGACCCTCACGTACCAAAATATAGCATATGTTATATTATGTATGTATAATAACACGTGCTTGAAAAAAAGATATTTGACATGCAAATTTATGATGGCATGGAAGGTTTAAAAAACTTCCTAATAAAAAATACCAATTTTTTTTTTTTTAATAAGACAGCAGAATTTGTATGTCAAATATCAGTAGTAGCTATTATATAATCACTTACTATTTTTTTTTTACTTATTTAAAAATAAGTAGCAAAATATTTTATTTTTGCTCTCATCTAAACAAAAGTTCTCCCTTGTTTCGCTCAAGTCAAGTGGGAATTGCAAATTCGAGCAAACGTTATGTTATTTCCAACATTTAACCCATTCGAATATAACATAAACATAAACATAATAAATTGTACTTGTTGGATGTATTTGATTAACATATTGAAGCAGATTTACCAATATAATTTTAATTTATAAGAGAACAAGTATAGTTTATTTGAAGGAGGCAAGGCTCCCACATATGCTTACTGCTGTCAGTCACTGAGACAGAGAGAGTATACTAAAAACCTAAACAGAGAACAATGTAGCATTTCAGGATCTGAGATATAACAGTTACCAATGAAGAAGATCATGATCGGATGACAAGCTACGAGCCATGGGCGCTCGCTGTAACAAAAACCTGTCGTGGCAGCAGCAGAGGCATGAAGGAATGAGATAACCAGATTATTTCAGCTCTCCTCCTCACGGTGGAAGCCCTTCCAAGTCCGACAAACTTGTAGCATCCTCCTCGTCACAACATGAAACCAGTCATCTCGAACAAAATCACCATGCCAAAGAACCAAAATTTGAGCAACAATTTGCAGATGATTGAATTACAAATATCCTTCGAGTAGAACACTTTTGCCAGAGACAGATGATGTTAATTTCTTTACCTTTCCTTTTATATCCAAATTATCCAGAAATCTCTCGTGTTCGCCACCCAAAAATGGCAAAACCTCGACCACCACCTTCTGGAACAAGTTCTGCTCGATGCCCTCTTTAAGTATATCCTCAAATTCCACCGTGTTGCCCGTTAAATCCAGCAAGACACTGCAGAGCCCTTGATTCTTGCAGTGTTCAAGAATTTCAAGTAAACTTATCTTTTCAATGGATAGTGTTTGGATTCCTTCTTCAACAGTCTGTGGCTCTTTCTCAGTGACTATCAATAGTTTGGAAGTGGCATCATTTTTTAGAACAGGAATCTTGATTAGGGGATTTGAACATCTTGATAGCATGATTTTAAGAGGTTGATTGGCCCCAGGTTCGTTAGAAATGGGAACAGACGACGTCTCAGCCAATGCAGTAGAAGAAACGATGATAGCATCGTATTCTTGCAACAATTTTGAATAATATCCTCCACACTCCACAGCTTCTTCACCGAGCTGATCTAGTAGGTGCCCATCAAGCGACATGGAATACCTATCACACGAGACAATCTTTATCAATCTTGTATAGAACTAACTTTGTTGATCAATCAACTCAAAAAGGGTAGTTTCATAATAGGATTTGGGATAGACTCTGCAAGTACCTCAAAGTAACATATGGTTTTCTAGTAAGCATATAATGGATATAGGCCTCATTAAGCCTTTTGCAGAGCTCTTCCTCGACTCCAACAGTCACTTCAATGCCCGCATCTTGCAGTTTTTTCACCCCTGTTGAAGCGACAATGGGATTAGGATCCACCATACCGACCACCACATTTTTCACTCGAGCTTTGATCAATGCTTCACTGCAAGGCGGAGTTCTTCCATAATGATTGCATGGTTCTAAACTCACATATGCTGTTCCATTCTCAGCCAAATCACCCGCATCTCTCAATGCATAAACCTATACTTTTCCCAGTCAGATCCTCTACGAGAATATATACACTTACAGGAAGTTGCTACAATCAAGATTCACAAACTTAACACCAATAACCAAAACAACTCATTTTCCACAAGGAACAAATACCCCAAAAAAAACTTCAAAATAATATAACATAGGATTCAAAATCATTTCAACTGCATAACATTACCTTAAACATCCGACTAACAACTACTGTACTGTGCTCTTATCATCCAAAGAACAATAAAAGAATCAAACACCCACATGGAAAATTCACAAACTTTACAAAACCAGCAACACATAATCAAGAAATTAGCATTAAAAACTCCACCTTCAACCAAAATGCAGCCATAAAACTGAGATAAAATAAATTAAAAAAATCGAGTTTGACCTCAGCATGAGGCTGTCCAGCTTTAGGGTGGAACCCTTCTCCAACAATTTTCCCATCCTTGACAATCACACAACCAACCATCGGATTAGGACTGGTGCAGCCAATCGCCTTCCTCGCGAGCTCGACGCAGCGCCTCATATAATACCCATCGTCAAATTTATCTGCTGCTTGCATTTCCTGTGACCCGCCGCACCTGATCGCAGCCATACGGGAACTGTTTCCTGAACTGATTCTTGATTCAGACACCCTTTTCGGAGAATTGCAGAACCCCAATCTTGATTTTGGTGACAAGGTTAGATTGTGGAGGCGGATTATTGATGGATTAATGTGGGAAATGTGGCTGGGAATTAGAATTGGAAGAGGGAGGAGTGGTTGAGCATTCATGTTGCAGATGAAATATTTCTTTTGTATATTCAAAGTTTTTTTTTTTTTGAGGGATTGTATATTCAAAGTTTAAGATGCCATCTTTGATATATATATGGTAGGGAAAAAAAAAAAAATCAGCGACAACTCAAGTGGTGATGATCACTGTTCTGTTAAGTGAAGAATGAAGTTTCAAAAAGAGAACTTTGAATGTAATAAGATTATAAGAAAAGTGGATAGGCCATCACTACTATAACGAATGCTCGCTCCAAACTCCAAAGGAGAGAATTGAGGAAGAGAAAAGATAGAATTTAAGAAGACAAAAATAAAAAATTTAGAATTTCTCAATAAAAAAAAAATAGAAGAAGAAGATTTATTTTTTGATGGAAGAAGAAGAAAGATTAAAAAAATAGATTTTTTTTTTCGAGATTAAGATTAAAGAATAGATAGAACCGGAGAATAAGAAAATAAGTGTAAACTAAGTGTACACTAATAAAAAATTAAAATTATAGTTTTATTTTGAGTGTTGTACATGAAAGATTCCAAATCTTGCATAGAATTTCCAAGTTTGTTTATATTTAATTACAATTTTACTTTTCTCAATATAGTAATTAAGTTTTTTCTGAACGGGTATGCAGTAATTAAGTTAATACTACTTTAAAAAAAAATATGAAGTACTCCCGTATGCATCGTGGGGTACAATACTAGTTTTGATAATAACAAAAGGCTAATTCTATTCATAGCCTATTTTATCTCTTTATAGCTCCCATAATTAAATAAAATTATAAATAGACTTTTTTGTCCTTAGAGCACTCCCAGCTAGGGTTGTCTAAATGGGTGGCGGGTAATCGGATAGTATTGTACCGACCCGATACCCGACGGGTATTGGGTACCCGATACCCGCATATTCGGGTAAACGGGTCGGGATGCAGGTTGAGATTTTTAGAAATTTCGGATATCGGGTATACCCGACACCCGATTCGGATACCCGAGTACACCCGAGTTTTTAATTTATATTATATTATATTACTTTATATTATATTATTTTAGGAATTAGGATACAAACAAATCTATGAGATATATTTGATTCTACATTATATTACTTTATATTAAATTATTGTACATATTTTGTTTCATTTGGTTAGGTTGTTTATGGTTTTAGTTTATAGATTAATGGTGTTGATGATATTTTTTAATTTTAAATTGTTATACATTTTTTGTTTCTTTTGGTTACAAATTATTATTGTTATTGCTACGAGTTTAATAGTTTATAATTTAGATTTGATATAATGTGAATATATCGTGTTGTTGTATTCTATTTCTATATATATTAGCCTATACACATTGTGTATATATAGTGTAAGACATAAACTGAATAATATTGAATAATTTATTTTAGGCATAACATAAAATATAAATTAAATAATATCGGGAAATTTGGGTACCCTAATATCTGATTGGGGTACCCGCTTCGGGTATTTGGATACCCGATTTTTAATATAGGGTCGGGTACCCGACATTATTGGGTAGGGTACCCTATCCTACCCGTTTAGACAGTCCTACTCCGAGCAGTTCTCTCAAAATCATCATTAACTCTAAATTTAATCTAAAATAATAAAAAATTAGATAAAAAAAGTCATCCAGCGGATCTCTCAAATTGGGTAGGGCCCGCAAAAATATTTACACATCGCTACATCTTTTCTCAAATTTACACCTTCCTAAATCTATCACATCTCACAAATTGAGTTGGGCCCACAATTTTTATAGAATAATTAGTAGAAAATAGGAGATATGCATTTGTAAATTAGGGGATATAAATAGCATAGGGAAAACTTTAGGAGCAAATTTAACAGCAAAATTTTGAGAATTCTGTTAAAATTGCTCTTATTGCTCCTAATACTTACAACACGTTTTAAAAGACAGGAGGTCTCCTATGCGACCGTCACTTATGTTAAACCGGGTCCTTTTGACCCGATCCGGTCAAAACGGGTCAACCCAACCCGCCATTTTTTTTAAAAATTATTTTTTAATTTGTTTTTCTTCTCCACCTTCGGCTCCGATTTTTATTTATAGATAATGATTGTGGCAACATTATGTCTTTTAGCTCGTTTCGAGGCCTTCGGCTCCCCTCGCTCGACTCTTTAAAAAAAACTGAAAAAAAAAGAATTAAAAAAAACTGAAAAAAATCAGAAAAAAAAAAAATTTAAAGTTCGGAATAATAAAAAAATTGTCATCACACGCGCCTGACTTATAGGTCGAAAAGGGGCGCATGATTTACACGCACCTTACCCAAGTTTTTGCCTTTAAAAGAAAATCAAAGTCCCCACCATTTTTCAGTATTTATTAGAAAAGTACTCGAATTTTTGCTCCGATTGTGAGTTTTTTTATGTTGTTGGTCTCTTTTTTCTTTGGAGTCACAAAATAGTCTTGATTATTTGTACAACAATTTTTTGTTGAAATTTTTTCAGCGCCTTTGCAATGACTTGGTGTTATTAAATTATCTCTTAATGGTAGGCATGTTAAGATAAGGAAAGATAGTTAAAAAACAAGATAGGGTATATCAATCAAGGGAGATGGGTATTATATTTTGTTGTTTGGTAGATAAGATTAAAATCTAGATAAGATTAATATTTCTATTTGGTAGCCAAGATTAAATTCTAGATTAAAAATGACAATTACAATTCTACCCTTTATCAAAATTAAAAAAGATTGTAGATTAAAAATATCTTCCATTTTCATTCCTACTCGCTGGAGTTCCTATTGAAAGAGCAGAAAAGATATCCCAGCAAGAAGAGCTCTCAAACTTCTCCTTCTCTGCGCGCGCTATCACTGAAATCAAAGATGAGTTCTTAGCAACAAGGTGCGTCATTATATGGCATCTCACTATTTCTTCGCAAAAAAAAAACCCTATTTTCTGTATCCACAATCCCTAAAAATTCCCTAGCTTAGCATTTGAATCTTCCTAATTCTCGGCTAACATACAAAATTTTCTCTATTTATGGGTAAGTTTTTCTGATTTTTCTCTATTTTTGTTGATTTTCTGCGTTATTTTGTGATTTTTAGGGTATTTATTATTTACAGGAAATTGGTGAGGATTAAGAATTTTCAAAAACTATTTATCTTTTTCGGGGTTTAATTTCGAGGTTCTTCAGTTGTTTTTCGTTCGATCCCTTCGAAAATTCGGTGGAATTCTGCTGAATATTAAAAAATTTACTGCACAGAAAAGTCCTCCTCTTTGAAGCTTCCTTCTTCACTACTAAATTTCAGTTATTTTGTCCTTAATTTCCAAACAAAGTTTTTGATTTTTCACAAGATTTTGAGGTGTCGAGTTCAGAGTTGTTGCGCTGAATGAGCTGTGATTCAGTGCGTGCATGTGTTTGGTCATTGATTAATGGCGTAATTAAATCAGTGAAGTTGAGCTTCTCCTTCAGGCTCAGCTGTTGAAGATCTCTGCAAAATTTACCACATTATTTTCTGCTGGTCCGTAGGTAATTAGGTATACATAATAAGTAATTAGGTACTCAACGGGGATGATTTGGGCGGTGTTGAACCGTATATGTATACAGAGTACTAACGATGCCCCATGTTAAATCAACCAAAATCAATCAATAATAAGTAGACCTCGATAATCAAAACATAAACCAATATGAATAAGGACACTAGAAAACATAAACCAATACGAATAAGGACACTAGAAAACATAAACCAATATGAATAAGGACACTAGAAATGTACCGTATCTATAATCTCTCTATCATCTATGCTGTTTTAATGCAACACTTACTTAATCTTTTAAAATCCGAATAAAATGCAGGAACTACAAAAAACCTACCAAGTCTTTTATATATAGCTGCAATTCTTTTAGCTACATGCATCTACTCCAAGTGCACATCGTAATCAAGATCTTACCTGCCAAAGAGATGAAAAAACGAAAAAAATGCACCAATAGAATAACAAGTGAGAGACTGTAATTATATGAACTATCTAAGAAGTTCCAAGTTAGATTAACCTACTCAATAGGCTTCCAACCCATGTCGTTCAATATTGTAGTTTTCTTTTATGCTACTAAAATTCACCCCATGCAACCTATCTGCACCATCCCTCGTAACCGCCAAATTAGTATGTACATGCAGCATAACAAATCACAAGAATGTACGTCAATGAAAACACCAGGCACCAGAACACTACACTTTCAGAGAGTCTCTTAGTGACCAGTCTATTAGAGTAGAGTATCTTATCCTCAGCTGAGCAGTATTGGGCATGAATCTTATTATCCGTCGTACATTAATAGCAACAGTAAACAAAAGAATGTCCTAACCGTTAATAGAATCATCAATCTGGTTGTACCTTGTTGACGTCAAACTTCTCTTCCAACAACAAATAGAGACTACTCAAAACCAAAAGCATCAGTGATTTTTTTTTCATTAAACATCAAACTAATTTCTGAATTGCAATATAACATCTCAGATGTTTTTAACATTTATCCTGATAGGATGCAGAGGACATATGGAGGCCAAACTAGGAATTTGGAAGAAAAGCAGGATTTTATCATCAACAATTAGCACCCAAATTAGAAGGTAGACTCAAAGATCCATATATGATTAGGCATCTCTTTTGAACCGCACCTCAAACTAATTAGACAAGTGAGTAAATATTATGTATAGCTATGATGAGGATGCCATAAGACACGTAATGAAATAAGTGAACCAAGTCAGCACTTTCTCATTAAAACAACAATCAAAATTGCAGAAGCAAGCAAAGAACGAGAAAAAAGATCGAGAGTATTACCTTTGCTCTCATAGAACGAAGTGATCCATCTGTATCAGCAACGTTATCCAAGCAATTGAGAGCGTCTTTGAGAAGGCCCGGTACACAGGCTTCAACATGAGGCGAGACGTTCTGGAAAACATCAGATGCAAAATCTGCAGACCTCGGATCCAGTGGGAGAAACGGAAGTCTTGCAATCTCCTTCAATGCATCTAACTGGTTTCCGGAGCTTGCAAGTTTGTGGATAGCTAAGATTGCTTCTAGCTGTCTCAACACATTCTGTTGCTCGATTACGTTTGCTCTCTCTTGAGGACTGCAGAAGGGAATCACATGAGAGTATAGGACCAGAAAGTGAGTTGAGAACTCAGAAAAAAAATTAACAAATAATTTTTTTACAGATTTAACTTATCCAACAATTTGCAAAGTTACAACTTTACTAGCATCACAAAAATCACCAACTTCATATACAAATAATATCTGAGTAGAACAAAAATTCCTCCCGCAAAAAAAGAAAATGACGAATTGTACTCGGCGCCAAAAACAAGCTCTTAAACACAGTTATATATGAAGCATAATTGATCAGCAATTGAAAATCAAATTGCGGAAACCTTAATCAGTCTTCCATTGTGAAGTTGGGGATTGTTGAAAAATGACACCGGGCTTACTTGTTTGCTAGGCCTTTACTTCTCCTTCTGGTTGGTGCAAACCAACTACCAGAGGCGATTTCCAAATTTCCGGCGGAAACGATAGTAGAGAAATCGGATTCGCACAGTATAGAGAGATCAGACGCTGCTGGGGCAAAACAGAGCAGATCGGGGCACCGACAAAAAGAGGCACCGACAAAAAGAAACCCAAATTGACGAAGCCTTTGAGCTCTGCAACTCTGGGTTAATGGATGAATGAGGGATCTGGGTTAATGGATGAATGAGGGATTTAACACAGAAGGGTACCAAACCTTCTAATCTGGGTTGCTGTTGAAACGAGGTTGGATAATTGGAGGCTCTTCGACCGATTTCTTTTATAAACAAGAACAGTGATTTATTGACGGGTCATTAAATTATCGCAGGTCTTCTTATTATCAATCGGGGCTACCAAACAGACAGTTATAAACTAAGATACCTATTATATCTTGAACTTATCTGCCCTACCAAACATCCCCTAAATGTAATCATGAAAGAATAATAATAATAAAAAAAACTACAATTTCATTGCTTCTCTCTCACCTGTCCCTTTCTCTCATTCCAATTCTCACACTTCTCAATATATTTCATCAAATCAAATAATTTAAATCGACTGTTTCAATCCGCAATCTCTTTTAAGAAGGTTGTCTTCAGGGGTTTTGTCGATTTTCTTCTCCCATATGTTTTTGGATGTATATTAAAAGATCATGCTAGAAGCCAACTAATTAGCAGATTCCAATATGTATGAACAACATAATCATATGGTATATTGAAGTAAAATTCAACTTTTCATTTTTAAAAATTCGATTTTTTCCATACGGTCAGTGATATCTATATATTATACTAAAACAAAGTAATGAATCTTAGTTTTCCCACCTAAACCATTTTCCTAATTTTTTAATTTTTTTTAAGTTGTCCATTTCGTTTTCCTATACAACTAATAATGTGGATTAAAAAATTTGTAGTTCCCATGCACCATTCCAACTTGTCCTTATATATTTTTGAGATGAATTAAAAATTGAAATATAGATTTATTAACGTTTATAAAATCGAAGCCTATTTATTATGATTGTTCACTTTCATTTTTTATCTTCTTTGTGTCGCCATATTCAGTATTTCTTTTTTTCTTATCTTTTTACTCACTTGTGTTAAGCTATTACATTTTCAATTTTGTAGATTGAAAGCTTAACTAAATTTCGTGGGTACAAATATTTTTGAAGCTCTATTTCTATCATTCAAGATTCGTGTCTTCAGACTGCGAAAATTTCTTCAAATTGTGATGTGTCATCATGAAATAAGAGATCGATGAATTAAACATAGATTCCAAATCTTTGAGAATTTGTTAGTACACACACTTAAATTTTATAAAAGAATTATATATCTCATGTTTTAGAGATAAGCTAATGTGTTTTAACTCTTACAATTACTTATTTTTGGTAAATCATTTTTTGAAATTAATTATTATGAAAATATAGGCTATAATATTACACAATTCAATAAATTTTCTCCAAAACTGCATTGTTATCAGAGTATACAATATCTAATTAATTGCATTATTATTTTTACCCTTTTATATAATAATTATGTTAATACAATTTTAATAAAAAAAAGTATCTCCCATGCAACCAGGGGTACAATACTAGTTTCTCTCTAAATAACATCAATCAATGCGTTTACTTTGCATGATAGGATAGATTGATAAAACATATGATTGACTATACGAAGGATACTAGTTTCTCTCTAAATAACATCAATCAATGCGTTTACTTTGCGTGATAAGATAGATTGATAAAACATATGATTGACTATATGAAGGACAATCAATGCGTTTACTTTGCATGATAGGATAGATTGATAACACATATGATTGACTATACGAAGGATACTAGTTTCTCTCTAAATAACATCAATCAATGCGTTTACTTTGCGTGATAGGATAGATTGATAAAACATATGATTGACTATATGAAGGATTAGATGATCAAACAAGCTAAAAAATAATCAACCCATCAAAGTAAACAGTGAATTAACCTATACTATTTTTATCTATCTATCCTATCACTCAAAGTAAACGCCCTTGGTATTTTGCAATTTCAATCTCACTTTTAAATTTTGCCACCCAGACCATTGCCGCCAGGTGGAAGACGGGAAAGATGAAATGGCCTCAAAGAGAGTTGAACACGAGACCTCAAAAGCATAGTAGCAACAGCTTCTACCACTCAACCAACAAGTTTACATATTTACCACTCAAGTGACTTTTATCCACTTTAAATGCAAAATCACAATCCTAGCTTTCTCTATTTTTCTATCAATAAATATGTATTATGTTATTTTACATATATTTATTGTGAATACAATATTTTGTATATATTTATAAAGAGTTAATATATATATATATATATATATATATATATATATATATAACCCCTTCAAAAAATGTGTTATAAATAAATACGATAAGAAAGAGAACAATAAGAATTAATATAAAATAAGTAATGAAAATAAGGGAGATAAAAATGAGAAAAGCAACAAACTTTCTTGTGAATATAATTTTTTATTATTTTATTCTATTTTGCATATATTTATAGAGAATAATTATATATTTTTATTGAGAGTAAATATATATTCTTGATAAGTAATATTTTTATAATATTTGTACTTTTTCTGCATAATATATGCAAAATTATGTGGATCTACAATTTTTTTTCAATAAATATATTCAAAAATAATAATATAGTTTTGTAAATAATCAGGGTCAGACAATCCGGAAGGCACCGTAGCAACATTCAACTAACATTGGGAGTTTAATAAGCTTCGCTAAGGGTGCTAGTGATCCAAACAAGAGAAAGTTCGAGAATTTCAAAGTTTACTGAAAACAAATTCAGATTGTGTTGGCGTATGATTTATCGATATTTTCTTGTTCGGGATTCCTGTATTTCACGCTAAACTTGCACTCAATTTCAAGTTCTCGTACTTTCGGAAGAAGTCCTCCTCCTACTGTAAGGGAGACTGCCTTTGCTTTAAATGCTATATATATATATATAAAAGTAATTGAGAATAGAAGAAATAGAGACCTAGGATTGTGATTGTGCATTTAAACAAACACTGAAGATTAAACATGTAGACTTGTTGGTGGAGTGGTAGAAACATTGTCTATGATCCTAGAGGACTCTTGTACTAGCCTTTTTAGCTCTCGACTGCCAGATCAGCAGTTATCTTCCACGAGGCTGTCATGTCAGCAGTGATGGTCTAGGTGGCATTCATGTCAGATTTCCGGCTGCTAGAAATTTTTGGGCCCATTTTTCAATACAGAAATTTAAAATAATGATTTTGTGAGTGAATCCTAAATTGCTGAGAATAGTGGAATTTGCGAAATATACCCAAAACTGAACCCTAAAGAATTTCTAAGAATCTGAATTGTATTTTTAAAATTTTCAAGGAAATATAAGTAAATACATATACATACACGAACTTTGGTCCAAATTTTATTTTGCATACCAACTTTTAATTTTCTCCATAACATTATTAATTTAATATTTTGTTCAATTTTTCCATAATTTTGATTTACGTCCAAATTGAATATGATTTTAAAATCATGAATTTAAAATTTTGTTCAATTTTTCTATAATTTTGATTTACGCCCAAATTAAATTTTACTTGACATGGCCGAAATATGCAGTGGAACAATCGGCAAGTAAAACGACGTAGTTTTGCATATGTAATTTTTAAAGTGTGTATATATATTTTTGTTATTATTTTATAATTTATAAGATTGATTAAATAAATAAAAATTCTCCCTCTCATCTATTCTGTTTTTTTTTTGTTTTTTAAATTTTTTTTTTTTAATGCCTCTCATCTATTCTGTTAACTTCGACGTTGTCAATCTTCCGCCATCACCTCGGTTCATCACGCTCCTCTCTCTGCGTCGTCGCCGGAGATTTTGGAAACATGAGAGAGTGAGATGGCGGCGGGTCTGTGAAGGGAGATAGAGAGGGGAAGAGTGATAGAAGAGATAGAGAGATAGAGAGGGGTTTGATTTTCTGTAAACTGGTATGTGAGGGCGGTGGCTGCGTGACGTCGCTGGTGAGGCGGTGGTTGCCGAAAATTGGGCTCCCGAATTTTTGAAATCCATTTGTGATGGGCCTCATTTTGGTGAGCCCAATACAAAGAGAAACCAGGAGCCCATAGTGAAGAGAGCCCAATTCTAGAGAAGGAAGTCCACTAGCATGAGAAAAATGCCAGCATGTTACATGGAATTATCTCTACCTTTTCTGTAAGTTTTCTGAGTTTTCCTTCAAACAGCTTTGTCGGCCTCAGTAGTTAAATAGCAGAGCATCTGTAACAAATAGTTTCATGAATGAAATAAATGAAAATATCTTTGTTTTATCGTCTCTCTCTCATTTTCTGGAGCTCGGCTTGTTCGAAGTAGTCTAAATCTATCGAAAATCATATCAATTTGCCCCAGAACCGGCAAGGTTTCGAGCTCTCTACCAGCGAGGTTCCGGCCACGGTCTTTCTCAGATTTAGGAGCAGATCTGGGGCTGCACGGTTTGGTGGTGGTTGTGGATAATGGTTGCTTGGTGATAGTGGTGGTGTTGTTGGTGGTCGAGAGAGAGAGAGAGATGGTGACGAACTTTTGATTTGTATTGCCGGAGGCAAGATGGTGTTGTCGGGAAAGATGGTGTCGCCGGAGACTCGAGGGAGAAAGAGATTATCGCCGGACAGAGAAAATGAATAATATTAAAATAAATTTATTTTAATTTCATATGTGGATTCTTAAAATAATATTTTTATTTTTATCATTTGTTGAAAAAATGGAAAGTCTGTGATTTTGCAGAACAAAATGAAAGTTGGTATGCAAAATGAAATTTGAATCTAAATTCGTATATTTAGATGCATTTAATCCAATACTACACTTTAATCTGTTGTCGTACTACCCATTTTTTGAAGTGTTTTTCGTAAGTTCTAAGCAACGACTCATTTCTCGAAAAAAAAGCAACGAATCTGAATCTTGTGTTACAGCAAATTTCGTATGCATTGTTAAAAGAAAGAGACTCGATATAGGGTTCTAAAAAAGCGGTTTATTTTTTCATGTTAGTCTAAATGTATTATACTCCCTCCTCATTTATATGAGATATTAAAAAAAGAAAAATAAGTCTATATAAATAGGAAGGAGGACTGGGAGTAGTAATTTTTTTGATGTATTAAATTACTACAGTTATTGCATTTTTACAATTTTGATTATTTTATTATTTTGTACGAGTCAAAATGCATTATATTACTTTTTCAATACAAGATTACTTTAATTAATGCATTGCTCTGTGCTCTCTTCCCTCAACCTTATAACAACACGGAGGATGAAGAATCAGATGAATCGGAAGTGAAATACAGACCATCCCCATGGAACAAAAATGATGGAATTTTTTTCAAGCCTACTCCCATTCTCAAAACTGATCTGCTATTGCCTACGTTGTGGTAAAATCTGTTGAAAAAACACGTTGGATGATAATGACTACACCCCCATCTCTATTGGATGGGGGCACTGTTTTCTTGGTTTCTTAAAGAGCCTATAAACTTAGTGGTAATGAACTTCTCACGTAGTGCTAAAGTATCATTTCATCCCAACGGATGGATGGTATTTCACATGGAAATCACTCGCTTGGCAGGTCCATATGCAATACATGGCACCCCACTTGTTTATTCTGTGCCATCTACCGCTCGAGTTCAGGTTTGATGCTGCTCCTAATTATAAATTTTCTGTATGGGCTTGCCTCCCAACTTACCGCTTGAGTTATGGAACCCGAATGCAATTACAAAAATAACATCTCTAGTTGGAACCCCAATTGAGGATGATTATAGAACTGTTGCTAAGAATTGATGGCCCTCGTTTTCATGTACTACTAGTTGATGCTATGAAGGAACAATAGAAGCAATAAATCTAAAATTACATAATGGCAAAGTTTTTATGCAATATTCTAAATTATGCTTAAATTGTGGTATATAGAGTGGGTCATTCTACTTTTTCTTGTCGTGGAAATGTCTTTGCTACTACTAATGTGCAACAACCGAGTGCTCAAACTTGAGGAAAAATGGAGGAAATGGTAGTGGTTTTGCAGGTTGTCCGCCCTCTCGTGGAAGACAACCAAGAAGACAAAGTCAGGCTGGAAATAGGAAAAAATCCTAGTCAATGGATTGGGGCCTGGACGTAGCAGGAGTAGAGCCTCCCAACCTCCTGCTTCAAAGAAAATTTATGTGCCAGTTAACAATGTGAATGAACAGCAGAACCAGAACAGAACGCAGCAGGGATACTTCGATTAACCAACATCAACTGAAACCTCTGATAAGAACATCCAATACATGTTCAAACCAGGAAAATTGCATGATACACCCCTTGTATTTTATAAAACCTGCACAAAACACCCTTATATTTTCTAAACTGCATAAAACACCCTTGTGTTTTAATAAATCCTACAAAGAAAACCCATTCCGTGAAAAAATAACGAGCATGATATGCACTCGCAGTCTTTGTGACTAGTTCCCTTAATGATTTTCAGATGTGCAAAGAGTAAAAAATACCCCCAAACATTCAATAAAATAACATACTGCTCTTCCATGCTCCTTTATACACTTGCAAAAATAGTTCAAGCTATGTTACTTTCCTTTATTCCAAATAACATACAAAAGCAATTGATTAACAAATAAATGGTTATTTATAGTTTGTGGCCCCAACTTTCATCACTTTTCTATTTGTGGCCTGAACTTTAAAATTTTTCAAAAGAATCCTGTACTTTATGATTTTATCTAAAAAAGGCCCGCCTTTATTTTCCGGCGTTGAAATGATGAATCATCTGACTGACTATGTAATGTGGATATTAAAATGCTAAATGCACCGAAACAATGTTATTTTAGTTTGAGCAAAATTAAAATTGACAAGGTCGTACGATGTGTAGCTTGCACGATGGAACCCTAAATGTCTTTCTATTCTCTCCCTAAACTCTTTTCTTCCCCAAAAGTCGACGTATATTTTAGGAAAATAATAGAAAGATATATAGTGTTCAGTCATAAAAGCTATACGTACTATGACTTTGTCAATATTTAATTTTGTCCAAACTGAAACGACGTCGTTTCAGTATACTTGTCATTTTAATATCCACATCAGATAGTCGATCAACTGATTCATCATTCCAATGTCGGAAAATAAAGACGGACATTTTTTAGATAAAATCATAAAGTACAGGGTTTTTTTTGGAAAATTTTAAAGTTCAGACCATAAACAGAAAAGTGATGAAAGTTGGGGCTACAAACTATAAATAACCCAAAATTAAATTACACAGTGCTCGTGAAACAATAAAAATTCAAAGCAACATTCCAATATAGTCCTCATATTAAATCTTTGCACATGCCCCACCAATTCTTACACCATAAGGATCCATACAATTCTTCCTCCAGCCCAAACATGCACACAATTATTCTTAAAAGGATCTATTTTAATAAAAAAAATAAAAATAAAACCATAGCATAACAGACAACACATTATTCCAAATTTCAGTTAAAAAGCAAACAAAAAAAGTTAGAATTTTTAACTAACTTAAATCTATACAAAGATTGGTAGAATTTTGAACCTTTCATTCTATGCTACATCGAAGACAAAACACACACAAATGCACTTATATAATATTTTCTCATTTGGAACTCTTCACAAACAAGTTATGTGCATATCATCTAATATCTCTACTTATGGAATTTGTCAGGTTTCTATACCTAATTAAAGATTTGTTTTTCTTAGATAAAGAAATTCATGTGATGCTAGTCAGCAAGAGAACCACCATTCGAAAAGTATCACAGAAAATCAAACTCTAATTTTTACTAATCCTAAAAGAGGAATCGAACAATTGCTGCTAAAACCTAACAAATGACGAACACAAATACGGTAACGAGAGAAATAAAGCACACTCATCACCAAGCGAACTGCAAAATTCACAAAAACAGAGGGGCGAGTGTTGGAGCTTTTGCATCAATTTGTATCTAATTTTTACTGCGATTCTCAAGGTAGAAAGGCCCTAGCTAATCGTAAAAGAATGGTGAAAGAAAGAAAGAAAAGTGAGAGAGACTGAGTAGAGAAGATAATAGAATGACGTTAGTGAATAATTAACGGAAGTAGACGGTGGGGTGAGTGTGCAAGGTTTATTAAAATACAAGGGTGTTTTATGCAGTTTAAAGAATACGAGGATGTTTTGTGCAAGTTTTTGTATCATGCAATTTTTCCGTCATTGCCTCTACTTCAATTGCAAATGAGGACACTGTCATGTGCTTGTTAGTGCATCTGCTAACCCTTTGGAGGAGCAGTTGCTGCAGCTAGCAAAACTCTATGGGGCTGAATGCTGATCCTAAAACGCATGACCTGATCCCAACTACATCAAATGGGATCAGTCATACGTTGGACAGTTAGCCCCACAAATTGGATGCAGATGGAGGCACTCTCCCACTCGAAATATCATACTCTATTGATGATCAATCCTCATCAATAGGCAATGCTGGAATTCCTCATTGAATGGGATCTAAACTAAAACAAAATGCAAAGGTTGTGCAGATACATTGAAATGGAGATGCTGAACAGGAAGTTGAAGGCAACAAACTTCCTTCGGAAAAGCTAAAAGAACTAGCACAAAAAGAAAGTGCCGACTTACAAATAATACAAGGAAGGTACAGAATAATCCTATCTAATTCCAATAATGTTAATTAGTACTAACATTAATAGTGAATTTGACTCCAAGAACAACAAGAAGAAGCAAAGAAACAACAAAATTCTCCCCATTTGCATGAATGAGAGTTCAGCAAGTTCATTCCCCAAAAAATCCAAATGATAATTACAAAATGAAATGTGAGAGGGCTGCATAAACTCTCAAAAAAAAAGCAGCGGTTTCGGAGTTCATCTACAAATATAAGCCTGACATCATAGGCTTATTAGAGACAAAATAAAATGTGAAGAAACTGGAAGCTTTTCTTATAAAGTATTGCAAGGATTGGGAGGTTGCACACAATTTTGCTGAGGACAAAAGAAGTAGAATTCTGATCCTCTGGAACCCTCTTCGTGTGCAGCTCCATATCCTTAAGAAAGAAACATAAGTGATCCATACCGAAGTCAGGTGTAAGGTAACAAATAATTTGTTCAAACTTTCGGTTGTTTATGGAGTTTGGCAGGTTACGCATAGGAGAGACCTTTGGGAGACTCTCATTCTTAATGTGCCTCTTTCCAGCCCTTCCATAGTTGCAAGTGACTTCACTTGTGTACTTAGCCCGGAGGAAAGAATTGGTGGGCGTACACAATTGGAAAGGGAATATTGAGAGTTGGCAGAAACATGTGCATTCTTGACTCTAGAGGATTGTCCGTCCATGGGTAACGGGTTGCTACTTTACGTGGGATGAATACGTTTAAGTACTCCAAAATAGATAGGGTCCCTTGTTAATAATGCCGGGTTAGATGCTAACCTTTATTACAGGACTAATTTCCTTCCTAGAGGATCACACTCTCCAGCCTATACAACACTTTTTACCGAAGTTGAACAATTTAAAAACCCTTCAAGTTCTTTAACGCGTGGATGAGGCATCTTGGAGAAGCATTGGATGGGACCGAAGCATCCACAGACTCAACACCACCTCGACACAAAATTAGATCAATTCGCTCGCTTAACCTCAAGGAATTTAATGGCTTGACAGAAAGAGCTAATTAAATGTGCGATGCAAAAATTATGCAAGCAGAATCCAACAAGTGATGAATTGAGGAAAAGAGAAATGGAATCAAGGAAGAAAGCTTTACAGCTTGAGGAAGCCGAGAGATGTTTCTTCACTCAAAAAGCGAAAAACCAACACCTTGTTCTCGCGGATAAAAATTCTAAATACTTTCATTTCATTTCTAAATACTCGTAACATAATTGCCTTTTTGTGCAGGGGTGCTCCTGATGATATCACCTATGACGTTAACTTAATTGTTAAGATTTTGTGAACTTCTATTCCAATTTATTCGGAGTTGCGGTTCCAGCTTCACCCGTTGACAAGAGTATTTTCGCTCTTGGGAACATAATTGACTAGAATGATCATGCCTCGATGATTGTCCCAGTATCATACAATGAAATTAAAGACGCAATCTTTGGAATACCTACACCAGATGAACTCGAAAATAAATATTTACGGGAATTCCGCAAATTAAAATACAACAAATCTCAAACCACATGACTAAAGCTAATTCCTTATTTTCTGATAAGGCTGTAATAATGGAGAGAGAAAAAGCACAATACGGCAGACACATCAGCATATAAAAAGTACTTTAATTTCTTCAAAAATGATCCTCAACTCAGACTCCAACTCTGCAAAATCAAAATCAAAGTAAAAACAACGCACGACATGTTATTACATAGGACATGAAATATTATACTTATATAGTTGTTGGAAATGGCTACGTATTTCGTCCTTATCCACACCTCTTTTTCATGTTGGGATTTTTAATTGACAAAATTATGGGCTTTTGTGTGAAACTGGGTAATTTGAGAGCCCTATTTTTTGTTGAGAAAAAACCGGGTCTGGTGAGGGAGTAGTGAACGTGCAGTGACATTTTTATTCTTCTTAAAACGATCGGTTTCCAAGAGGTGTGGATGGGGATAGAAACTATTTTTTCTGCACTTCTTTCTTCCACTCGGTTTTCACACTCTGGGCAAGAGTTCGATAGTCTCCACTTCATCCGTCTCGAGTGCACGAATCGGGTGAAGGTTGTGTTAACCTTGGGAGACGAACGGTAGAAGAGGCTTGCATCCTTGGCCTGCCGGAATCGTCTTTTAAGGCAGTGGACTCCATACCACGACACAGTGATCTTTTTTGCTTCTTTATCTATGTTTGCAGGTGTCAACGTCTGTTGCACTCCATGTGTTTGCTGAAAGTCCAATGAAGCGAAATCATCTTTGATATTATTGCACTTCATATGTTGATGAAATTAGTGAGAGAAAGGCGTGAAATATTTCTAGCAATAGTTTATATATATCTCTCAAAATTAAAGCAAACAAACAATTAGTACTGCGATTAAGTATGATTAAACCTAGCTAAAAGAAATTAATTAAGCCAACCCTGAATAAAATATTTTCTAATTAAATAATCCAAATTAAATTCACACAAATCATATCGACTACTTTGCAAACCAATATAACACAAGTATCAGAATAGGATCTATTCTACTCACCAGTTATGCCATGCTTGCTTCTTCTTCCTTTTGAGAGAAAGAGATCCTCCTTCTCCAGGAGTTGATCCTGGTGAGGGAAGAATAACAGAAAATGACACGACCTTCTTTGTGCACCATCTTCGAATTTTATACCCCTAGCTCATTCAAATCCAAATGAGCTAGAAAATAAAAATTTACGAGAAATCCGCAAACAAAAGTAGAAAACCAGATCAGTGAGAGCCGCACTAATAATAATTTATCTGGTAACGACAATGTTATCTTAATGTTTATGAAAATTTCGCCAAAGAACCCCCACAAGTGCACAAATAATATTGTTCCTTGGAACGTTTTACTTTGTATGATAGGATAAATAGATAAAAAGTAGATAGATAAATAATATAGGTCACGCAAGGTATATATCAGGATAAATAAATATTATACATAATTTCTATATGCATGCCAAAATTCAAGTAGACAGACATACAAGGATATGATTGATTTCAGTACTTAATTGCAAGTTTGATTAAGAGGCTGTTTGGTTTGAGTGATAAAGTTTGATTGATAAGGATTGATTGATAAATAATCTAACATAATTACATTTTTGATTTGAATGATTTGGCCCACAATAAATAACTAGGCCCTTAATCATATCCAGCAATTGAATGATAATTTGTCCTTCCAAATTTTAGTGATTATTAATCAATCATATAATCATATTCTAATCTATCAATCTTATCTACCTTACCTAACACAAACTAAAAGAATTAATTAAGACAACGAGTAGTGTGTGTGTGTATAGATCATATATGAACTCATCTTATTATAGGAATTAATATGGACCGTCGATTTTTTTATCTACGATATAGATTAATTGGTGCATTAAATTACTGTAGTCATGCTTAAATCTATATATAGTCATAAGATTAATACTGTGTATCATGCTCCAATGTAGTCATGCTTAAATTACTATAGTGAAACCTAAAATCTTATATAGACCATTGATTAATACCAAATAAATGGCCTAGATGATGACATGTGTAAATATGTCACATTAATTATATTTTCTGTAAAAGAATTAGTATAGCCAAAAGGTTACTATCGTAAAACGGTGGGATCTAAAAATCCATAATGCACGATCAACGGATTTTGAGAGATTGAAGATAATCAAGTTCAAAATTGAAACACTCTAGAAAGGAATGTTTTTGATGTACTGGAAGTCGAATTGGTTATGCATATTGCATAGTAAGAATTGGTTATGCATATTGCATAGTAAGAATTGGTTATGTATAGTAAAGATGGAGGGTTTATCCCAAATTCCCAAAAATTCCATTCTATCTCGCCTACTTTTTCAAATCTTTTTTTTTTACTAATACTTTTTGAAATCTTTGAACCGACGGCGGAATTGCCATTTGTTTCGAAGCCAATGTCGACGAAAAAGGGGAGAAAATTCATGCATACGGAGATGGTTAGTTACTGATAGTGCATATTTAAACCCACGATAATACATGAATCAAAATTTATAGCTTAATTTATGCATATAATGGATTCATGAATATATTATATTTCGTATCTTTCAAAATTATTGTTGCAAAATTCAAATTTGAATTTTGATAATGCATAATGTATACATATATTATTCACACTTGAGATCATAAATACTGTATATTTTACTTTTTTCTAGTTGGGATGTTGCATTCTAATAATGCACATTTACCTGATATGTAAGGTCTAATCTGATTTGTCTTAGTGACTTTGATTTAGTTGCACCAATATTTTTGGAATTTGAGTTTTACATTTTCTTTTAAATATTGTTTATGAAAATGCATTTTTAGACATATTGAAATGCAGTTTTTGGATTCAAGTTATGCATATTCCATGAAATGATCAATTGAAACATTATAGTAAATAATATTTTTTTAATGTTATAATTAATGTTGAAAATGGTTATGTTAACAATAATAATAATAATGCATTCTAATATTCTCAAAAATGCATTTTTTATGTGCCGATATTGCATGACGAAAAACAGAAAAAGAATAATAAACATTAAAAAATAAAAAAATCGTAACAAACAAGAAACAAAAACAAAAACTCAGATTACAAGTAACACAAACATTTTAACCAGTCTGACATCTTGATTTTCTTAGATGAGTGTACCAGAATTAATCTGAATGACCAAGCCAAGAAAACAAATGAACTAAAGAAATACAGTAAATTGTAAGAAGGTGGAACAATAGATAAAAAATAAAAAAATGGAAACAAAGCCATCAATTAAGTTGAGAAATGAGTAGTCAGCATGAGTTATATTTATTTTTCCTCAATTGAAGGATTTAGACGGTTACAATAAAAAAACTTAAGACAATACTAACCTTAATTTTTAACTCCTTAAAATTATAAAAATAAATAAAATTGAATAAATATGCATCCATTGATTAACTAAGATCTAGGGTCCAAAAAAGTTTCTAGGTTTCATGAGGGAATTAGTTGTCATTTGATCTTTCCCATATATATATATATAGAGCGCGGATCAAATAAGAACACTTTCTTAGATAAGAAATAAGAACAAATCTGGACTCTTGATCCTTGTTGATCTACGGTCCAGATTTAACCGTGCATTTAATTACTCTAATTTATGCATTTAAATGCTAATGCATTAAGTTATTGTATTTTATGCATTAAAATATTTATGCATTTAGTTTCTGCATTTTATGCATCTCCGATGTAATAAAAATGAATTGTTCTTACGTTCTCATATAAGATGTGTTCTTACCAGATCCGCTCCATATATGTATATATATGGATAGCTTCTAGTGAAAAGCCCTTAAAGTAAGAAATAAGAATAAATCCCAACCCTTCATCCACAATAGATAGATGGCCAGATCTGAACAGGGACGGATCCGGATCAAACGGGTCGGACCCGGGTCAACCCGTTGACTTTCAATTTTTTTTTTGAATTTTTTTTTTCCGTTTTTTTTAATAAAGTGTGGTGCATCTCAATACACTGTGTGGTGCATCTCATTTCATGTTGTGGTGCATCTCATTACACAGTGTGGTGCATTTACACATTGTGATGCATCTCATTATACATGGTGGTGCATCTCATTACACATAGAGGTGCATCTCAAAATGCATTGTGGTGCATCTCATAATACATGGAGGTTTATCTCATACACTATGTGATGCGTCTCATTGACTTTTTACGAATTTTATTTTATTTTTTATTTTTTTGTCTCAGCCTTCGGCTCCGATTTTAATTTATAGATAATGATTGTGGCAACATTAAATGTTTTTTAGCTCGCTCCGAGGCCTTCGGCTCCCCTCGCTCGACTCTTGGAAAAAAATAAAAATAGTGAAAAAGAATATATATTAAAAAATTAAAAAATGGAGCATCCCAATACACTTAATGGTGCATCTCATTACACAGTGCGGTGCATCTCGTTACACGTGATGGTGCATATCATCTGACCCTTAAAAAAAAATCAAAAATTAAAAAAAAATAATGAAAAGTCAACGGGTTGATCCAATCCGGTTTGACCCGGATTTGATCCGGTTTGACCCTGGTCAGATCTGACCCTCCATCCCTTGTAGATCTACCTATTTTAAGATGCATTCTTATACAATCCATTTTCTATATATAGATATATATATATATATATATATATAGGGCGCGGATCAAATAAGAACACTTTCTTATGTGAGAAATAAGAACAAATCTGGACCCTTGATCTTTGATGATCTATGGTCCAGATTTAACCGTGCATTTAATTACTCTAATTTATGCATTTCGATGCTAATGCATTAAGTTATTGTAGTTTATGCATTAAAATATTTATGCATTTAGTTTCTGCATTTTATGCATCTCCGATGTAATAAAAATGCATTGTTCTTACGTTCTTATATAAGATGTGTTCTTACCAGATCCGCTCCCTATATATATCTATACCTATTATAAAAGAGCGGATTCTTACAAAATTGAGTTTGCCTATTATATCCCTATTATTATATTTATTTAAAGGGCAATAGTGTAAATATATAATAAATTTATTACAAACATAGTAAATTAATAATATAGTTCTACTCCTAATATAATTCAATTTAATAAATTAATTAATAATATAGTCCTACATATTCTATTACTCAAAAGTGAAAGAGAAAAGATAACATAAGTTTGACAGCTCAATTATTTTATTGTGCCGAAATTTGGTATTTTTGTGTAATTTGTTTTTTTAATTTAGAGTTATTATTTTATTTAATTATGAAGTATTTTTATGTGCATGTTTATTATGAAATGAGTTGAGAAATTAGTGATTGATAAATTAATTCTATAGCTTCAAAGCATAATATCACATTAGATGATAAATTTGAATGGAATCGAGCATGATTGGTGTCATTATGCTTCAAAAAACAGACTTTGATCTTGCATAATTTGTAAAATTGACAATTCTCATTATATTTTTCAAGTATTAAAATAAAAATAATATTAAAAATTAAAAAGAAAAGTTGATGTGGACTAAGCATCAACGGTGCTCACAAATGATCACTGACATATTAGTCTTTGTCTCTTTGATAAATATATTATCTTGAATGGAACTCTTTTCTTTTCTTTTTTTAAATCTAAAATCTAATTATTACTCTCTCGGTCCCACAATAAGTGTCTTCATTTTCATAAATGGTTGTCACACAATAAGTGTCTTATACCTAATATGGAAAACACTTTCTCTAAAAAAAAGGTGTGGACTCCACTACTTTCTATCTTTTTAATCATTCTCCTTAATACTCGTGCCGAAAAGAAACAAGACACTTATTGCGGGACAGAGAGAATATTATTTTTTCTTACCGAAATCAATTATGAATATTTTTAGGTCTGTAACCATGGTTTATGAAGGGAGTATATAAATTAGTGATTGATAAATTAATTTCATAGCTTTTAAAGCATTTCATAGAAGACGATAAAAATGAATTTACAATTTGGTGTAAAAGATGTGATTTTTGGTGTAATTAAAATTATACATAAAATAGAATATATATATATATATATATATATATATATTTGCTTATTCTAAGGTTTACTCTTTACACCTATTTGCTAATAATTTGTTTAAGTTAATAGTTAAAATTAATAATATTACAACTTTATTTTTTTCAAATATATTACTATTTATAATAAATTAATTATTTTGAACAAGAGATTATACGTGCAACGCACGTAATCTCTCTACTAGTATGTATAAAAGTGTGAGAATTGAATGAGATCTACTTACCAATTGCAACAGCCGTTATGATTTATAACTAAAGTAAACACGACCTATATAAATAGGGGATAAATCACAACTTCTTCATTTATTGTAAGGGCTGAAGTAGAGGTTTTCCTTCTTCATTGAGATTTTCGTAATTGCAGATTCAGAAAACCTCAATTATTGACTGTAGAAGGAAAATCTCTATTATTGAGTGTAGCGAAGAATTGAAGTTCGTCGTTGTCTCGATGATTTCATAAAAATTATGTTCTCATAATTTTCAGGTTCATTTTTCAGTAAATTTTTCACAGCATTTTTTTTTTGGACAAATTCCATCATTTTTTCCTCCTTTCTTGGTAAATGGTAATTGGTGAAAATTGTGGTGAAAATCATGAATTATCTTAAAAATTGAGGCTCGTTGACACTTCTTTTTCTCCAAAAAAAAAAAAAAAACACACAAATTATCACTGTTAATATTGGCCAAATTAGCCAATCCATTTTGAGACAATAATTCCAGTATAGTGGATCTTCAAGTAATCATAATTTACTCTCATGTGCCGAATAAATATGACAGTAAATTTGGTGACACAAAAAAAAAGGAGGGAGGAGGGGGGAGTTGGTCTCCGTTCTTCGGATTTTCCTTATTATCGTTTGGGGCTATACTTATGGATGGGGTTATTTTTTATTTTAAGGGATTATTAGATTTTATATTGGGGCTATAGGGATAGTATAGTAAATTAATTAATATAAGGGACTACAAAGAGATAAAAGGGAGCTATGTTTAAAATTACCCCAAAGAAGTTAATTATCTGGTATTTAGAAAGACATAATTTATTAAGTTATTATAAGCCTCATGTCTCATGGCATAAAATTTTAGAGAATCTAAAGAACAACCCATTTTTTTAGATAATTCTCAATCTACAGTAAAAACTAGTTACCAAAGTGTACCTGTACATCTGAAAGGAACAAGCATAGGAATAATAGATCTAATGCTTGCTGGAACAAGAATTCAGACAAAAAAAAGGGTGGAAAAGGGGGAATAAATCTAATATTATTTCACATTTTATTCCTTCACTAGTATATTATATAATATTTCAATTTAAATTCAACATACACACCATACTAACAACGGCTGCAACATGACAACTAACACACAAGATCAAAATGAAAGCGACTTCTTTTTTAATGCAGATTATATTCCATGTCCACGAAGCATTTTTTGCACCATGTAAACTCAGTGAACAAAAAAACAGAATCTACATATATTACAAATCAAGATGATCCAACTTGAAGTTGAAAATCTGGGTGGCAAACAAAGAGCCCATCTTCAAGTATCAATATGATTTGCATTTTAGAAAAAATTGTAGAAGATTCAAAGCATTCCATGCTCCTTAAACCATAGCATCGCAAGCCTGCAATTCTCCAAGACGGTGTCTTCTATGGATGGCTCAAGGTCGTGTTCATGTCTGATGAGGTTTGCTCTCATAAGCATCGCTCTTAGTTCACGATCAAATTCATTGCCAGTCTGGAACGTAGGATTCCTCTGATCAGCATGCTGAGCATAAAGAATCTCATTATGGGAGTCAATTCGAGCCTGCAAGATCATGCCGGTCAAAACATGTTACATACTAAGAAGCTCCAAATTGACTGCCAACACAGAAGCTATATATATTTACACATGCAGCGGAACGAACGCAAAGGATTACCTGTACTCGGTCATTAGTGATCAAGGCTTCAAGTTCTTTCTCCAGGCCAATGACACTTGTATTGAAGGCATTTGCAATCATATTAAGGTTCACAGATGAGTATGGAATTGTGTACTGGATGAGAAATTTGCTACGTATCTGCTTATACAGAGTCTCCACGTGATGATGTAAATGGATATCAAGCAACAAGTTTGTCTTGAGATTTCCTAGATATTCCAGACAGGAAGCATTATGGCTGCACAACAAAACATCCTATCTCAAGTCAAATTAAGGAAGGAACTAGAGATGCAAGTTTAAAAAGAATTTCTCAAAATTGTTTGCAATGGCAGGTTCTTTAAACCTTTCTGACACAGATTTCATATCTATTCTGCTTATGTCACTATGTAAGAGAACTGGTTTGTAATTCTCTTAGCATGAACGAACTTGAGTTATACCTAGTATAGAAATCAGTAATGAGCTCCCTTATCTCAGGTACCAATTCCAAGAAATTCTGGATGTTAGAATCATCGATGACTTTGCTCTGCCAAAAGAAACCGTTCAAACAGTAAGAATTTTAATTCACAAAATCCCCTGATCTTCAAAGAATACCCGTAGAACATTATAAGCAAGGACAAAATTTGCCTTCAGTTCTAAATGGTCAAAGCTTGCAAGAGCACAGAGACTGCCATATGTTGCAACATCTTGCGGTGCAATTACTTCAGTGTAATTGTTTCCAAGTTCTGGACCAACTTCCAGGAACTGCATATATCAACAGAAGAGTCATGAAAATATAAGAAACAAGATGACACAAAACTATATACAGTGACAAGAATGATACACTCAAATCTCAAGCGCCACTGACGGAGTTCATTTCAAAGAACTACTAGAATCAAAATTTTCAGTGTTAAGATATAGACTTCAACCATGCATGATATATATCTATAAAATTTCAACCATCCATGATTTTTCTCGGTAAATCATTTAACCATACAAAAGCATCCAAACTTCAAAAAAGAATAAGAGCAGTCCTATAACTGCCAAACTACTCAGCAGCCAACACCAATTTTCTGCCCTTTCCACATTGCAATCAGAAATATATCACTGGCATTGGATGAATTCACAGTGACAAAATGTGTACCAATAGTTAACTCTAAACAAACCTTTTGAGCAGCAAGCTTATATTGTTTTCCTTCAAGGTGAGCCAATCCAGCAGCACAACATAGTTTGGCAATTGTAACAGGCTCCAAGGCATCTTGGCATTGCTCAGCAATACAAACAAACATTTGAACACGACTGAAGTGACCCATCTCAATGCTAACCAGAATTGCATTTAGACACATATCAATTATATGTTTCGGGGTTTTCACAAAGTCATGTGTGTCGACATAATTTTTAAATGCTTTTTCAAGCTGACCACGTGCGTAGTAAAAATCCCCCAAATCATTGTGCCCCATCCGCATGCGCTCTACCATTAATGATTTCTGCAAAAGAGAAATTGAAGTAAGGGGTGCTGAGGAGAACCAAATGCCAATTAAAAAAAAAAAAAACTCATATAACAATCATAAAAAAGTAAGAGCTCCTGAAAAAGAAATTACTGAACATTTAAGACAATAGATCAATTTCGTCTGGCAGACAGTAATAAACGAATCCATTAAAAATACAAGAAAATACACCAAAATCAAATGTTCTTGTATATGTCAAGAATATTCTCCAAATATGGCAAAAATACAACTAAGTATAAATATATACCGGTATAGTAAACACATTACCAAAAAATAAACAGATTAACAAAATCAGCAGAAAAATTCTTCCCAAGTACCTTCTCTGTTTTCCTCTCTAATATGCCCCATTAAAAAAATTTCTAACAAGCGGCCAGAAACCCACCCTAAACCCTAAAAATTAATTATTCTACATTTCGCAAATAAACCAATAATACAATATCATGCAGGTGAAATTCAATTTACAGTAAGCAGAACACTAAGATAATGGAACTCAATTCATACAAGATTATGGAAGTAGAGCAGAAAAACTAAGAAAATGTAGATTTACAGCGTGTTAGAAGAAAGGCACTCTACCGAATGAGCGAGGCGTTCATTGTAAAGGTTATACTCTCTCAACTCCGCCCGTTGGTCTACGGCATCAGCCCAGGCATTATCCAGGCCATAATTCGCGCCCAATCGGCCATCGATCTTCTCGGCAACCTCTCTGAAGAGCTGCGTGTTCTCACCCTTCTTTATCTCGTCGTATGCCATACACAAAGCATCCAGCTCCATCGAAGGGACGCCGCATTTATCGGCGATGAAAGTAAGGCGTGCAATCTTTGTGCCGCCGGTGTACATCGCGGCGTAGGCCTCGATGTCGAGCTGCTCGCCGCTGATGATGGGGCGGTGGCGCTGCAATTCGACGTCGTTCCGGGCGATGACAATCCCCGCAGAGTCGTGTTCCGCTTCCATTGCGAGAGTAGGAGTTGGGAGATGTAATCTAAGGATTCTGTTGGAGCAGAAGGAGAGTTGTAATCTAGGGTTTCTGTTGATTCTCTTCTACCCTCAGTGTGCTGCGCATGCAGAAGTTAAGTGAGAATTTAGAGAGAGAAGAAAGAAGTTAAAAGAGGGAAGGCGGGCAATATAACTGCCAATACAATGGTTTTTCATTGGGTTGACTGGAGTAGTACAATGGTTTTTCTTTGGGTTGACTGGAGTATTTTGGATTTTGGATTTTAGGAATTTACGTTCAACTTTTCTCTTTCATCTTTTCTTTTTCATTGTGTTTATTCATTTTCAATTTTTTTTTAGATGCGATTACAGGCTCAAAACTAATTCAGAATTCATGAGAAAGATATAGTAGTATACTTATTAATATTCTTATATATTTTTAAAAGAGGGTTATGGTTAGAAACATGGGGCCATATATAATCACCCTAACGACAATCAAGTAATAATCGAAACCAAGTATATTTAAAAAAAAAAAAAATCCCATCAACATAACACTGAAGCTAGCTAAATTTTCTCCGAGCTGCAGCAAGATTTAGTCATATAATAATCATCAAAACTAACACTTTATAAGCACTCCTGATGGTCAGCCAATTCCAATGTCAGTACAATGATTTCACCAAAATTATGCTGCAAAGGAAATGTCCTAAAACAGCAAGTCTAAGTCGTGCGAAACACAGTAAGAGGTAGAAGCATTAATTTGAGTCGATCAAGAGTAAGGGACAAAATTAATCCCACCACATGTGGCTCGACCGCTGGGAAAACTCATCAAACTTGAGGAACTGTGATACCTGAGCAACGGTAAGATGTGCATGTAGGATCAACTGCACCAAATGGAATTAGATATGATATGAGGGAAAGCCAAGCAAAACAAAGTGAAAAGATTGGAGTGGAATAAGATCAAGGATGATTAGTTTGATTTAGTACCTACAGAGATGGCAGTAGTGCTTCTCTGGTACATGCAAAATTCAGATTATAATTAAAACAAAAGCAGAAGAAACATATATATGTAGATTTTGTAAGGCTTGAAAGATATATGTTCTTACACATAGGGTAAAGAGAGCACATGTAACTAATAATCCCTCATATATAACGAAAATCTTAACAATTGGGAAAATCGTTATGTATGTAACTAATACATAACACTCAAACATAACGGAATAACCATTACCGTTCTAATTGTAAATAGATAACACTAAATACGTAACGGATATTTAAAAACGTGTTATCTTTTCAAAAAATGCGCTCATACGTAACGGTTTTTAGAAAACTCCGTTATCTATGCAGTGTTATGTATGAGAACTTTTCTTGTAGTGACAAACTCTTGAAAATCATCGGGAGAGTAGCCGAGCTCATCATATGGAACATGATAGTGAGTAGGCCGTATTGTAAGTACATATATCGGTGATCAACAAATTCGATCAATAACATGCTAGGTGGCTATTTCTCAAGTCTCTAAATTAAGAAAAAACAGATATATGTAAGCAACTCACAATCATGCCAGCATGGGCACACAGATAGACGTTTTTTGGATGATAGATCCAGTTGTACAGCACATTGCCTGATGGATAGAGATAATATATACTACAAATTAATAAAGTATATAAACAAACTCCTTTTAGTTTTAATTCAGTGTTTATGCAATGTTGAGGGGGGGATGTGATATTATACGTGGAGGGACATTGTCTAGAGCGTTGGCTTAGAAAATCTTTGTATGGTGGTTCTTTCGAGCCACTACCAGCAGAAACTTCGGATTCCAAGTCTCCTCCAGAAATTTGCAGCCTGAATAACATATACATTCAGCCTTTTGATTAGATTATCCAAAGCAAACACAAGTTAAAACCAAAACTAAATCAGAAACAAATGTAAATAAGAGACCTGGATGATCTGCTCAAGCTCAATATCAACACTTGGTTGAATTGAGACTCACTCACTCCATCCCTGCATATGGCATAGCATAATTCAAATGCCTTGATAAATGAAATATATCAAGGATATATATATACACACACACATCTATAAATGCATTTTATTAGATAGATATAGTAGATGATTGATTAGTACTTGATATTATTATATTACCTGAAAATTATAATCTGATCAGGTTTCCTACGTCCAGAGCTTGTGAAAAAAAACTAGCAGGAGCTCCCTGGCAAACACAAAATGGTAAAGCAATTAATTAATTTGCAAAACTTTTGCCTTTGAATAAACTGCTATTTATTGTACTGAATGCAACTATAAGTGAGCAAGATTTTGCAAAACTGGGTGATAGAAATAGAGTTCCAACTACCTGAATATACCTACATCCTGTGTGTCAGAAACTGGCTTGAACAGACCATCTATCATTTCAGCTCGTGGCAATTGAGAACAGACTGCAGACCCCCCAAACTTGAACGATTGTTTGTCCCCAAACAACAAAAAAAAAAGAAAAGAAAAGAAAAGAAAATAACAAACATGAAAAGGTGAATTGATGACGATTCATGGCTTCAGAATTTTTCAAAATAAAACATCACATGAAAGCATCATATTCAAAGATCAACACAACATCAACAAACTTCAACATCAAGCCTCCTCAAACAATAAACCCTCACGGCATGGATATATTAAGTGTTCGCTCAACTCTCAAGTGTATAACAAAGGAAGTATTTCACTCAATTCAAAACAATGCATGCAACCTACCATAAGCTTGCAAATCGTCTCATCTCTCCATCGCTTAACGTATGCCTCAAATAAGGATAAAAAATGACTTTAATTTGGTTGTAACGTATGCTCTTTGGTAAGGTAGGAAAAATTTAATATAAGTGACTTTTCAAATATGAATCTCCAACACTTTTATCTCCACAATAATCACAAAATCATTCTCAACTCTTTCATTGACAAACCAAGCCTTACATACCAATTTTTCTCAAACAACTACCCATTTATGCTCAATTATTTTTTCACCTTTTTTTTTTAATATTTTTCAAACTTCATTTTTTTTCTTTTTTTTATACTCTTTTTTTTTTCTTTGAGCTCATATGGGTATTAATTTTACAAAATAAAATTTGATATTACTTTTAAAATCAATTTCATTCCACAATATCTTCTCACAAGTTCTACCCTTTCATCATTGGCTAAATTCAAAGAAAATGGATAAAGGCTCAAAAGGGTTAATTAGGAGAGTATATAAATTTTTGGACAATCATTTAGCAAAGTGGCTAACAAAAAGGCCTTAAATCATCTCCTAATTCTTAGCACACAACGCAACCTTGAGAAAGATACCAATGCAAGTTCTAGAGATATACACACAAGCTTGAATAATCACATAAGAAAATAGATTAAGACTATAAATAGTAAATGGCTCAAAATTCTCACAAAAGGCTCAATTTTTGGTTCAAGTTCTTAGAGGCTAGACATCAAAATTCATTAAAGCATGCTTCACAAATCATATAATACCATCATGCAATTTTTTCAACAAAAATCAAGCAAAATTTCATCATAAGCCTCGTCAATCATAATCACCAAAAACATGCACTCCAAAACAAATCCTAAAGCTAAAAATAAAAATACTATAATAATAATAATAAATAAATAAACGTAGACAATCAGACCACACTTTTTCCCACCCTCCAAACTTATTTGACACTATGGAAAAATAAGTTTGAAAGAAAGAGTGTTTGATTGTCTCGAACTCACCACGGTATCAAAATCGAGATGAAAACGACGAAGGAGGCCTCTGAACATGGAATGAACGAATCTCTAGCTCCAAAATATCAAAGTCTGCAAAACAAAATTGACTCCCCTCGCCCCCCATATTTTCATCATAAAACCGACACCACGCCCCCCATTGTAGAGAAAAAGAACACGCTTTCGCCAATTAATTCGAAACGGAGGCCACAAAGTAATTAGCACATCAACAAATAGTAACTATGACAACCAAAAATCCCACAATCTGGAACAACACGTGCATACTATACACCAAATATCTCTCTATGGTGCAGCACCTTTCCACCAACATGAATAAATAAAGATAAGGATAGAAAAACAAAGAGCAAAATCAAATCTCCATTATACACAAACTAGAGCAGGCCCTCGTTTACGTCAAAGAATTCCAAAAAATATGACAATGCACCCCAAAGAGTCCAAGAGATATGTTGATACCCATGTTCACCAACACATAAACAAGAGAAAAGAAGCACATATTCATGGAGAGAAAGCGTCGAAATCATGCAAGGTATCAAAAGCTAGAAGAAAAGTGAAAGAAATAGGAAGAGTTACTTGGTGTAAGAATGGTGAATGGAAGAAGAAGAAAGAAGGAGACTAGAGGTGTATGTGTGCAATGCAAGGAGAAACATGTGCAAAAAATAAAAGAAGAAAAAGAAGAGGGATACTTACCTGACGGGCTGGAATCACATCGCGGGCTGGGCTGGAAAAAGACGGCCGGGCAGTGTGGAGAGCAGCAGCAAACGCACCAAAATAGAGAGGTACGGCATGAGCTGGAGGAAACGAGGAAAGGCGGCGCTGCCGCATCAGTTGGGGCACTAGGGAACGCACCGATAGCAGCGCTGCAGCACTGGCTGTAGCATCGACGGTAGCGCCTTTCTGGATGTCGGGGTAGGGATTAGGACGAGAAACTCGGCGCGGTCACACCGGAGATGGCATCAGAGAGAGCGCCAGAAGCGGCGCTGCAGCGTCTGAAAACTCAGCAATGAGCACACCCGCACGAGTCTTTGCGGCGTTTGTACGTGATTTCTTAATTTGGGGGAGCCGCCGCACCAACAATGGCGCCGAAGAGAGCGCCGGCGTAACTGTGAGCTGCTCTTGTAACGAAATCCAGTGCGCTCATATGAAAGATGGCGCCGATGCAAGCACCGAGCTGGGCATCATCACTCCTTTGGCTTTTCCTTTTTTAGTTCTTTTTGTTTTTGTTTTTGTTTCCGGTTTCGTTTTTTTTATTTTGGTTTTTTTCTTCTTTTGTTTTTAGCTTCTTTTTTTTTAATTGTTACTTAACTAATGATGTTCAAATAAAATATTAAACAAATAAAACTAAAAAGAAAAACTAACTAGAAAGCAATGTAAAGAGGCAATCAACCCCTTCTCCATCCCTCCAAACTTATTCAACGGTTAAGAAAAATAAGTTTAAAAGATAGAAGATGGGGTTGATAGACGAACTCACCAAAGGCGTAGAGGTGTAGGCGGTGGCCATCTGTCGCATCCCAATGATAAGGTGGTTTGAAAATCATTGAAACATCTTGGGTATCATAGTAAACATGTGCATGATCTAAAATACTACCAAACTCAAACAATTCCACATTAGAAAATCCAAACATAAAATCAAAAGATGGAGATAGATAAAAGTGGAAGAAGCAAACCTTTGAAGTATCACCATATCGAGGTAAGGATTGACCATATTTAGTATCTTGCACTCTTCAACACTTTTGACTTCTTCATCCTCATGGAATTGTAGAGGTTGGTGGATAGAAAGATCTTGACTATCATCTTGATGAGATTTGGAGACTTGATCATCCATGCATTCATTTTCCTTTTTAACTTCTTGTTCTACATTGACTGCTTGAGGCTTTTCACTTGGCCTTGGTGGCTCTTCATACAAATTTTCCAATTCAGTTCTTGAGATCAATACGTCAAGCTGTTTTATGGCAGAATATACTCCCTTCAACATATCATATTGTTTTGTTAGTACTAGATTGTCAAATTCTTCGTCTTCTTGATAGAGAGTAGAAATTTTCTCTAACACGTTATCTTTCAAAACCTCAGCATTCCACCTTAGTTTCATCAACTCATCTCATAGAGAAGCCATAATTCATGCACTATACGACTCCTCCTTGCAAGAAAAATAAATAAATAATAAAATTAGAAAACTAAACAATATATACGTCTAAACTAGTATCAAATAATCTAATCGTAATATCACTAGAATTAAAAACAATTCCCGGCAACGGCGCCAAAGACTTGTTCGCTATTTTTTTTCACACTGCAAGTGCACGGGTGCAATTATGTACATGGAAGCAAGGTCATATCCACGGAGATTGATTTAATTCCAATAAGTACCACTTTCAATTGTTATCCTACTATCTAGACTCTTGAAAAGATGAGATTGATTTTAATTCTAAACTAAAGAAATAAATAAAAGCAAATAAAAGAAAACAATTGGAGTTTCAAATAAGAGAAATGATATCCCAGGGTTTTGATTTTAATGGATAATTAAATTCAAACCTTCATCAATCAATCAATTAACACAAAGACTCGACTCTTCCTAAAACAATCACAAATTTAGTTCAAACTCACTTCCGTGACGAATAAACCGTTGATCACATGCAAGGGTCATCGTTCCCGACTAACATCATATGCATGCAACTCCAAAAAGATTGATTAGATTAAATGTTCTCACACAAGACTCAAAACATTCCGGCTATATTGTAAAGTATGTCCTATGTTCTAGATCCCGTGCTAATTATCTTGTTCCGATCTCAAATTAATACATCAAATCATGAAAAATTGGTAGCTAAGCAATTAGGCAAACAATCAAACCAAGAACATAAGAAAGAAGAGAATGTCGTAATTGATCAATTAATTAAGATTCAAATTCAATCATCCATCTACTCTCTAACCCTAGGATATAAGAAAACTAGCCACTCATAGTCATGGCAAACAACAAATCAAAACAAAAGAAATTCATAATTGAAAACAAAGAAAAACTATAGAAGAAATCTAAAGTCTTGCTCGCTCCAATCTTGAACTCTTGAATCTCTTCTTCAAATCTCCAAAAGCTCAAAAGAAAATAAAACTATGCTAAAAAATAAAAGAGAATAAAAGATGATGAATGATAGATAGATAAAAGAGCAGATTGCTAGATGTATTTTGGAGGACATATATATAGGTGGGATACAAGTTTGCATAGGGTTATAATACTACCAAAAATAAAAAGAATTGCAAATTAAGGAAAAATTCTCTTAATAGCCGAAATCTGGTGCTATCTCTGGTGGTGGCGTGCCTGGGATGGCACCAGTCTGGCAACTTTCTTGTTTTGAGAAATTTTCGCTCTCTCTTTTTAGATGGAAATATAAAAGGAAATGTTTTTTATGGTTTAATATGTCGTATATTGGGGTTTTCCCTTATCTTATTTGCGTTCTTGAGTTGTTTTTGTCTCTGTAGTTTAATCGGTTTTATTTTGGTTATGATTGAGACATAGTTTGGTACGTTTTATTCTATTTTTAGTTTTTTAATGTGTATGTCATGAGTGCGGTTGGAGATGCTCTTAGCTATAAAAGGCAGAGAGTTCAACGGGTTATTTTTGGTTGGCTGATCTGTATTGAACGAATTTACCTTTCAGCTTGAGTACGTGTATTCATACCTTCGAGTTGTTTGCTTTATTTCAGATTTTAGCTCTGATATGCTTTCGTTATTATAAATTGCAACTAGTATTTTAAAGTTTGAGAAAATGGTCGTCGATCGCCTATTGTTATCATCTAAAGGATTTTAGCGTGCCCTTCTTGTTCAGCATGAAATAGAAAAATGGAAAATTGGAAGGGCGATGGCAACTCCGATTCGCTGCTACCTCCACCTCCTCCTGTGGTACCACCAAACTTCGTACCACAGAAAGTTATCTTTTCCTGTTTTTAGGTTTGTGATTGAAGTTACTAAGACTTGTTTATGTTGTGCAGGGGGTGCCTTCTAGTAGTGCGATAGTCCTTTTTCCATAACGATGATTGTTAGGCCTGGACCAGTAATTGACTTTCTTCTGTTTAATCAAAAAGTTGATAATCCTGGACATATTGATTGGATTAAGGTATAAATTGTTTTTCAGATTTGGCGACTGCTTAATGATGCTATTGATCTGTTCATTCTTCTAAACTGCTCACCTATTGAAAACAGGCCAAGAAGATATTAAAGAATCTTAGGGTCAAGGCAACTATATAATTCCAACAGGGAGTACAAGATGCAAGGACCAAACGTGAGTTTATTTGTCTTCTTGCATCCTTTGATGTCTAAGCAGTATTGTGACAATGATTCTCTATTTTTTCTGTGTAGGTTCTCGTTCAAACAGAGAAGTGGAGGTAGTGAAGCACCAGAAGTCAAAATAACGGTCTATGATTATTTTGTTCATCACCGCAAGATCCAGCTGAAGTATTCAGGAGACATGCCATGTCTGAATGTTGGGAAACCAAAGTGTCCCGCTTACATTCCTGTTGAGGTTTGTACTTCTGCGGATTATGTCTTGCATTTATTATATTCTTGTGATCAAAAGTATGATCCGAATTTCCTTCTCTTTCTATAGCTATGCTCCTTGGTACCCCTGAAACGTTATACCAAGGCATTGTCCAATCTTCAAAGAGCTGCACTTGTAGAGAAATATAGAGAAAAGCCTCCGGGGAGGATGAATTCCTTGAAAAATGTTAGAATTGAGATTTTCAATAAATTTCTCTTAGTGAAGTTTTCCTTTATATTTTATGTTTGGCATTGTAACAATTGTTGAGCTGCATCTCTTAGGGCCTGAGTAAAAGCAACAATACTGCTGACCCTCTTCTTAAATCTTCCGGAGTTACAATCAGCACTGAGTTCACTCGCGTTCAGGGACGTGTTCTGGCAGCACCTAAGGTTTTTAATCCAACATTTAAAATTGCATTTTCCTGTTTCACACAAGCATGTTTTGCTGCCTGCAGTGTAATATTTGCAAAATTACAACATTAGCATGTTTCAGTCAGAGTTGAGAGTTTTGATCTCACTTTCTTGTATGTTTGTTTTTCCTTGTGAAGCATGATTAGCTAGATGCAATGATTGTTAATCTAGCTTCAAAGTAAGAATTCTTAAGAGCTACAAGCACTAATTTCTAGGGGTGTCAAAATTGGCCGGCCCGGCCCGGCCCGAAACCGGGAAGGGCTGCCAATTCTCAGGCCCGAAGCATTTTTCGGGCCGGGCTGGACCGCACATTTTCAGGCCCGAAAAATTTTTGGGCTAGCCCGGCCCGGCCCGACTTTTCTTGCAATTTTTTTTGGCCCGGCCCGATTATCCCAAAAAGCCCGACGGGCTCGGGCCGGGCCGGCCCGGCCCGGAAATTTGACAGCCCTACTAATTTCCAACTATACCCTGTTGGATTTGGAAATTTCTCAAAATTATTCCAAATCGTCTCTGAAACCTTCCCACTTGGTAACATTGTGTTTGTGCTACAATTGTTAGTGAAATAATATACAAAATGTCATTAAATTAATAAATAATGATCATGATGAAAATAATAATAATAATAATAATAATAAAAAATTGAAAAACTTACTTTTCATGTAGCTTTAACGGATAACGACCATCAGTTCCTGGTGCGCTCGATCCTGCATCACCGACTCCTTGATCTCCTGTCTCACTACATGCCAAGTCCTCTGATGAGGACTGTGGAGCGTTACCAGCTGGTGGCTCGGATGACGCACCTCTACTGCCAACCAAACGAGAAACCATAGCACTTCGAGAAGCCATCTGAAATTACAATAACATTATACTTGATTACAATTTACAATCAAATAAATAACAATTTAATGTAATATGTATAAATATAGGAAACAATCACCTCTCTCTAATCATCATCAGAAAAAATATTATTATTATTATTATTATTATCATCATCATCATCATCATCATCAGTAGTTATATCTTCACCCTCCCCATCCTCGTTCTCTTCATCTACTTCATCATCGACATCTTATATCTTCACCCTCCGCATCCTCGTTCTCTTCATCTACTTCATCATCGACATCTTCAATGTCGATTTGACCACCATTGGGATGAACTGAACTTGTGTCATCATCTATATCGATTGGATTCGTTATATGAACGAATTCATCTTCTTGAAATGCATTAGATACTATTTCAGATGAAACTTCTACATTAGATCTAGCTTTGACTTTGCAAACTTCCAACCAATCCTTTCTAGAACGATTCAAACTGGGGTAAGAGCAATAGTATACTTGTATTGCTTGATTTGCAAGAACGAACAAATCATATTTGGAGAGTCTGCGTGTGTGGTTTATAGAAACCAACTTAAAATATGGATGAACTGATGTCCCGGATGGTGAAGGGTCAAACCATTCGCACTTGAACAATGTCGTAATTTTTAATGGATAATCTGTATCCAACTTATCCAACTTGAACAATGTCGTAATTTTTAATGGATATGCTTCAAACCACTGTGGAAAATCTGTATCCAACTTATTTTGAATATCGGTGCCTGAGATACGAGAATTTGTTGCTTGCAATTCATCGACAAACAAGCTTAAAAAAAATTGGCATTTTATTGAAAACAACTATGCATGCAAGGTCATGAATGGAAAAAAAAATGAGATACTTACTTCATATACGTCTCAACTTCACTACAGTTGAAGAGAGCGTATTTACGAGCAACATCAAATTCTTTTTCATCTAAAACTCTCTTTCTCATCTTTCCTAAGGTACGTCCAAGTCCCTTGAATATTCAAAGCATATCTGGATCATCGTTGCTCACATCACCTCGACCATCGTAATTACGAGGTTCATTTCTTTGTTTCGTATTCACATGCTCTTCAAAATAATAAGAGCAAAATGTGGATGATTCTTCTACAAGGTAAGCGTTGCATATAGACCCTTCAACTCTAGCTTTGTTTTTTACATTTTTTTTCAATTTCCGTAAATACCTGAGGACAATATTTTAGTTAAAAAAGATGTATGGTTATTCGTAAACTTTATATTTAAAAATTTATAATTTGTACCTTTCAAACGGATACATCCATCGATATTGAACTGGTTCTGCAATTCGAGCTTCATCAGCTAAATGCACTGGTAGATGCTCCATAGAGTCGAAAAAGCTGGGAGGAAAGATGCGCTCGAGTTTACATAAGATAATCGGAATATATCATGTAGAGTGCACAAATCCTTGCTTTTAATGTTTCGAGAAGTCAAATCCTTAAAGAACAAACACAACTCAGTAATTGACTTCCAAACATTCACTGGGAGAAGCTCGCGAAATGCAATTGGTAATACACGTTGCATGAGCACATGACAATCATGACTCTTCATCCCAGTTATCTTGAGCTTGTTCATGTCCACACATCTGCTTATATTTGACACATAATCATCAGGAAATCTGAGTTGTCGTACCCATTCACACAAGATCTTTCTCTCATTCTTTTCAAGTGTGTAAGAAGCTTTGGGGTACTTTCCTGTTGCCTCATTACGCTTCAAAGCATGCCTATAGCAGTACAAGTTTAACTCTTCTCGAGATTTACTAGTGTCCTTTGTCTTTCCTTCCGTCATCATCATTGTGTGAAACAAATTTTCGAACACATTCTTCTCTATGTGCATCACATCCAAGTTATGTCGGATCAACAGAGAGCTCCAATAGGGTAAATCCCAAAAGATGTTTTGTTTCTTCCACCCTACTTGTTTCGAAGCATCGCTATTTATTTTGACACTATCCATCTCAGTTACTTTCACTAGACCCAATGCATCAATGGTGCTGATCAATATTTCTTTACCTAATTTTGATTCTGGAGGTGATTTTTTTACTTCCTTATTTTTTATGAAGGCCCTTTTATTTTTTTCGAAATGTATGGTTATCAGGTAAAAACTTTCTATGGTTGTCAAATCATGATTGTTTACCATTTTTTTGTAAAGTAAAAGCATCTGTGTCCTCCATGTAGTGTGGACATGCCAATCTCCCGGCAGTACTCCATCCAGACAACATTGAGTACGCCGGAAAATCACTAATTGTCCAAATCAAAGCAGCTCGCATCTGAAAGTTATGCTTCAATGATACGTCATATGTATTGACTCTCACCTCCCACAACTTTATCATATTAGCTATTAGTGGCTGCAGAAACACATCAATGTTGTGTTTCGGATTGCGTGGTTCGGGCACTAACACTGTGAGAAACATATATTGCTCCTTCATACACATCCAAGGTGGCAAGTTGTATGGTGTTAATATCACAGGCCACGAAGAATATAGCTTCCCAAATTGATCAAATGGTTGGAAACCATCCGTACAGAGGCCCAACCTAATATTACGAATTTCATGAGCAAACTCAGGATAAGTGTTGTTCAATTGTTTCCACGCAGGTGAGTCTGCAGGGTGGCGCATTACCCCATCATCAGTTGATGTTGCCTGCCATCACATTTATGTTGCTGTAGCCTTAGATGCATACAGTCTTTGTAGCCGAGGAATTAAAGGAAAGTTATACATCCTCTGACATGCTACTAGTTGCCTTCGTTGGCCACCAACATGTTGACTAGTCTTCTTGTAACGAGGTGCATCGCAGACCTTACAACGAACCAATTCACTATCTGCACCCCAATAAATCATGCAATTATTGGAGCAACAATCAATCTTCTCTATAGGTAACCCCATCCCACGCAACAACTTCTTCGTCTGGTAGAGGTTATCAGGTATCAAATTAGGCTCAGGGGCAATCTCCTTCATTAATTGTGTGATCTGATCAAAACATTTTTCATATATGTTATTTTCTGATTTCAAGCTCATGAGACGAGCCACAAGCGACAACTGTGTATGCTTTGTGCATCCGAGCTACAATTCTTTATCTGCGGCCGCCAACATTTCATAAAATTGTTGCGCTGAAGGATTTGGCGGCTCTTCAGTATCTTCATCATCAAACTGAAAGCCAGCAACGTCACACACCATTTTGTAGTACGTACTGAAGCCCTCATTAGTGTCAAAACTCATATCAGCACCCGCATTTGCTCGGATTTCCCCTTGAAACGTCCAAGTCTTGTAGTTCCGAACAAATCCATACCTCATTAGTGGTTTGCTACTTGCAAATTCAATGAAAATAGAAAGTCCATTTTTGAAGTCAGGATTTAAACCACCTGTTCCATCAAACCGTCTGTACATCCATTCACGATTCGGATCGGTCATTTTCTTAATTCCTAATAAAAACAGGTAGAACTTGGTTCAAATCAAAAAAATTCGACAGCATAACCCCACTATCCTAACTACCAAGTGCTCGACTCTACCAGCTATGTTAACCATATTGGTTCTAAATGACTATGTCTACCCGACCCCCCAATATTAAAGCAATTCAAAATAAGTAATTAAATCACAATCATCAAAGCAAAACTTGGTTAAATCAGACAAACTGAATTGTGGGGAGACGATCCTTAAGATGTAATTAATTTCTATCCCAAAGGGAGAAGATCCTTAAGAAATTAATTACATCTATCCCAATAATAAACAAAAATCTCATCTTAATTAAAAAAATAACCACATCATAATAAAAAAAAAGGTTGACAATAACGTAATTATTGTATCTATTGCATCTTTTACTTTTATCAAACTTTCAGGAAGCATTACACAAAGTTCAAAGTTCAAGGTTCAAACCCTCTATTTTATTTATTTAATTATTTACTTTTTCAATTCCTAAAGAATTTTGTGACTTTCCTAAAAAATAGAATTTTATGGTTGTTCATGACTTTAGATAAGTATCTTAGTTGTATTCCTATTGAAATAGTTTCCTTAACACCCAAGCCATAGCTTTTGGGAAGTTCTTTCTACACATGTATGATAAAATTTCCGCACTACACAAATAAATTTTTACCAATTAGTCCACTTTTTTATTTAATTTTACTGATTGTTCTGTTTTAATATTTGGTTTTCTTTATCTTCCTCGTTGTCATATCCTTTAGAATTTCTGCTCTTTTTTTCATTTTTTAAATATAGATATATAATTTTATTTTTTTGAAATTTCATATATATATATATATTCCCCTTTTTGTCCTTAACACGAAGGAGTGGTATTTTTTTAACGTTCATCCACTGACCGACGGTTGAGGAAGTCCTTTTCTCTTTATCCATTTTTTCAACTCGAAAATGACATTTAACTTATCTTAGTAAACTGTTTCCTCAAATCTTCAAAGTTAAAACTAATAGTGAAAGTGAAATGTTGCATAATTGCATCAATGGCTGATTGAAATGAGGTGTCTAACAGCAACGTAATATGTAATGTCCAATTATAAAAAAAAAAATACAAAATCATGTAATCTAGAAACAAAAATCATAGTTATCTTCCGGCGATTTTGAATGATACAAAAGCACTACTCGAGATGTGCCTCAGTGAGTGAGATCGTCATGGTGCGGAACAAAGGAACGCCGCCTCAATCGAGTGATATAAAAGAGAGAGATAGAGCATTACCAAAAAAACGCGTTTTACCGACGGAAATTTTCATTGGTAAATTCACAAAATCCGTCGGTAAAACATTTACCGACGGATTCTGTCTGTCGTAAAATCGTTCGACGCTAAATTCTTACCGACGAAATTCCGTCCGTCGATGACTGTTACCGACAGAATTTCCGTCGCCATAGATTTCGTTGGAGAAATCATTGCCAAAATTTACCGACGGAATACCGACGGATTGTCTGTTGGTAATTACCGACGGAATTTTCCGTTGGTAAATACCGACGGATTTTTAAATATAATTTTTTTATTACTTTATATATTTTTTTATGTTTTATTTTTGCTTAAATAAGATATAAATCAGAAATTGTAAACAAAACTCAAAAGATATAATCAAAACCCGAATATATAAATTTGGTAATTCAATACATAATGTATTCATAAAATGACTTTTCTCCCAACAATTAACCTTAGGAATAAGCCATTCAAACTTTATACATAAATCTGCTGTGGTAGTTTTCCTGCACTAAACAAAATCTAGGCAGCTTTATTTCACATACCCTCGGCTGCCTCGAACAAATCATGTACAAGTTTTGTCTTGACTAGAGCTATACCGCCTGAAGAACTTCCCTCTCATCCTTGTCCATCGTCTTCGGAGGAATTTTCATGGCCTTTACACAAAACACGGCCTACAGAAACATCGGTTACAGTCACTTTAATTCCTCGAGCAAGAAGAAATGACGAATAACAATAAAAATTTGGAAGCCGGTGATAAAAGGAAAAGCGCGAACAACATGAAGGCGCAACAAGAAGGTCTCTATTGTTCAAGTGGCAACAACATGCACAAATCTTTCATCACAGTACTCACATCACAATAAAACATAATCTTTCTATTATTGATCAAGATTCAAGAAGGGAAGGAAAATATAGCGATAAAAGAAGCACGGCTACGTTCATCATAATACTCACATACACAAACAATACCACAAATCTTACTCTCATATACACACAGACAATACCAGAAAATTCACTCGATCAACGAGAAATACAGAAGTAAAAAAATTAAAAAATAAAAGATAAAAAAGAGAAAATCCGACAAAGAGAAAAGAGGGACAGAGAAACTGACCAAGGGTAGGGCTGCAGTGGCGCGGTGGGTAGTCGGGAAGAAATCCAGGCAACGACGCGGCGGCGCTCCGACTGTGGCTGCCGCTCCGACAGAGAACAGAGAGTCAGAGAGAGAGAGAGAGACACACACACACAGACACAGAGAGAGGGAGAGAGAGAGAGAGCAAAGGAACTTACCGGCGACGAGAACGGCCGGCGGTGGCACAGGGAGGAGCAAGGGCACCGGCAGCAGTAGAGGAGCTGAGAGAGAGAGAGAGAATACGTTGGTGAGAGAGAGACACGCACACACACATACCTGGACTACGCCCGACGACCGACGACGAGGAAATGAGAACGACGACAGATGACCGACGACGAGGGAAAGAGAACGACGACATAGATCCGTGTGGCCCAAATCTCACCAATTTTGTTGGATCGTACATTTTCCCAAAGGGTCACTCAATTTAATAAAATGAGAAAACTTTGTATTCATTCAAAATTCAAAGTTTAATAAAACAAACTATAAAAATGAGTTATACATCTGCTGCGGCGGCACCTTGGTCAAGATTCAAGAATTGTACTATATTTTAGAGTAATCAAACCAAACTAAACAATTTAATTGAATGTTGGTGGGCCATCGTGGAATGTGAGGCTTGCTTCTAGGTTCTGTTTAAATACTTAAAATTGAATATATTTTTTATTTACGGTAATTAAGGTATATGCAATTGACAATTCTAACAACTGAGTTGGTCTGCTGGTTAAAACTAGCGGCAATGAGGCAGGGCCGAGCGGCGGCGGTCTCTTCTGTGTCTGTTGTGAGGAATCAAGTCCGAATCTGATTCGGTCCGCATAAAATACATAGAATGAATTTGTGTGGCTGAAATTATGGCTATAGCGATGAGAGCAATGTGAAGAGATTTAATTTTAGAAATTATAAGGATAAAATAGTACTTTAATTAATATTTTTATTGTTTATTTAAATTGGGGGTTATAAAGAGAAAAGAGGGGATTGTGTTTAGAATTAACCCTTTTTTTTATTAATTTAGGTAAAATAGAGATATATTTTACAATTATATATATTTGAGTAATATAAAGATACTACTAATTTATATTTAAGCGCTAAATCTATAAATTAAAAAAAAAATACATTTGCATATTAATTGTGAGACGGTTTATATATTTTACAATTATATATATTTGAATAATATAAATATAATATAATATAATATAAATATAAATAATATAAATATAATACTAATTTATATTTAAGTGCTAAATCTATAAATTAAAAAAAATTACATTTGCATATTAATTGTGAGACGGTTTATATATTTTATAATTATATACATATCTATTACTAATAGGAAAATAAAGTTGCCCCTCCACGGTGCTCCATTCCGATTTTCCTTTATTCTGGTAATTTGTCTATTTTAATTCATATATATTATAATTCTAATTTTAATTTTTATTAATTAAAATTTTATTAATTCCATATTCTTAAAATATCACATGTTGTTTATCTATTAATCACATCTCATATTTATCTTTCCCTCTATTTAATTAACTAATTGTTCCCGCGCTTTGCGCGGATACACACATTATATCACTTATGTCTGAATTTTATAAAATTGAAAGTAGTAGTATCATTTTGTTGGACATTAATATGTATTAATTTATATTCTTACAAAAATGTGTATTATGGACAATGGATATTCAGCCATAAACCTCTCGCTTTACACATGAGAGACTTAGTTGTTCAATACACATGCAATTTTATACATAGTCCTATTTTTCTTCACTATAGCCTCTTATTTAAAAAAATAATAAATATATTATTTTACCCCAATAACTCATAATATAAAATTCTAACGACATGATACAAAAAACATTCCCTCCAATGAATAATTACAATCTCAGAAATGAAAAAAAGAGGTTTGAATTACACAGTCTAGATAAAAGTTGATAGAATTGGAGAGGATTTGGAGAGCTCATTTCCCTCGTAATTAATTGCTATCAATGATCTATTTTTATAAAATTGGAAGTGTCCATTGGCCATTTTCATGTTATTCGCCCCAATGTTAGTAAGACTTTTGAAGTTATAATAAGAAGGTTCTCAAAGGACAGGGTATTGCACCCACTAAGCCGGAGGAGAACTCCGGCCAAGGCCCTTCGACGAGCAAGTTAGAATATGAACGGAGAAAATAATTTTGTGTAAAAGCTAGATAAAATTCCGAAGAAGTATAAGAAATACTTGTTACTATATTTATACTAGCTGCTCAAGGGTAATTTAGCCTTTTTATGAGATATCTGAGGGGTAAATGGGTCTTTTCCAAAAAGCCCACAAATGTTAGGGTGACACGTGGTCGTAAATGATCTTCTGACACGATATTCTATTTCTTTAAATGATAGCGACACTTTTTTTTAACTTATCGATTGTGATCGGGTCTTTCCTAAGATCTGTATGCTAAATCATCAGCACCTACACCTTCCATTTTCCAGGCTCCGCATCTGCTATATTCCCTAAACCCCATCAGATCTGTCAGAGCCGGGCTAATATTTTTCATTTTATTAACTTCTCCCCTTTTCGTTCTTTTCGCTACTTTCCTATTATAAAAAATCCTTCGCTAATGAATATTCCATATCAACCACCGTCCCCTACTCCGAGTAATGATTCAGTATTGAAACATTGGTTGGAGTAAAGAAAATTTCTTTTCCTCTTTCTTTCTTTTGTTTTAAATATTTGATTTCTAGATTTACGCGCCATTTTCTTTGCTTTATGCAGTCGTATTCGTAGATTCTCAAAACCGCTCATCTTCTTCCATCACAACAGCTCATTTTCTTCCATCACAACCGCTCACTTCAACTTCTCGCATTCCTTTTTTAATAAAATACATTTACCCTTTACACGTGGCTTCATCCTATCCTTTAGCTTATAGCAGACGCTATATATACATTTTTTACCTTTCTCGCCGTCATTCTTTTCTCTTTTTTTCTCGCAAACCTCTGGCCTTCCTAATATGATGTTATAAGAACATTGCTGCATCCACTACTAAAAACTGTACCATACGCATTTTTCTCAATGCTCCATCCCCTAATACCACGGGTAATTTTACTACTCCGTTTGGTGCTACAATTCCTCCTGAAAATCCTGCCAGGATGGTGTCCACATGCACCAATTTTTCGTTAATATCCATTTGTTTAAAACAATCCCAAAAGATTATATCCGTAGAGCTCCCGGTATTGATTAATACGCGTGCAACATCATGCCCTGTTATCTCTGCTGTAATAACTAGTGCATCATCATGTGGGGCGACGACTTCATCAAGGTCAGTAGCGCTGAAAACTAGCTCTGGCTCATGTGTCCTTATCAAGTTAACATTCCTCACATCTAGATCTCTGACCTCCCTTACATACCTTTTCTGTGCGTTATTCGTGTGATCCTGCGCTAAGCCCCCTATGATCATATTAATAGACCTTTGCTTCTTCGGGAATTGCTCTTTTCCATTTTCTTCCTCAGGCCCCTCGAGTGCTAAAAGGTTTAAGTTCTGATCTGGTCCGGCCTGCTCTTCCCCTTGGTCGGTATTCATTTTTCGCTTATCGTTTTTCTTCCATCCTCCCGTTCTGTCGTTCCTTCTTCATACAAATTCAGCAAAGTTTCCCTCACTTATCAATCTTTCTATGGTGTCTTTCAAATGCCTGCAATCATCCGTGTCATGCCCATAATCTCTATGAACACTACTACAAAAATGCTCATACACAAGGGTTACAAAGCGTTGTTGTAGCTATATATGGACTGTGGTCGTAGCTCATGTTGTCGTAGGGTCCTCGAAAATGCGCTCATATACAACGGTTAGTAACCGTTGTGGTATAAAAATATAACAATGGGTTTTGACCGTTGTCGTATATGTACCACATCTGTTGTCGTATCCACTGTTGTATGACCTACTTGACCTTGGACAACGGTTAAAATCCGTTGTTATATTTATTTGTAACAACGGTTTTGAACCGTTGTCTTAATATCCAAGTTGATGTGTTACACAAGGGTTAATAACCGTTGTTGCAGATTTTTGCGTTTTTTTTTTTTTTGTATATAACAACAGTTTAGAATAACTTTTAACCTGTTGTTGCAGAATTCATTAAAATTCAAATACAATATATAAAAAAAGTTACAAATCACCCAAATTCATTACATCATGAGTTCAAGATCAATCCTAATTAAGTATCCAAAATAGGTGCCAACTACAATAACAACTTCATCTCTCAATCGATTGACTAGGAAAATTATGTAGAAAATCATGATTGCTTTAGAGCTGATTATATAAGACAATATTAAAGATATACTTGCAGCAAATATAAAACAAAAATACAAGAATAGACAATACGTCATTTGCAACATCACATAGTTAGTCAAGCAGAATTTATACCAACTGAGAAATTAGAACTATGGATCGACACCCGAATCAATCAATTCATTGGCTCTTCTAATTGTTTCTGTAGCATTTGATGATATTGCTAACTCCAAAAGCTCCAATAATCTATCCTCAAGCGACAACCCTCATCTGCATAATAAACATCAATGAAAATCTATATATCATGATTCAATATATTTTAACTATTTGCATTTACAACAAAGACAAGTATCAATTGAACTTAAAAAATACCACTGTGAGAATTTGACTAAATAACTGGAATAGAACTAGCAGCAACAACATCAGCAATTTCATTCCACTTAGCTAGATCTCTAGGTCTATCAGCGACTTTCCTGCCCATTTATTTAACAAAAACATTGTCGGCAAAATATCTAAATGGTTGCAATCGAATGAAAAAACAAGAAAGGAACACACCAGAAATGCAGAAAAAATAGATATAAGCTAGTATATAATTAGTTTTCACATAGGAACATATTTGAAAGAGCTCGGCCATTAAAAACATCACGACAACTAACATGTAGAGAGAAAATTGAGATACCAGACATATAAGGCAAGGAGAATTGAGATAAAACACTGTTCTAGAAATTTTTGCTGTATTTCAGATACAAAAAAATTGCTGAAGATACCTTCCATGGACAGCTAAAGCAGAAACTCCAGTTTTCTCAATTCTTCGTGCTAGTTCCACAGTATCTTGGGGTGATTTTAATAGACGAATCTTGCATGTTACTGGTGTATCAATATTTCTTTTCAATGTTGTTAAAATCTATATTTCAAAAGGAAAAGATTATGAGACCATAGAGGCATTCGAACCCAAAAAGAAGGGAAATTAAAACAAATTAAAATGAGTATAGGAATGTTCACATCATGAATCAGATCTGGTTTGCTCAAGAGTGCATCACCCATTACACCACTTACAGAAAAGGCTTTGGGGCAGCCCATATTTATATTCACTGCAGCAACATCCATGCATCTAAAAGAGAGAATCACTTGAAAAAATTGTTGACACAATACAACCAAAAGGACCCTACATCTAACAAGAATAGGTGATCCCACATGCTTAAATCTTATGCTAGCTTTCAAATAAACATATGCAATTTGACAAATCAGCAAGACAGAATGGAGCCATTAAGGTTAACATGCACTCGTTTCAGAATATATGTTTAATTAAAAAAAATTCTTCCCTCTCTCCTCTATTTCTATCTCTCTCTCTCAACATCCAACCACCACCACCAGATTTTCGCTCTTCTCTCGTTCATCTCAACTCCGTCATCTCTCTTGCTAATCTAAACTCCAACACCGTCCGCCACTGAATCAGAGCCAAGCGGCTTCAACATCAAAGGAATCGACTCTCTAGGGCTTCTTAATCAACCTTTTTCTCACCGTTCCATATATATCCTTCCATCCCTTCTTCATTACCAACCAAAAACCACTGCAGCGACTCGGAATGCACATCATCCCGTCCACCCATCTCCACGACTCATCGCCGCTGGTGCTGCCACTGCCACTGCCACTGTCACTATTACCTAACAACTTTACGTTGCTCTCTTGAATCACATCATCTTCCATTCCGCTTCGGTCTTATCACAAAATCAACAAATTACACCTCATAAGGGGCGACATATACTAGCGACGACAGGAGGGATGGTCGGCGAAGTGAGATGGCAGCGACGGTGGTGAGGTGATCTTGAAATTTCATTAGTCTGCAATTTCTTGCAGAGGGTAGATGGGAGAGAAAATAGGAGAAGAGAGAGAGAGAAAATAGGGAGATGACGAGCATTTTAATTTTTATTTCTTATTTTTTTTATTTACAACATTAACAAAACGACGTCGTATCGATTTTCCTAACAGCAGTTAACATTTCCATTAGCGATCGAACCAATTTGTACTATTTTTAGAACGTTGAGAGGTGGGGTGTCCAAAATCAAACGTTGGAGACCTAATAGCCAAACGAGTAAAATCTTAGGGGTATCAGCACCTTATCCCATAATAATAAAACACATATAGTATAAGATATCTTAATTGCTCATGTGTCTGTAAGTATTTGTTACATAAGAGCATGCGACTACTTAAACTATAAGTAGGGGGAGTGGTGTACACCCCACTCCCACCTCCTCCGACTGACTTCAACTATGAGTTGTCACTCGGAGTAAGGTTAATTTTAGTTTATCATGCAGTAGTGATGGTGGCTTGTGCTCAGGTCGCTGAGGGACCAGGTGAAGAGAGACCTGGCGGGCTGGTTGCTTGGGATGACATGTCCTGAGATCATGGCTTGGGGTAATCCGGAGAGTCGAGATCTCTTAAGAGGTCTCTTTACTCCTCAAGGTCGATATCTGGTACATACCTTGTACCAATTCATGGCCTCTAGATTTGAATTTGAGATTCCTTTCCTGGATTGATCTCTCAGTGATATCTGCATAGTTCGTTAGCACTTTCTAGGGAAATTATTACTTTCAGTTCCCCCATGTTTCATCAAATATTCGAAATAATTCTTAACATTCATATCCACACGAATGTAAGCAATATATACACATCAATATGTATGTAAAGCTACTTGGGAGGTCAAAAGAGCTAATCAATTCAAATCTACAATTAACATTCTTCACTTTATCCAGTACAATTATAAAAATTATCGAGAGTAGAAAACAAGCACTTACGTATTTCAAACAATAGAATTTCTCAAATAGCCCACTGGCTATTTTTATTTATTCAAGCTTTCAGCCAAGCAAGCAAACACTCAAGTAAACATTAGCAAAAATATTATTCAACAGTTGTGAATTTTCTGCTACTACCTTCACCATACAGACAATTCATAAGCACAAGCGATATGACAACAATTGTCATCAAAACGGAGAGAATTATATCACCTCTCGTATATTTTGCTTCAATTTATAAACATGCTCTGATCTAATCCCATAATCAAGATTCCACTATGATTCAAATTAATGAAATCAAACATGATAGATCAGTGTGATCACTCGTATATTGAGCACTCGAAGTATATCAATCTTGAATTTAATTCAAATACCAGATATCAAAGGAATATTTGATGAATATTATTAAACATGACCCACCAACGACAACTTGCTCACATCACTTGAGCATATAAACAATAAGTTATTCCATAAGCATATCACAAGCATAGGGATATTCAGCTCTTGAGCTCTCGCAAGTAAATCGACATATGAGCTCTTTCTTATGCAGAGTAGATGGTAAATTGAGACAGAAGCTTATTCTAAAGAACATATAGGTATAAACTTGGTTTCACAATTCCACTTGGTCATTTTGGTGTAGTAAAGTGTAAGTTATTCCACCAATTGAGTGATAATTTATCATTCTAAATTTAAATTGATTATTAATAAACTATATAATCATATCACATCCTATCAATATTATTTATTTCATTCTCCAAACCTAACGTCCCTTAATTAATGGATGGATACATGATCATTGTCATTCCTAATTATAATTTTAGATACGAGAAATAAAATTATTTTTCTAAGTTGGTTTATAATTAACGCTAATAATTAAAATATTAAACTTTTTTTAAGCAAGAAACAATTTTTTTTTTAATTTTTAGCATTTTAAGTGGCTAATAGATAATTTGTAAATATACATAGAAGTTAACATATAAAATCTGTCCTCTTACTTTGCTGCAGTGACCAATGCTTGTAGAGATAACAGAAAAGTCTCAGCAGAAACATTCTACCTCATGAAACCGAGCATACTTTTCCATATAGCTGTTTCTTTATGTCGTCAACTGAAGGTGCCAACGAGCGAAGATACAGCTGGCATCAGTATCATGCAAAACCTTGTGTTCTCAATTTCAGGTCTCCAATCCTTCTTAGAAAAGAATGAAAACATGGATGTTTCTGGTTTCTGGTTTCTGGTCCAGCCTCGGCCACATCGAGCAAGATCGTTTCCTTAAAGCTTTTGGTATTCTTGATCCAAGAAAAGGAAAGAGAACCCTCCAATCTTATATTTCTGATGCAAGTGGTGAACATGATAAAAACCAGCATCCATTTATTTCCTATTTGCTCCAGAGAATGGGGAAGCTTACCTTTCAGATGGAGGTCAATCAGGTTTGTTTTCTGTAACATATAATCCAATTAATATGTGTGTGTGTGTGTATAGTGAGAGAGAAAATAATTGATCCCATTTTTTCAAACAAACAATTTCTGCATGCGATTTATTATGATACTTCAAGATTTCTGCGTGAGCACTTCTGATGGCATATTTGTCCTGTTTTACAGATGAAAATTGTCTTCAATTTTTACAAATCAATATCACCAAAACTCCTCCATTGCTATGGTACATCCTCACCTACAAGCATTGATGATGTCCATAGCTTCGCGTATCAACTGCTGTTGCCGTTGTACAGAGTTTGCGAAGGTTACACCAGGCAAGTTATTTCAGGTAACTACTGCTTTTCCCTTTTACATCCATGCTACGAAGTGCTACTGCTAGAGAATAAACGAAAGACATAAAATCGAAGAAAAGATATTCTACGTTACAATCTACACCTAAAATAAGAGGATCTGAAACTCCCATTCTATCCCGGCCTCTCCCTTGAATCTTTCCCTACCCAAAGAAGCTCTATTGTCATCTGTCTTATTAGTATAAATTTCTGTGACCAACTTTTATGCATCAAACTTTCTGACCCTCTCTTCTCAATAATGCCAGACGATCTGAAACAACTAGCACAGGAGGTGAGCGAAAGCATAAGAGACATCATCGGGGTGCAGAATTTTGTTCAGATTTACAGCCAGATACGCAAAAATCTGAAGGTGAAGCGCGACAAAAGGAAGCAAGGAGAGAAGGTGATGGCCGTCGTGAATCCGGCACGAAATGCCAAGAGGAAGCTGAGGATTGCAGCCAAGCATCAAGCTCACAAGAAAAGGAAAATGATGACCATGAAAATGGGTAGATGGATGCATTAGAATCGCAAATGTGTAGTTTTAGTCTGTCGATGTAAATTAGTGAATGTTCCATTTATTTCTAAGTTAGTTTTCATACACTGTGATCCTTACATAGCAGAGGTGTTGATTGAGTAAAATTGCGACAAACAGAAATGTGAATTTTGGTACCTATTTAATTGTAGTTCGATTTTATTTTGGAGCCAGAAGACTAGTATATTTGGGGTGCATGGTCTTTGGTTTCTTGGACATCCATAATCCTAGTTTCATTCAAAATGATAAGAATTTATCTTAATGTATTTCCACCTTCAATATTTTCTTTTAATTGTTGGGTCCATTGTGTTATTATTACGGAGGCCTCAAAATAATTTAAAATAATTTAGTTATTTCCTTTTAATTAGTAGGACTTTGTTTCCTTAATGGTGTTAAAATTAGTACAATGAATGAATCGGTATATATAATCAAATAATTAGGGATCAAATAATTTTAAAATAATTTAGTTATATATTTTGATTTCCTTTTATTAGTAGGAGTTTGTTTCCTTTTCCTAATAGGACTTTATTAGTTATATATTTGATTTCCTTTTATTAGTAGGAGTAGGAGTTCGTTTCCTTTTCCTAATAGGACTTTATTAGTCAGCTTATTTAAACCCTAGCCGTGATAGTTTAAGGGACACATACCTAGATTTTGTTTTATCGCAGGAGATCATCTCATCAAAGAATTTTTGCACATGGATAAATACGGGTGCTGTTATATTGAGTCTCCGACTCCGACCATAGCAACTTTTGGTAGAGATGACGTTACAAGGAGTAGTACTAGTAGTGGTGGAGTAGTGTACGTTCCTCCGTTTAAGCTGGGCAGAAGCAGAATGATGACGACGACGGAGGACAAAAGCAGCCTGGAATATCAAAGGATGAGCTGGGACGCGTTGAAGAAGAGCATTAACGGATTGGTGAACAAAGTGAACGCAACAAACATCAAGAACATCATTCCGGAGCTGTTTGCAGAAAATCTGATGAGAGGGAGGGGTCTGTTGTGTCGATCCTGTATCAAGTCTCAAATGGCCTCTCCGGGATTCACCGATGTATTTGCAGCCCTTGTTTCGGTGGTCAACACAAAGTTCCCTGAAACAGGGGATCTTTTGTTGCGGAGGATTATACTGCAGCTCCAGAGGGCGTACAAGCGCAACGACAAGCCACAACTAGTCGCAGCACTCAAATTTATGGCTCACCTGGTGAACCAGCAGGTGGTTGATGAGCTTATTGCTCTTGAGCTGCTCACATTGCTGCTGGAAAACCCCACAGATGATAGTGTTGAAGTAGCTGTTGGCTTTGTAACGGAATGTGGATCCCTGCTGCAGGACCTCTCGCCCAGAGGATTGCATGCTATCTTTGAGCGCTTCCGTGGAATTCTGCACGAAGGAGAAGTAGGTAAGCGCGTGCAGTTGTTAATTGAAGGCCTCTTTGCACTGCGAAAAGCTAAGTTTCATGGCTACCCTGCAGTCCGTCCAGAACTGGATCTAGTGGAGCAGGAAGACCAATTCACTCACAAAGTGTCTCTTTTGGATGAGAATAATATTATTGATGGTTTAGATATCTTCCGGCCGGATCCCCAGTTTGTGGAGAATGAGAACAAATATGAACAACTGAAGAAGCAGCTGATATTATTAGGAGAAGATGAAGAATCTGAATCTGCGGAATCAATTAGTGAATCCGAATCCGAATCCGAGGAAGAGCTGCACATGAAAATAAAGGATGAGACAGAGACGGATTTGGTTAATCTTCGGAGAAGTATCTACTTGACAATCATGTCCGGTGTTGATTTCGAGGAAGTTGGGCATAAGCTACTGAAGCTGATCAAACTAGAGGCAGCTGCAGGTCAGGAGATGGAATTATGCAGTATGCTTTTGGATTGTTGCAGCCACGAGAGAAGTTACCTCCCCTACTATGGACATCTCGGGCAGAGGTTTTGTATGATAAACAGGATTCATCGGGACAACTTCGACAAGTGTTTTGTGGAGCAGTATTCCATGGTTCACCGGCTAGAGACCAATAAACTGCGAAACGTGGCAAAATTCTTTGCACATTTACTCGCCACAGATGCATTGCCTTGGCACTGTTTGGCCTACATACGGCTGACCGAAGAGGATACTACTTCTTCTTCT